>JAPSGF010000006.1:21612840-21682637 GCA_035772895.1 Perdix hodgsoniae
CCATGTGTTCCATGTGTTCCATGTGTTCCATGTGTTCCATGTGTTCCTTCCTTTTTTAAATGGCTGTTGTCTTTCATTTATGTTAGAATTCTATGTTAGAATTATGCCATGATGGTGCATTGATAAACACAGCTGTCTGCATCTTGAAGGATGTTCTATGGCTTTCTTGTCCATAAGTGCTCAAGGGACTCGCCAGTGTGTATTACATGTCATGGTGAAGTGACTAATAGCTGTTATGAGCTGCACAGATCCTGAGAAGCATGAGTGGTCTTCCACTCTGTCCTAAATGTTTTGCTTCTTGTTGGACTGTATTTGACTTTCTAATGCATAACCCTGTGATGGAATAGTGTCTTTTCCCAATGCACTCAACATTCTGATAGCATGTATGGCACTTGCATGTAGCATCCTACTGGTACAGATGTTCTTGGGTTTCTTGCCCACTGAGCAGAGCTGAATAATTAAAAGAACAAGCTCAACAAACAAACCCAAGTGATGGGCACAGGGTGTTTCACTTTGATGGGGGATGTCTGGGGTTTGTAAGGCGTTGATGGGCTGCTGTGGTGGGAAATATATTAGGGTTTGCATTTCTGCAGTGCTCAGCTTCTTTTTACTGCCTTTCTGTGTGTAGAAATCAATTTTAAATCTTTTATTTTCTACTTCAGTCTTTGCCTTCCTGTGTAGAAAACAGGATTGTGAGTTGTAGCTGTGCTTTCTTTATTAGTTACTGCCTCTCATATATTCTGATCATTTTAGCAAATAGGTAATTGTTAATTGAAATGAATACAGCTGCCCAGAAGGAGTACTCAGAGGGATCATGTAACTCAAAATAAAGCTGGAAAATGAAAACCTATTCTGGAGGGAAGGATATATGTAGGTTAGCTTATCTGCTTCAAGAACCAGGGAATTCCTGGAGAAATGAATTCAATATAAATTGCCTCCAGGGCAGCACCCCTATCGCCCAAACTGTGAAAGGAAGGAAATAATCTCTTAGATACAGTGAGCCTCCCCAGATCACTGACTGTTTTGTCATTCACTTTTTCTTTGAGACTTCCATTTTTAGCAGTGTAACGCGCAAAGGTACCTTGTTGGTTTTCTTAATGACCAAACTAAGGTATAAAACTAACTTTAATTTGTTTCCTGTGAGGTGGCATCAACGTAACTGTGTGTTAATGGTAATGGAGAAAAATGACTGCTTTTAGGCACATGGAAGGATCTTGTGAAGTGCTTCAAGCACTCCCTGGAGTTGATTGTTCACGAAGAAATGTTCTGTTTCTTATGGACACTCTACTTCTCTGTTCTTTCCAGTTCATGAAGTGTAGGCCCAGAAGGGGAAATGTTACTTACTTTGCTTTCTTTAACAGATTTTTGCAATGAAACTCTAACTTCAGGGCTTTGCACTTAAACTTTTGGACACCGGTGTGTTTTCCAAACTCAGTGCTCAGGGTAAGTTGTCCTTAAGCTGGACGTCAGGTCTTACAGAAGTTGCTCACAAATCTGCATTCTGCATTCTCAACGTTTTTATATTTCCTTTAGAAATGGAAGAAGTTTTTCAAAGGCTGTTCCACAAAACTGTTGTGGGAATTATTGTAAAATTGCTCTACTGTTCTGTAGAAATGTTGCATCAGTTGTTTCCTAAACTGGTGCCAGATACTTTTTTAAGCGTTTTCATCAAGATGATGAAATTTAACCTTTTAAGCCATCTTTTTAAATTTAATTACAGTGAAAATGCAGACTGCAAGTTGCTTAGAACTTCAACTTACTATTTTTCTATCTGAAGAGAACAGGTAGAAACCTGAATACATCAAACTATGGCTGAGGGAAGCCTACCTGTGTTTTTATTTTTTTACTAATTCCATGAATCTGTAGCCTGTAAATAAATGATTTGAATCAAGAGACCATTAACAGTGTCGTTTATAGACTGCCATTTCCTAAAGGGGGGGATATTTAATGCTAAAATTGCTAAATAGTTCCAGTGGTGGTGAGTTTCACTACAGACTGCCCTGAATGAGAGCATGGCTCTGGCCATGTGTAGGTTATTAAACACGATGGTACTTCTGGTGCAAAGCTATAGCAACACATCCTCCTGGCGCAGCACTTAAAAAAGCATTGCGCTGTTTAAATGGGTGATTGTGTGAAAATGAAGCCAGCATCCTGTTTGTACAGTCTTATAGCATACATAATAAGCTTCCCTTCCTGTATTCATAGAAAAAAATGTTCCGTGTCTGGTAAGGTAAGGCAGTGTGACCATCCAGTGAAAAATGTGTGCATATTATAAAAAAAAAACCAAACAACATCTTAGTGATTATTGTATTTTTTGCTCTTAGAGTTCAAGATAACTTCCAGACGTTAAATGTACATCAGGGCAGGACGTGCTTAGAATTGAGGAAAAATAGTAGGCAAGTAAAAAGAGAATTCAGTCAAGGATATAATGAAGTGATGAACTGACGTACTTCAGAGATACTGATGGTACTTTGGAGGTAAATGGGAGCGTGAATTTAGTTTGATGGGAGAATCCTGTAGGGTACGTCAGGGAATCATTGGAGCTAGTTTGAGGAAGCAGATGCAGAGGTGAATCCTCCTATTCTCGCATTTCATAGCTGAGTCCTTTTGGTGTTGTGGGGTCACTGAAGTACTCACTGCTTTAAAATCTCCAGAACTCAGTCCTGAAGCGGTGAATTCACTAGATCTTGCTGATTGTGTGCATTTTCCAGCTGCTGTTCCTTGTGGCCTGTTCCAAGAGGAGTGACAGTCACAGAATAGACAATATTTACTTTAAAGATCTCTATGATTTTTTTTTTTTCCCTTTCCCTGTTAACATAACGGATTCCTGCTAGTGTGGTTCTGGAATTTAGTGTCGACAAGCAGCAACTGAAAACATGAAATGCTCTCTTCGTAGGAATTCATCTCACTGCTTTTATATGCTTGTACCGAAGATTTGTTTGGAGAGATCACAACTCTTCACTTCCTGTGTTAGGCCAGCTTAATGTGTATGCGAGTGTCATACTGAGTGGAAAGTACATCAAACCTTTAAGCTTGTGAACTGGGCTGGAGAATGCCTCTGGAAGAAGCTGTGTGTTGGGGAACTTCGCTGGTGCAAGGTGTGTATGTTAAAGTACGTGTCCTTCAAAAGCCTCCCCTGGCATTTGCAAGCTAGAAGAAATGCGTGCGCTTGTGGGCTTCCTTCAGCATTTGTCTGCTGCTGTCTCTCGATTTGTCTTGAGCTTGTTGGATCTGTGTTCTGAGCACTGCATAAACACAGTACCCTTCAGGAATTCTACAATTGTCAGCTAGTAGTTGAATTATCCCCCTCAAGTGTGTAGTTTTCCACTGGGCTTAGTACTTGTTTCAGATCTTATGCAAATTGCAACATGTGTATTTGATTGAGCACATATCAACAGCAATCCATCTTGGATGTTTTATTTCCAGTCTGCTTCTGAATGCTTCTTTTTTCCCTTCCCCTTTACTGCTATTCTCCTTAGCACTGTACTTGTGGAATGGTTTCCTTATTTTTAAACCATCAGTTTTTACTTTGGGAATGCTGAGTGGAAGGAGGGAGTGGAAAATTGTGAACAATGTGCCTGTCTTCATCTTTATCTTCCTATAGTTGAGAAAATTCAGAACAAGCATTAGGTTTATACAAATTATTATGAATTGAATGAACTGTAGGCATGTGACTTAGTGTAGTTTGGTACATTTTAAGCCTTCTTTGGTTGATGTTGGAAGTCATCTTGATAAGAATCATCATGCATGCTGTTCCTTACAAATTGCCGTGGTCATTTCACTAGGATTAATGTTCCAGGGTTAGTACTGGGCCAGTTAATATTGCTTGGATCTGTCTCTGCAAATAGAGCAAGTGCAGTTTCAAACCATAGAACCATAGAATGGTTTGGGTTGGAAGGGACCTTTAAGATCATCTAGTTCCAACCCCCTGCTATAGGGAGGGATACCTTACTCTAGACTAGGTGGCTCAAAGCCCTGTCCAGCCTGACTTTGAATGCTTCCCCTTGACACTTGCTTATTACAAAGATTCCTGGAGACCAAAGACCTACTTTGAGGACCTTGAAATATGTGAAGCTGTGACAACTGCAAAGGTTCAGTCAATAGAAAGAGAGCAGCAGTGCAGTTTACACTGGGATCACGATGCAGTCTTCTAGTATGTAGTGCCTTCTTGGCCGTACTTGGCCTTTCCTGCATGAGAGTCTGTCCCCCATCGTGTATGCTAGAAGAGACCTGCATCCTGATGAGACTGTGGTACTTCAGTGCTCCTATGAATGGATTCTCCTTAGCTGTAGAGTGTGTGTCTGTAGTTGGCATTTTAAAGTCAGGAGGCAGTAAATGCTGTGCGTCTCATCCTGTGGCTTGTCATGCCCTTACTGTCTCTTAAGGACAAATGTGTATTCCTGTCTGGACTCATTAGCATTAATAGCCATTGTTGTTGCTCACTGGAATACTGACGTGCAGTGCTAGAAACAGAATAAGGGGAAGGAATGATTAAATGAATGATTGAAGGTGCCAAAGCTTTAGGCAAATGCTGCTATTCCTGCAAGTGAAACTAAAGCAGATGTTGCTGCAAAGCTCGGCTTAACTGACTATTGAAATTAAATTGAGGTATATTAAAGCTATTGATTTTGTTTGGAATGCTGCCATGTCCATTGAGGGAAAGAAAGATTGATAAATTGGATACGTGTCCTACTTGGTTAAAATAGTATCTTTTAGTGAGTGCTGGGTGCCTTTATATTTGGAAAGGAACATGTCTCACCCCAGTGCAAACTACGCACAGTTCCTGGCCTATTTCCTTGCTAGAAGTGTTGTAGTAGCAGTGAGATCTTCGGATTTTAGAAGTTGATTTTTTTGCTGACTTAAGACATATCTGTTTCCACACTGAAAAGCAAGTCAAATAATTTTAGTGGATGTAAATAGCAGTGCAACCTGTTCTGCTGAAGTTATTCAGTACTGTGCCTCGCTTTCCCAGTTCTTTTTTAATGTAACATGAAAATCCAAACTCACTTCACTTCTACTATTTCCTACCTTACTCTAATGATTCAGACTCTATTCTCTTATCTAGCTCTTCCCTGTGTAGCTTTGATAGATCTGTTCCGAGGAAGTAACTTCATAATGCAACTTTCCTCTCTTGCTGTGTTTCATCTGCTTGTTTTGTCACTCTGAAGAAACGTGACCGGTGCTTTCCAACCTGCCTTTCCATTACCTTTAAGTGTACTTAAGTGTCAGTTCTCTACTTTGAAAGCTGTACTCAGTGAGATGCTATAGACTGTACCCCTTCTTGAGGGAGGTTAAAAAATCCAAAAAACTATTTCAGTGGAGAATTGCAGAATGGTTTGAAGGGACCTCAAGGATCATGAATCTCCAACCCCCCTGCCACATGGAGGGCCACCCACCAGCCTCCCCATTTAATACTTTTACTGATACATTTAATGTGCTACGGTTAATACTAATGTATTAGTATTAACAGCATTACATTAGTATTAGTATATACATTTAATAAAGACCAGGCTGCCCAGGGCCCCATCCAACCTGGCCTTGAACACCTCCAGGGACGGGGCATCCACAACCTCTCTGGGCAGCCTGTTCCAGCACCTCACCACTCTCTCTGTAAAGAATTTCCCCCTGACTTCCAACCTAAATCTTCCCTCCTTCAACCTAAAATCGTTTCCCCTTGTTCTGCAGTTATCTACCCTTTCAAAGCAGTAAGTTCTGGGAGGAAGATGCTCAAAAGCAGGAGGGTCCCTGTGGGGATGATGTGGTGTCAGGAGGGTGCACACAGGGTAGTGGGCTGCGATACATTGTGCGGTGCTGAGTGAAAGAGGCAGCAAAAATGAACAAGCTGTGTTTGTGCCAAGAATTGTCACCGGGATTTTACCATCAAATAAGACATAGCTCCGGTTTCTGCAGACAATGAGCTTTGTAATGCTAATCTCTCCGGTGTCTCTTCTGATTTGTTGGCAGTCAGAGCTTCTCACGAGTCACCTTGTTAATTCTGTCTTTCTCTTCTGTTTCGTCAGTATCAGAATGTGAATTTTACCGCAGCTGTAGCACAGTCTCAGAGTTTGTTGAAGTGTCTGTAAACTGAGAAGAGGCATTTAGTATTGAGCAACTTTCCTGCTCCTAGATGGGCAACTGTGGGCTGCAGCCAGTGTCAGTAATGAGTTACTGTAAAGACAGCCTTCGGTCTGATATGGGGAAGGAATTGCAATAAAGGAGATTAGTGGCTTAGGAAAAGAAGATGAAAGAAAAGAGAACTGAAAGAAAAGTCTAAGAAAATGTTTAAATTGTCTGGGGCGACTGTGAAGTGATTGATAAGAAAACAATAAATTGACTGCATAAGAAGCTGTTGTTCCTTGTGTTAACTGTTGCTTCCCAGACAGTAAAGGCAGTCAGACTGCCCTTTGTCTGCAGCTGGTGGGGATGGAGCTCCATTCTAATGGCAGTTCATTGATTGTGAAGGGGGTTGGCAGTCTTGAAGAAGCAGCATGGCTCACTCCAGGCTTTAATACCTCCAGGTCTGCAGAAGTAGGATATACCTCTGTCCACATTTTAGAATCATATCGATAACCAAAAAGTGTTCTTCCTTGGATTCCATGTGTTAGTTCCCCTAATATACCATGGAGAAAGGCAGAGGAGTGCACATTGTGCACTTCTAGCTGTAGCCAGAGAAAACTTGGCCTAAGTCTGAACTGAACCATAAGAATTGAACACAAAATATTCACTTTCTTTCAGGTGTTATAGGTGGAATTTGCCTATGAAATGTAAAGGTCTGGAATCTACTTTTGCAGTCTTATATTTTTGATAATGTCTAAAGAAACTGAAGAGTTGTATCAAATCCCATTAATCCATTGGTGTTTGCGATTCACAGGGTTTTCATAGTGTCTAAATACTTAATACAGAATTATTAATTCTAATTTACTAATTATTAAACCAGCATTAAACCAGAAAGGAAATAGATGCAGGTACAGCATAAGTAAAGCTTGTAGGAAATGTTGTTGGAGTTTGGATTTGGTTGGGATGCTCTCCTTATCGCTGTTGTTGCTTTAGTGGGCCACTTGTTCATTTAAATTATCAAAAAAATTAACTTTGGACGAAGAACAGCAAGCAGAATATTCTCACCGTATGTATGTGCACAGGGGTAGAAAAGCCTGAGGTTATTTCCTTACTGAGCACAGGTGAGAGGTTTCTTTGTATTCTCAGCCTATGAGCCAAGAGGTAAAACTATGAAAGACTTGCTCAGGCAAATGTGAGTTGGTAGGAGATGCGGTTTCTTAAAAACAAAACACAACTGTTTTATGAAAGAACGAATAGCTGAAGTGATCTGAAGACCGTCCTGATGGCAGCTGTGGTACTTGGGACAAAGCAGTAACGTGGAGGAGATGGTATAAAGCTGTCAGGAAAGTGCAATGTCGCATAGTGCAGCAGATGTATTCTTAACTGGGGAGAAAGATGACTTAGGTGAATTTTAGGATCTTAAGGTATTACAGAGTTTCTTTGAGAATATTAAAAAATGTCATAATATGTTCCAGCCTAATGCCTTATTCCTTTATTCTGACTAGTGGATAATGAGAGAGAGAAAAAGGAAGAAAGTCATCCTCCCCATTTCTCTCAGGGCAGATTGAGTTCCTGCACTGATACTGCTTCACAGCCCACCCTTGCTTATAAATGCTTTACTCTTTTACCGCTGTGCAATTTCTTTTTGTTCTACTTCCTCTTTTTTTTTTTAGTTCCCATTTTAAAGGGAAAAGTTGTGGTGAATGTGCTTTGCCTGTCTGGCAAGGATATGGCATATTGGTCCCGGTGGTTCTTCTGTCTGTCATTTCAGCCAGGTGCTGCACCTGCTCGAGCCCAGACCCGGTTGAATTTCCTGTTGGGAGACTGAGTGAGAGGTGTCTCTGGGAAACTGGTGTGATTCCTTTAAAAAGAGAGAAACCTGTATCTTGTGACTCATTGGGTGCTTTCTAATTTGGAACGTGTTATGGTCCTAAAATGAATTTCTTGTTTTCTATGCTTCATAGTCTTCCCCGTCTCCTTCATGAGAACTACCACGTTTCTTGTGCTTGCTGTCAGTGTTGTGATGGGTTCCTTAATAGCAGAGGTCTTGTGCAGTCTCAGCTGTGCTCATGTATGTTACAGAATCTCAGCCTGACTTCCCTTCAGACCTTAACCAACCTTGCTCGCCTCTGCTTTTGTACTGAAGCTGCTTCCCCTTTGTTGGTCCCTTGTCAGTTCCCCTGTTGTCGTTAATTTCCCAGTCTATCCAGAGTTGAAGATTCTTTTTATATTGGTGTTCTCCTCCTAGGCTCACACATACAGTTCATATGAGTATCTATGTTTAGTGTAAGCCCATAAAAGCACTCACCCACCCATTTCTTCCTGCAGCAGGCACACGTGTCTGCACTTTGACTTCTGCTCTCTCCCTCTGTAGGTGTGGTGTTTCTATGTCTGTTACAGAGAATTTCACTCTGTACTATAAACGTTTAATCCATTGTGTCTGAATCTAAGCCTTTAGGCCTGGCTTCGCATAGGTTTAGACAAGTACTAATCTTTTTGTTTTTTTTGGTCCAAAAGTGCTCTGTGTGTTGGTTTAACTCTTGTGAACTTTAGTTACTCTTTTTTTTTTGTCATCTTAAGAACTAGGAAGCATAAGTGTCTTCGTCTTTCAGCCTTCTTATCAACAATTCCGAGTGCCTTTATATCTGTTGGTATGCAGCTCGTGATCTTCAGACTCTCCTCATAATCCTAGGGGTTGGAAGGGACCCCTGGAGATATCTAGTCCAACCTGATCTAAAGCAGGTTCGTGCGACAGTCCATCACATAGGAAAATATCCAAGTAGGTCTTGAATATCTCCATGGAAGAAGGCTCCACAGCCTCTCTGGTCAGTGTGTTTCAGTGCTCTGATGTCGTCACAGTCAAGATTTTTTTCATTGCATTTGTATGGAACTTACTGTGTTGCTGTTTTTGCACGTTGCATCTTGTTCTGTTACTGCACATCACTGAAAAGAGCCTGCCCTCATCCACTTGCCTCCTGCCCAGTAGATATTTATAAGCATTGATGAGATCTGTCCCCACTCCCAGCCTTCTCTTCTCCAGGCTGAACAGCCCCAGGTCTTTCAGCCTTTCCCCATAAGAGGGATGCCCCAGGCTCCTATTTGTTCTTCGTGTCCCTCCACAAATACACTCTTTAGAAAGTAATGATTTTGAGTCTGTTTTGATGGTTTTGAGACGTAGCTTGTGCAGCAAGGAGCTCTGCAGAGGCAATTTTCAGTAAATGGTTTGGTTCCAGTGTGTACTATTTCAATAATCTGATTGAGTTGATGGAATAAAACTGATTTATAGGAGTAAGTGCTTATTTGGCTGAATCCTGGGACCAGGGCTGTGTTGTTATTATTCTATGTGACAGCCACAAATATTACTTTTGCTGCTGCTGCTTCAGTGGGGGCACAGGTCACCACAGGGGATGCGTTGTAAGGATTTCCTCCTTAACAGTTGAGCTGATGAGCAGGGACTGTAGGTCACCTTCTTTTCATTGGCTTCCAGTGTTTCCTCTGCCCAAGAGGACACTGACATCTAGTGGATGGGTTCCATATGCACTCTGCAGGCAAACTGCTGTTCTATGGCCATCCCCTGTCTGTTAGGCTCTTGCCTAAATTTGTTCAGATCCTTAGGATTTTTTTCAAAGGGGAAGAAAAAAACAACCCAACCCAACTGAGAAAGCAACCTGGCCAATGTCAAGTAACTTGTTTTGGGGTTTGAGATTTAAGGCTTGCATTGCCAAACCAAACCAGTTGTTGCTTGTTGGGAGCGTTTTGTTCAGTCCTGCTGAGTGCATGTGAGCTTCAGATGCTTGTAATACAATGATTGAAGATATTGTGTTCCTCAGTCGCCCTCCCAGTCTATGTGGAGCAGCTCCTACCTGTGCTGCGAGAAGAGGCAGGTGGGGCAGTTCTCACCTCTGTGACAAAGTCCCTCTAAGCTGCCTTCAGGTCTGGGCCCCTCCTTTTGATGAAGCTCAAAGCCTGATGACACGCAGGAGTGTTCTCCAGATGTACTGTCACACATCTGGTGGCTTAGCTGGGATCTGAGTGGCAGGGCAAATTTTAGCAAAAGCACAATTTTTCCTGAAATGTTTCTAAGCAGAGGACAGCATTTAGCTTTTTTTTAATGTTAATATTGCTTAAAGATAAAAACAGAAATTTCAGGTGAATTAATGAGATCCAACTTCTTTAAGGAAGGAAATAAACACTGCTTGAAAATAAATAATTGAATGGCCAGGTATGATAGCTTAAGGGTGCTGCTACTGAGCTGTTATCTGTGAGCAGGTAGCGCTCCTGCTGTGGGTTACTGTTTCATCTCTGAGGCTTTAGGTCATTCTGCACAAGCACTTGTTAAGCAATAACATACTGTTGGGAGGCTTGTTTACCCTCCAGCCACACTCTAAATGAGGTTAAAATGAGGCAGTTCCAAGGCATTTAAAATCAAAAAGAATTGTTGTCAGAGAAAATGTAGACTGGCAGTGCTTAAAATGAGAGCATTAGACTGAAATGCTTGGTGACAGTATTTAAAAATGGAAATACTGCTTCCTCTTCCTGAGAAAACATTACATTTTGTGCTGATGAGTGCGAAGGTTGTTTTATTAACCGCTTAGGTTCTTTGGTTACAGCCACAGCTTGTTCATCGCTGGATGTCCCGTGTCTCATTTCTTTGTGTGACAGCTAGAAGCAGTTAAAACTGTCACCCAGCTCATTTGGTTCTTAGTCACACAGCCACTATCACTGCTAGTTTCTCACATGCTGCTTTTATCAGTATTTTCTTAGTGTACTTTCTATTGTCTCAATAGTCTACTTCATTGCTTCTTGTAATATTTTCATCTGCTTTATTGATTGCTTTCTAGCTTTGTCACCAGAAAGTCTATTAGCATAATCTGCTTTTAGTGAAAAGTCATTAATGAATATGTCTGACAGGCCTAACAGCTGTGTGTTGTTGTGTTTTTGTGATGGTTTTTTATTGTAAGAAACTACTGGTGAAATCCTTTCCATCAAATGGTTTGTTTGGGATTTTTTTTTCCAGTGTTTTCTCTTCTTAAAAACCTTGGTCTGGCCTGAATTCTTACGAAAATTCACACGCTCTTTGCAATTGGCACTGAGTCAAACACTTCTTCAGAGCCCGGATGAGAACAGCTTCCTTTCCCAAGAAAGGAAACGGGCTCTTCTTGCTGTGTCACTCCAGAGATGAGAATTGCGGATAAGAATCTTGAGGTTAGATCTGAAAGAATTCCTGTACATTTCTGAAATTCCTGGAAGAATTCCTGTCATCCAGAACTGGGTGTGTTGAATAAAGTTGTTTGTATCCCAAATAGAGGCTTTGGCTGTTGTTTACCAAACAAGCGGTCTTGTTCTACCTTCTGGATTGTAAACATGCAGCTCTGGAAAGCAATAACAGCTGAGGTTTACTTGGAAAACATGAACAGCACCTTGACTGACAACGTGCTTGCCTGAACCAGGGTCATTTTACTTGTTGCCTTGAGTAGCTTTATGGTTTTTGAAATTTGGTGCTGTAGAAGGGCAGTGCTTGACAAAGGAGCAGATTGAGAGGCTGCCTGCAGGGTATGGGCATGGAGGGAGGCTTTGTAGAATTCTTTGCAATTGAGTGTATGCCTCACGAGATCTGCAACATAAAGGAATTTTTGAGATATCCTGTTAGTTAATTAATCCTGGGCTCCATCTGAAGAGGGTGGCCAGCAGGGACAGGAAGGTGATTGTCCTCTTCTGCTCTGCTCTTGTGAGGCCCCATCTGGAGTACTGCATCCAGGTCTGGAGCCCCCAGTATGAGAAAGACAGAGCTGCTGGAGAGGGTCCAGAGGAGGGCCACAAAGATGATGAGAGGGCTGGAGCACCTCCCCTATGAAGACAGGCTGAGGGAGCGGGGCTTGTTCAGCCTGGAGAAAAGAAGGCTGCGGGGTGACCTCATTGCAGTTTTTCAGTACCTAAAGGGAGCCTACAGAGGGGAGGGGAATCAACTCTTTGAAAGGGTTGATAACTGCAGGATGAGGGGAAATGGCTTTAAGTTGAGGGAGGGAAGATTTAGGTTGGATGTCAGGGGGAAGTTATTTACAGAGAGAGTGGTGAAGTGCTGGAACAGGCTGCCCAGAGAGGATGTGGATGCCTGCTTTTGTCTGAGTAGTTTCTTTATGGCTTTCTGCTCTGGGAATGGTGTTGGCTAATACATTCCCTGTTCTTTGTGCATAGTCTGATGGAAAGGAGAGCTCTTTCAAACATATAGGGATGCATTTCTTAACCAGAAATGGACAGGTGCAACAGATATCCGCAACTAGCATGCAAAGTTTCTTTGTCTGTCTGTAAGTATCCTGGTGGTGATTGCTAGGGCTATTGCAGTTGAAGTCTTAGTACAAGTTTGTGTCTTTAATGAGACTACTTCTTTCTGGCTCTTAAAATGCTATTGAACTCCATCATAAATGGCCTCTTTATAACTAGCACATTCCTTGGCTTCCAGACACAGCCTCAAAGAAGGGGTGAAAATAGTTCTAAGTGTGTTTTCTGCAGTTACTAGAAATGTATTTTCTATTTGATACCTTTATTTCCCCCTCCATCTCTCCTCTTCCTTTTTTTTTTTTTTTTTGCTTTTCATGTCAACTGCATACTTAAACTTGGCTGTAGTATATATGTTACTGCATGGATGTACTGATGTTAGAAGGGTGGTTTTGTGCTTAAGTCTGGAAATGTAATGAGTTTTGTTTTTTTTTTTACAGGAACAGTCCTTAAAATCTTGTGGCTGCTCTTCTTACCAATTACAAACCAACATAACTAGTGAAGGGTATCCTCATCTTGCCTGCTGAATAACAGGGGTTCTACACTTCCCAAAGTCTCTTCAGATAGTGTATTTCTATATAAGTTCAAGCATGCTTCTGGGAAAAAGAGAAATTTATTGTTGGACTTCTGGTGAGAGAGGAAACCAATGCCCTTTTATTGCTCGCATATCCAACGTCAGCATGTTTCACACTGAGCTTATGTCATCACATAGTAATTCAACTGTGATTGAAGTTGACTCACAGTTACTAAAGAAAGTCACATAAATGAAAGGAGTAGCAAGTTTGAGTTCCACAGCTGTTTCAGGAAGGTAATTTGGCCCCCAAGCCGGATTTTAGTTGCAATGCTTCTTGAGCATACACAGCTATGCTTTTTACTAGAGGATTTGTTAGGCTCCAGCTTTTCAGCATCAAGTAATTCTCTGTGAGCCTTGCTGGGCAGTGCCTCTGTCTCAGCTCCATGGGCAAGAAGTAGCTGATAAGAGCCATAGCAGCCACAGCTGACTTTGCTGCGGGGGCAAGTGGGGACAGGACATAATACAGCTCAGCAGTGTGGTAAAGGCAGTGTGCAGTTGGAGACTGACTATTATGTGAACCCTGTCCAAATATTTGACTGATGATCTTTGGAATTTGATGCCTCATTCTGCATACAGTGAAGCCAACAGCAAGGGAGTGGTGAAGGATGTTGGGAAGAAGTTTTAACAGATTGTTTAACCATGTTAATTCTCCCTGAAAAAGTTTGCAAACTAAATGTTCTTCAAAGAAGGAGGTTTAGGTGATACCTACTTAGTTCCTAATGTTTTTACTTTGTCTGGGCTGTACTTATCTGTATTGTTTGTTACAGCTCCTGCTGTCAGTGTGCTTTTTGCTCTTTGGGAACGTAATGTGCGGTAAGGCAGAAGCACTGAGACAAAGGAGCTGTGGAGTTGTTGCCAATGGTCACTGGCTCTGCCTCTCATACAGCTCTGAAGCTTGGGTTCATTTCAGATGCTTGACTGAGCTGGAGTGAAACCTTCTGCCTTTGGGGTGTTCTCTGAGGACAAAATCTCAAGTCATGCTTAGGCACTTCTTTCTGTGCTTCCATGGCTTGTCTGTGGTAACGCTGCTACTCTGGTATCTTTTTGTTCCATCATACCCATCAGGTTTTGACTTCCCCATCAAACTTTAAGTGTGCTGTAGGAGAGGTAGGTAGGACAAGTCTCTGCTTTGATTTCTGTTTCTGCTCATGGGCACACTCCTTATATAAGTGGTCACTCAATTCAGGTATGATACTGACTGTGTCAGCATTTGTCTTCAAAGCTAGGTCTGTCTGGGTGATGGTCTGTGCCGTGCCCTCCTCTCCTGGCTGAGGGAAGAAGAAAGGGAGGCTTTGAAGACAATGCTTACCTCTGCCTGTAATCAGTTTGGGGTTTAGGAATGAGCAAAAATGCTCCAGCTCTGGTGGAGTGGAGTGGAAAGCTCATCCCACTTCTCTGAGGCTGGCTTTGGGCCCAGCTTCTCAGCAGACCTCCTCTCTGGTGCTACAGGTTTTTCTCCTTGCTATTGGTGACTGAGATGAGGACATTGTTCAAACTGCTGTGTACATCTGTGTATTTGAGTACATCTCTGCCTGACATCAGTGAAATCGCTTGCAGTTGTGTCATACGAGCAGCTGAAATCATTGGGACATAACAAGACTGAGCAGTCTTCCTCTTGGTTCTGGATGCCTTACAGCAAGATGCTTGCATCATGATTCAGGGTTTTGGGTACATTCCCAGCTGACCTGTGGTTGTGCTGCTGAATCCTGCAGTGGTTCTGAGGGCTCTGTAAATGCCTGTGCTGAGTGCACACGCAGATGACATCTTGCAGAACAGCTACAATAAGCAGCCTGTCCTGCTCCCTCCCCCCACCCAGTGTGCCTGAACCTTTTCTGTAGGAAGCTGCTGAAGGTGGGAGGGTTATTCCTCTTTGTGCCCTTGTTGTGCTGTGGTACAGGGCTTCCTGCTGCTAAGGAAGTACACACGTAATGAGAACTGAGCAGTCAGCCAATTCTTTGTGCCAGTTGTTATAGGCATCTTATGATAAGGCCTTAAATTCCTAGTCAAAACTGAATGCAGATTCAACTGAAATGAGACTTAAATGTGTCTGTTGGTTTCTTGAACAAATCAGCTGAGCTGTTGGAATGCTGGTGGTAAAATTGTGTAGCACTGATAGAGTTGGCATCTACAGTCTCTTGAAGAAAAGGTTGCAAGAAAGGTTTGGAGGTGGGAGAACTTTCTTTTCTTCTTTAGCGCAAGATATGCGTTGTATTCAGTAGGCTGACATTGTAGCTAAGTGGCAAGTTTTAAGAGTTCTCACAAAAGAGCAAGTCATCATTTGTTTGCACTAACATGAATATTAGTTCTTTTGAAAATTTGCAGAAGGTTGTATGGAGGACAACTCAAGCCCTTACTGTCTTGATGTGAAAGCTGAACTGCTTGTGAAAAAGGAATTGGTGAGAAGATTGGTATAGAAGAAGGCTAGCGTACGAAGATGGCATATGGTGTATGTTAGCTCAGTTTTGAACTGTGTTTGGTAGCTGTTTTTTTTCAGTAAGAAGCTCTTGGCTCTTTTTGTAGCCCTGCTGATTGATCCCATTGTAGCACTTAATCAACTGGAGTGCTGTAAAAACGTTCTCTTAGAAATTATTCACTGTAGCTTTCTGTAGGAACATGTTATCTTTGTAATCACACAGCGAGGTAAGATGGGTAAAAGCTGCATGCGTTCCAAGGAAGACTTGAGAAGAAATTCAAGGTTAGATGAGAAGTTTTTAATGTACTTATTCTGTCAGTGCACACACAAAAATACGAGAACCTAAAGGCTGAATGAATAAGAGGACAGTAGCAAATCCAGTCACTTGGAAGTTATGCTCTTAAGCAGGAAGGTTCTCTGGGTATGAGTTTTGTTTCCTGGTGTCTCTGTGTTTTGTTTCCTTATTCTGTTTGTGTTTGTTTTCAAGAACTGAAAATCTTGTGGAAAATCTCTGGACAAATGTGAGGCTTATTTCTGTTAGGAATTATTTCTGAGCTCCTTTCGTACTACTAAGCAGCATATTACCTGTGGGATGTGCTAATTATAAATGCCTTTTCTGTTTTTGCACTGAGACGTGTTTTCTAGACTTCAAACCAAAAGTCAGACTGCTTCCTCATGACATATTTTTAGATTAATGAAATCACAGAATTAGAAGGGTTGGAAGGGACCTCATGAGATTGAGTACAACCCCCTGCTAAAGCAGGTTCCCTACAATAGGTTGCACAGTTAGGCATCCAGCTGGGTCTTGAATATCTCCATAGGAGTCTCCACAACCTCTCTGGGCAACCTCCTTCTGTGCTCCATCACTTTTATCATAAAGAAGTTCTTCTGCATGTTTGTATGGAACTCAGGATGTTCCAGTTCTAGGCCGTTGCTCCTTGCTGACCATGCTTTTTATAATGCATCCCAGGCTAACACTGGCTTCCTTGGCCAATTCCTCACTCACTGTGATTGCTGGTGTTCTGTCAGCTGTATTGTCCTGCACATTTTCACTTGATGCATTTGTAGCAATAGATCATGCTAACAAAACTGCTTCATTCAGGGGTAGAAAAATTACAGCTTCAATTTGAACGTGTGAATGAAAATGCTGTGGAGCTTTTAAGAACATCTGGAGTCATATGTTAGTAACTTTGTACAGGATGGTGAAATTTTGGTAGTTCAGTGTTTTGCTTGATCTCCTTTAAGCAGGGGGTTTCCTTGTGTGCGCTGTGTGCCTTGACTAAAGCTTCTTTGCTGAATTTAAATCTCTAAATGATGCAATAAGGTGAACTCCTCTTCTCTGAGAAATCAGCCAGCCAAGTTAAGATAACACAATGCAGTATGCCACCTAATACTGGAACAGTGCGGATCCCAGTCTGCTACCTAACTGTAGAGGGACTTTTCTTTTATAGGGTTCACACAAGCTTCCTTGAACACAGTGGTGGTTTTCAGATGAGCTGTCTTCCTGCAGTGAAATACAGAAGATGGAACTCCCAGAAGACTCTATCAGTCCTGTCTATTAATCACTTCAGCAGTCCCCTGGAGGAGTGCCCAGAGCTCGAGTGTCAGTGGGTTTTGGCAGAAGGGAGAGCTGAGGTAGTACAGGCTCCCAAAGAAGTTTGGTTCTTCCGATCTGTTCAGCTTGCAATCTGTCTTAGCTGGCTGAAACCACAACACAGTCCCATTTCAGAGAAATGGGTTCAGTCTGAACTATTTCTTGCAGCCAAAGCCATGCGGAAGTGTTGAGGTGCAGCGAAGCTTTTTTAATAGAATTGGATCATTTTCCTGTCATTGTTTATACTTAGTGTTTGGGAAAGCTTTTTCCTTACAGCACGAAGTCCAGAAATTCTTAAAAATAGTACTTTGCAAGCTGACAGGAATAACTGGGAAAAGACTGACATTTGCCACAAGCATGGGCTGTTTTTCAAATGCTCCCAAGGCTCGGTGGGAAAAGGCATAATCCCAGAAATGCCCCGTGCTTCCTGTGCTGGCAGTGACAAAAGGCAACCAGGTCTCTGCATGTGTTTGTGCCTTCCTGTGCAGCGTGGAGCTGCAGCGGTACCCGGTGGCTCCTCTGAGAGTCCATGCTCCAGCTGAGTTCATGCACATCATCCTGCCCTGGTGTTTCCCAGAGCTCTGAGTGATCAGAAAATGATGTGGGGTAACATCACTTAGATTTGGAAGGACTGTAGGCTAAAATGCTTGCAGAACCAAGATGGTTTTAGGAGGGTTCCTTACAGGTATGCTTTCCTGTCTGCATGAGAAGACTGGGAATTCTCCTCTGCCTTAGTAACATGTATTAAATTACTAGGAGAGCACAGCTGAACATCATGCACATGTTTTTCTTGCCCTGCATGCCAGTAAGCACAAAGAAATGTTAAGCTTATGCTGGAAAGAGCTGTCTTAGGAAATGAATGCATTAATACATCACTTCTTTTCAAGTGTGTCCTGGTGTCGTCTTATGCTTTGACTATTAGGAGAATTATTATAGAAGATTTTCTTCAGTGTTCAGATTTTTTAAGTATTTGATACACTGAAGTGAATTTTGCGAAGCAAAATACGTTCTTGTGTGATCAGTGCTGTCTCCCACCCCTGCTGTCACAGCTGTCCATACAGAACCTATGAAGCCTGTGGCTGTTGCCTTTTATGTGGCAAGTGGGTTGTGGAAGCCTTTGAGCACTCCAGCAACTGAGTTTAATGCTGCTGTGTGCTGTTCCTTAGGTACAGTCAGAACAGCAGTGCTTGCTTCAGTCTGCTTTTTATGCTCAGGTTTTGGAAAGTAAGTCTTAGGAGAGTCGCAGGGGGCTTTGAATAAGCAAAGTCCTGGTGAATAGTTTTCATGCCTCCCTTATGGAGGATCCCAGGAAGGAGACACAAGAGCTTAGATAACTTAAATAAGGTTCAAGCTTTCAAAGTGGATATAAATATTTTCTCCAATCCACAAACAGCATTTTTCTAGAATTAAGCTGTGTGTCTTAACGGAGTCATAGAATGGCTTGGGTTGGAAGGGACCCCCAAGGATCAGGAAGTTTCAACCTCCTGCCACAGGCGGGGCCACCATTGTCCAGATCTGGTACTGGAGGAGGCTTCCTCGGGCCCATCCAACTCAGCCTTGGACACCTCCAGGGATGGAGTATCCACAGCCTCTCTGGGCAGCCTGTTCCAGCACCTCACCACTCTCTCTGTACAGAATTTCCCCCTGACATCCATTCTAAACCTTTCCTCCTTGAGCTTAAAGCCATTCCCCCCTGTCCTATTACCTGAGTAGAAAGTTGATAAGTTGATTCCCCTCCTTTTTATAATCCGCTGTTAAATACTGGAAGGCTGCAATGAGGTCACCCCACAGCCTTCTTTTCTCCAGGCTGAACAGCCTGTCTTCATAGGGGAGGTGCTCCAGCCCTCTCATCATCTTTGTGGCCCTCCTCTGGACCCTCTCCAGCAGCTGTCTGTCCTTCTTGTACTGGGGGCTCCGACCTGGACACAGTACTCCAGATGGGGCCTCACAAGAGCAGAGTAGAGAGGGGCAATCGCCTCCCTGTTCCTGTTGGCCGCCCTTTTTCTGATGGAGCCCAGGGTACCATTTGCCTTGTGAGCTGCAGCACACTGCTGCTCATGTTCAGTTTTTCATCTGTCACGCTTTCTGAAGTGTGAAATAGACACACAGTTGTTGACTGTGGAAGTCAGAAATATTTTTTAAACTGACTGGACGAAGTTCTTTTTCGTGCAGTGGGATTCCATGTGTTGGATTTTGAGAGTTGGTTTGTCTCACTAAAAACACTGAAGTAGAATTTCAATCATATTACCGAATATAAAACCGCAGTGTAAGTTGGAATTAGGCTTCTGAAACCCACCTTGTTCCAAGGTCTCACCCCAATCTTCATGGGGTGTTTGGCACCATCCCAGTATCCACTTCACAGCACAGTGAGCAAGCAGAATTAAACTTGAGTATTTTTAATGAGAATGAAAGTTAAGGCCTTCTGAATGTAGTTCTTTGTCACAAATGTTTGGTTACTTTTTGTCAATTTTATTCTTAAAGAAAGATGCGAATGAAAGTTTCTGAGGTCTTGGAATAACTGTTGTGGTGAATGTGGAAGGGGTGCGGGGCTGGTCTGTGTCCCTGTGTGTGGCTGTGTGTCTCCTGGCAGTTCCACTGCCTTACTTAGCCCAAGTGAGGGTTGCTTTGTATTGCAGACAGCTCTGTATGATGAATTAGCATGAAAGTAGACCGTGACAGATCTCTCTGGATATCTTTCATTGATTTAATGTAGTCTGAACAAAATTCTTTCTTTCTCTGCCCTACCATTACCCCGTTCTGTCACTGAGCACATTCTCCTTGCTCTGGTCACTCCAGGCTGTAGCCTAGGAAGCACTGCATCTCTTGCACCCTGAAGCAGGCTGTGTGCACACTGCAGTGCCTTTGTGCAGAAGCTGCCTTTTGCATGCAGTGTGAATTCTGCTCCTGTGGTCCAGCACTCAAGGCTCAGTTTTTAGAATTCTTTCCTTACTTCTAAGTCAAGACATTCCCTTCTGAAAGCATAAAGTAGGTACTATTTTGTGTAGCTAAAGAAGCATAAAGATACTTATTCTTTTTTGGTTGCTCTCGTGACTGTGCTTACTTACCTCCTGTTACCCGTATCATAAAGCAGTGGACAAATATGCGTGACAAGAATGAATCCAAAACTAATTTAGGAACAGAGATGTGTATTCTGCCACATTTCTTTCCTGGTCTTTGCCTCAGAGCTGGCCTGTGCTAGTCCTGCTTTCCACTCTATTTTGCAGATTTTGTAGGGGAAAAGGATATGATGAATTATCTCACTGGTCTCCGGAGAATGAAAGTTGGTACTGGGCCATTTCTGGAGTTTCCATGTTGCAGTAGATCCATATTATACCCTGATACTGTGTTGTTTTTTTTTCTTGCCCACCTTTAAAATAGGCATAGCAGAAATGACTATCTTTGTAGGGTGCTTTTTGATACCTATAATTTCTCCTGTACCATTTCCTCAGGTGTCTTTTTTCACAGGAAACAATTTCTGCTTCTATTCACGGTGTTTAGAGGTTTCTTTTTCCTCTAAACTTTACTCTGTTACTTTTTCTAAGCACAATCAAAGCACTTGTCCTAGAAAAATAAGAGGAGATGAAAAATAAAATACTGAGATGGGGAGCGTATTTGTGGCTATGCTTGGGAAGAATCACTTTCTCTTTGTGGGGTTTTGTGTTTTTTGGATTGGAGGCTCATCACTTATTTCAAACTACTTTTCAGTCTTACAGTTGTTGGCTGATGTAGCTGAATTATATTTGCTATTTGTAGACTTCTTGTTCAGTCTTAGCACTGCCAACTTTTATTTTGTCAAAGGTAAGGGCAGTGTTAAGTAGGGCAGTGATTCTTGTGTGCATTTTTAAGAGGAAATGTTTTATTCAGAGGGCAGTGAGGCACAGCTGCCCAGAGAAGCTGTGGGTGATGGGATCCCTAGGGGTGTTAAAGGCCGGGTGGGATGGATGGGGCTTTGGGCAATCTGATCCAATGGAGGCGTCCCTGACCCATGACAGAGGACTGGAACTGTCCTGTACTGGTCTTGTAAGGTCCCTTCCAGCCTACACTGTTCTATGATTCTGTGGTTCACCATTCCCTGGTATTCTTTGTTATACCATGTTATAAACTAGAGTTATCCAATTGTCTACTATATCACAGAAACACCAAGGTTTGGAAAGACCTACAAGATCATCCAGTCCAACCACCCACCAATAGTTCTCACTAAACCATGTCCGTCAACACAAAATCCAAACGTTCCTTGAACACCTCCAGGGTCGGTGACTCCACCACCTCCCTGGGCAGCCCCTCCCAGTGCCTGACCACTCTTTCAGAGAAGTATATATACAAGTTGTGAATTTGCTTTTAGTGTTGCAAAGGTTAGCATGGTCTGCGTGGAATCTTCTTGCCTGGGATGGTTAACGTGTCTGCTCAAGAATCGAAGCTTTCTATTCATTGTATAATCTTTTCAGGTAATATATTTAGCACTTGGGTCAGCACTTGGTCAGGTTTTCTGTTCCATCTAACATTGGAAGTTTTACAAGGATAGTGTTAAAAAAACAAACAACAACAAAAGAAAACAATCCAGTGCACTAATTCCATTACTCTTCCTAGCATTCAGTGGCTTCATCCACCATAAAAGTCCTCTGAGAATTATCAGAGCTTCTCTATATGCTTTTTTTTAGCTTGACTTTATTTTTGCTCTGTAAATACTACTTTTATGGACTTGTGTGCATATTAGTGGAATCCATGCAGTTTCTGTCCATTTACATGGTTTTCATCGTGTCCAGATTTTATGAAACTATTTTCCATAAGTAACAAAAATACTAAATTTTTTTTCCTTTCTGTATTTTTGGAAGAGTTATTGGAGGGAGTTGAATTACCAACTCATTTTTCCTTTTTGGTTAGGTTGATCGCAGTGAGTTTTCCAAGTGTTTTTGTAGTCTTAGAAAAATTCAGGATGAAAAGTGCCTTTCCAACTGGTTCAAGAGTTGAAGTCCTGTCTGTATGTTGTTGTGCAATCTGTGACAAACACGATGTGCATTTCTAATTAATAACCAGCCTTCCACAGTTCCACAACCTAAAAAAAAACCATAAATGTTTTGAGTGTTCAGGGATGATTTTCAAAGATGAAGGGGAAGCATGAGCAACCTGTATCCCACTCCCTACACAGGACACCCCTGACTGGAAATACTGTCCTTTAAAATTCTGTCTTCCTGCTGCCTGTTCTGTGTGCTGCTACCCGGGCAGTGACAATAGTGACTGTTTAGCAACTACCTGGTGTTAGGTGGAAGCCGGCATGTTCTTTTTCAGGCCATCAGGTTCCTTCTTAAATCTGTATGTCAATTCAGTGTAAGATTAAGTACTTTTCTTCCTTCTCAGTTTAAGGTTGCAAGTGCATACCTTGAGTGGGATGAATGAAGCTGTACTGCTTTTATTTCCTGTATTGCAGGAAGGGATGGGAGGGTTTTTATTAATTTTATTAATAGAGGCTTTGCTTATTTCAAATCTAGAGGATTTGCAATAGATGCAGGGTAAGAAAGTTGGACATAATATTGTGAGTTCTGCAAACATTCTGTCACCCGCTTCATTGGGAACAGCGTATACCTGAGCATCAGAGCCTTTGAAAGAAGGACCAGAGAAATCTGGATGAGCTTGAAACTCAGTGGGAGTTGAATGTTAGGAGCTGATGGCTGCCCAAAGCCGGGTTCTTCCTGCTCAGTTGTTAGTGTGAGCTCAGCAGCAAAATCACAGCTGATCTTAAGCCAGCCTGATCTGTGATGTTCCTCTGGGAATCCTGGGCAATAACAGATGTTTGTTTCTCACATGTATTCTTGATAATGCACTCCTTGTTCCCTACTTTGGCAGTGTGTGTTCTAATTAAAATACAGCTATATTACCACGGTCTAGCAGCTTTTTCAGAATTCCATATAGAGTCTTTCCAAGTTGGTTGTAAGCTGGTGTTGAGCAAAAAGTGCCTACCAGGTAATCAGGCTTAAAAAGAAAAAAAAAAGGTGTAAATTGTAAAGGGGTAGAGGAAGTTTTTTGTGTGTTCTGTTTATGCATATACATCAGTGAAGCTGATAACTAGCCATGTCTCTATTGCCTTAAGACTTGAAAAGATAACGTAAATGTTTTATTTCAGAGATTAAGAAGATTATCCACAAAATACAGAACAGAGAAGATCTATCCAACAGCCACTGGTGAAAAGGAAGAAAATGTGAAGAAGAATAGATACAAGGATATATTACCATGTAAGTCTGATTTTTTTATTAATAGAGGATAAAGGAAAAGGTTTGTTACTCTTAATGTACTCTAAATTTCATTATTTAGTTAACAACAAGAAACAAAATTGGAGATGCTTTGAAAGATCATTTTCTTGGAGTTTTTATTATTAACTTGGCAGGTAAAGTGGAGATTTATGTATTTTGCTGGGCATGTTATCCCCCAAATATACAGTATTTGGGTCTCAAGCCATATCAAGTGGAGGCTTTCATTTTAACTTAGAATAGTCTAGGACCTTGCTGGGTCCTTAACTGTATGTATTTTTTTCATTTTCATGATAGAAAATGAACATCAGCATAAGATCTCACTGAGATTTTAAGGAAGCCCATGTTTGTGGTTTGAAGTAGAGTTGATCTTTTCTTTCTGGTTCATACTCTGCAAGCCATGTCTGAGAGCTATCAGTGTTGAGTACCTTCTGTTTGTATTTTGCTGTGGCCCAAGTAAAATGGTTTCATGTTTGAGCACATAAAATGTGACTCAGAGCAGAATTTTAAATTCTAAAACCAAGTGTATAGTTATAACAGATTTTGTTGTGACAAGATTGTGTGTTGCAAGTTCACTTTGTGCATCTCGTGAGGCCACACATCTCAGCAGTTCTTGCCGTGCTTCTCAATACGAGTAACTGTCAGCAAGATTAAAGGCTGGTCTTCTGACAAGTGCCATTTTTCATATCCCAGAAGATTAACGACAAGTCTGTTCCACTTAGCTCTCTCAGAAGTGTTTGAAGGCTTATAATCCATTTGAAGCTGAAAATGTTCTTAGGCATCATTAGCTTTCAGCTTCAAGATATATTCTGGTAATAAACACTGTGTTTCAGACTGTGGTGTACCTGTGGGTTTTGTTTCTCTAGAGATGGAGTTTTTACCCCTTTCCAGAGCTTGGAGCTATGCTTCCAGCAGTTAGCTTGGCCACAGAGCCAGAGGCCCCAGACTTTAGCAAGGTGGGCATAATGGCTGCTGCTGCGATGAGAAGGCAGGATACATGGCACTGAACTCAAAAGCAGCAAAACAGTGAAGTGTTATTGGGCTTTGTTTTCATTTGTGAGGAAAAATGTTAAATGGATACAGTGAGAGAGAGGAAGTTGTTGTTACAGTGCCTTTATTCTGCTTATTCCATGCAGGCTTATTGATAATTAGATAAAAATACATGAAAAGTTCAGTAGCACTGAGGCTGCATCCATGAGACACAATAATCACAATGGCAATAAGTGGCCGTAGCTGGAGTGGGGGATGAGCTTTTCTTTTAGTACGTTGAAAAAATCAAAACATGAGGCATTAGGATCTGAAAGGGTACATAGATCACCATGAGGAAAATGAACAAACCTCAAAGCTGATAGTGAGGAAAATTGAAGGCAAACATTCAGTTGAAGTGAGAATATCTTTGAATGCCGGAAAGTTCCAGCAGTGAAGCAATGGGAGACCAGCTTGATAGAAACAAAAGCTACGAGATGTTTGTGAGGAAGAATGGGTATGGTGCTTTGTTTATTTTCATAAATCCGGCGTACAAATGCAGCTTAATAGGAGATTAACCCTGTATATCAGAAATGATTACTGCTACCAGAGAGATCAGTACTTCAGTACTAACTTCATGCAGGCTTCAGACTAAATGCAGTATGACCATGTGTGCTCTTTTACTAAGCCATCCTTAATGACACTCAAATTAACCATGGTGTTCACTGATTCCTTGAAGACACCAATTTGTAATTCTGAGCAGAGCCTTTAAGCTATGTATAAAGCTTTTAAAAAAAAAAAACTTTTTTTTTTTAAAAAAAGCAAAAAACGGTTAATCTCCTGAACCTGGAGCTTGCTGTAGAATTTCCTTTGGAGAGAGAATTGTATTTTGGAGCTAAAATGGGAGTAGAGCTGAGCTGTGGCAGATGAAGGAAGGCTGGAAGTGCTGACATCTGGCAGCTGCTTTAGAATTTTAAAACTACTGTGCTGGAAAGATAGGAGCCCTCAGTAGCCTAAAGTTTTAATTATTTTAATCCATCACTTAAGAATACCTTTTAGTGTTACATTTGTGACATCACTGTATATTTATGAAGATTTCATGCTTTTACACTATACGTATGATAGTGTATGACAGTGTATTATGTTGTAAGGGTTTCTCTGGGTATTTATTTTACTATTGCCTTCACATTCATCGAGGCTTGTCCTGTTTTAGAAAGCACCACACAGTGACACAAATGTTTTCTGCATTTTATCAGGGCTCTGGAAAGAAATACCTTGTCTTGGGCTTTTTGGAAGAGTTTGCAATAGAGAACTAATGCTCAGCACGTACTTGAGGGTACTTATATTATCAGTGATGTTTTGCACCAACAAAACATCCCAACACCCCAAAACCATTATTATTTCCTCTTTTTAGATGGATTTGTTCTTTGTTTTTTATTTTATTTAGACTCTTAATAGAGTTTCAGCTGCCTTATGGCTTAGGAATCAACCCTGGAAGCAGGAAGTATTAGAAACTACTTGGGCAGATGCAGTTTCTGTATATACTCCTGTTCTGCAATTCAAATCTATAGGGTACTTTTTTCATTCATCATTTCCAATTTATTGTGCTGTATTAAATTGGTTCTTATTGTGGAGACGGTTTGAATGATATGTTGGTGCTTTCTAGGAAACACTTGTATCAGACAAAATGTTGGCAGAACAAATTTAGTAAAGGATATTTTAAAAATATTTCTGAGGATTTTTCTGAGAATCCAAAGATGTATTCTTACAGGAAATGTTCTCTGAGATGTTCCTTCATGTCCAGCGTTGAAATTTGAAATGTCAAAACCTTGTAAATGAAGGAGTTGGCTGCTTCTGATTGAGCAGGGTAGGGTTCTGTGCCCCAGCCAAGTGTCGGGCCTGGTGTTTGGGGAGCAGAGGTCAGGCTGTGCTGAAGCAAGAAGCCACAGTGCATGTTTCATACTGCAATAGCTGATGGGCTACTGAGACCTGCCCACAGCTTTAACTTGGCAGTTAGTTGTGCTTTACTCCTTCAGCTTTATGAATACTGTAAGCGTTCATGTAATTCTGTCTATCGTGGTCTGTGATAATGTTGTGTGGCTGCCACTTGGCTTCTTTCTTATCAATTGAATTTCAAGCTGATTTCATTAACTGCCTTGTTTCTGTGATGCAGTTTTTGGGAACACTTTTTCAAGGCTTAGTTTGTCCTTCTGATACTCTATTTACAGTGTGTTCCATATTTACTGCTATATGTTGACTTACACATTGTGATTCTTTACATTAAAAAATGTATTCTTCTTTTAGTTGATCACAGCCGAGTTAAACTGACCTTAAAAACTCCCCCCCAAGACTCCGACTACATCAATGCAAACTTTATTAAGGTATGAATTGTTATCTTTATGGGTTTAAAATTTGGTCAAAGCTTTTATTTCAGATCAGTGCAGCTTTTGTGTTTTACCCTGAGATTAGAATTCAGAGCTGGGAGGAAAAAATGTTTTTTTACTGTGGCTTAAATAAATTTACAAACCTAATGTCATTCATAGGGCAGTACTGTAACTTATATTGCCTTTGGTTTAAACACAATATTGAAAAATCTCATTTTAAGGTGGCAGACAACCAAACTGGAACTTTACACCATAGTAAAGTTCAGATAGAAGTATTTTTAACAATTGATGCTGTTAAAACTGCTAGATATTAAGAGAAGCTGTTTTTAGAACATAAGAGGCATTGTGTGTGACAAACTGTGCATGCTTATATGCACTTTTGCCGTTCGTGGCAGAAGTGGAGTTATAACTAACACTCTGAAAACCAAGCCACCTTTACATGTCTTCAACCTTTTTATATAAAGTACTTCAGAATCTTTGGTTTTTGAAATAATTGTATTCTGTGAATAGGGAGCACTCAAAGGGAGTGCTTTAACAGAAGAAGAAATATTCCAATGTTGATCATGAAATAAGTAATAAACTGTGCAGACTTATAGATACCTTTCAGGACTGCAGCATACAAAATTGGTTAACTCAGTGCTTTCTTTTGTGTCTGCCAGTACAGTAGCAGTTATCTTAGGTCCGCTTGAAATCACTGGTAAAATTATGACTAATGTCAACTGGATTCCTATTTCATGTTCACCTTTCCTGTTGGATCAAAAACAGAATTCTAATTTTACATAATTATAAATGAAAGCTTTTTATTCAGTGCAGATAAATTTTCTTTGTAAACATTAATGGTTCCTTTGTGCAATCCTAGGGAGTACATGGGCCGAAGGCATATGTTGCTACCCAGGGACCATTAGCAAATACAGTAATAGATTTCTGGAGGATGATATGGGAGTACAATGTGGCTGTAAGTACCTACTTAAAAACAGGACTTGTGTATTACCCTATTTCATGGTACATTGATTGTATTTCTTGTTTGAGCTAGCTATTAACAAGAATTTTGATGGTGATTTAGCAGAGGTTTGTCTTAGAATGCTACTTAACCTACAAAACTAGCATCTGTGTGTCATTATTTAATTTAATAAAGTAATAAGAAGTAATAATTTTGATCATATATGAAATCATGTCTTTTTATGAACAGATAATCTTTTCTCCTGCAAGAGACCTTACAATTTTGACCCTTCGTGTGGACAGACAGTCAGATGCAGAAGGAGCATTAGAAACAAAATGGGCGTCTAACTTTTAGTTATGCTAATTCTGGATAACTTGTTTTTCTGTATTTTCTGTATTTCTTCAAACAGTTATTGTCAGGAGTTAAATTTTAAGTACTATTCAAGTTGGATACAACAAAGAAATTTTTGTTTCTGAATTTTTTTTTGTTCGTTTGTTTTTTCTACCAGACCCTTTAAACATAGCTGCTTACTATTGTAACAAGTAGGTTACCTTTTGGTGTTTTTTGATAGTGTTGTTCAGATTATCATACCTGAAATTTCTTTGCCTAAACAATCTTGTCTTGGTTTTTGAGATTGCTTTTTTAAATCAGTGCAAAAAACTGTCTATATTCTTATAAACAGATACAGCTGTGCATTTTCTCATATTTAGCAAATGGTTCTGCATTCTTACAGTAGTACAGTCTGGCTAAATTAATAAGATATTTATATAGGATTGCAGTGATTTCAAATGATTCAAATTAGGTCGGCTTTTAAATATTTTATTAGTGTTTTGGCTTGTTTTGTGCATGGTAACACTTGGACTCTATTTTAGCATTAAAAGAATGTGCAGCTACAAATCAGTCCCTTTAGTGGCAGCCAGTTAAGGAGTATCTGTGTTGTCTTAGCTAGAAGCAAGCAGTAAAGCATTTGTGATCTTTCTTCTACCTAAAGCTAGCTAACATTTTTCCTTTTCAGATAATTGTAATGGCCTGTCGAGAATTTGAAATGGGAAGGGTAAGTGTACTAAGTACAAAACTAAGTGAGCGGTTCCTGTGTAGGACAATATGCCATTACCTTTTAAACTGTGTGTGTGTGTGACTTCTGTAACTGTAAAAGTAATCTGCCGGGATTGAATGAGGATACACTTATGCACAGAAGAAAGAATGAATGTGACTGCTCTTCTTTGTTCATGGTGTTGTGTTATTATCTAGGAGTTCCATCAGGATATGCATTGTGTCTTTGTATACAGAACTGAACTGATGGTCTGTTTCTGGTCATGTTATTTTGAATTAAAGAAGTACATCTTAGTGAGATGTATGCCAACTCTCAAAACACCAATTCCTTCAGAATTTCCTCTCACTTGATACAGCTGCAAAAACAATCCATCTTTTAAAATCTATTCTTAAGACTCGAGAGGAAGAAAAGCATTCTGCAGTTCTTAACTCTGAACTTAGGCAAAAGCTAGATTTGCTCTTGTGGCCTCCCTTTGTACAATGCATGCTTGCACATATGCAGGCAGTACTGAAGTTCATGTTCTTATTTACAAAGACTCCACAGGCTGTATTAATTGATTCAGTTGTTTGTGGGTTATTTTGTATTTGTTACACCAAAACAAAGAACACCTTACTTTCTTAAGAGACAGCTTCAATTGAAATAGAATAGAAAACAAGGCATTAGTAACTGTCACGTCTGCTCTTTCTGTTGCTAACCATCGGTCAATATTGTGTACCAACTAAATTGGGATTCTTTGCTTCAACAGAAAAAATGTGAACGTTACTGGCCATTGTATGGAGAAGCAGCAGTAACTTTTGGACCATTTCGTGTTTCATGTGTGAGTATTAAGCTTTAGAAAAGAGTTTTGTGGAATTATTGCTCCATTAGTTTATAGTAGGTATTCAACTCATGTCAGGCCTTGTATTATGAAAGAAACATTCAATTGTTAAATATCAAATTTTACCGAAGACACAAAAGAAAATGATGGAAAGCAGTATGTGCATGAAAGTCTTAGGATTTTTGAATTCCTTGTGATTTTTTTTTTTAAGTGGGGAACATGTGCAATGGCTTTGTTTTTTTGTGCAATTTCTTTAACTTTACATCATGTAGTTTTGAATGTCTGTAGCTGATCAAGAATGTACATAATATTCGAGAAACTGTTCCTTTCCATTATCGCTTATGCTTTCTAGATGCGTAAGAGAAATGAAAGTAACACTGGATTGGTTTACTTTTTTTGAGGAACATGAAGTTAGATATCATAAATAGAGAATGTAGAAACTAGACTTTTTCTTCTCTTCCCCAGACAATATCTTTAGATACTTTTACAGTATATTTTAGATACTTTTACAGTGGCATCCTGGCTTGTATAGAAATAGTGCTACCAGCAGGAGCAGGGAGTTTATCATTACTCTGTACTCAGCATTGGTGAGGCCATGCCTTGAGTACTGTGTTCAGTTTTGGGCTCCTTACTACATGAAAGACACTTGTGGTGTGCCAGAGGAGGGCAAAAAAGCTGGTGGGGCATATGGAGCACAAGTCTCATGAGGAGCACCTGAGGGACCTGAAGTTTAGTCTGGAAAAGAGAAGGTTCAGAGGAGACCTTATGGCTTTTTACAACTGCCTGAAAACAGGTTGTGGTGAGGTGGTTTTTGACCTCTTCTCCCACATAACTATTGATAGGACTAGAGGGAATGGCCTCAAGTTGCACCAAGTGAGGATTGGTTTGGACATTTAGAAAAATTTCTTCTCTGAAAGAGTGGCTACATGCTGGAACAGGCTGTCCAGGAAGGTGGTAGTGTCACTGGAGGTGTTCAAGAAATGTTTAGATGTGGTGCTAGGACACATGGGTTAGTGGAGAGATATTAGTGGGAGGTGGGCAGTTGGACTGGATAATCTTGAAGGTCTTTTCTAACCTTGTTGATTCTGTCGTTCTATGATTGTTTGTGAGGTATTCAGGGTGTGAGTAAGAATGAGGCAGGAACATAACCACAGAAATAATTATAGGATTGCAAGATTGGTGTTTCCTGGGTGGGAAGTAGTATCTGGTTGCCTTTGTACATATCTGGTGGTGTATCTTTGTTTCTTCCATAAACTGAGGCCTGTTTTGTCCCAATTCTGGTTCTTGGAGCTGTGATCACATTGTCAAGACTTCATTTTCAGATCATGCCAAGATACATCGAGTTTATCACATTGTGTTCAGTAATAGATGAAGTCTTTAACTAAAGAAGAAATAAACTGTATAGGATGATCCTTCTCCTTACGCTTGCTGCCAGCTTCTAGCAATCAATTTGTAGTGTTTCCTTGATTGGGCATTGCCTCTGGATAACTAGTGTTTATATAATGCAGTGGACCATGAATTTGACAAACATTTTTGGTTTGGGATTTTCATTTTTTACTGTGATTACTTCTCATTGTATCCTGCTGAAGCCATGTAGGTGATTCTGAGCTTATTGTAAGATGTCTGACATCACTCACTGCTTGTAATTTTCATGGCTGCTATATAAATGTAAGAAGATACCAATGTCTCTTCCTCTTAGCCTGAGGCTGATTTAGATGGCATGTTTTTGTCATTTTCTCTTATTGTTGTCCTTACTGCTGTTCTGCTGTCAGTAGAGCAGCCTTAACACTGTATTCTTCTTTTGTTTGAATACTTGTTTACAGAAATTCAGTAGCAATTCAGTAATATATTTTAAAGGGAGACTATTTCTGGGTCTCTGCAGTCCATCTGTCTTCCATTCCTCCACTCTTCCTCAAAGACTTGAAAAACGCCTTTCCAATGCCAGTCCTCTTTTGTCGTAACCTCTGCTACTTTTTCTTACATGCATCTCTCTTTAGATATATATATAACATGTGGGCCTGAGCCCTGAAAAAAAGGGCTCCTGAAACATCTGTTGGGTCCTTTAGATTGTTCTGATATGAGAAAAACCTGAATCATGGAATCAAGTCGTACTTGAGTAGAACTGTCAAGTGATCGTAAATCATCTTGCTGTGTAAGATGGTGTGTATGGATTCTGTTGCCATTAGGTATGCAATATCTGCTTTTAACCTGCAAGGCAGTGCAGTTGTTGTCTTGATGGAAAATGGTAAATACCCAGTAGGAGAAGGGAACAGGAACACATATGCAGTCTCCTAAAATACACTATGGAAAGCTGGAATGCTTATGATTCTTAAGGTGTCTTCAAACTGTGCTATTACTGGTGTTTTAGGTAAAACAATATTGATAAGTGTAGGCAGTATAAACCTTTGGAGTGTCAGCAGTGGATTTGAAAATTCTGAGAGGTTAGAAGATTTGTTTCTTTGGCCACAAGCAAGATAATGATAGTAACCCATTCAGATGCCCCCCTCATGGAAAATAATCCCTGAGGAGTGGATATCAAAATACAGATTGTTAAGAAGTTTAGACAAGAGAAGTGCTACAGAAGGATAACTGGAAGAGGAAAACTAGATGAACAAAATGCATAGAGTAATAAAGCAAAAGTTGTATATTGTAATGCTTGTACTTACTGACAGATTCAGGTGCAAGTTATTCTCTTGGAAAACCCCAGTTTTTATTTTAAGTAAAAGCAAAATCTTTCATAAGTATATTGTTTTACAGCAAGATATGTTGCTTTTGGTTAAGAATCAACATTTTAGTTGTCCATCTTTGGGAAAATAACAGATATGAAAACTGTAAATTAAAAAATGAAAACAAACCCTTTATGTGTTCTAGTTACATATGTTTGTCTCTTTTTTTCCATTCATTACTGTTTTGTCTTATTTAGGAAGCTGAGCAAGCAAGAACAGATTACTTCATTAGAACGTTATTACTTGAATTTCAAAATGTAAGTACATGAGGAATTCTGGTCTTAATGGTTGCCTAGAAAGTTCTCTACAATGATACAGTGAAGGGTTAAGGGTTTCAGTGATGTATCTTCACTGTTTTTAGGTGATGATTCTGTATGTACGTAAATTGTCAAACAGAGAGGTGATGTTAAAAACTGCACTACATAAGAAAAGAGTAGTGAAACTACCTTTCTTTTTGGTTAGACAAAGGCATGTTGTCTTTAATATCACGCATTAACAACTGGAAAGCTGCTGCGAACCTAAAAATATTTTGTTCTTTACCCAAACTGAAAGTATGACAACAGGCTGAATCAAACTTGTCAGAAGAGACTGCTTCCTTCTAGCTTTTTTGGGGGGGCTGAGTGTAAGTACTTGTTAGAATTCATTCCATAAATTTTCATTTTTAATCAAGAGGGCTTTGCAGTGCTAAGGGATATTTCTTATGCCTATTAATACATTTGTCTTGCTAAATAAAGCAAGAATGACAATTTCATGATTTTTTTTTTCAAGATTTCTATTTGTAGCTTTGGGGGAAAAAAAGTATGGTGCATTTAAAATAACAGTATTTGTGGAAAGTGTGGCATGTTCTTGCTGAAGTTGAGTTGTGTTGTCTTTTTGCTTGGTAAAGTTCTGTGGAAAACATGGGATAAATGTGTGTATTTGTATAGAAGGATAAAATAGAAATGTACTTTTAAAAGAGAACTGAGCTGAATTTTTGAAGAGTTATCTTAGTGTTCAAGAATATGTCTGATAACTCAATTCATATATAGTATTTGTTGGCAATTAAACGAAATTATAATTTGTCTCATTGTGGATAAAGTAGTTAATTTATCTTGGTTAAAATCTTTAGTCCCAAAGAGCTGCTGTAAAGCATGAGATCTGCTTTATAAACTGAATATCAGATGTGTTGATTGTAAGAAGGACCTGTAACCTGTTAGGTGAAATAAGAGCACTTGTATTTTCATGTAAGGGCTAAGAATGAATGAACGTAAATGCCAACTCTGAGGTGACTGTTTTTTCCTGAAAGAAATTCAGTAAATGAAAAAATAAAGGTGGAACACTCCGGCAAAAATAGAAGGGTTGACAATCTCTTTTAAAGAATGCTTGTCATCTTTTTTGGCATAATGTATTAAGAAATAATCTATTACAACATAACTGATGTTTATTTTCTTTAGCAGTATTTTATTTCATTTCAATGACTGATATCACATCAGTTATCGAAACTGCTTATTAACGCAGTGCTGTTTGAGGGTGATTTGTTTGCTATGGCTTCCTAGGCATTGGCAGCAACTTGTGTGCTTCTGAGTAATTCATTTCTGTTTGTGTTTTCTGAATGCTCATAACTGACCATCCCATGAATTTTTTGATAATGGCAGCAATTAACTGCATAACAATAACTGGCTTTTGCAGCATTTACTGGTATGGTGAATTAAAAACAAAACTGAAAAGATTAAAAACCCCAAAGCAGAATCAGGTATTTTTATTACCCAAACTTTGAGAACCGGTTACTTCAGAAACTGCAAGGGGTTCATTATTTGCTTATCCATACCATACACGCAAATCATATTCAGCTGCTTGACTTCTGTATTTTTTTTAAGGATTTCTTTGTGGTTTTATCCTCTTGATAGTAAAAGATCTGTGCTGTATGTGTAAAGCACACATTGACAGAGAATTACAGACTTATCTTGAGGAATTCTAAATATAGTCTTGGGCCAGGGAGGTAAATGTGCCTTTGTGGTAGAAAGATCCTTTAACACACTTTCTAGAATATTTTCTAGTTTTCTAGAATAAGGACAACTTTTGTCCCTTCTGTAGAATGTTCAGTGGGATATCATTCAAAATACTGTATATGTACTATATACATTAAGTTATATGAATACAGAAGTTATCCTAATTGCCATGAGGAGAACTAGTTGGAAAGCTGAAGATATTACGGACTATGTCAACAGGTTTCTTAAAAAGTTACAATAAAGAGGAATATGAAGATTCCTTTTCATTATTCATTTATATATTAAAAGCTTAGATTTAGAAATTATTTTTTGACTGTTCTGCCGATGTAGAAGAATGACTCTTTAAATGTGATGAAGTGGAAGTTCTTGATGGACCGTAAAGGGATGTATTTGACTTCCCTGCCAATGGCATTGATTTTACATAACCAGTTGGATTTATTTTTGTTTTCTTACACTGGGCATTCTTTTGCTAGCTACTGTGTTCACAGATTTAATAAAAGGAACATTTGCGAAATAGTTGTTTCAGTTGGAAGATCATATAGATTTCCATGTTCAAAAAGTCCACCAGATTGCTTCTCAGATAACTAAACAGAAGATAGAATAGGTCCTTTAACCTATAACCTGTAATAATGATAAAAATTTCATGCTCCTGCCTCTCCAGTGTATTATTTTGTGTGCTTGCTGGAATCGAGAGAGGTGACAGCAGCGAGGAGAGCTGCAGTAACAGTAGCTTTCCTGTGGGCAGTTTGGCTAATAATGAAAGTGAGAATTTGAGCTGTTCTGTAAGGAATTCTGGTAGCTGAGTAACTAACGTGTTTTAAAACCTGCAGTTTACCTAAGTCCTATTGTATACTTTTATCCTAGTTGTTCATTTTACAACTGTGTTGCAAGTGTGAGCCATCTTGGATGTAGCCTAAATTATTCTAAATTCCTTAATTTTCACCTGCATGCACACTTTATTTTGCAGTCTGTCAAAGTGACATGACGGAAAATTTCCAGTTACTGGAGCATGACTGGAAAAGGGGGGGTTTCCTGATGGTCTTGGCCTTTCTTTCATCCTTTCAAAGTTTTAAGACTGTAGAGGCAGAGAATCTCTCAGATGATGCACCACTATGGGTTCTGTATCCCATATGTTCATGAAGTTTTCTTTACTCCTTCAGCAAACTGTCTTGCAGTGCTTTCACCCATGCACTAGTAGTGTTCAAACATTTCAGAATGTTCTGTTTGTGTTTTTTTTTAGCTGCTGTAAGTTATAGGTTTTTTTTATATACTAAAATGGCTTTGATTTTCTGGGCTATTAAGGAGCCTCACCAAATAATTTATTTCACACAAGCTCTTCAAATATGCATTATAATTAACAACTTTCATTCCTCCTCCCTTAGGAAACTCGTAGTGTCTATCAATTTCATTATGTTAACTGGCCTGACCATGATGTCCCATCATCTTTTGATTCTATTCTGGACATGATCAGTTTGATGAGAGAATACCAGGAACATGAAGATGTACCAATCTGCATACACTGCAGGTATCAAGTACATTTAGTTTTAAAGTTTATATACATTTTAGAAATGTAGACTTCTAGTAGGAGATGGGCTAGTTTGATTCCAAATTGCAATTACTTCAGTTTTCTAAGAAGGAATATTTCCTCATGTCAAAACTTGGCTCAGACTGATATAGTCCTCATTGTCTTAAACTCACGTCACAGTGGAATTCTATTTCAGTTGAGAACATTATTCCTGTGGCTCTTGAAACATTCAGATCCTCATTAGGACAAGCTTTCTGAAGATCATTTGTTGTGGCTTAACCTGGCAGGTTGCTTCATACCACACAGTTATTCACTCACTCCCCCTCTTCCCAGGGGGATAGGAGAGAGAATCAGAAACAACGATGTAGAACACATGGGTTGAAATAAACTATTTACTAAGACAGAGAAAAGGAAAATAGATACGACTCTCTCTATATATATTTATATAAACCAGTGAGATACATATATATATATATATCGCTCCCGGAGTGATATCCAGCTAGGCCTCCAAGCTGCAGAAGAAGGTGAGATTAACTCCCTCCCAAACTCCTTCTGCTTAATGTCATATGATATGGAATATCCCTCTGGCCAGTTTAAGTCAACTGTCCCAATTCTTCTCCCTCCCAGCTCCTTGGGCCCTTTGCTTTGAATTGCCTTGGCTTATCGGGCAACAACAAACATTAGTGTGTTATCAACATTGTTTACTGTGTGGAGGAAAATACTCAGTTTGTGTTAGTAAACCAGGGAATTATAAATCCATACAAGCTTAATTCTGGATACCCTCTACAACTGTTATAGAAATCTTCTGTCTTAAAGCAGCATGCAGATAACTTGCCTTTCTAAGGAATTGGGTCTAAACCCAAAAGGAACTTCTTTAGCATGGAGATTAGTTTCACTTTGTTCTGTTTTTCTTGAATGCCAGTACAACTTCACAACTATGTAATGATGCAGATAGACTGTAACTCTATTTGGAAAAATAGGTGTTTATGCATTAGGAAGAATAAGTGCTACAGGTTGCTGTCACTTTTTTCAACTTGTTTGCCAATAACAAGCAGAAAATACAGATATGCTGCTGAAGCAGAAAAATGTGGAAACTCTTCAAATGTGTTCCATTCTTCTGCTTAGCATCTGACATTAAACTTTGATAAAATTGCTACTGTTAAAGCGGTGATAACTAGGAATAGTGCAAGGAAAGAGGCAATGAAAAAGTCAATATCAAAATTTCTTTCATGACTGCAGTTCTGGTCAGCCACAAAAAACTTGTGTTGAAAGCTTTAATTTTGCTCTACTAAATTTGTTATTTGAAAATGTTACAGGTTTAAGTGGAACAAGCTTAAAATGATAGTTGAAGAAATTAAATGTTTTTGGTTTTATATGGGTTCTGAAAATATGAAGCTTGTAGAACCTTTTCAGCCATTTAAAACAGTTTCTAATGTACCTTTTTATGTTCAAAGTGCAGGGTGTGGAAGAACTGGAGCCATCTGTGCCATTGATTATACATGGAACTTGCTTAAAGCTGGGGTAAGGAACCTTATAAGAAAAAATTGTGGCATTCCATCATTCCATAATAATTGAGCTTCCAAATGTTCTGAAACTGTGAAATGTCTCTGTTCTAAAATTCTTACGACAGGTTGGATGTTTACTTCCATCACATTCATGCTTTGGTGTGAACTTTCCTTTGAAATCAAGTTGTTATTTTTTGGGGGGAAAAAAGCATTGAACTATATTCCACATTTGGATATATTTCAGTTTTAAGTGATTCTGGATGTTGTTTCCAGCATCTCTGATTTTGCAGCTTTTGAAGTCTTGATATTTAGAACGTACAGAGATAATGTCTTCTGGGGGTTTCTAGCTTGTGAAATGTTAATGTTCAGGTGTTGTGTTAATGCTTCCATTGAATGTCTTCTTTTCAGAATGTTTTTAAATGCTCTCATCTGGTCAAAATGAAATGTTTAAAAACAAGCTCTGGAGAAGAATTGCTTTATGAAAGAAATTATGAAAGAATTTTTAGTGTCTACGAAGTCAAGAGAATTGACTGTTTACACTTGCAGAAATTAGACATCCAAAAGTATTGCTATTTTTACAAGCAGTTGCATCAATATAATTGACTTCCTTCTATATTTCAGAAAATACCTGAAGAGTTCAATGTATTTAATTTAATACAGGAAATGAGGACGCAAAGGCATTCTGCAGTGCAGACAAAGGTATAGTTTGTTTTAAAATGCGTCTTAGGATAATATACCATTCATTCTATATAAAGGTCTTGTGCACTAATTTTTATCTGATAAACTACTATAGGAGCAGTATGAACTTGTCCATCGAGCCATAGCACAACTGTTTGAAAAGCAACTGCAAAAATATGAAAGCTGTACGGACTGGAAGATTGCAGATGGAGTGGTATGTGCCTTTCCCATATGAGTTTTCATCAGTTGTAACTGTGGTTGAGTTTTTGTTGTGAAGTCATATTTTTAATTGTTCATTCCTGTTAAGAAAGATTAATAACTTGGTTTGCACTACAAGTGCTTTTTGCTGAGTAGGGAGTTATCCTGTACTTAGCTTACACTTGAATTTGATTATGAGAGTTAAGTCTGGTAAATAACGGAATAGTTGCCATGCATTCCAAGTGCCAGCTGTGTTGGGAGAAGTAATAGAAAGAATTTTAGTATGGGTGAAATGCAAAACTTAGTGTGTACATCAATTTACATTGAAGTATCTTGGTGAAGTGACAGTAGTTGACAACTGAACTGTTTGGTATCTTGCTCTGACTGGCATTACTTGCCCAAAAACTGATGACAAAATGAAAATGTCTGACTTTCTGTGAGTTACTTGTTAAATGGTGTAATGAAGAACACATTAAAACGAAATGCTCAGTTTGCACATAAGTTTGTGTGTATGAACTGAGCTTAATTCATCCAATTTTATTCTCCTTTCCTCCCTGCCACCACTGTAGTGCTGGACCCAATTTTAAACCAGTAGATTTGCATTTATTTTCCTTCTGCACTTTGCTGCAAAAAATCTTTAATTCTAGGGATTTGGCATTTTTACGTGGTTCTCTGTAGGAAGTCTAAAACATTTTTCATTCCTGGAAAAAAAAAGCAGGCATTTTTCTTTTAGTTCTCTTAAGACTCTGTCAATTCATGCAATAGTTCTGAGGCTTGTGGAAATCACTGAAATAACCTAATGGGCTAAGTACAATGTGGGTAGGGCAGGTTGTTTTAAGTGAGTTGAGTTTGATATTCAGCATAATTGGAGTGGGAATTTTCATATTACTTGTGATAAATAAATGTGGTAGCTTTTGGAATATGTAGATTCATTAGGTTTGTACAGAGCAGATTCCTAATGACATTACTTAGTCTTCAAAAAAAAGAAAAAAGAGGCATAAGAGTCTGCAATATCTTCTAGCTATTTGACATTGATCTGACCTGTGTCTGCACTCTTCCTAGAATCAAAAATGTTTCATGTTACTGGCATATATATTCCTGAACATCTGTGGTCTAGAAGAAGTGCTGAATGAGCTGACATAGTTTTTTGGTGCATGTCTTAGTGCCCTGGAATGCATGTTTACTTTGAGATGAAACTAAGCCTGCTGCAGAAAGTTTTCAAATCACTCTGTTAAATGTAGTGAAATATGTTCAGATTCTGTCCTAGATCTTAGTCTGCCTATCAGAAGTGAATATTTATCATTGATAGCAATAGTGGGGCAAGTGAGAAGCATTAGAATGGGTGTATAGGACACATATAAACACATTAAGTTAGTGGGTGGTGGGAAATGAGTAATATGTGGAGAAGTTCTCGAATGTTTTGGATGTGTCTTGTCTTCTGGCTTTGAGCATCTCTTTAACATGGACAAAAATGTTTTCTGTTACCAAGAAAGTACTTTGCTATGAAACAAAATCATTACTTTATACTTGGAAGAGTATGGATACTGCAGCAAGTATAGAATCCTGCTTATGTGATGGGTTTAAATTGTGTTCAGTGAAAACAGTTGTAGATAAAAGAATGGCTCTACTTCTGATATGGCTGTACTTCTGATATAGCACTAATATAGGATGCTGAAAGGTGTTCTTTTGCCCGCTTGTTATATTATGATTATTATGTATTACCTGAAGTTTTGGAGTACCCCGTATGGTTGACTTTGTAGTTTTATTGTCCAATTGCTTTTCTTGAATTGAGTTAAGCTTTGTAAGCAGTGTTTGCCAGCAACATCACAGTAAAAAGTTTATCTGATTGGCAGTGAGTAGTAGTATTCATAGAGATGTAACTTAGACACAGTGCTGAACGTGTGTTCCTGTGAACTTGCCAACTCTGCCCTGCTGGAAACAATACTGTACAAAGTCAACAAAAATGCACTCAATGTTTAGAGTTCAGTTAGGGTTATATCTTAATTACAACATTTTGAGAGAAAAATGCAAAGTCTTGCAGAAAATGCATGTATGGTATGGTATAATATAATTACTAGATACTGTTACAGCACAGTTGTACTTATTGTGAATTCTTAGAACTGTAAATGCGTTTAAAATAATACAGAGTGTCTAAAGCACAAGTGGAAGAAAAGGTTTCTTTAGACACAGATACTGTAACAGACATGTTACAGTACTGCAAGTCTTTGTGGTTTTCCCTTATCCACTTTATTAATAAACTTTTTATCCGAAATATAACATTGTTAGTACTCTTAAGAATCAGTCATTCTTGTAAAAGTGGCACACTTGTTACTGTAGTTCGTGCTTTTAGAACTGTAGAAGAATCTGCTGCTGTAAGAAGAATGTGGATATTCAGAACATTAATGGTCTGACATCTAGGCCAGTTTTCACCAGTGAAATTATCATTGCTGTTTTGCATCTTGGAGAGAGATTTTGATCATTATAGCATTGTAAAGAAATCTTAGGCGCCTTGGGAGACACTTATCTTGTTGCCTATGGTCAGAAAATTGTATTCAGTTTGAATCATTTGAGTGTATTATTTCAGTCTAATATTTCCTTTATCTGCTGATGCACTGTGGTTCTCAGGCAATAAGGACTAAAGGAATGCCCTGATTCCGTTTGAGGGAAACCATGAGATTACTTCTGGAAGAGTCCTTGCAATATATCTTCTAGTCATTTACTAGTACAAAAAGCTTCTGGCTGACATGACATTTTCTGTGACTTCTAAAAGAAAATACTGCAGTTCCTGGGCGGATTCCTCAGTTGTAGGTGATGCCTTGGAAGTCTTGGTCTAGAACTGCAATTCTCTATTTAGTCACTTAATGACAGCTCGGTTTCATACTTTGAGCACAGGAGGTTGCAGATGGTGAAAGTCTCTCTCACTTGGGTGATGATAGCAAAATTTAGGTCATCATGCCAAGTTGAATTCAAAAACGGCATCTGCTGTGAGAACTCCTTGTTTGTCTTCATTAGCAAAGGAACATTTATTCTGCACATATTTATACAGACCATATACCCTGTGCTTCCTGTCCATGTGATTACCGTGGTTCTGTTACAAGCCAGAATGCCCTTGGCCTTCTTGGCTACCTGGGCACACTGCTGGCTTGTGTTCAACCAACACCCCCAGGTCTGTTTCTTCTGCAGTCTTTCAGCCACTCTACCTCGAACCTGTAGCATTGCCTGGGGTTGTAGCTAAAGTGCAGGACCCAGCACTTGATCTTGTTCAATTTCATCCCCCTGGCCTTGAGCTCATTGATCCAGACTGTCTAGATCCCTATGTAGGGCCTTCCTACCTCCAGGCAGATCAGCACTTCCTTCCAACTTGATGTTGTCTACTGATTAACTGTTTGGCTGTGGGTGCACTCAATCCCCTTGTCCAGGTCATCAAGAAAGATATTAAGCAGGACAGATCTCAGTATCAACCCACAGGGAATACTACTCATGATTTAACTCCATTCACCACTATTTTTATATATATGTTCAGAATTTTAGTATGTGTGTATAGGAACACTTGAACTGTTCAGCATGTGAGGAACATAGAAGATAAACCTAGGGAAAAGTTCCTATTCTTTTTTTATATTTGTACTGTTACCCTTTTTTTCTTATAGTGAGAAGCTTGCCTAGATAGCATAGGTAAGAGAACTTTCTTCAATAAGGAAACAGATCATTTTGCACTTACTTATGAATTAAAAAAAAAAAAAGTAATATAATTCTGTATGTTGGCCTTTATAAAGTCTATATGTTGTCCTCTTTTTTTTCTGAAACTGATACTTTTCTTTACAAAATAATATTCTGCCCTAAAATATAACATCTGTTCAGACAACTAACAATGTTGGCTGATGCCAGTAAGCTGTGATTAGGAAGGCTGGAAGGCTTTTTTCTTAATACTGCCATCTGCTCTTCTTAGTGATGAGGTCATTCCTGTGAGATACCCTACATTTGCTTTTACAGTCGTACTTCTCTATCTAGTTGTTCTGCATGGCTATCAATGCAGTTATTGATATTTATGACAAAAGGTGAAATCCATGAGTTGGTATCACTCAAGGATACTTAAGATGCTGGTTCTTTGCACTTTTCATGACAGCTGAGAACAAGTAACAGACTTGCTCTGGAGCTCAGTAAGCAGTATTTATTCAGTTAAAAGAAAGAAGAACAGGTCCAGTAGTAACTGAGCACAATTATTTAAAAATGCTGCAGCAGCTTAAAGTTAATGCAAAGGCTTCTCTCCTACATGGGTTAGTGCATCTTTTTAAGTGAAAGTGCAACCTTTTAAGTAAAAATCCTTTATCTCCTGGGGTATGAATTGTATAAAAGTGATTTGATTTATCTTGAAATCCTCAGTCTGTTCAGCACAGTGTTCCTCTTTTTTTGGTGACAATTCCTATAATGTTCTTATTCTTAATGTGAATTGACTAAAAGTGAACTGATCCTGATTCATAAGCGAATGCAGAACTGAAACCTCTTAAACATGTAATATCTGCCTGAAGCCTTCCCAGTGTGTGACAGAATACTGCAGCACCTCTTCAGTTTCTGCTGCTGGTCTCAAGCAGAAATTGTGCTACTCACTGTGTGCATATAGAACTTTAAAAATTTTTGATGTATATTAGCTTTTTCAATAGGCTTTTTCGTCTGCCTGGGAGACAAGTGTGTCTTATGCAAAATTCTGTTCAGAAATGCTTCTCTTTACAAAAGAAGAGCAGGGATGCAGGTCCTGGGTTATGTCCTAGACAAGTTGAAGTTTGTGTTGTAGGAGGCCTTTGCCAGTAGCTCTTTGAAAACCAGGGCTTAAATGTGACATCAGCGTTACTGTAAGCTTCTGCTCTGGTGAGCTCTGGTGCTCAAGGGTAGGAAACCCTTTCTGTGCAGTCTCGCACTTTCTGGTATCTCTGCCTGATGAATCACAGAATCACAGAATTATCAAGGTTGGAAAAGACCTAGAAGATCATCTAGTCCAACCATTACCAATACTTCCCAGCTAAACCATATTCTTCAACAAGCTCCATCTTTTCCCTTTGCCCATGGTTCTCCTCGCATGCAGAAGGAAATTTTCAGCCACCTCACCTGAAAGCAAAAGATGCAGAACACTGAGGATCTATGAAAGCTATGAAGCTTTGAAGTGCTGTGGTGAAACAAGGCAGAGCAGCCTGCCCTCCAGCGTGCAGTTGTATTCATTGTTTCTAACTCTAGTTCTTACAATTAAATGTGCCTTTTAAGCCCTAAACGCATCCATAGCGATGGCTGCACACAGGAGGCAGTCGGATCTTTTCACAGCCTGAGATGGAGATGGAGGGACCTGACACAACTAATGAGCTGAGAACTGAATTGACGTTGGGTGGTGTAACCCCCTGCTTCTTTGGCCTCTGCCTTCTGAATGGTTCTGTGCCCGAATGCAGGCAATGAAGTTAGTTTTCATATATATTAAGGACAAAATCAGTGCATACAGTTACCCAGTGCCTGAAACAAAAAATTTAGAGTTTGCTATTCTTGGTATTTGACAGGAAAGTAATAGAGGGATCAGATGCCCTTTTTATGTGGTAATTTTTCATTCCATCAATGTCTGGAATGTTGTTACAGAGATTTTTCTAAAATTTGTTTGTGTGGGTTAGTTTGAAGCTAAATTTAAGAAAATTAAGGGCCCAGAAGGCTTCTAAAATGTTGTGGGAAAGCAAGGCATCAAGACGTTAATTTAAAATACAAAGTCCTGCATTCAGTTTACAGATGAAGCATTACACTGATGCTTGTTTTTTCTTACTATCTCATCAGCCATTTCAGTTGCTCTCCTTTTCTGGACAGTTTCTGAGTGGTGTGTTGTGCTGTCAGCACTTTGTGTGCTAAGAAGATTGCTGAGGTAGTACTGATGCAGTAAATCTCTGAAGGGGTTTGATTTGCAACGAGTGTTATTGTTTTAGCTTCTTAGTAGGTACAAAAATATAGTGCATTAAGTGTGTTTAATTTGTTTCACAGTGCGTTTCACATTGTTATCCATTGGGTAGAGCTTATTCAGAGTGCAGTTAGGTGCAATGTCATCAGTTGGTCAGATACTCTTTATTTTTCTATGTTTCTTTGGGAAAAGAAAGTTGCTATTTATAGTTCTCAACCGACAGAGACTTAAAAAGAAACTTTCATAAAGATGTAGGCTTTTTGGCAAGTTGAGTGAGTGTGTTTATTGTTGAAAAATGTAAAATGTGAGGGTAGTTAGCAGTTGAGATGACTTAGTTATCACCTGTCTTCCAAAGCAGAAAATGTTTGTCAAATGCAAGTGTGACAAACATTAATTAATAGGGAGTTTTTTGATTGTTTTGTATGAGCGGAAGAGTCAGTTTCTGTCACCACCTGTGAACAGATTGGCTGTAAGAGGGTAAGGGTTCTGCTGTCTGAACTTGGTATTGTCCTTTGAAATCGATTGCATACATTAGAGATGTTTGTAGTTTTTTAAAATCACTTTTCAAAATGAAATTATTGGAGATCAAAAATAATAATTGTACACTAAACTCGAGAGCACTAAATTTCTCCTTTGTTTTATTGGATCTTTGGCTGTAATGTGTGTATGGAAATGGTTTATCAACTTCAGAGTCTTGCATACTGGTTTTTCTGTCTAGATATATGCATATATATAAACACATGAAAGTGTGCAAATGCATGCATATCTATTATGTATCTTATGTACTTATGGTTTTCCTTATACTTGCTGTATCAAATAAGCTACACTTTATTGTAGACAAATGGGAGGTGATTTGAAAATGTTTTAAGACAATGCATTAAACCTTACCAGCGTGTGAATTAAGTATTGCCTTGTGTTACGGATCTTCAGAAGTTAATTATTTTGCTTATCAGCTTTACAGCTATGAATGAAAATGTTTTCTTTTTATCAGGATGAAAATAATACAGAGAATGCTGTGAGTTCTTCAGATGCTCAGAAACAGGATTCTCCACCACCAAAGCCTCCACGGACCCGCAGGTATTTAACTATCATAATGCAGTATTTTAAGCTCTCAGATTAACTTGCTTTGTATATTAAGAAGTAGAATCAAACTACTGATACTACAAAGACTCTAAGATGTTTTTTATTCTATTTATAAACATATATATAATGAAAATAGAAGTCTTGTAATCAGCACTGTAAACAAAAAGCTTTGATATCTTTGTAAAGTCTGTATTTGAATTTATCAGTCTTGCAATAATGAAATACAAGTAGACGAGCACATAAGATTAGATGGATCTACTTGATCCACTTGGTTATAGCAGCAATAAAGCACGGTACTGCAAAAAATTAAAACAGCAAGATAAGCTAAAAGTGTTAGAACCCTCATTTTTGGAGGCGAAAGCATAACGGAAAAGATTATCTGCTTATTGAATAAGAAATTACCTCACAAACAGGGACTATTAATGACTAGGACACGTTAACCAAGTAGTTTCACTTTTTAAGTGGAAAATTGGCCTCACCGGACCTTCCATTCAACAGAAGAAAAATAAAATCCACTCTAGTTTTTGAAGTATGTAGACTTTGAGTTAGATGTTGTCTGTCCATTTGCTTTTACCTTTACCTAAAATGGTATCCAGTCTGAGCATGAGCTAAGAAGCTCTTGTGTACGTAGCTAGTATCTGAAAGGATGTGGGTAATCTTTGACAGGTGATCCTGCCTGTTCTGAGTTGTATGTAGTTGGATGGACAGGAGTTTCTTCAGTGCTTGCTAAGCGCTGGGGTTTCAAGATGTTTTGTATGACACAATAACCATGCACTAACTAAATTCTATGCAAGAATGCTCATATAAGGAAAGTAGTCAGTTTAAAACTATGATCTAACTGGTGTAGTGCAAAGTCAGGTCAGAAGCAGGAGTTTTTTCTTTCTGTGTTTGCCAGAGCCCAAGTAATGCCAGAATATGAGTCTATTTTTGAGGGGCTGACAAGATTAGATCGGTGATTATATAATAAAACAAATTTTAAATTCTAAAGCAGTTTAGGTTTGGTAAAGGAGAAAATGTGTCTTACTAAAATATAATTGGACATAAAGAACCATTTGGAAATTGGCAACTCAAAATGGATAGCAGTGTGCATGTCCATTCAGTATTACAAGATCATCTTGTTCAAGGAATAAATGTAGTTTAAAACAGGTATGGTAAGTACTGTACTCTAAAACCAACTAGTAGTTTAGACCAGATCTGGTATACTGACTGTATAGGGTTCTAATGTCTATGTACTGAAGATATATGTAATCTACCACAAATGAATCTGTCACTCAGCTTCTTTTGTTGTCTGAGAATGGTATTTGTGATAACATAACACTGGAAATAGTATTTGGTAATAATCATTAGTGATTAAATAAGAATGTTAGCAGTTATTACAGTTAACTCATTAATTGTTACTTGAAGCAGAAGTTAGAAAAGAAGACATTGAAAGAGAGAGATGAAAAAGAGTTGTAGCTTTCTACAAACACAATAGTTTGTGCTGTGTAGGTAACACCATTTAACCTTGTTTAGATCAAAGGTAATGTGATTGTATCTAATTATGTGGATAAAGATTATAACAGTGAAGCCTTGTAATCTGCGTTAGTGGTGAGATCTTAACTCAGAGACTATTTATAGAAGATATGATTTATATTCAATAGATAATTCCCTTACTAGTTAATGTTTCCTGAAATAATTTTAGGTCACTACTTGCCATTTTTCTATAGTCATGTAATAATCATGTATATAATTCATACCTAGGCATGCATCTGCTCTCTTATCTGCAGATCATTGTTCTTTACTTCATGGTTAAGTTAGTAGTATCTTGTAATCTCTGTTTTAAAACCTGGTCTTTTTTGGGCTTTCTTCCGTAAACTAATACTTTCCTATCTGCCAACAATGGCAGGAAGGTTGGTTTCTTGTAGGTGAATAGATGGAAGTGTTTAGCAAAGCTGCTGTCCTTTTAAAATGGAGATAATTTTTTTTTTGAAAAAACATTAACTGCATCCTTCATGGAAGAAGCTTCTGAGGAAACACTTTGTTTTCCAATAGTTGTGTGTACACAAAGTACTTGCATCTATTTTCTTGATGTGGGAGATAATTTTACAAACTTGTAGTATGATACTGTCTGTGATCTGGAGGGTTTTATGTATTATGAATGTTCTGAAATAGGTTTTTTCATGGTAAGGACAGCAGTGGAAGACCTGAATTTAATCTTAGTATGAAATATGTAACTGTTAAATGTGTTTCCATCCAGCTTGCATCTCAGGACTGCATTTCATGATATGGTGATGATTTTGACTCCTATTTGTTTCGACACACTTCAGCTTAATGACCGAATGAGGTCGTGGAATCTTTTCTGTGGCACTTTCCAATGACTAACCACTATAAATTGTAGAATTTTTCCCAAGAAGGTGTTTTTTTTGCCTCTCTTCTCTTTTATTACCCCCACATGTAGTATCTTACTGTATTTTTTTACCGAGGGTTCTCGAATTGTATTGCCTTCTGACCTTTCATTTTATCACTCTGTAATGCTTTTGTGTAATTCATTTACTACAAGACTTGTGAATGTAGCTGGGTTCCGTTCATGGAATTTGCATTCAATGTTAACATTTAAACAAACAAACAAAAAAAGAGACAATTACTCTTTGATTATTACTGAGGTAAATGGGAACAACTCATGCTTTGAGAACATACACCAGCACCTTATTCTAGAGACTGCTTGGCTTTGTAATTTGCAATTACTTGTGAAAATCACCTTGAAGCTTAAGTCTGTGATAATATTGCTTGAAAAGCATTCTTTCCCTCTTTGTGAGACTTGTCTAACTATTTTCAGTTGAAGGTGGGAAGAGTGCATGACTACATTTTGTCTTACATTTATGACCATAGGTAATCAAACTGCATACATATTTAATTTGCTATTTAAGACATGTATTATAGTTGAAGTTTTTGCTTTATGTCCACAGGAGATAATTGGTACATCAGAATTTGGAGAGATTATGTGTTTAGCAAACAGTCCGTGAGATATTTGTGTGTTCAGTAGTTCATTTTAAAATATTTGGGAGAAAAAAAGGTTAATTTTAATCAGGTTAGCTGTGGAAAACTCTTGGATGTACACAGAAGATGTCACAACTTGAAAGAAATTGAGAAACTGAGGCATAAACACACAAAAGCTAACAACTCTGTAGTGCTGCAGTGCACTGAAGACATACATGCTCTGAAGGATAAAAAAGATAAAATTGTATCTGCTTTCAGTTGTGCTTGCAATTCTGTGCAGTGACTAAATTTTACTCCCCCAAAATCTCCAGTAGGTGACTTCCTTATTTATTTCTCATGCATCCTCTATACATTATCTGTAGTACAGTTGAAGATAACCTCAGCAAACTGCAGCTGTTCTCCCACATGGATAGCAGTGATTTAATGCTTAAGTTCTCTACTGCTGCCTGCTTATGCAAAGTTTAATTTTCCTGTTTCATTTATGAGGGAGGATGTAGAGCTTGGTATCTATTTTTAGTTGATCAGAGCCACGTTCCTTGACCTTGACATCACTCTTATCTGACAATAAAACCCTACATGATGCTTCACAAAATAGCCATGGATTGCTTGAAGTGATTTTTTTTTTTTCTTTTGACCACTGGCCAACTTTTATTTAAATCTGAACCCGCAGTGCCCTGCTTCTAATAATACAGCCCTTTTTCATTGGGGTTAGAAGGACTTCTAAAAAATTAAAATGTAATAAAAACTTAGAAAAATAGCACTCCTCTCAAGATTATTTGTTATAATGACATGTATGTAATCTAGTTGAAAGCATGTTAAATCTTTGTGTTAGCCACTGCAATTTTAAACAAAATCTAGTATTGGAAAGTATTTTTCCTGTTTTTTTTGTCTTGCTACAAACTCTTTTCTTTTTTTAACCAATAATAGACTCTTGTGACTTCCAGAAGGAATGGATGTATGCCTTAATTTTCTCATTCATTTTAACTTCTTGCTTTAAACACTTTTTTTAATATTTTGGAGGCAAGTGCCAAACTTTTAGAAACAGGCAGTGTATTCAACCATTCCTCCTACCCCCATTCTGTGCTGTCAGTTACTTCAGCAAATAGCTTAATAGTCCTATGCTCATAAGCTTTTATCACAACTGTTCAGGTTCTGTTTCTTAAATAAGCCTTTGAATCACTGTTTAGAAACATCCTCACAGTTCTCATAGGCAGCTTCCCACCACTCAATCCTTTGGCCAGGTGGTAGCTTGGAGGTGGCACCTGGTTCATGGTTTACCTGGCAGCTGAGGGTCAGTCACTGCGTTTGAAGTATTTGGCAAGCAGAACTTGCAATAAGATGCTGTACTTGCTGTTCAGATTTTCACCTGTTTTTACTGCCACAAAACTGTCCTGATTACTGAAGGAAAATCCCCAGATTGTTACTTCTGTGGAATTGCAGAGGTAGTAGAATTACCAGGCAGTTGGTAACAGTTGCATACAAACAGACATGGTCAAGGTTGGGTTATGAGGTTTTCTATTTTTTAGCGTGCTGATTTCACAACTGAACAGGAGAAATTCTTGCTTTAGCATTACGTAAAAGCAATGCAGGGTTAACTTGTATCTAATACAGGAAAAGTATTTTCGAATGGTCTGTCATTCTTCAGTTCACTGAATCTCTTCTGTCTCAATATCCACCCTCATGAGCTTTCCTGGAACTTTCAATCAAGCTATTTTTATTATACTGTCTTGTTTCCTGTTGTTGGAATAACATTAGCAGTTGAGATAATTTTCTGCCTTTTGGGGGAAAAGTGTCTGTAGAGCACAGCTGTTGAAAGAAGAGCCCAAAGAAAGCATTATGCATCAGACCATAATGCCCAGCATTGTCTGGCAAGACTTTCAGAAATAGCTTCTGCTTAGTGAAGAGCTTTTAAAGGTATACTTATCCCAATATTTCTGCTTTCCATAAAGAAACAAAAGCATTATTTTTAATGCAGAATGTGTGTAATAATAATCCTGTGACGTCAGTAAAGTGGAAAAAATTTTGCACGCTCAGAGAAAGCCAGGAAGTCCCAGGTGACATCTATTTCCTTTAAGGAAAAAGAACTCCCAAACACTGGTCACCTAATTTTCAGAGAATGAATATTCTTCAATGTTAACATAAGGAGTGATTTTTTTTAATGGGGCATTTCCCATTTGATTACTCTATGCTTTCATTTATGTGTAAAAATAATTAATAAGTAACTTAAAGAACTCTGTTAAGCAGTGTATAATGAGGATGACTAAATATGGGGAAGACCACCTCATTGCAGCATTTTAATACCTAAAGGCGAGCCTACAACTCTTTGAAACTCTTTGAAAGCGTAGATAACTGCAGGATGGGGGAAATGGTTTTAAGTTGAGGGAGGGGAGATTTATGTTGGATGTCAGGGGGAAGTTCTTTATGGAGAGAGTGGTGAGGTGCTGGAACAGGCTGCCCAGAGAGGCTGTGGATGCTCCATACCTGGAGGTGTTCAAGGCCAGGTTGGATGGGGCCCTGGGCAGCCTGGTCTAGCATTAACTGGGGAGAGGTTGGTGGCCCTGCATGCGGCAGGGGGGTTGGAGATTCATGATCCTTGAGGTCCCTTCAAACCCTGTCTGTTCTGTGATTCTGTGAATTTTGAGTTGCTGACTTGGATAGTACTGCCTGTATCATCTGCTCTATGCATAACTTCAACAGGGCAGTTTGATAAAAGAGAATCAATTGGAGAAGAGATTTCATTAAACAGTAGTCAGTGAAGATCTTAACAAATTTTTAGTAGTATTGTGAACCTGTGGTTCTTGTCATATCTGATTTAATACTAATTTGTTAGCTAATTGTAATGATTAATGGTATATCTGTGCCAGATAAGGATTTAGTTTCACTGATTGTAAATATAACAGTGGGTCAGGAAAATGAGGTCAGTGAGGGCAAACCTTTTCAGTAGGAGGATTTAGTGGTGATTATTTAAGAGTTGGTAAAAGGGGAGCGTGTAACCATTTCTGTGTGTGAACTCTTTTCTGGCAAGGGAGGGGGAAAACTGAAGGGACTTTTTCCTGTTGTCTTAATGTGTATTAAGTTGGGGTAAGACTTTTTTTATTCAACTCATCTTTGCTAACTCAGACAAATAACTTATTCCCTATCTTGTTCATTTTTCGAGAACGGTAGAACAGCAAAACAGTTCCCAGATGATCTTTGGTGAAGTTGTTTTTGTGTTGCTTCTATCTTAATGTGAAGTGAGATGGTAATATAGTCTCATGAAGAGGAGAAGCTATTTGAGGCCCAACCCTGTATGATCAGGCAGAGCATGGAAGAAAGTAACTGAAAGAGCTGCAGGGGTTGGGTTTGGGGATTTCCAAATACAAAGATAGTAATTTTGGACAGAGTTTGGAAGCTGGAAAGCTTGCAGCATTTCAATGGGTGGAGGTATTGATAAATGAAAATCCAAACAATTCTCTCTTCAGTTCTAAATCCCTTATATGAGGGTTTTGGTTTTCTATTTCATACTGCTATATTCTAAGAAAATCACAAGGATCAAATTCAAGCTATACCCTACCCTGGTAAACTTTCAGAATTGCAGAATATCCAAGTGGGGTAGCAGTCTGCTGTTGTTTTACATAGCTCTTGTAAACAATTTGCTCTTGTTAAATCCTTTTCAGACCTTATTTGCAGGTTGGAGAGTTAATAGTATTGCTTTGATTTTTATTTGTGACATGTAGGCACATGATGAAAGCCTGCCTGATATCTTTCACTTGTGTATAGACTGTCAGGAATCATTGTGCAGTGCTGTGGTCTCTAGCCCTATTTGATAATGAATGTAACTCGCTGCCTTGTGATTTCCATATAAGCCTTTTACCTACCTTTTTAATGAATACCTTTTTAATAACCTTGGCTCAGGAGGTAAACATCCTTTGGCCCATGGAGCTGACACTGGTCTGCTTTCTCTCAAGTGAGGGGGAAAAAGTTTTTTCAGTTTTCTGATTGCAACAAAAGGAAAGTGGAGATTTGTCTAAGAAACCTGAATGCCTTGATCAACAAGGTAAATGTAATTGTTAATAGCAGCCCTTTTCCTTGGTCTGATCCACGTTTTGGCAGTACTGACATTCTCTCTCTGTACAAGTTACTGTCTGATTAAAAAGAACTTTAATCAGAAACAAGATGCATCTTTTGTCTTACATAATTGAGATAATCCAGTTGAGTTTTCTGAACTTCACTGCAGTTGCTGAAACTTACTTATATTAGACTCCAGACTTCAGTCAGAGCTCCCTTTATAGAAGATATTTAGGAGCAAGAGATCTAGTGGTAGAACTGTATGTTTCCTGGCAATTGAGTGGCAGCCTGTATTTGGATACCAGGCTTCATTTGCAAACTCCAGAGGCTTGGTTTCTTTGTTAATTGATGGCATGTCATGACATTTTTCTCTTCTGCAAAATCTGTCAAGTCTCATCCTTCATCAATGCATTAGCACCGCATGACTGGCTGCTACTGAGAGGATGGCAGTTTCATGTCAATAGCCTGAATGCACAAGGTCTGGGCAATGTAGTCTGCTGATCATCTGCTGGTCCTTACAGTGTGGGGTTTGTTACTGGCACACCTTCCAGGTCTGTTAGATGTGTTATGTTCTTTCAAGTTTTCCCCAATTGCAAATACTGTCAGACAGGTCTGTCATCTAGCAAGCTAGTAAGAGTTTTGGCCTTTTTGAAGGCCTCTGCTTTTTGTCTTTAGCTTTAGAAGATAGAAGTATATTTCACAGAAGTACTGTGATGGGTTTCTTTGAATAGGTTCAGTTCTACAAGGTATTGGAATACAAAAGAAAGCCTAAGGTCTAGCAGTAACCTTTCAAGAGAAAAGAATGTTCTGTGATAACTTTGTCTGCAAGAGAAGGTTCTAGGCCTCCTGCTGCAGAGCTGGGCTTGGGTGATTTATAGTTATCCCAAAAATAAGGTGTATGGGGTTTAACTGGTTGTTGCTTTACTCAAGGTTACCCTGATACTGGGACCACCTGAACCAGTCAGTAAAGACTCTGGGAACAACCTGTAAAGCAGGGGGGCTAGGAGCATGTCTTCTACCTGTCACTGCCCTGGACATTGTGCTGGCTTGTGACTCTGCACAAGTGTACTACTTTCTCATGAAGATGAATGTCTTTGCCAGCATTGGGCCAGTTCCTCAGTCTGAGCATGTGGCCAAATTGAAGTCTTTTGCAAACCTTAGTTGATCTTGTTTTGGTTTTATCTACCTGGATCGAAGCTGTTGTTTCTTTAAAGTACTTAATTGTTTTTCTGTTCTTTTCCCATTTGCTTTGTACCTCAGTTGCTTTGCTTACGTGATGAAAGGAAATATTTTTAAAGGCTCTGAAATGAAAATGATTCCTATTTGTAGACAGGATCTTAATTATGCAAAATATTTGATAGTAAGTATTCTGTATATAATGTGAAAGTCAATTGACTGTATGCCTGAAGAGCTTCTCCTTTGAAAAAGCTGAAAATGAGCTGTAATAATTAGCAGTGATCTTCCTAATATGCACTATAATTTGAATGATACTCTACTGTGAATATTTTTATAGTGCTTCCCTCATGTCAGTTAAATTTGATCTGCACTGCTATCCTTACATCTATGGTGAAACAAATAAATGTAATGAAATCCTTCTGAACATATGAAGGAAAATAAAGAAAGATGTTTGGTATTGGATAAGCTGTAAGCTAACTCGTATAAGGTCTTTTAAAGAATCTTTTCCTAGCTTTATTGAAAATTATATTCCATATGCTGAATTCCTTTGAGCTACTTCTTAAAAAAAGAAGAAAGCCAAGAGTACTGGAATGCTGCCGCAAGAGGGCCTGGCAGACAGATCTCTGAAAGAATGCTTCTGGGAAAGGATGTGAGCAATCTTTAAAGCATCAGTGAGGATTAGCTTTGGCCTGAATTTATATCCCTGTTATACTGAAAAACTTTTAGTGTGTGTTGACATAATTCTTGCCTGTTCCATTAGTCATATTTTGTAAACGTCATTTGTATGCAGTGGAAATGCTTCTTGGAATTCAGTATTGGCATCAAAGCGTTACTATGGCAGAGACAGAGATGGTTATCTAAAATGTTATCAAAATACAGAAAACTTACATCACTGTTTCTTGCAGTTGCCTTGTAGAAGGAGATGCTAAAGAAGAAATATTGCAGCCTCCAGAGCCTCAGCCAGTACCACCTATCTTAACGCCATCTCCTCCATCAGCCTACCCGACAGTCACTACAGTGTGGCAGGACAATGACAGATACCATCCAAAGCCCGTTTTGCACATGGTTTCATCAGAGCATTCAACAGACCTCAATGAGAATTATAATAAAACCACAGAACTTTCAGGAAAGAATGAACCCAGTGAACGTATGGAGAAAAGGCTGGAGCGCAACCTCAGCTTTGAAATCAGGAAAGTACCTCTTCAGGAGGGCCCACGAAGCTTTGATGGGAACTCTCTGTTGAACAGGGGACATGCAATTAAAGTTAAGCCTGCATCATCCTCTGTAATTGATAAGAACTCGAAGTCACAGGAACAGATTTCAGGGGATTCATTTGTGGATGCTTCTAAAAACTCTTGTATGGAATGCAGCGTGCCACAGTCTAACACAGCCTTAATACCTTCACCAGAAAGTCTGCAGGGCCAGCAGGTTTCTGATGCTCCTCCAAGACCGGATCGTCTGCCTCTAACAGAAAAGGGACATGCCAGGTGGTCGCTGCACGGGCCTGAAAATGCACTGCGTACATCAGTGTCTGAAGACATGTCTTCAGATGGCTTATGTCACGGGGTTAATACACTCTCTCTAGTATCAAACACCACAGTTGAACTTCCTTCCAGTGATAAAGGTGATCATATTGCTATTTCTCTTCGAGCACCCCTCTGTTTTACTAATCCTCTTCATTCAGATGATTCTGACACAGATGAAATGAACTTTGATGGAGCCATGAGCAGAAGTGCATCTAATATTTCAACCGCAAGTGCCACTGTTTCTGCTGCCACTACTACCGAGAACATTTCTGCCAGAAAAGTATTGCCAATGTCCATTGCTAGGCAAGACTTAGCTGCTGTAATGTGTTCTGAAGATGGCAAAGGTATGTGTTGCTGTGTTTTGGAAGTGCTAGTCTTTTTCCTGGTTACGTCTGTAGAATGGGGCTACTTTCTTTACAGTGCAGATTTTTAAATGTGGGTTTAAATGGCAGAATGTGGCAGCTTTGCAAAGGTTGCAGCTCTTCCTTGGTTTTTCATGAGAGCTGTGTCTGTTAGATTACAGGACTACAGACCTCACTAACCTGCTTCAAAAGCATTATTGCATAGTTTATTGCTGATTTCTGTATTACCGGTTGCCACATTTTTTTCCTTGTGTTAGAATTTTACTTTTTGATTTTTTGCTGCTTTGGTTTTAGTGGAAGTAAATATAACAGTGCCAGCTTTGGGTAGCTGAAGTATGGTATATGTGAAATTCCTGTAGAAATTCATGCTTAGTGGATGATGTGTTAATCTTAAAAATGTAGGTGCAATTTCTTCCACTGTAGCAGTCTTGGAAGTTGCTCCTGATTTGGCTGTTGTATTTTCATAGCAATGTAAATAGTTAGCCCTACTTTCCTCCTCTTCTGTCTGTGGCCAGGAAGACACAGAGTAACAATCCTGTTCATGTGAAATTAATCCAAGTTCTGCTTCAGTAATGATTTTAGCCAATGAACTGAGCCATGCTTTGAAAATCTTACTGATTTTTGGAAATTGTTTGAGCAAGGAAAATTTTTCCAAAATGAGGCAGGAACGCTTCTGCAGAGTGCCAGCATGCTTCACTAAAGCTAAAAGGGTCCTAAAATGTCCAGCTTTGGTTTTCAGTCAGGCTGGCACACTTAAATCACGTGGAGGATGTAACTGGGAAGAAAATTAGGCCTCAGAAACTGGCAGTGCAAAATCCAAGAAAGGAAGTGGTAAGGCTGTGCAGCTGGAAGGGTGATAGTGGTTCTCTGTGTAGATCAGACTTTTGCACTAGGCAGTCCTTACAGTGATGCCCTTGCTTCAGGGCTGCGTACACCTTGTGCCTTTTTCTCTGGCAAGAATGAATTGAGTTGATGATGCATAGAGCAACCAGCTGCTTCAAAGCTCACATATTCAGAAAGGTGAATTTCCAACTTTAAAAACTCTATAGATTCTGTAATTGTTATTTGTACATACCAAACAATGCAAGCATATAAATGTACCTGCAGCTCTTAACCCTGAGGCACATTAAAAGTGTTCTGTATAGCAGGGAGGCGGAGAACTTTGTCACAGTTTCTTTAACGTTTAACTAAGCAGTCCTTCTCAAATAGCGTGTAGGTCTTCCAAAGCCAAGTTATTGTGGCAGTACTGACTTTTTTTCCTTATCGCCCAAGGCAGTCACTATTTATCACTGTTTGAACACTGTTGCTTCCATACGTATCTCTTCATGTAGATGCTCTAAGAACACAACATGCAAATGTAAAGTAAGATGTCAGAAGTAGGATAAAGAATGGGAGAAACATCACACAGCATCTTTTTCTGTGTAACTACATGTGACAGTCTGAAGTAACAGTATTTCAGCACAAGCAGCAACAAGCACAACCTGGTGCTGCTGGTATTTTGCTGAATTCACAGGAATGGCATAATTTTGTTTTATTCAAGTTTTACAGTTTGTTACTTGTTTTTCAGGTAAGTCTGTTCCTTTTTGTGTTACATGGAACTATTATTGAGCACTTCTCCTTTTAGCTTAGCGTCGTCTATCATATCAAATGATTGACTTCAGAAATGTGTTCTTTAACTTAACTAAATGTCTTAACTAAATTTCATTTAGATGCTGATAATAGTGAAGACTCTTCTCCCCCACTCCCAGAAAGAACACCGGAATCATTTGTATTAGCGAGTGAACCAAGTGAGTTTTTTATGCTCTGTGATAGTTGTGGAGAAAGTGTGAAATTCCTTTCACTGCTGTATATGGATGCTGCTGCTTTTTGGTTAGCTTTGAGGTGTTAGAGCAAATTATAAAATGGAATGAAATCTAGCATATTTAGTTGATTATTTTGAGCTTGTTTGATAACTTCCACAAGCACTTTTGAACGCAGTCAAATTACTTCTCAACTTCAGACCAAGTGTGCTATGATGTGGTACTTAGGTGTGCTGGAGATGTCAGTGTTGCTTTCAGCGGAGCTGGTTTTCATTTGAACTGTATGGAAATAAGGTAATTCTTCCACTTGGAGAATTCCCTTGATGTGTTAAGAGGCATTGCTACTGCAGGTAGGGAACAGGAAAACACAGGACTTTCTTTGCCCAGAATCAGATTAGCGGCAGAAAGTGGAGAGGAAAGAACAAAAGATAATGACATTCCATAACGCAGTGCCTGTGGTGAACAAGTCCTCTTATGCTAAACACAGTTCGCTATATGCCTGAAGCTGCAGGAAGAAAATGATGCTTACAAATTTGTGATATCTTTGCTTTTCACTCATCAAACTAGCAGCTGCAGAGAATTAAAAAGATAAATGAAAATTAAGTCGCAAAACAGAATGATGTTTGGTATCTTACAAACAACCAAGAAGAAAAACATAAAAAGCCTGGGGTGGAGTAGTTTTCTACTCAGGTTTTGGTCTGTTATCACTGTGTGGAACTTCCAGAACCATGTCTGAAGAAGGTAATGCAGGCATTTTCAGCATAAAAATATTAGTGCAGTGTAGTGTAACAACGTACAGTAAGTATAGCTGGTTGAGTCAAAGGGATCTTTTTGTTCGATATGTTGTGGTAAGAAAATACATGATTTTAGGACTTCTGTAAGAACACAAGAAATACGTATCTCTTCAGGCCTGAAGTCTCTAAAAGTACTTCAGTTTTGATTGTGTTTTTTTTGTTGTTGTTGTTATTTCAGCAAAAGCTGATAAGAGTGTCCTTTCTTGTGTGGGCTCTTTTCTGCTTACTGTGCTTTTTTCAGCTCTATTATTGCTGAGTAAAATTTTAAAAACACTACTGAAAAATTCTTGTATTGGGTAGGAACCCCTAAAGATACAAAGTGTAAATAAAAAAGGCAGTCCTGTGTTTGGTTTCTGCTGTTGAGCCTTCCTGGAACTTGAAAACCCTTCATGAAGAGAACTTCAGGTTGTACAAGGTTTTGATTAGAATCAATTGCCTTATATCACATTGCTAATACTGTGTTCTAATGCCTCATCGTGCAGAGGATTCAAGTATGACGTTTTTCATGTAATTCTTCCTAGGCACACCCTTACCGAAGTCAGCTATGATTGCACAGTCTGAGTGGAGCATATTGCGTGATCAGCATCTCCCTGAACAAACAGTCTATACGGTAAGCAAAGGAGACCAGTCTGTACTAATTATTCATTTTTAGTTTTGCTTGGAGCTACAGTGAAAAAGCAAAATACATACAGAACAAACAAACAAAAAGCTAGGGCTGTTGAGCATCTGCAAGCCAGCTGATTGTTGCCCTGCCTTAACTGCTGAATTGATGTGTGAAGAGTGAGCTTCCAAGAAAACTGTTTTTCAAAGTCCAGCAATGTCATCATTTGTATGCCTTAAACTGCACTTTCTAGAATGTAAGCAAACTGCTTTTACAGGGCTTGCTCCTGCCCTTAATCATAGCACAATTTGAGCTGGAAAGGGAATTGCTGTTTCTAATTGGATTTCCTGCACAAAGTATGTGTCAGGCCAGGGCTTTATCCAGTTGAGTCTTGAAAACTTCCAAAGACAGAGAGCTCATAAAATGTGGACAAACAGCTTCATTGCCTGAAGATTTTATTATATCTATATTTATTTTTAAGCCATCCCTTCTCTAACCACTGAATTTCAGTATTCACGTCAATCTACTAATTGCTCAAAGTCAGTCAGTGTAAACACTTGGTAAAAATTTACAAATTTACACAAATTCTCTTTGCTTTTCTGCCTTTTTCTACGCCTCCCCCCAAGACGATTTACTGCTGCCTTTGCACACTATTTAAAAGATTGCCAAAAAGGCAGATGTGAATTTCCAGGAGCTTTAGTTTGGGAGAGAAACTGTTCAAGTTTGCAAAAAGTCTGTGATGTGATCCCTTCAAATTTGTATGAAATTTTAAGTGCAGTCCTGATACTGAAGTGTTTATTAGCTTCTGTAACATTTTGTTTGTGTTATAGCGAGTCTTTAGTGCAGGAATAAGCAGATATTCTCACAGTTGTTGTGCATTCTTTGAGGATATTTTCATCTTAAACTTATTTTGTCTTCAAACTAATGAAAAGCATTTAATAAAACTATTGTAAATATTTCTCGTTCACAGGGTTTGAAAACAACTTCACCTGTACTACCTGGTAAGTGATGGAGAAGGTTGTGGCCATTTTCATTGTTGGGTTTTTCAATATGGAAAAGAATGCTTTTTCCACTTAGCAATTTGTCTAGCAACCCTGTAAGAGGAGACAGTTTGAGTAACTCTAACACTTGAACTGACAGAATGCGCTGGGTGTATTTTTATTAGAAGTTCAGAAAATAACCTTTTTTTTTTTTCTGGAAATGCAAATATTTCACGCTCTAACTTGGGAAAAGAAATGTGATTGTTTCAAAAGCCATTTCCAGCCCACAGTGCTTCTGTTTTCTCAGCACATCTCTAAAAATGATGGTAGGCCTGCAACAAATGGGTCTCTCACTTCAAAATACGTATTTCCTACCCCAAAAAATGTTTAGGCCTTGACTTGGCTCAGCAAGTATTTTAGGCATATTTTCAAAACACTGGCATTTCTGAAAGGGCTGTCTGTTCCTTAAACTTACTACCAGCTTTAAAACGCTATAAGTCACATTGGAAAATTAATGTGCTTTTGGTATGCTAAAATAATTAAGACCAAGATTATTGAATTTTCATCTTTGTTAAAATAAAAATATCTTTATCCAGCTAAACTAAAACCTTCCTGTGTTATTGCAGTAGTGATTGTGGAAGCTTGTAAATTTATTTCATGTTTACTAAACTGCAGCAGTAGCAAGTGTGTGTCTGTGTATACATTGCATAATTAGCAAAGCATTGCAGTTTTGATCTTCTGAAAAGGTTTCAGTAAGGAGAGCAGTCCATCAGCTGTTGTTCAGTGGTGCAGCAACCTGATCAAACAAACAGCTTCGGCCGCGATGTTGGTTGATCTGCCACACACCTTCTGTGCGTGCTTGAATGGGCTGTTACAGACCATTTGGGCACGTGTTAAATGCGTGGTAGGGCTAATTTTGAACAGTGAAATAGTGTTCCAAAATATTACAGATTTGCTAATAGGTGACTATATAAATAATGGAATACATAGTTACTTAATGTGTCCTTAAGCACCTTCCATTTAGAAATGAGGTGGACAGATGAGTCTGCATTGATGTACTAAATGGTACATTGTGACCTCTGGGGGTTTAGATAGCCTTTCAAGCTTCCTTAAAAGGAAATTTTGTATTTGGTAAGCAGGGATGTGTCACTGGAATTGCTGAGCATCTACACGTGAACAATTTTGAAGTGTGTTTTTAAGAAAAATGTACTGTTTAATCTTTATTTTTGTAAACTGTATTTGATGCACTTAATGTTCCAAACTGAGCTGTAGTTAACAATAGCACCAGGAGCTGCCTGAATGAGCGCTGCATTCAAGGAGTGTGTCTTTATTTTCCAGGTCGTCCTGAAATAAGCAACAAAACACCAACAGATGTTTTACCTCAGATTTCTTTTTCTGGTTCCAGTGATCCAAGAGGTCAAATTTCAGATCTTCCTGCAGAAATAACAGATATTGGTAATTGCAGTTTATTCAAAGCTAACCGCTTGACATTTGAAACAGAAGATTTCATTAACAGTAGTGGTTTGGATAGCTGCTGCTACCTTCCTCCAATTTACCAGTGTGCAAAACCCAACCAAATAAGCTGGCCATGTCTCATAAGTATCACTAACACTTTTACCCAGAATGAGACATGTAGGTGTTCTTGGGCATTCATCACTTTTAAAGTTTTTTTTTATGAGGGTTAGGTTGTGGTTGGACTTGATGATCTTTAAGGTCTTTTCTAACCTGAGCAATTCTGTGGTTCTATGATGTAACTTCTGGAGAGCATTGGAAGCTTTCGGAAATGACATTTGGAAAAACTGCTTTGGTACTCAGGAGGAAGAGTATCAGTAAATAATAACAAAAGCTGGAATACTGTATGTACTGATACGTCCCTTCCAAATGAGGTTTAAATAGTGACATACAGACATGGGCAATTTGTGTATAATTGCATTTTCTATGGCTTTAGTACCTTGAGAGTTCCTGATACCAGAAAGCAGCCTTTTTAGCCCTGAGAACATAGCTGTTATGTAGGAGCTGGAGCACATCTTACAGTGGTCCTTCTGACTGCTGCCAACATTTGTGAGGTGGTGTTGTTGAAGTGCACAGCAGTATTAAACACGTGTGTTTCTTTAGGTTTTGGTAACCGCTGCGGAAAGCCCAGAGGACCGAGAGAGCCACCTTCAGAATGGACATGATCCAAGACTTATGGACATACTATCAATAAATTATACTGGAAAACTCAAGTGCCACTGAACTAGAAAAATAGTATTCCACTCTTCTGGGGGGCAACTAACACAGAGCAGTGTAGATCTAACTACCAAATGGTACACCTTTACAGTACATCCCACGCAAAACCTTAAACGTTGTTCACAACAGTGGATTCCAGTATTACAACTTAACTTTTTGCTGGGGCCATCTACCTGCCTTATTACACTTAGGAGAAAGTATTACATATGATTTATTTTGTAACTTCAAGTATTATTGCCTTAATGTCTTTTAACCCTGTTACACGCTGCTTGTAGACATATGTTAATATAGTAATACTTTGGACAGATTGTGTTTATGGACTACTTTTTGCTAACGTTTGATTACCGTGTATGCATTATTTTGTATATGTACAGGGCAAGTAAGTATATAATTTGATAAAGTTGCAATCATAAAATATTAACAGAAGATGTAAGAAATCTCTGCATGATCTAAATTTTTGTGTACCTTATTTGTAAATTATTTGCCCTGAAGTTTTAGAAAATAGTTTCTGGGGTTTTTGTTTTTTGTTTTTTTTTTTTTTTTTTACAGAATTGCTGGACACACACAGCCAGAATTGCAGGTTAGCAGAGATAAAGATTGTAATACATTTTGTAAATTGTAAGCAAAAGGTTATTTTTATATTATATACTGTTTAATTGTCAGACCTAATTTGTTCTGGTTTTCATCTAGTCACAGAGATTCAGTAAGTGCCTTGGAACAATATTGAATTCTCTTAGCCTGTGTATGTTACTTCAGTGTTTTGAGCTCATCTGGAATTAGATGATTGAAAATATTTGTATGTTTCTAGTATATTTGACCTGCCAGTAAAAGAGAAACCATTCGACATCTTCAACACTCCTTAGTTTTCATTTTAATGTTTCATCAGTTGCAATTTGTAGAAAATTCATCTCTGTCAACTTTCTGTAGAATAGTTTTACAATTTGAATGTGGCGTGTTTCTAATTTGCGGAAAACCAGAACAGACTGGTGAAAGGACTGTTAAATACCACTGTCTTCTCTCTCAATGGTAAGTACCATTTTTGTTGTTCAGAGACTCTGTATGTAAGAAAGCAACTTATATGAAGGTTCAAGTAGAGCCCTTGCAGCTACACTGTATCTTGGCAGTATGTTACATCGAGAGTTAATCCTTATAAGGATTCCTTACTTAAACTTTTCTGTAATAGAATCTTTAAATTAAAGAAAGTGAAAATTGCAGTATGGGTGTTTTTACTCTTAGGAAAACAACTGCATTCAGAAGCAGTCTAAAACAGATGGAAGGGTGGCAGCCTGGCTTAGCTTATAGCTTTTGTATGTGAATACAAATAGTGATCCTCAAAACTTCATCTCGATCAGTGACTTAAAGCTATGGCTAGCAGAAATGCTTGACATGTTCAGAGTAAAAATGCTTATTTTATGTGGAGGAACTGTCCATTAATCTGAACTTTAGCCATGGAAATGTTGTGTCGGATTGTTTATTTGTACCTTTAGTGCCTCTCTGCTAAAGGAGAACTAATGCCCGGGTCACAGCCCTGCAAAAACATTTCCAAAAGATAAATAACCTGCAATAACTGTTTTGGACTGTGGAGAAATCCCCGTGTGTTTGGTACACACCACAGCCTGCCTGCCTGGGGAGTGCTTTCAAAGAACTGAATGTGCTTCACCTTAGCTCACCCTAGGTATGATTTTGCAATTACTCATTTAACAAAAAATCACTCACGGATGCCATTGGGGCTGACCTGTATCAATGGCTGCCTCGCTTTGTAGCAGCTGGCACAGCTGAACTGTCCTGCAGCCTGCAGAATGAAGCTTGCCTGAGCTCTATTATGCTCCTTGCAGAGAAGATGAGCTTCGCCTCCCTCTCACAGACCTCCTGCAGTTCTGTGATGGGCTGTTGTTACCTCTGGGCAGTCCAAAGCACATTTTTGCAGTCTTTTTTAGATCTGTTTTACAGCTCATGGTTGTGGCAAAGCTCATGTTGCAGGCAAAGGACCTTTCATGCGGCATCACTGCTCTCCAGAAGCCACCTAAGGAGGGATGTGACTCCAGGAAGGGCTTTGCTGTGTAGGCTTAAAGCTGGGTTAAGTGTGAGAAGCGTGTGAAATTGGGGCACAGTGCGGCTTGGGCAAGGCAGTGCAGTGCCCTCCTCAACCCTCAATGTGTTCTGGGCCTGTTAGGCAGCACGAGGCCTGCACAGGGATAGAAACAATCTTCAGCAGCAGCCGGTGGATGCCAGGCTCTTTTGATGTGACTTTTTCTGACCTTTTCAATGCAAGCACTTGATCAAAATGTACATTTGTGTGTTGGGCTGTTAGTAAAGCTAGAATTGCCCACTTGCCCTGAGGCAATGCTGAGCTGTCCCCAGTCACCCTCCAGCTCTGTACCAAACACTGAACTTCCTGTTTGATTGTCCTGAAGGCTCCATGGCAAAGCTCAGAGCTCTCTTGATGCTGACATTGAGTGAAGGAAGTCTCATTGGCCCGGTGCTCCCATCCAGCATTGGGAACTCCTGGAGGGCTGGTGTCCCTGAGGGCTTAGCTGGGAACAGGTCTCAATGCAGCTGTATATCTTGGCTCTTTACTCCACAAACCACTGCAACACAGTGCATCCCTTTGAAGTACTGTGGTGACACCAAGCCAAAAAATCTGTTTTTGCATTTTGACGTAAATCCGGCAAGCAGTTGTGTGAGTAACTTGGGCATGTAGGCAGCCACAGGGAGCTCAGTGCGGGGCTGTTCAGCAGTGTGCAGGCTCGTGTTTGTGCTCTGCTAAGGGCAGCAGTCAGTGCTGTGCTGGGGGTTTCAGCTGAGGAGGTGGGCATTTCCTACGCTTCCCACTTTGAGCAGCAGAGATACAGTCCTCTGGATGGACCTGTTGGAATGTGCTGAGAGGAGGGCTACACAAATGATCCAAGGGATGGAATGCTTCCCCTACAAGCACAGCCTGAGAGAGCTGGCGCTGTTCAGCCTGGAGAAGAGAAGGTTCTGGGGAGATCTGATAGCAGTCCTTCAGTATGTTGAGGGGGGCTGTTATGGGGAAGGGGCAGATTCTTCAGCAAGGTCTGTTGCGATAGGACAAGGGGAAATGGTTTCAAAATAAAGTGGGAAATTTAGACTGGATGTAAGGAAGGAGTTTTTTACAGTAAGGGTGGTGAATGCCCCATCCCCAGAGATACTCAAAGTCAGGCTAGATGGGGCTCTGAGCACCTGCTCTAGCTGTAGGTGTCCCTGCTCATTGCAAGGGGGGTGGACTAGATGGCCTTTAAAGGTCCCTTCCAACTCAGATGACTGTATGATTCTAAGCAGATCACAGCTGAGATCGCACACAGGACCGGGCTTTCCAGTCAAGTGAAGAGCTGCCCTGTTCCGACAGCGTGCCATGGCTGTAACACAGAGCACCAAGGGCTGCCCCAAGTGGCTCAGTGTGCTGGATGGCCAGCAGTGGAGAGCTGTGCTGCAGGACTGTGCCTGCCTGCATGTGTTCCATCTCCAGCCTAATGGCAAAAGGAAAAAAACAGCTTTGTTAATCCAAAATTAAATCTTCAGCTACGCTTATTTATTTATTTTTATCAGCTCTTTCTCTCTTGCTGTTCCTGTATTTTTTCTTGCTGATCGCTGCCTTGCTGCATCTCTGGAGTAGTTTTGTGGTTTGCTGAGAATGCTGTGTGCTGAATGCAACCAGGTGATATCACTTAGATGGTGTGATACCAGTGTTGCCCAGTACACTTCTCTCTGGGATTTCACCCCTACTAAAGGTCTGTCTTCCATGCCCTGACAGCCGTTAAGCGAGGGAAGGTTGGGGCTGGTAGAGCCAATTCTTTCTGTTGCTGTGATATCTGAATACCACTGAACCCACCAGTTGAAGGCTGGGAATTTGACATAACGTTAAAATAAAATAGTTCAGTATTTTACACAACACAGTTCAGAAACTGCAGTAGCCTGTGAGATCTGCTAAGGAAAGTGGGGTTACATTTCCAGTAGGTGTGAACAACCTGCACCACTGGGGTGGTTTTGGGAAAGCAGGTGTGCTGTGATTTTGTAACAAGTTAATCAGGTGGTGACTCATAGCCCTGTCCTGGGGCGAGCAGAGAGCAATCTGTGAGTCCTGCAGGAGTGGGGCTGCCTGGTGGGAGAACCTCATCCAAAAGATGGGGGTAACGCATCCCGATCTCCGCCTGGTGCAGAGGGAGGTGGGTGCAGCAGGAGGAACAGGGAGCTGGTGGTGGCTCAGGAGAGAGGAGGTGGTGGTGGCACAGGGAGGGAGCTGCCAGCACCTGAGGGTGGTGGAAAGCCTAAGTGAACTTGTTGAGCAGGTTTCCAGCTCAGAGAGCTCCTTGGAGGGCAGGAGAGGTGTGGTTAGGCAGCAGGGGTGCAGCACAGGAAAGTCTCTGCTGTTAAACAAATTGCTGGGGTTTGAGTTTTTATAAAATCCACGTGCAGGGATGGGCGTATCCGTGTCTGAACAGGTCCTGGAGAGATCACTGCCAGGTGGGAGAGAAACCAGTGGCAGCCAGCAAGGATGGTGCTTTGGGATGTCCTGGGGAGGTGGGGAGACCAGGGATGAGCTCAGAAGCAGTGATTGGCACAGCTTAGATCTTCAGACCTTTAAGTGTCACCTGAACAGTGGCAACTTGAAGTCATTTCTGTGCAATGAATGTGTATTTATCTGAACGTCTGCAAATGTGCACTGCGCTGATAAGAAGGAAGCAGTACAAGCAGTTATTTTGATCACGTAAATCAGCTGTTATTGTACTCAGACTAGTGCTAGCAGTTCTCAGCACTGCTGCTGGCTGGCTCTTTCCTCTTCTGTGTCCTTAGACAGCAAATAAATACAAGTTTAGAGAGGCTGAAAAGAACACTTAAGTGGTAGATTTTTTTATTTTTTTTAATCTACCCCACAGAACTGTAGGTAAATGAGGACTTTACACTGTGGATACTGCATGGTATCCAAGCTGGCCCTGAGTTTAACCCTGTTACTCATTTTTCCTGTTCAGTTTCTCAGTTTAGGGGAACTGAGCCCCACTTGGTTTGGGGCTCCCTTGGTGCACAAAATAGTTTTGTTTTGTTTGTTTGTTTGTTTTCCTAATTAAAAACCAATGAAGGAATCAGGCCTTTGTTGGAGCTCGAGCAGTGCCAGCCTTCTCTTGGTCGCACCAAGCATGGAGCTGTTCTCCAGCTCTGCCTGGTAGGTGGGCTTGCAGCAGGCTTTGCCTCCTGCAGGGAATGCTGCTGAGAAGCAGTTCTCTTCCTGGGCTTTTCAGAGCTCCCAGGCTGTGCGAAGTGCTGTTGCAAATCTCCATGCTTTGTGTTCTAACTCAGGGCTCCTCTGCATCACTTGTGGCAGTGGGTCAGCCCTGGAATGCCATCTGTCTCCGCCCATGAAACCCACAGGAGTTCTTGCAGAACAGCTCACTGTGTTGCTGTGCCTACCTCAGTATTTGAGGCAATGAAGCACATCCCCATTCTGCTAGAGAGCAGAACACGTGAGACAGTAACCCCAGAGAACAGCACTCGGTGTGGCTTCATGGCATCTTGCAGTGAACCTCAATTACAATATTCAGGGGGAGAGCTGGGGCCAATTTTTAGCTCGATGATGCTCGTGTATCAAGTAAGGCCTTGATGCACAAGAAGCATCTCCTCTTCTTGGGATGAAGCTCCATTTTCTCCACGAAGGATGGTCTGGCTGCTTTCTGGCCCTTGCCCTGCAGACGCCAGAGCTGCCATGTGCCAAGCAGCCCTGCTGACTCCCGCCCCAGCGCTCACTGCAGGCCGGGCTGCCCATGGTGTGTGCAGCATTCCTGCCTTCAAGCAGGGCAGGACTGTGCATGTCTCAGCACACTGCCACTGCAGTGTGACGTCAGCAAGGTGGGAAGGAGTCAGGTTATTGCCTGCGTTCAGGATCCAGGTGTGGTTGCTCTGTGTTCGACTTGCTTTAACCTCATTCATTCCAAAGCCCTCCCATGCCACCCAAGATGTGCAATTAAATGCTTTGGGTGTCCTTATTTCATGTAGGTATATTCTAATGAGATGCAAGTGCAGAATCTTCCCCCTAGCCAGCACTTGTGTGAGGACTTTTCTACTGGCACGGTCTAGAAACTTCAGGCACAACAGTCCGGTTACATCAGTACAACAGAGACAAGGACTCTCACAGCAGATTTGTCCTCCCTGCAGCACTTACTCCAAACGAGCTGCTTCCCACAGTGGCTGCGGCCATTGGCCCAAAAAGCTCCAATGGGAGCACGACCTGTGGGCAGACAGAAAGCTCTTTATTGTATAGTTTTCCATGTAGCTACTGTTGTTTGTGTAAGTGGGAAGCTGAGGTGAACAGTGAAAGATGAACTGCTTTCAGGTTGTGCAGTGCTGGGATTTTACCCCTCAGTGCTACCTGGCCTGGGCTGCAGTTACCCTTTCCTCCTTGTTCAGCTGCTTCATACAACCAAGTATGGGCATAGTGAGTGTGGCTTCTGTATAGAAGAAAGAATTATTACAGCATGTGGGGAAAAAAAAAAGAGGGCATGTTGCTTGATTTACTTAGATAAAAACTATAGTTTTGTTTGTTTGTTTCTCCAGAACAGAAACAGCGGCAAAAGGCAGAGAGAAAGCATTAACATCCTGGGCTGGGAAAGCTCAGTAACCTCAATTCAGCCCAATAAACGAGTTCCAAGGTTTTGTGAGAGGAGAACTAACAGCAAGATCTTCTCTCCAGGGAGTTCTGGGCGGGGGTGACAAAGAAGGCACATTAATGCCTCAGATTTCTGAGCTCTGTACAATCTCTGCAACTAAAATAATAAAGCTTCTTATCATCTAGACATTTTCTGTATGAAGTTTCCTTCTGCTTGCTGACAGCTACCCACAGCTGCTGAGCTGTACTTTATTCACTTCAAGGGTACGTGGAGCACGTAAAAAGAAAAGGCGTTCCCTGGCTTTGTGACAGAACCTTTCAGATATAACTTGATTTTGCTTAATGCTGTCAAAGACCAAATAAAGCACCTCTCTAGATGGATGCAGACTTTTCCTTGATCACACTGCCACTAAAACAGGTTTGTTGGGAATCGTTTGTAAATGGTCGGTAATTGGAACCACTCTTACTACTCTGCCTGTGATGCAGTACAGGCATGTGCTGGAGGTTACATGGAGCTCCCACTGAATGCAGCCGCTGCAGGGATTCTCACTTTGAATTCGATATGAAGCGTGTAAGTTACTCCAAATGTAATGCTTCCTATTTATTTCCATGGAAACTACAATGGATACAAAGAGCTCAATTTCAATAGAGCAAATTATCAGCTACAAACACTTTTTTCAATGGTCACTGCCATTAGTAATGCACTTTCATCATCGATGAGCAACAGCCTGAACCAGCAGAGGTGCCCACTGTCACTGTCTGAAACGCACCACCCACTCCTCAATAGGAGAATGTTGCTCTCCACAAACATTCAGCAAGTGTTGATGAATGTCAGACTGCAATTTTTTCCGCATGGAGGAATTCAACTCCTCACCTTTGCTTCATACACACTTCTATCTCAGATGCCATTCTGTCATTCTGCCCTTCTTCTGCCATTTGCCACACAGAACGAAAATGTGATGGGATATTGGCAGGAAGGTTCAACCTCTACTGCCACGCCACCAACATCCGCCTCTGATGTTGTGGGCCAACATAATAAAATGGGGAGGCATTACTTTCAGAGCAACCCTCGCATATGTGCCTTTCTATATACATAGGTATATGAATCTTTTGTAATGTCTGTATCATACTTGAACAAAGAATTTGTTTACATGCAGAAAAGTGTCTGCTGTTACAGATATCTTGATATCTTTTCTGCAGTTACAACGGCCTTTGAAAGCCCGTAAGATATTCCTTCATCCTTCATTACAGCCCTAATCTAGCTTTATTGATCAATTTTCCTCATCTCTGAAAAAGTCTTGGTATTTTCACTTCAGTAAAGCAACCAGTGATTCGACTGAAGGACGTGCTGATATAAGGGTATTGGTAAAAATGAGATTTACAATACTATTCACTTTTGCTGTTGTGTTGTGAAGCCCACAGCTCTCCTGCCGCAAGGCTCCTGTAGAACAGACAAGCTGGTATTGAAGGAACGATGAGCTATGTGGCTATTTTAAGTCCAGGCAGAGTTCAGCTTATTTGTTCCTGGAAACGTGGCTACAGCAGATCCCTGTCCTGGAGAGCAGATACGGAGCCCTCTGTCACATTGAGAGCTGAAACTCCAGTCACAGACAGGCAGCTGTGTTTGCAGAAGACTCATTTCTAAGTGAATATTTGCTGGAAAAAAAGAAGAAAAAAAAAAAAGAGTAGTATTTCTGCTTCCCTTTCCCTTCCCTTCCCTTCCCTTCCCTTCCCTTCCCTTCCCTTCCCTT
>JAPSGF010000006.1:21682647-21742456 GCA_035772895.1 Perdix hodgsoniae
CCCTTCCCTTCCCTTCCCTTCCCTTCCCTTCCCTTCCCTTCCCTTCCTAAATGAAGGAAGTTTTCCCATTCCTAAATGAATGAAGTTTTGCTTCACTTGCATCCTTTTGCATAGTGATGTTTCTGTCATCAATTATACTTTTTAAAAATGAAAATTCCTAGAGACCCCTTAAATAGCTTACATTATTTTGGGTTGTTTGAAGGCACCAGCAAAGCAAATTGTCTTTTCATTTATGGGAAGGTATTATTTGAAACTGTGTAGGTCAGTACTTCCCAGGTTTGCTCCATTGCTCCGTGCTTCAGAAAAGAACTACAGGAGCTAAGTGAGAAAGTGAGAAAGAGCAAGCCATCACACGCTTTAAGAGCTGATTGGCAGTAAGATGGTGTTTGGGAAAACATTAAATGATGTGATTATTTCAGGTCCTCTCTGCAGCGTAAGCTCTCTTGTGTGGGTTTGATGGATTCTGGAGTGTTGGCAGATGAATGCTGTAATAAGAGGCATTCCTGGCCCTGGCTGTCAGCCCTGCTCCAAATGTCTGACCCTGAGCAGCCAGAAAAGGGACAAATTCCTCAGCAGCTTCTGAGAGGAAAGGCCGTGGGGAAACTTCCACTCCTTCTGGCCTGTTGTGAAGGACGTGAGAGCACAGCACCAGCGTGGGGTGGGAACTCTTCAAGTGCTGCACGAGGCTCCTGCTGTCAGCAGCTGCCACTCCAGGGCCACGGCAGTCCCGGCTGTCCCATCCAGTTCAATTGTTTGGGTGCTAATTGCAAAGTGCTTGGATGTGCCACTGGTTGTTCTGAAAACTGTGGCTATAGAAAACAATGCTTTTCTGGTCTTCTAAAATTAATGACACTGTGACGTGGTGTAAGCACGTTCTGTACACACAAGAAGGCTAATTTTCCCCTCTATTTCCCAAGGTGAACAGATTGGCTTTTAATGAATTGCAAGAAAAAAAGCAATAGCAGCAATAATTGCATTTCGCTTATTTTGTAGACCAAAAAAAACCCAACAGTATAAAGATGCCTAAGTGTTATCAAATGTTTTCAATTTACTCTTGGCACACTTATTTCCACGCTTGAGCTAGAAACTGAACGGACGCCAAACCAAGGGAATGGGTGCATGGAAACCAAGCTGGTGGGGCTGTCAAGAACTGAAATAACATTTCAGAAAGCGGTGCTTTTATTTGGAGACATCAGCAAGGTTCTGTTGCATTGCTCTGGTCAGCAGAAAAGAGCATAAAGCCAAAAGCATTTGGTCGGTCTGCACGCAGCACTTAGGTGCAACAGGATGGTGTATTTAAACAAACGTTTTGATTAATAATCCATTACATTTGCTTTTGATACTTCGTAATGATTTTCATTAAAACAGCAGTACGTTTGTATTAAGCGGTACTCTGCCAAGCCTATCCTTAGTGTGTGTTGGACACTGAACTGATACCGTCTGGCATTTTTACTGTCATGGCTTTGCCTCTTTTGTTTTTCATGGTCTTGAAAATGATCACAGATGTACCCTAAGCACACAGAATGACAGAGAGAAGCACGCCGATCTAGTTTCCACAGTCCATTTAAAGTCTTCTGGAAAAACTCAGCTCCTATTGTCTGTGCACTGTGGGTTCGGTATCGTGCTGCAGCCACGCAGATGAGTGATTCCCACAGAGGCTCTCAAGCTCATAAATCTCAGAGCAGCCACTGCAGGGTGAGGGCTGCCACACAGCCACTGCTGTTCTGTTACGGTCTGGTTTAGGGCAACATTTTTCACAGAATCGAAGGTGTTGGGAGGAAGATTCTGCAGATCTTCTAGCCCAGCTCCTGCTACAGCAGGCTGCCTACAGCAGGTTATGCAGGAAAGCGGTTGGGCAGGTTTTGAGTATCTCTAGAAGAGGAGTGTCCTCAACCTCTCCAGGCAGCTCCCAGCATCCTGTCCTCCTCACAGTAAAGTTCTTCCTCATGCCTGTATGGAACTTCCTACGTTCCAGTTTGTGTCCAGTGCGCTGTTGCTGGGCACCATTGAAAAGAGTCTGGCCCCATCCACTCAGCTCCCACCCTTTAGCTATCCATAAGCAGTGACGAGATCACCCCCAGCCTTCTCTTCTCTGGGCTGAACAGCCCTAGATGTCTCAGGCTTTCCTCACACAGGAGGGGCTCCAGGCCCCCAGCCAGCTTTGCAGCCCCGTGCTGGATTCTCTCCAGCAGTTCCCTGTCTTTCTTGAACGGAGGAGCCCAGAAGTGGACAGTGCCTAATGTTTTACTATAAACATATTTATTCTGCTGTTTCCTCTTTACGTTGGAATGAATCTGGGATTCTAAACAGGTATTCACACAAGATGCACTCTTTCACTGCTTTGTACAGGCTTTGCCTTCCCAGTGTTATCAAAGTGTAGTAAAATACTGTGTGTAATACTGAAGGCAGGCCTGTCTTTATATTGTAACGCTGAAAACAACCCATTCCCAAAGGGCCTGTATTTACAAAGAAAGACACGCGGATATTTGATTCCAGTATTTCGGGACGGATGCTCACCATAAGGGTGGGGCAGCAACTGAACGCGTTCTGTCACTCTGCAAGGGCTGGAGAAGGGCTGAGGACAACACCTATTTCACATGAGCCACGCTGCAGGATGGATCGGGGGAACTTAAACACAGAGCCGGCACTGGAATTTCAGGCGTCATATAATTTTCCTTGCTGACAGACGGGTAGGAGATAGCAGCAGCAAGCCTCCAAACATTAGTCACGCTGCACTCCAAGAAGCAACAATTACCCACCATTGGGTACCGTGTCACCTCGCTCCGCCATCGACGTTTCACAGGAGCGAAGTAATAAAAACTCGGCGCTGCGTTCACGAGCAGAACGCGCCGCCCGGGAAAGCAAAGCAAACGCCGCCGTGCCGCCGGCTGCGCCGCCTCCGGGCTGCGGGCGCGGGGCTGGGCGCGCCTCGCGGGCGAAAGCACGAGGGTTTCCCCCTGCTGAAGACCGAAGCCCTCGGCAGCGCTGTTCTTTTGTTTCTCCACGTTCCCAAAGCTGACAGTTTGGACGTGCAGCGAATCGCACCCAAGGCACAGGCGTACCGAATGCACTTGACGTGCCGCCGTCGGCAGCAGCGCGGTTACCGAGCGGCCCAGCGGCGGCAGCTCGAAAGGAAACGAGGCGCGAAGCAGGAAAGAACAGCGCGACCAGCCCGCAAGCCGAACCCCGCGCTTTGCTCATCTCCTCGCGCAGCGAACGCGAAGCTCGACAAAGCGCTCCGATCGGCGGCCGGCAGACAAAGCCCGCAGCGGGAGCGGCCCCGCTCTTCCCCCTGCGTGGGGAAGGCACGTTCCCAAGGAAACTCGCCGCCGCGGGCGCTCAGTTAACGCGCCGCCGCTCCTCCGCCCGACCGCGCCGGCTCCCAGGAGCGCCTCCCCGTGACGCGGCCCCTCGCGCCGACCGCCGCCCTGCCGGCCCGCGCCACGGCTGGGGTTACGGCCGGAGCCGCGCCCCGCCCCGGCGCTGCGGCGCCCGCAGCCCCCACTCCAGCTACGCACTCAGCCGAGCTCACCGCCCCCAATCCCCTCAGAGCCCGCCCCTTCCCCGCCACGCCATTGGCCGATCGCACCGTCTCTCCGGCGCCGCCTCCGCCGATTGGGCGAGGAGGGGGCGCCCCCTCGTCCCTCCCGGTTCTGTCGGTTGAGGCGAGCCGAGAGTAAATAGAAGCAGGAGCGCAAAATGGCGGAGCCGCCGAGCTCCGGTCGTGGCGCGGCGTCGCCGGAGCGGGAGCCGTTCTGCGTCAGGCCGGGCCCGGACGCGAAGGCCTCCCGCGGGTCGCAGCCGGCCTCCAAGAAGCTGAAGGGCGCCGACGAGAGGGGCCCGAAGGGCGCCAAGCGCGTCAACGGCGAAGGGGGCGGCGGCGGCGGCGGGAGCAGCAAGCAGCAGCCGCTGCCCGTGGCGGTGCCGAGCTACGGGAACCCCGCGGCGTGGGGCTTCGCCGCGCTGCCGCCCGGGCCCTCCGTCGGCGCGGCCGGCTTCGCCTTCCCCTCGCCGCTGCCCCGGAAGCTGCTGCCGCCCGCCCTGCTGCTGCCGCCGTCCGCCGCCTCTCCCTCCCCGTCCTGCCCGCAGCACCGCCACCACCGGCACCGCCCGGCTCCGGCCGGAGAGGCCGCCAAGCCCAAGAGGCCGAAGGAGAAGCGAGACAAGGAGAGGAGGAAGCACGGCGCGCTGCCCGCGCTCGGAGATGGCGGCGGCGGCGGGGCCCTGAGCGCGGCGGGCCGGGAGGAGAACGGCGAGGTGAAGCTGCTGCTGCAGAAAGGTGGGCGCCGCGCCGGGAGCGGCGGGAAGCGGGGCGGTGCGGGGCGCTACGGTACGGCCGGGGAGGGGAGGGGACGGGACGGGACGGGACGGGAGGGGGGCACGCGTCGGCTCCGCGGGAGCGCGGGAGCGGCACGTAACGTAAGGAGCAGTGGGCGCGCGGGAAGGCGGCGGCGGCCCGACCGCCCTCAGCGCTGCCGCTGTCAAAAAAGGGGGTGTGGAATTAGCTATGGCGTCAGGCAGAAGCTGCCAGAGGCCCGGGGTTTTCTTACCTATTAGGGAAGTCAGGCTGTCTGCTGACTGCCCGCAGACCTGCGAGCAGAACCGAGTTTCTGCCGTTGCTGCGGAGAAGACCGCGTGTTTACGCGAGCCGCGTTTATGGAGAGTCGGACGCGGTGCGACGGGTCGGGCCGTTCGTTTGACGGGCGCGGTGGCGGCGTGTCGCAGAGCCGTGCCCTTGGCGTTCAGGCGGGCTGACCTGCGCGGCTCCCGCCGCTGCTGCCGGGGCTCCCGGCCGCCCTCGCTGGCTGGAAGCTGCCGAGCGGTGCCGCGGGGCTGGGAGCGCTGCCTCGGCTCCATCCCGGGAAGGACTAAAATCGCCGTTCCGGGCGGGACGAGGCGTTAGGCAGAACTCGGTGCTGGCAGGGACCGGCGGTGCGCGCCTAGAAGTGCGAGGCAGTGCACGAATCTGTTTTCGTTTCTAGTATCTCCTCTCCCGGTCTGTGGTGACCTTAAAGCAGATGTTGGTGCGACTGCATTTATGTTAAAAACCAAAGAACTTGAAACATTTTCTCCGGCAAAGTTTCTTGCAGAGGAAAGATAAATTCTGGCGCTTCCATAGGCCGAGGTTGCTTTGGCTTTGGCCTCCACGTTGTGTTCCCAAGGTGAGCCAAATAGGTGAAGATAAATTCTCAGTATGCCACTTCTTGTCCAGCTGCATTTTCTGCCAGTTCCCACTGGTATCTGAGCCTCTGGTTCAGCTTTAGGTATTCAGGTTACATTTGAGATTTGTTTTTTTTTTTTTGTTCTTTATTTGAATCATGTGTGTTCGTTTGGTTCACTGCCTTGTGTGCATCTTCCTGTTGGGGTCTTGATCGCTGCTGTGCAAGCAGGCTCAAAGTGCATCGCTGTGATGCTTTCAAGTATTTCAGTTCTGATGTGCTTCTTTTTCTTCATTCTTACTTGAAAGATGAATTGTGAAGAATCTTTAGAAACAATCTTTATTACACTCTTAGTGTTGGTGAAACCTTTTTGTTGTCCACGATAGCTGCTGAGAAACTCCCACCGTATCTCCCTTGGAAATGATAACCATGTTCACTTGGGTTGCCATGATGTCCCTACGCCACCGTGCTAATAAATCTCTGAGAACAGTATTACTGTAGTGAGATGGAATATTCTTGCAAGTTGGTGAGAGAAGTGCTAACAGTGATGGTGTCAACGGATTCATTATTTACCCTGGTAAAAGCCTGATAGAGAACATCCTGTAGCAGGGAAGGATGCTATTTGTGACAAGCATGAGTGCTTAAAATTCTAACTGCTGTTTGCTCAGAGCAGATGTTTTTTGCTCTAATTTGTTTTTGAAAGCCTGAATACAGGCAACAAACAACATTTTCCAAGGCAAACGATCCCTTTATGGCATCAGGGTTTCAAGATTTATTTAGAGGAAGCTGTTTCTGTAGCTATAACTTGGTGACAGTTTTGTGCAGTGTTGGGAAAATTTATGAATTCACTGAACTGTGTATTTTTTTTTCAGAAGTGAGGGGTGCACTGCATTCTCTGCCGTGAGCATGCTGCCTTTTAGAAGTGGCTCCATACTGGACTGTAGATTAAAGACCAGGTTTGTGCTGTTGATAGTGTGAATAATTTACTTTCGAGGGAGAAAAGGAGGAAGGCAGTTATGATGCAGGGAGAAAAAGAATCTCCCAGGGGAAGGAGGGAGGGCATTCAGAATGCTCGCTGCAGAGGAAGATGAGCAATGATATGGTAAAGCAGGGGGAGGATGGCATGTTCTAGAAGAGGATACCAGAGGATTTCAGAGCGCAGCAGTATTTTGGAGTGAGTGAATTTAAGATCCTTCCATGATGGAGGGAGGGATTAGCATTCAAAAGCTGTTCAAGAGGGAGATGGTTCTGATTTTGGTATGGGGTGAAAAGCTCATAGTTAGATGCTGTGGGAAAGCAAGGAAGGATAGAGGAAGAGGAGGAATGTGAGAGAGAAGTGTAGGCAGCCTGCAGGTGTGATGATGATCAACTTAAAGGATTTCATATAATTAAAAAACAAAACAGTCACAAAACCAAAAGAATCCGGGAGATGTGCATGCACAGATTATATAGGGAGAAGGTAGGAATAAAATGTGTCCCTCCTAAATGAATGAGTTTGTAAAAGCTGTCGTATGTACAGCTGGTAATACTTTCTGAAAATCAGCCTAATGCAGGCAAATGGAGTCTGCTTTTTTCTGCAGTCTGTGGTTAGACAGCCTTCTTTGCTCTGTGGAAAATGAGCAGCAACATGGGATTGGCAGTACTGCTCTTTCTTAGCGTTCACAACTGATAGATACGTCAGTTTCGTCTGCCAGAAGGAAAGTGATGCAGCTGAGGAGGCTGTGATCAAAAAGAAATGAAAGTGGTTGAAAAATAAGCAGGTGGGAACAGGTGAGACTTCCATGGTTGTTACAGTGTTCTGAAGGTGCAAAAGCTCCGCTGTCTCCTTTGCAACTGAAGCACATGTGGATTGCATGTAGGTACAAGAGGGGCAGTGAGCTTGGTGCTGAGGAGGCTGCTAGGAGTCGGGCTTCTGATCAGTGAGCTGTGTGTGTGCCCTTCTGTGTGGAGCAGTTATTGAGCTGGGAGAAAAAGCTGGTGAAGAAGGAAGGGCCTGCGTGAGCTTAGAGTGGGGCAAATGAGGATTCTCCTAACTGTAGTGCTGATAGCGTGGTGTGTTGACAAGAGGAGGAAATGGTGAGGAGTTAGCTCTTCTGGAGAAGATAAAATGGTAGGTGCGGGGTATGAGAGCTGATGTCCTTGGCCTGCAGTGTGGTTCTGAGGCTGCAGAGCCTGGCTGTGAGGTGCCCAAGGTGTCGAGCTTGGTTATGGCATAGGTGGATGATGCCTTTGAAAGGTGTTTTCGTATTTCCTTTCTTGAACAAATGTTCACTCAATTTTTCTGATCCTTTCCTTTGCTGGAAGGGCCTCAAACTTGCAGAGTCATAGCCGGGCCTGCCAGCCTGTGGCTGGGGCAGAGCAAGTCTCGGGGTGATGGTCTGACATGCAGAGAACTGGGAAGAGCACTTTGCCAGCTGTGTAACTTATCCCGCAAATGAGAGATTGACTGTATTTAAAATAAGCTTAAATTTTACTTGGCTGCTTCATTTTGGGTAGTGGAATTAAAAGTTATGTAACTAGTTTTGTTTTAAAAACATGGTGTGAATCTGATGGAAATGTCTGCCTTACCAGTTTATGGCTGTACCAGTTCAGTTAGTTATTTAACTGATAGTCTGCTCGAGCAGTTCATAGTTGAAATAGTTTTGTTAGCAGTGCAAAGCTCAGATGAGCCACTCCCCACTTCATCAGCCTAGGGCGGCTTGTTTTTGTGTTTTGTTTTGTTCCAGGCTTACTGCAGGGCCTGAGCCAACTTCATCAAACATCTTCTCTGTTTCCTTGCCATTTCTGCATACTGCTTCCCTCTCTCTCCCTAGCTCCTTCAGTTTTTCTTTCAATGATGGCTTTGCTGATAAGACTGCCTCAGTATGCAAGCAATTACAAAACGAGATCAGTATTTTTAACTTGCTGATGGGGTTTTCCCATGTGAGCAAGAAAGCAAAGCTGAGCACGGTTCTGTAGCTCTTAGAATTTTTTTCCTTCCTCCTGCTACCTTTGAAGCACAGATTAAATAGTATTTTAGAACAATTGCCATTGATTGGATAACTTTGTGGCTTTGACTTGTGTGACAACTCTGGTTTGTAAACCTGAAACATAGCGCTTTTCAGACTTTTTGTGTTCAGCTTGCATCTGGTAGAGGCTCATTTCATGGTCTGAATTGGGTTGGAGAAAGCTTTGGATTTTATTCTGTTTCCCTGCTTTAGATCTGTGGCCATCATCTGATGAAGCACGTTGTCTTTTTCCTTCTGCTAAATGTTACCTTTTTCTTATCTCTTCCTTCTCCCTCTTTTTTGGTGCTGTCCTGTTTAACTCAAACACCATGTTTTCCCCCAGCTGCTCTCAGTTCAGCAGTCACATCCATGCTCGTGGGGCCTCCTGAGCATTCTCCTCTGAAGTCTTTATTCCTGTGGGGATACACCACGTCCTTTGGTTGTAGAATCGCAGGTCTTTTTTTTCACTTGAAACGAGAGGAGTGGATTGAGTGGTCAGACCTGAAACCTCTTTGCAGGCCGTGTTTGCAGCTGCCACGTTCTCTGCTGCTGATTTCTGATGCAATTCCCCAGTGCTTGTGCTTCACATTGGCTCGTGTGGCGCTGCGTGTAGAAGGTCTCCTTTCAAACTGCAGAGATCAGAGGAATGGCAGAGATAAAGCCGAAAGTAATTGCAGGGTTTTGTTGTTTCTGAAAAAGATCTTCCCTCCCTTCCGTTTGTGGAGGGGTTGGGGAAATGCACTCAGCTGGCAAGGGGATTTCTGTAGACATACTGTGTGTTTTAAACTTGAATTACTGAATGGCATGTCTATCAAATATTTCTTTTTTTTTTTAATAAAAAACTGCTGGGATTTTTTTTGTCTCAGAAATGTGAAATATTTTAAGGGCTTCTTTTTGTACGATGAGTCAGTAGTGTGCTCAGCAACGGTACAGGAGTTGTCTGACTGGATGCTGCAGGTGACAAAGCCGTTAACGTGGTTACGTTAAATGCACGTAATGTGTCTGTGTACCACACTGAGGTGAGTTTTTGAAGTTTTATTTTATGAATATTCGCATTCAGAGTAGGAGAGAGCAATGGAAAGATGGCTGAAGGGCTGCCCTCCTCATCCCCTTTGCCTTCAGTTCTGGTACTGCTGGTGTTCACCATACTGATGGTGTCCATTAGCAGTAGTTTGTAAATATTTTGCCTGATGTGCAGTGACAGCCCTTAAATCAAAGGGAGGAGGGAGAGGCAGGATACTTTGAACATAATCTCTGGCTGACTACTAATGTGGGTTACCATCTGGAAAGCTGATGGGAAGCAGCTGCAGCTTTTGGCTCCTGACGAGGTTCTGAAGCTTGTCTCGTAACGCACAAACGGACTTGTCCAAGCTGCACTGTAGGCCTGAAGGTGCAAACTTCACAATGTGACAGCTGCTACTTTGTGCATAATCCAGTGCAGAGCATTTTTCACTTATTCAGTATGTTCTTGATTTCCCTTTTTCCTCTTGAAAGCTTGCAGTAAAGAACTGATCACGTCTCTGACATCTCAGTGATACGATCTGTCAACTTATGTTAGTATTTATAGTTTGTGAAGGCATTACAATCACTGTGAGAAGATATCTATTTAGGAAGTGGAAAACTCCTTTTACAGCCTGAATTCAGTTAATTGTGTGCATTCATTTAGAATAGGAGATGCAAGATGTCTTCACAGTGGAATTTTTTCTGTCTGTATGTAGCATTTAAGGGCACGCTGCTGTTGCTGCATTTTGGTCATGGCTGTGCAGTTTCTATAGCACAGCCATTCCGTGGTGGTTAGAAGACTGGCAAAAGTTGCTGCTATGGCACAGTGTGAGCAGGATCACCTGCTCCTTGGATGCAGTCCCTGAAACTCATCCAGTGAGCTGTAAGTCGGGCTTTTGTGGACTGCTGGCTTCCTTGAGTGCCGTATGTCACAAGAAGGTTATTGTAGCAGAAGTAGGCATTGGGCTAATGGGAAATAGCTGTCGGCTGTTCCCTGTGTCAGGACCTGACACAGTGGTGAGCAGCATGAGGCACTGATCATCCAGCTGGGCTCTCACCGTGTGCATTGCGTGGGTTTCTGGTTGACGTTGAGGTCGAGGACTGTAGTGTGAGTGATGTGCTGATAAAGCTGGAGGTGTCAGTTCAGATATCCAGCAGAAGGACTGGTATTTTCCCAGAGACTCGTTTTGTTGCTTTTTCGTTCTTGAATTGGAATCATATATGGTTTCTTTTTCCTGTCACTTCCAAGGTGATGGATGGCATCGTGATTGTTGTCTTCCCCTCAAGGCCCTGCAATGGTAACATTTAAGATTGGTATATTTTCCATTTTCTGAGCAGACAGAGCAGACTTAAGAGGACTTTTAAAAAAAAAAAAAATTAATTATTTTGATCCATGGAATAAAAAAAAGTCAAATCCTCATATTCAGTACTTGAATAATCTTTTGGCTATCCCTTACCAGAACAACTTTGTTAAAAGAGAGAAAGAGAACACATAAATCAGCTTAAATAAAATTGAGTTCTGTGTTGTGAAAATGCCTGCTGGGATGGGAACGCAGTTATTAATATGTAGATATGCTTAGGTGTCTTCACTTAAAGGTAACCTACAATTTTGATGACATTTTGGCAGGGTGGTCATATACCTTTCTGTGAACGTATACTGTATCATAAGGCTTAGTTTAATCTTTTCTTTAGACTTGAGCACCTTTTTGTTCATTATGTTTTTTAAATACTTTTTAATTTAATTAGCTGTTAAGAAAGTGCCTTCACCCTTTCTCCCCCCTCCCCCAAAACAGCAACCCTGTGGGAGAAAGTTCTACAGCTGTTTGACTTGGTCTGGTGACTATCTTGTGCCTTTGTGTACTTTCTTCTATATAATTTTGTTATCTTAACTGAAAAAGTGAGTGCAGTGAGATGGTTTTTGGAGTAGGAGTGTTGGATGTCAGGGGGAAGTTCTTTACAGAGAGAGTGTTGAGGTGCTGGAACAGGCTGCCCAGAGAGGTTGTGGATGCCCCGTCCCTGGAGGTGTTCAAGGCCAGGTTGGATGGGGCCCTGGGCAGCCTGGTCTAGCATTAAATGGGGAGGTTGGTGGCCCTGCGTGTGGCAGGGGGGTTGGAGATTCATGATCCTTGAGCTCCCTTCCAACCCTGGCCACTCTGTGGTTCTGTGAATCCAGCTCCCAGTCACTGGTAGCTCTGCATGTGCAGTTTTTTCTTTTTCATCGCAAGACCTTTCTGTTAACACTGGTCTTTTCTCTTTGAGTCAAATGATCCCTTCACCTTCCTTTGAACTCAGACAATCTCCTCATTAGTATATGAAAGTTCTTCATTCATTCATTGCTTTTCTGAGTATCCAGTACTCCATCATAGTGAAGGCAAACCGTTCCCCTGGCAGTGCTGTGATATACAAAGGTAGTAGCTGTTGGTACTTGGTTCTCTTGTCCCAAGTTGCTGCTATTTGTATTACATTCTCACCTGGGGGATTGTCTTATCCTGTTAACTGCTGCAACCCCAGCCTTTTCTTTCCCTTACATCTCTTTATTAGAAGTAGTACTGGTGGAGGACTATAGCAGATTATCCTATGGACACAGGAGGGTTGCTACAGGCACCTCTACCTTTTTGCTGTTAGGAGGTGGAGCTGCTCTACACATGAAGCAGGGACCAAGCAAGGTTTGGTATCAGTAGTAGCTGCTAGGTCTCTGAGCAGCTGTATGAGGACTTCCAAGTGCTGTTAACTGGTTCAGTGGAACAAGCTTTGTCCTATTAGTCATTAATTGTACAACATGTATGTTGTAAATTGCCTAATATTGGGTGCATTTGTGTTAAAATGGGCTTTTCACGTTGTGAAGAGTTTTCTTGTTTCTTGGCTGAGAAAGTGAGATTTGGATTACGTGGTGTACAGCTGCAGGGGATTGATCCTTTCTATTGGAGAAGCCACTCAATTGGATGTTCTTGGGAATTTTGGAAACTCATAGGGAGCTCCAGCCTGCACTGAACTGTAGCAGATACTCTGGGCAGCAACGTATGTTGGCAGGAGTTTGTGTGGAAACTGTCATCCTCAGATGTCAGATGTCTATCCTACCCATGTGTACGGACTGTGCATCCTGTTGGGTGCTTTACAAGTTACTGACTGCAGTTTCCTTTGTGGTAAACTGAATCTTATGGGAATTTGGTTGCATTTTATCTGTGTCCCACTGGAAGCTGTGAAATGGGCCATCTGTCACTGCAGAACTTGAGAGCTGTGTGTGACTTCTGTTGGCCAGACTAGAAAATATTTATTTTCTTCTGAAGATGGTTGACCTGAAAATTCGGTTCAGAGGGAGGCCACCTGACAGTTTGTACTTGTAGGCTGGGATGCTCAATTGTTTTTACCCTCCTCAGGCTGTGCCCTGGTTCTGTGGTAGCACTGTCATTTCTGCAGTGGAATTGGTTGTTTCAAACCTTCCTTGGATGCATCTACAGTCCCTTCAGGTACTGTGCTTGTGGCTGTTGCTGGAGGAGGTCAGAGGACACTTCCATTGTTTCTTTTGGCTGGAACTCTACGCTACCATTGCTACCATCATCCCCGTTAATTGCTTTCTAGATCTGAAAATAAAGTGAAGGTTATTTAGACTTTTAGTTCATTCTCTGTTCTTGCACATTGCTTCTGTCAGAAACTACAGGATTCCTCAGCCTGGGATGCTTGTCTCATGCCTACAATAAAAGGATTCTTTCAGTCTTTCTCTCATCTTTTTTCAACCAGGCTCAGCATTTGTATGTGCTATTCAATCTCTCTTTGATTTCTAAGTGTGATAGAAGTCAAGTGTACCTCTTAACAGTATGCAAATACTGGAAAAAAATCTCAATTTTTTTCCATGATAATGGTGATGCTGGCAGAGCTGAGCACTGATGCGGGCTCCAAATCAAGCCTGCTGTTACTCCCTCCTTTCAGAGTGAATGTCTGCTTTCAGAGTGGTCAAATCTGTTGTATAATTTATTGTCTACTTCATACTTCTGTGTTGCTGGGATTTACAACTTAGGGGTTTGTCTGTGTGGGGGGAGCTGATTGGAGAGGAAGATTAATGTCTGGTTCGTCTGCTGCTAGGAAATACAGATTTGTGCTGCTGAGAAAAATGTCTGGGTGCTGTGGTCTGCTGCACAGATCTGAGTTAGCATCCCCTGTCACAGAACCATTGGAGGCCTGGTCTTGGGCATGGTTGTTTCAGTTGCTTAGAACTAAGACTTCAGATGGTTTGAAGCATGGCTACCTTATTCCTTTGTTTTTTTTTTTGTGCTATCAGATTTTTCTTTCTCTCCACTGCTTGCATTGATCTGTGCATAGGCAGCAGACATGCATCATTTGCCATCTCTCTTGATTTTTTTATTTTCATTTGTTTTGTCTCTATTCAAAATGCATTATTCCTGGCTACTGGGGACATGAGTTCCATGGCTTTATTTGAAAACTTTAGAATGAAAGGTAGGAATCCTGCAGAGTTGTTGTTACAGCATTTGCTTATGTAGATGACTGTCAAACCCTTGCACTTTTTAACTGTTGACATGCTTCAGAAATAGTTTGGTTATATACTGCATTACAGAACTGAAGGCTTTTGTTTGGTTTTGATAAATATTTCCAGTTTGTTGGTATTGAAGATAACCTGCGTCTGTTTTCTGTGAATGCATGGGGTAAAGTAAGTAGGTTTGTCCTTATAACCATGTGGGGTTAAGAATTCAAGCACCATAATGGCACATCAGTGTTGCTTCTTAGCTGTGTTATTGACAAGGTGTTCTGAAACACACCATCATGTAGAAGCTTGAAGCGGGGTTTTCTCTTTCCCTGTGGAGGTTAAAAAGCCCAGTAAACCCATAGAGGAGGTACCTGGCTTCTTTCTGAGAAACAAGACCTGCAGTGTTGGTTGTGAGGCTCAAATGCTTCATCTCAAAGGTGATTCTAAAGTCTGCTTGAAAACATAAGTCCTAGAAAGCTTTTTTTTGTGGATCTAGTATTTTCATGTAGAAAGCATGCTTAAAGACCCTTCTAATGACAAAGACATGACAATGTGGAGTGACTGGCAATAAAATAAATGAATAACTGCTTGAATTAGATCTTCTATGAAAATACAGATTTTTCCAACAAAGGGTAAATTGGCATTCCTTTCCATCTCACATCTGATTCTCTTAGTCATACATTACTGCTGTTTACATGTTATGGGTGTGGCTGGTGAACTTGACAAAGGTTTATTTTGTCAGTTGAAAAGCTTTCATATTTCGAGCTATCTGTGGAAGCCTTAAGTTGGGTGAGATTTCTAGTGCAGATGCACATCCAGGTAAATACAAACCCCTCACTTCTCCTGTTCCTAATCTAATGTGTATAACTTGAGTTTCTAGAAATAAGAGCTGCATCTGGATGAAAAATAAGGACAGAGTTTTGTATGAGTAAATTAAAATGGTTGTTAACTGTGTAGAGCTAACAGGCTGAGTTGTTGGATACAGTTCTGGTGTAATAGGAACAAAACTGGTCTAGGTTCTATAAACTTATGTTGAATTATGCAACAGATAAATATTAGCTTTTCATATTGTAAGTCCTGGGTTTTCCCTGTAACTGCTTTTATGCTCTTAATAGGGCTTGCATAATACTAATGCAAAATGTGCATGCGACGAAGCTTGCTGTTCCCACTTAATCATAAAATATTTGCATTTCAGCTCAAATCAAAGAGAAAATGAAAGAAAGGGAAAAGAAGCAAAAAGAGAAGAAGAAGCACAAAATAATGAATGAAATAAAGAAAGAAAATGGAGAAATCAAGTTACTGCAGAAAGGTAGGTTAAATTGCATAGTGTTTTTTGTTGTTGCTTGTAATTTAAAGCTTTAATTATAAACTTGTCAACTATGTTAGGTACTGCAATTAAAAAATAGAACTGTTGCCACAGTGCTTCTTGCACAGTGGTTCCTGAAAGACACCTGAAGGACAGAATGGTTGTTGGTCTCAGCTGACATGGGTTCATGAACAGGAGGTCCTGTTTAACTAACTTAATTTCCTTTTATGACAAAGTCACCCATCAAGTTGGCCAAGAGGGGCCAGCTGATACTGTCTTTTTGGATTTCAGTAAAGCTTTTGATACTGTTTCTCACATTATCCTTCTGGACCAAATGCCCCTTCTGCACCTAGACAGACACATCATGTGAGCAACTGGCTGACAGGTAGGGCCAAGGGGTAAATGGGATTACATCAGACTAGTGGCCAGTCACTAGTGGGGTACCCCAGGGCTCTGTTTTAGGGCCAGTTCTCTTTAATGCTTTCAAAAAATGACTTGGATGTTTTGAGCAGGTTTCCTGACAATAGTAAATGGGGAGTAGCTGTTGATTCTGTTGAGGGTGGAGAGACCTTGCAGGGAGAAATCCTGCTTCTGTCAGCCTCTCTTTCTGTGAGTGATGCTGTGCTCCCACAGTATTTTCCTGGCTCATTGCTGGACTTACTCCAGTATGCGCATGTCTGTCTTGGACTGCTGATTCAGAGTTCTGTGTGACACTCCAGATGTGTTACATCAGTGCCTAATTAAGTGGAAGAATTGTCTCCATCAGCCTGCTGGCAGAGCTCTTCCTAATTCTGTCCAGGAGGCTGTCAGTGATGGCTTATGATCAGTTTGTCATTTGTGAGGACCCCCAACTCCTTTCTTTCCAGGCTACTTTCCAGGCAGTTTTGTCTTCAGCCTGGATGGGGGCATGGCTTTATTATTCAGTGCAGTGCTCTGTGCTTCCCCAATGTTAACTGTGTGAGACTTTTATTGGCCTAATTCTCTGCTGCCTTTCAGGGTCCTTCTGGCTTGGCAGTACAATCCCTCCTTCCAGTTTTACGCTGTCTGCAGACCTGCTGAGGAGTGTGCTTTGTCTCATCATCCCCATCATTAATAAAACTATTGTGTAGCATTGTCCCAGGATATCAGCACCTGGGATTCTCGGGTAGTGGCTGTCTTCCTGCTGAGCTCTTTGCTGTAAATCGCAGCCCTTTGAGCATATTAGTAAAGCCACGCCTTGATCCATCTCCCTTTGCATTTGTTGAGGCTGTTTGAGTAGATCCGGTATTTTTTATTTTCAGACTGCTTTCATAGTTAAAAGCAAATTCCTGATAGATTTTTCTGCTACTATATCTGATGTGGTATTTCATTTACAATAAGAAGTAAAACCTTGAAATCAAAACATCATCTTCAGTGCATTCATATGAGGTCATGGACGTGCAGTTGTGTAATTGCTATGGCACAGTTCAGAGTATAAATGCAGCTCCATATAATTGCATTAGCAACTGACAGCTCATCACCTGTGCTGGTCAGATCTCATGGTAACAGCTTAGACGTTGTGGAATGTTCAAGCTGGTGACTTCCTTGAAAAGATGCAACTTGTCTTTGTCAGTGTGGAAGGAAGTTGGTGGTTGAGATACTGAGCAACACATAACTGCCTTAACAGTGAGAATGTTCAGGTTGTGTTTTTGTGCTGTCCTTTCCTACCTCATGTGCTGAATGGCAATAGAAATAGGGCACAGGGTAAGAACTTGCAAAGACAGCAACTCTTGTTACACAGATCTAATAAAAGGCACCTAATGAGGGTATTGCACCTGAAATGGTGCTCCATTGTTTAAAGTAGGTGAGGAGAAAAAAAAAAAGGCACGTGCCACAGGGGTTGCATAAGATTACCCCTGCTTGTTAGAGCTTGTTGAATAACAGTATGTTGTCTTCACACAGAACAGTGATGTAAGTAGGTTAAATGCCTGGTCTGTTTCACAGTCTCCTGGTATCTGTTATCAGACAGGAATCATATTTTAGGTTTCCTTTAGAAATTGCACAGAAATGTTTTGTAGAGGCAGTGCTTGGTTTTGCTGTGTCTGCAGTGTCCTGCAGAAATGGTTCCTGTTTCAGGGAAAGAAGGGAGAGCAGTCATTAGGAAAGCAGGCAGATTCCCTCCACTGGGTTTGTATCCTGTTCAGAACAGCAGTTCTGGATGTGTCTGTGGGCCTCCTGAGATCTGGCTGGTGGTGCTTAAGTGGTCTGTGGTGATGGTACAGCATTTCCTGATTACTTCTGCTGATGTAGCTTTATGTGCTGAGCTGAGGGCTAGAGAGCAAAGGCTGATGTGCTTGAAGGTGCAACTTGTGTGTGCCTGTGGTCAGCATCTCTGTGACCTTCTGAAAGGTTAGTAACTCTTTGTCTAAGGATATCTTCTTTCTGGGACAAAATTAAGCTCTAAGCCCTCTTATTCTCAGCTCAGAATTCACTGTGTGGACTTGAGAGCAAAGACAGACTTCAGTGCCTGTCTGTGAAGACTGCTTGATTCCTCCTTCTAGGTGTCAGGTTCAGTGTCACTGACCGTCTGCTGAATGCTTTTATTCTCAAGTTGTGAAGGTGGTGTTCGTGTTTCAATTTGTCTTTCTTCCTTTTTTTGCCTTTTGTTTGAGACTTTCCTTAAGGTGATGGTGGTGATAGGCTGTGTGGCTTCAGACAGTTAAACCAAGTGTTTAACCAAGGGGGGGGGGGGGAGGAAGAACTGAAATATTTTGTAAGGAATTTTTACACTGCTGTGATGACATGGTTAAGGGCTACTGGAGGATGTGCAAGAAGAAGGGAAAAAGAAAAAGGCTGATTTTTTTAAACAGTGCTATTTTTTTTCCTTTTAAAACAAAGCAAAAAGTCAGCCCTATTTTCCTGATATTTGTTATTTGTAAAAATGCAGTAGGAGAAATTATCAGTGTGTGTCTACAAGGTTAAATGTGTTGGCTCATAGAATGTCAAAATACAGCGAGGAACTGAGAATAAACGTCTTTCTTACTGGTATTAAAATCTGTATGTATGAAGTATTTTTGAAAGCTTTCTTTTTTTTTTTTTGTTCTGAAATTGTTTAATTGTATTTTCTTATGAATCTTCTAGATTTTTTTCTTTTTTACAGATGGGTTTTGCACAGAAGTGATTATAAAATCTGTATGCATGCAACCTCCATCTGAGTCATACTGTGTGCTTTTTTTTCCCCACTTACTATATTTGGTCTTTGTGTTCCTCTACAAATCCTCAAACATTTTCCTTATTTAATACACTTGAGTGGTTGGGGATGGAAGAGGCCGAGGTAAGAGCACAGGATGTGCAGCCCACCACAGTCTGTATGCAGCAAGTTGCCAACTTCTACCTGTAAAATAGATACATGCAGAATAAGACTGTAAAAAAAGAGGTATGGTACATGTGGTGAGATCATCTGAGAGCAGAGCTCTCATTCCTGTGGGCCTCAGACATTTTTCAGAGATAATACATGTGCTTACTTGTCTTGCCAGTAGATTGCTGTTACGAAGTTTTATGCAGACAACTTTGCTTCCAGTTGCCTTTTGCTCCTCCCCTCGTCTTTACCTGACTGCCTCATTTCTACTGCTGAAGTTGTTGCTGGTTGTGCTACTCCTGCTTAGCTAATGTCTTCAGTTGGCATGGATTGCTGAGAGCCTGAGTGGATCCAGCAGTGTTGGACTTGGGTGATCCCTGCTGTGATACAGGCTGACACCAATGGCAGTAAGAGACGGTTGGTATAGCACCAAAGACTTAAATGGTGTTTTGCTGCTGCTGGCAGGAATACCCAGGCTGATGTTAAGCTGCAGAACAAGTAGTATACCAGCAGCTGATTCATACTTTTTGTATCTCCTAAAATGAGGAGTAAGACGACTCAGTGTCTTTGTCTTTGAGTTGAACTGGAAAAAAGTATGGAAAAAATGGTCCCTATTGAGGCTCTTTGCTGATGTTTTTTTCCTTTGTGTGGCCTCCCACTGAGTGCTCTGCAGTTTTGGTGACTGAGTTCTCCCAAAGCAGGGAAGTGAGAACTGACTTTTGTGGCTCCCTGCAGTTATGAATGGTTGGTTATTCCTTGCTGCTGCTGGCAGTCAGCTGGAAGGCTGTGGGGTTAACTTAGCATTATTACTGATGTCTTCTGAAACTTCTGAAGTACTCTCTACTCTGCCAATAATTTTGAGGGCTGTAAGCTCAGAGTTGAAACAATTGGATGAAATAAGAGCTCTGTGGCTTCTGCTAATGTTCAGTGTTAGATCAAGTAAGCCTGTGGACAAAGCGAGGTACTGTAGGTAGCTGTGGAGTTCTTTTACTTATACAGGTAAGTTGGAACAAGTAAGTTATACAATCATTTGGAAGGAATTAATCTGCCATTACCAAAGCTGAGGCTGTTTGTTGTCATTTTAAATTACAAACTAGTACTATGTAATAACAATAATGTGCTGGAGTAGAGTATTTGTAAAATTCCAAAGTTTTGGATCTCAATTCAGCCAATAGATCCTGCACTGTGTGTGCCAGGGATAATGCGGCACTGCAGTAAATAAGGTTTTAAGCAACCTCGAGAGAGAAACTTCCTGTGCAGGTATTTGTGGTGGGTTCACAGAATCATAGAATCACAAGGTTGGAAAGGACATACAAGATCATCTAGTCCAAGTGTCCTCCCATCACCACTGCTACCACAAGCACTAAACCACATCTTGTAGCTCCTCATCCAGGCACTGCTTGAACACCGCCAGGGGCAACGACTCCACCACCTCCCTGGGCAGCCATTCCAGTGCCTGACCACTCTCTGAGAGAAAAAGTTCTTCCTCATGTCCAACCTAAACCTCCTCTGGTACAACTTGTGGCCATTTCCCCAGGTCCTGTTTGTTGCCTGGGAGAAGAGGCCAAACCCCTCCTCACCACAGCCTCCCTCCAGGAAGCTGTAGAGTGCAGTGAGGTCTCCCCTGAGCCTCCTCTTCTCCAGACTAAACAATCCCAGCTCCCTCAGCCGCTCCTCATAGAACTTGTGCTCCAGACCCCTCATCAGTTTTGTTGCTCTTCTGTGGGTTAGTGCTCATGGACTGATATTTGTGGTGCACTAGGCCTGATTTGCATAGAAGGTGGTTAAAAAATCGTCCAGAGGGAGTTGCGTTATTGCTGAGTATATGCATGCATGAGCAGCATGTGAAGAATGGAAATCTGTATTCATGCCTTGACAAATACAGTTAAAGTACTGTAACTCTAATCATGCAGATATTGTTAGCCAAGCAGTAACATGACATTAAAATGTAATTTTCTTTGGTCTTTTGTACTCCAGGGAAGTGTGAGCTCAGTCTGCTGCTTAATACCAGGTTAAGGGGTGTTCTAAACACCTGGGGGCACTGAGGTTTTCTTCCCTGTTATTGTTTGTTTCTGGAGAACTCCCAGAGAAATTCTGACTCGCCTTAAGTAAGAAAGGCTTTTTTTAAACACAGATGAAGATTGTGACTTCTGTGTGTTTCTGAATCATACAGTGGAAGAAGTGCTTTGTTCATAGGTGCTTGCTTAATGCATCTCAGAGTGCAGAGACAAGATGTTGTCATGCAATTCAAAATGTCTCATAGCTTGGTTAATGCTGGATTCTTGCAGTTCTATGTATATGTATGTACACATTTTGTGATTGCTAGAGAGGACTGAAACACCTGTTTTGAAAGCTTTTGGTTGTGAGTTACTGCCTCAGTAGTAATTAGCTGAGAAGTGAAGTAAATGAGCTGGCATCAAGTGCTGCATTCATACTGCCTAAAGCAAGGCTGGTTTGGATATGTCAGTGTTAGTGTTGAGATCTTTATTTTGCCTTTTGGATTGTTTTCTTACATTTTTACCAAATTCTAGACTGCTGTGAGACAGCTTCCCTGGTGTCCTAGGAAAGAGACACTGCATGTATGTAGCTCTTATTTTTTTTCATGCCAACCTTTCTCCAAGTGTCAAAGCAGCACTATAGGTTTTGGAAGAAGCAGAGCATTTTTGCATTACAGCACTTAGATATATGCAGCAGTGAAGTGACTGAATGGATGTGGTTCTGCTCTTCTCCACAGAAAATGCAGCAGCAGCAGAAGGAGGCACTTTATTGGGCGTTGCTGATAGGAATTATGGTATTTCAGCAGACTGATTCCTCTCACTGTTCAAGTCTTGGCAACTTCTGAGCAGCTATAAACACCTACATCAGAGAGTGTGTTCAGCAGAGCAGAAGCCTGAGGCTAAAAGAACGCCACATTCTTTGGAATTCTGTTCAGGTTTTGCTGAAAAATACTACTACTAGAAGTCATTGCTTTCCATTTGGTGTTTGTATTCCTCAGGAAAATGTTAGCTGTGTGCTATAATAATTGCATGCAAGTACTCTAAAGTTGGGTATAAGTGGATGCCAAGGCAGTATGAAGAATAGGCACAGCTCAGTGGATGTGTGTGCTGTAGTAGCTGAAGGAATTTTCATCCAAGGTATTACAGTTTAATGTACAACAAAAAAAAAAAGGGAAGACTTAAAAATCTGAGTCTTTGCAGTGAGGCTTGCTAGAAACTTGTTCTTAGTTTCTGTGTGTGTGTGTTAAGGCAGTAGTGTGTGTATGGGATTTCTCCCACTTAAGAAGTCAGCCTCTTTTAGGGCCTGGAGTGGGCAGGTGAAGGCAGGGTGGAGGGGTGGGCAGCCTACCTGAGCAGATCAGGCTGTTACTGCAGGAGCTGGTTCTGCTGCTCCTTTCCTCTTTGCACGCTGTCACTGTTTTCAGTGCTTTAGCTCCTGTCAGGCAATGCCAGGAAGCGGTTCTGTTCACTGATGTAGCAGCAGACAAGCAAATTGTTTTCTGCTGAGCCGTTAAGTCGAGTCAATTTGTTTTGCAATCAGATGAGCATCAGTCAGTACAAGGAGGAGGTGCTGTGGAGTTGTGTGCCAGGAGCTGTAGGAGTGAGATGAGCGGGGAGATGGGCTCTGCTTATCCGTGGCCACGAGCCATGCTCAGCTATGTCATGCATCCATATTTGAAGGCTGAACAAATAACTGAGAATCTGACATTTTTCTCATTTGCCAGTATTGAGTTTATATTATAAAAATCTTCTCTGAGAAATATGGCATCCGGAGTATCAGACTGGTGCATACTCTAAAAATAATGTTTCCTAAGAACATCGTTGCTGCCAGTATGAAAATAGAGCTCTTAACAGAATTGCAGTCTTGTGTAGGCAGTAGCTTAAGCCTGTGTGAATTTGAGGGAGGCTCAAAACGGCAAACCAGCTTTTCAAGTAAGGCTGTCCTTCATTTTCTGCTTGAAGTGCCTTTAGAGATGTTGATATGTAATTTTTTTCAGATGTGTTTGATTCTGCTATTATTTAGAGTCCTATCTGAAGTCCTCTTTCTAGTGACTTTTGTGTCTCAAGGTCTTTTTCCTGTCCATTGGCATTGTTAATAATTAATAATTAAGAGAGCATTCAAACCTTGTCTCCTAAGGGTGGAGACAGCCATTTTCATTTCTCTCTCTCCCTGGCTCAAGCAGCAGTTCAGGTACTCAGTTACTTCCCAGCACGGTTGTTCTGGTGGGTTTTTATTACAGCTGTTTGATCTTTCTGTGTCTGTTGCTTTCTTGATTTTCAGTTACTTTGGAGTTGACAATGGCTTCAGTAAAAGATGTGTGGGAGAGAGGTGTTTGGAGATGAGGGTTTGCCAGCAGGTGTTTATTTGGCTTGGTATTTTTGTACCATCGTGTTACCTGGGTAAGCATGTGCAGATGAACTTTTAGTACTTGATATGTATAAGAAACTCCTGCAATCTGTGAGCAAAACTAAAACAAACAAAGCCAACAAGCAACCAACTAAAAAACTTGCAACAAAACCAACCCAAGCCAAATAATTCCCCCTCCCCCAAAAGACAAAACCCCACAACAGAAACCCAGTCTATACTGTTACTGTACTTGTACTCAAAGTGAACAGAAAATCTCCCTTAAAGCTGGAAGGGCAGATGTGTTGGATACCAGATTTAAAAGAAAAGTCCTGTGGTTAGGCGTTTTCTTTCCTTCTGAAAGCTTCATGGAGATGGTATGAAAACAAACCCAGGAAATGATTCTTTGTGTCAAAAATGCCTTAGTGTGTGTAATCCCTCTTAAGAAGGTTTAGAGTACTTAAGTAGGTGTAAACCAAGTTAACTAAACTTGTTTTTACAGCTGGGTTGACTTCAGACCTTTTCAGATATACTTAGGCCAAGTTCTTAAGTTTGGTAGTTTATTAATATACTGGCTTACATTCAAGCTATTTAACTTTAATTGTGTATGTTAAATCAGTGTTTGCTTTTAGCATGTTTTGAAAGCACCACTGCTGCTAAGACCTTGCTTACCTAATTTAAGTGCTGTTTTGTAACCTGAAAAGTTCCTATTTTGTCATTGATTCATTGAGCTGCCTCTGAAGTGTATTTGGTGATGTATTCAAAATGAAAAAAAAAGTCAACCATGGCACTTTGCAGAAGGCATTGAATTAAATTGGTTGCTACTTGAAAAGACTCTTCAGGAGATGCAGTCAAAGATAAAGAATGGAACAGAGCGAAGACGAAAATCAAGTAGTCCTTCTTCTGTCTGTATGCTGTAGAAATTGGCAATTTTTGAGATTGTTTTGTGCAAAGACAGGTTCACAACCTATTCCAATATCCTACGTTGCAATTAGTAGTAGTTTAAAGTCATCTAATTGCTGGATGTTCAGCTAGGACATATAGGTACTAATCTTTGGTCTGAGGGCTTCTTTTGATGAGTGTAGATGTATTAAAATATAAGAGAACACATAGCAAGTAGCTTCTTGCTTTAACTTCAAATTAAGTTGTATTTGGTTGTCAGTGACTGTAACCCTGATGGACATAACTGTTATCATTTTCCTGGCCTACATCAAGTCCTGGATCTGAGTTGCTGGTCCCTGGGAAGAGGTGGGCTCTGTCTGAAAGCAAGAGAAACAGGTTGGCAGGTAACCCCTGCTATCTCTAGCTCTACCTTGCTACTACATTCAGCACTCAAATTCCATATTTTATATATGCAGATGGCCATGCTATTTGGAAGTATTGGACTTCAAGTATCCTTCAGTATAGCAGTGAATGATCATGTGGAGAGTGATGCAATTTTTTGGATGCTCTCTTCTGGTGTGTTGACAGTCAGAAGGGAGAATGCTTAATTCTGTAGTCTGTGTTCTGAGGTTTGGGTTGAGATTTTATGGTATGTAATATAGAACTGTCCTTTTGTCAAAAGCCACTGAGTTATTTTTATGTTCTTCACCTGAAACTAGTGCCATAATGACACCAGTCCAGTACCATAATGTGGGTGGCAGTTGATTTTTGTCAGGTGATAATGTTTCCCTCAGGTATTTTGGCATCCTTGATGAGTTACTGCTTACTCCTGTAAGGATTAGGTAGCTGCTTGCACGTGTATCTTTCCTTCCTGGTCTTCCCATGCCAATAGATTTAAAAGTGCAGTGGCAGAAGATGTTAGCAAAGAAATAGTGACTTGTATCTACCGGATGAAGCAGCAATATTACGAAGGTCTACGCTGTTTTTATGTTAAATTTAGTCTAATGGAAGGACAGATTTTCATGAGGATCCTGTGCCTTCTGACAATCGAATGTGGTTAGCTAAAAATGAGATTGTGCACGTAGTTTCCTACATTAAATCAGATTTAGAAGGGAGTCTTTGTAGCTCTTAACTGTGTGGATTAGGTTAAGAAATCCCGGAGCCCACTTCCTTGTTTAGGCTAAGTAAGCAGCAAGTGACCTCAGGGCACTTCTTCCCACTACAAGATGAGAAAATAGAAGACAGGGAGATAACGAGCTTGCTGCCTGCACTTCAGAAATCCCGGAGGCATTTGTAATTGCTGTTGCAAACCTCAAGAAACTCAGAGGCAAGTGGCTTAATTGCTGCTGCTTCTTTCCAATGTCTGCATAAGTTCCAGTTCCAAACCTTTTAATTACCAGCAAGAATGTGTGATTCTATTCACCAGAAGTTGTGATCTTTTTACTTTTGTAAGGACTACTTTGTGAATTACTTGAACTGAGGATTGTAAAATTAAATTAGTCTACTTCAACTTAGCAGCAGAGGCTGCCTTGAAAATTAGTATGCTATCTAACATTTGTAAATTTGAGGTTACTTAGAAATTGTGTATTTCATTGCAAGACTTCTCTAAACTTCTGTGTCTGAACATGCTTATTTAGAATTGCTGATTGTGAGTGCGATGTGTTTAGTGATTTGATTCTATTAAATCATGGGATGAGATTGTATCAACTGCTTCGTTAGACCGCCCTGAAGTCTAGAAGTCTTTGGGTTATCCCATTTATTCCTGCCCTTGGCACCGCACCCCCAAGCACTGGAAGAACATCACTTACAGAGAGGGTCTTCATCTTCAGTACTGCTTGAATGTGATGTCTGCTAATGACTACTTGCATGCACAGATGTGCCCTTACATCTTATTTTCAATTTAGCTTGCATATTATGTGAACTAAAGTGTTGTGAGGTTGTTGTTTTGTTTTTTTAAAGCGTGTGGTCAGGTTTTTGATATTTCCACATGTTTCAACAAAGTTCTATTTCGTTTCTGGAAGAATGCCATGTAAAGCCATCTGACAAGGTAGGTCATAGCAGCAGCATTTGTAAGCTGCTTGCTGATGGTTGATATTTGTTGACTGTAAATCCCTTCTTTGGCAACCTTTATCAACAGCTGTTGTGTAGTTGATCTGAACTTTCTGGTTTAGAAGTCGCTGATGACCACTTAGTGTGGTTGTGGTCTGTGACCAATTATGAGAGTAGTCCTGGAAGTCTTTTTTCTTTTTTGCTTTAAGCTGTTTTTCCTCCCCTGTATGTTAATCAACAGGTGTAGCCTGATCATGGAGGTTGTCCCTAATAGTCATTTTCATTAGGATACACATTTTTGGGATGCTTGATGCTGGCTTCTCTGTGTGCCTTGTTGATTACTTTGATAACTTAATCCTGATTTCTGGGTGTTTTCCATCTGAAGGTGCTTACAAGGTCTTTTTTTCTTTTGATAGCTGGGAAGGAGAAACCAAAAATGAATGCAGAAGAGCTACAGATAAAAAAGGTTAAGAAGAAAAAGAAAAAGAAACACAAAGAGAATGAGAAGAGGAAGCGTCCAAAAATGTACAGCAAATCCATTCAGACTATCTGCTCAGGACTGGTTTCTGATGTTGAGGATCAGGAAGCCAAAGGCATCATAGATGATCATCTTAAGGATTTCAATGGGAAAAATATGGATCCCAAGAAGGACTGTGAGTCCAAGATACCAGAGAACAGTGAGTTTCCATTTGTCTCGTTAAAGGAGCCACGGGTTCAAAATAAACTCAAAAGGTTGGACACATTGGAGTTCAAACAGCTGATTCATATTGAGCACCAGCCTAACGGAGGTGCATCAGTTATCCATGCCTACAGTAATGAACTCTCCCACTTATCTCCTGTGGAGATGGAGAGATTTGCAGAAGAGTTTGTGGGTCTGGTTTTTAGTGAAAATGAAAACTGTGCAGCTTACTATGTAATGGGTATTGTTCATGGGGCAGCTACATATTTACCTGACTTTTTAGACTACTTTTCGTTTAATTTTCCCAATTCACCAGTGAAAATGGAGATTTTGGGAAAGAAAGATATAGAGACAACGACTATGTCAAATTTTCATGCTCAGGTAAGAGGTTATATATTTTACTTTCTAAAGTCGTGTAACGGTTTCAAACAACTGTGAATGGATTTTCTTAGAATTACAGTCACCATTTAGCTGTGCTGAGTCAATGAAGCAAGACTAGAAGCGAGGTGTTTTTTTTTTTTTAGTTCTGCAGTGTTATGGAGTTTATTAACTGAGGAAAAGTTGCATTTTGTGTGGGAGGGGAAGCGCTTGCATGCACGTGGCCGTAGGTTTTTTTTGGATTTGTCACTGTCTGAAGCCTAACTGAGTTTCTGAGGGCTAAAATTGACTTAGCTGCAGCTCTCTGGGCGTCTAAACTGTAGTTTTTCTATATGAGCTTCTTCATGAAAACTAAAGTACTTTAATACATCAGAAAGATGTTACACATAAAACCTTTGTTGGGAACAGTTAAGTAATTTCATATGTAGTTTGAGGCTTCTGTTCATAAAGGAGAACTTGACAGTGGTTCATAGAGCTATTAATTTGATCCTTCCTGGTTGCATTTGCCCTCAGTTAGTTATGTTCCCTTGAAAGCAGTTAAGCTGTGTGGCAAAATGGCAGGCATCTTCTGAATCAATTTCTGTTCTCATTTTCAGGGAGAGATGACTGTATAGTCTCATAACAGTAACTACTGGTTAAACACCAGCTCTGCTATTTATAAACTTGCTGTAGATGATACAAATAGTCTGTAAACAGCAGTAATGTATTTCAGGTCCTGTAAGATTAGGAAAAAAGTACTTTTCTGGCTTGCAACCTTGGTAACGAGAGTATTGTGTAAAGCTGTTAGAGATAACCCAATACTATTATGAGGATACTTAGTCCAATTTTACTGTCTGTATCAACTTTAGTTCACAGTTAACTGTTTAAGTTGCTTAGAAATAGATTCTTATTTGTGAATATTAAATGTTATTTGGGGCGCCTATTAACTATTTTAGTCTTATCTAGATTGTTCTGAGGAGCTCATATGTGAGTCACACTGTTTGATTTAAAAAGATATGCTTTTGTTTTTACTACATAAATATTTGTGTGGAACACTGCTGAAAAAAGTTATGCAAAAAAAAGTCACCTGCAAGTGTGTATGGAACTGAACTGTTGCTGCAAGAGAATGCTTGCAGCCCTGGTTTAAAGAAAAGAAACACAAACCCATCCACTGCCACAGAATGTGAATGTTCTGTAAATCCACTAAAATGTTCCTGAGTTTCACCAACAAAGCAATGATTCTGTTTACATGATATGTTATGGGAGCTCCCTGGAGCTGTTCTGTCTGATGTCATTTCACATAAGGAAGCTGGATCTGTGTATGTATTCTCTTGGGCAGCATTAATGGAAACATAACCGTGTGTTATTATCCATCTTAAAGACTTACTTAAGAAATGCCTGGACTTGATTTCTGTGAATTGTAATGGAACTGTTTCTGGTTAATTTGATGTTACAACAGTAATATCCACAGCTAAATCAGTTCTGTGGTCATTTCCTTTGAGGTTTTCTTCCTACCCAATTGTAAGTGAAGGAGGAACAGAAAATGTAGTAGATGAAAGAAGCTGAACTTTACACTGTAGCGTTCAAATCATTCATTGACTTGGTAGTCATCAGATCTACATTTTACTTGTCTAGAGGCTTAGTTCTGCTGTCTTCCTTTTGTTTTCTCTACTTTTCAGCAAGCTTCTGTAGCTTTTTATCACTTGTCAGGATTTGGTTGCATGACAAAGTGCTTGGCTCCTATTATAGTTTTGCTCCTATAAGAGGTGCCATGTGTATAAATGATGTATATACGTGTATGCCAGACTTCTTCATGTGGTCTTTTACACAGCATTACTCTTATCTGAAATACAGTGGTCAATACCTTGGTTGCCTAGCTATTGATCCTATTTTTCCTTACTGCTGTTATTTTAAATCTTCTTGTGTCTGCATACATTCTCCATGTTAGCAGGTAATTTGCTGCAGCTTAGGTTTCCTTAGCTCAGTGTTTCTTTTCTGACAGAAGCCAGTATCAGAGGTGTTTGGGAAGGGGTATGGGAATGTAGCAGGCATAGTGGTACTGTGCCGCAGGGCTCACCCTCCACAGGTGCCAGAGGGCCTTTTCAGATCTGAGAGCTCTGAGTTGTGGTTTTGACGTCTATCTGTACTTCTGTTGCATGAATCTCATTCATTAGTATCAGCTACCTCTTTTTCTTTTCAGTTTTCTGTATCTAAATTTTAAAAAAGTACTAAATGATTACATTACTTGTTACTTTTTTGGGTGCAGTTCGACACGGTTTTCCCTTCTTGCTGAATTCTTTGTTGAACTTGAAGAGACTAAATGCTGTTGTACTGTATTGTCTTGACATTTTAAATGTAGCTTCTCTTCCTGCATTGCAAAAGCTCTGTACTCATGTGTGATGTGGTGCTCTGAGCTGCTTGTGCAAAGGTGAGTGGATTTCTGATGCCCAGGTGGGAGCTTAGTGTGTCTGGTTTGGTTTGAATATCTGTCTCAACCTTCTTTAGTATTGAAAGTATTTAGTATTAAACTCAGCTGTTGCCTGTTAGTTTAAACTAAAACACTGAAATGAGGCCGACATCAGTAGGTGAAGTTCTTTAGTTGTTTTTGAGACCACTTTGTGATGTGTGTAACCAGTCTGACAAACGTGACATGTATTTAGGAAGACCAAAGTGTACGAAAAGACTAGTCCAGAGAAGGAGCAGTGAGTTAAGCCTTAGCAGAAGTATCAGTGTTGTATCAGATGTGACTTCAATTTTTTTTTCCCTCTACTGGATTCTTTCAGTACTACTCAGTGGCTTCAGCCCCGTTTTATAAGTTTCTTCTTCCCCTGTGTCAGATAGAAGTGATGTATTTTCTCCTTTTGGGAGATAAGAAATGGGGTGAAGCTTGTGAGACAAGTTGCAGTAGGTTTGAATTGGGTTTGGTTCTGTCTCATCAGAGTGAGCTGTTAAATTTTGGAGAGAGAGAAACTGGAGAGTTGCACATCACCCATCGCTTGGGCCAGAGGAATCCCAGGCATCCATACAGACTGGAAGGAGCAGACCTTGAGAGCAGCCCTGCGGAGGAGGACCTGGGGGTCTTGATAGATGAAAAACGTAACATGAGCCAGCAGTGTGACCTTGTGGCTCGGAAGGCAAATGGTATCCTGGGCTCCAGAGGGGTGGCCAGCAGGGACAGGGAGGTGATTGTTCCCCTCTACTCTGCTCTTGTGAGGCCGCATCTGGAATACTGCGTCCAGGTCTGGAGCCCCCAGTACAAGAAAGACAGAGAGCTGCTGGAGAGGGTCCAGAGGAGGGCCACAAAGATGATGAGAGGACTGGAGGACCTCCCCTGTGAAGACAGGCTGAGGGAGCTGGGCTTGTTCAGCCTGGAGAAGAGAAGGCTGTGAGGTGACCTCACTGCAGCCCTTAAGTACCTAAAGGGAGCCTACAGAGGGGAGGGAGTCAACTCTTTGAAAGTGTAGATAACTGCAGGTGAGGGGAAATGGATTTAAGTTGAGGGAGGGAAGATTTATGTTGGATGTCAGGGGGAAGTTCTTTACAGTGAGAGTGGTGAGGTGCTGGAACAGGCTGCCCAGAGAGGCTGTGGATGCTCCGTCCCTGGAGGTGTTCAAAGCCAGGTTGGATGGGGCCCTGGGCAGCCTGGTCTAGCATTAAATGGGGAGGTTGATGGCCCTGCACGTGGTGGGGGGGTTGGAGATCCATGATCCTTGAGGTCCCTTATAACCCTGGCTATTCTGTGATCATGTCTGTGATCCCAGGTCTATACTTAAGTACTGCTGAGTGAATTATTTTGTTGTTGTTGTTAATATAACAATTCTTTTGTGAATAATTTCTCATTTGAGGCTTGATGACTCTTTTTTTAACTAGACAAAATTGAATTAGCTTAGGTGTCCGTCCCTGGATTCTTTCATCCTTGTAGACTGATAGCTGCATCAATTACCTGATAGCTTTGAATCTCGTCAAGTTCTTAGGAGCATTATAAAGAATGCTCCTGAATGATCAGCTTTTGCCAGCTGCTTGGAGCTCGTGTCACTTGAGATTAGCTTGTTAGTGCTGTTGAGGCAAATTACTTAACATTTTGAAGCTGTGTCTGTGTCCTTGTGCTGGGCAGGTGCGGACTTTGTGTCCTGCTAAAATCTCAGAGCTCACTCTTCATGTTCAATTGTAGCAGTGCTCACTGGGTTGATTTTGTTTTTTTTTTTACTTTCCCTGCTTTTCAGCCTGGTTGGAGAGAAAGCATTATTTGTGCGGGTAGAAGAAATCGTGAGCAATACAAAACAGTTCCTATGCTTCAAGGCAAGACTTGACTGTGTTTTAAGCCTTATCTGACAAGTCCTTATCTGATGTGCTTGCTGAGATCTCTAGGTGATTCCACATTCCCAAGGGAATCTGGTGAACAATCTCCTTTTCTTGTTTGTCCTCTTACCTTAATCCTCAGTCTAGTCCTTTTATTCTTATCAGTAGCTGACAAGACAAGCACCACATGCCTCTCTTTAGTGTTTTCCAAGTTTGACACCTTATATCCTTCTCTGATACACTCTTGCTGAGCCCTCTTTACACTCTCTTCAGCCAATCCTTCTTTTTGGTGTTGAATTTAAAAAAAAAAAAAAAACAAACAACAGTGTTTGGTATGTTGCTGTTGTAAAGGAGTATGAGAGGATTGCTTCAAGTGGCTCACAAATGATTGCTCTTTGTTGTTTACTCCTGCCTTTCAGGGCAATTTATGATCTGTTGTAGCAGCAGCTCTTGCAAAGTGAGTCACTCCTCTTTTCATTTTTATGTGCAATCAATTATGTGTAGATACAGCTGAGTATAGTTCTTTGTTTTCATTCAAATTGAATTACATCCTGTGCCCCTGTCAAAGATGTTGCTTTGAACCTTTCCTGTAGCAGGCTTGGAGCTTTGTGTTATCTGCAGGTTTGGTAAGCATAGGCTGTTTAAAGGAAAGATCCTTGGCTAGTATCACAGTGCAGGGCCTTTCATATTGATATTTGTGTGATTAAATGGTTCCACTGTTTGCAGTTACTAGATTCTGTTTCTGTTCTTTGAAAATGCCTATACTGTCATTGAAAGGAAGGCTTGTTTTTGTTTGGCTTGATTGTTCTTTGACATATCCATACTTTTTAGTCTTTACCATTTTAATTTTTAGGCTGAAACACTTAGCTTATTCCCCCAACCCCCCAGGTGCATCTAGGATAAGTGTTTGTATCTTGCTTCTCTCATCACCATTTGTATAAGGTTGTGTGTTTATCTTACAGCTTGAAGAGTGTGTTTTGAGTTCTCAGTGAATTGCTGCAGCTTGCTTTCTCTGTTGGCTACCTGCTTTGTTACTCTAGGGGAGGTGAGGATGATCGTCCTGAAGCCAATCTGATTTGGGAGAAGCATTGTATGTTTGTACCATTTGAAGTGTGGTTGTACAAGTTGTCACAGCCCATCCAGCACTTCTTGCTAAAAAAGGATGTCCTTGTTCTTGCCTCCAGTTGTGTGTCCTTGTGCCAAGCTGTGGTGTTTCTCAGAGCTCTTGGTGAGCCAATTTGGCTTGTTAATCCAGCTGAAAATATTGTCTGCTCCCACATGATTGGTTTTATTGTTAAGTCAGCAAATGATTTTAGTTTATGGTGCCAGAGGGACAAGTGCAGGACTACACAGTCAATCCCATTCTGTGACAGCAAGTAATTTACTGCTTCAGAGATATAACTTGACTCCTTGCACCTTTGGAAGTCTCATATTCCATATTCCTGTGTTAATTGAGATAGATGCTGGGTATTTGTAAAGAGCAGTAAGTATGCTAGAGGAAAGAATGCAGTGGTGATGACTCTGACGTTCATGTAGTGACTTTTCAGGTCAGTGGTCATCCTTTCTTTCTGACAGTTCTGGGAATCTTTTATTTTTCTTTCCCACCCTTCTCTTTTAGCTCTTGCAGGCTTATCTTTGGAGAGACTTTCCTGATGTTCACTTCTTTTGATTTGTCAAATCCTGCTTGCTTGAACATACTTTTTGTCTGCTCTCCTTCTTGAGGGGACTTGTTGAAAACATTTTTCTTCCACAAAAATCTGAAGTGTTTGCATGCTATTTCATTTTCTTTTCATTAAAGATTTGTCTGTTTTCATATGTTGTGGTGTTTGCCTGTATTCAATGGTCAGGGGAATTCTTTATATTATATGTTATGCATCTCATCAGTTGTTTCAGCTTTCAGTAGAATTTCACTTTAGGTAGAATTCATCTTACTTTTAAGCTTTCTGAATGTTTGATTGGTTAAAGCTGTAAAGGTTATTAGTAGATTCTTGCTGTTACACAGGTTTCCCCAAGATCAGTTTTTTTTTCCTTTTAGATGATGACAAAACAGAATTTTTAGCTTGTTAAAACACGCGTGTTGTACCATTGTTTATGTCATAATGTGTAAGATTCTGCAGGAGACTTCTTTGGATGGTGGCAGCCGATTGTCTTCAAAGCAGAACTGTTGTCATTTATTAAATGGTGTTGAACAGAGAATCAGTTCACATGGGATGACATCAGAAGCCTGCATTATTTGTTTTGCATGTAAAAGCTACCTTTCAAGATTGCTTGTAAACAGTGTTACCAACAGATACCAAGTGAGTTGTATGTTCTGTATTGAGGGGAAGAAACAAACGAAACAAAACTGCTAAGGTATGTATTGGAAACCTGGAGAGAATCTGAGACTGAATGTTGTCAGAGATCATCTTCAGTTAGGTGTGTAATAGCTGCTTTGCCTTGGCAAGATTGTTTTATGTGAAGGTTGGAATTCTTTGTCAACTGCTGCACTGTGTTTTTTGTGTCAGTGGAATACAGAATATTAGGTCATCTTGCTTCTAAATAGTTGGACTATCTGTCCGTTGTTATTTGAGGATTTCAGCTGTGATGTGAAGGAAGTATGTGAAGTGATAGTATTGACTGCAGTCATAAAAGGACACTGGTGGAACTGTACTGTAATAAAAATGCTGTGATGCCTCTCTTGAAACTTTTGTTCAGGAAGAGGCATACCATGTGTATGGTGTGAGGAGGTGGATGATCTCTGTCTGGTGGCACAGCTGAAGGAGGAGGTAGAAGGATTAGGGAGCATCATGGAGTGAGAAAGAGATAATGAGTGGAGCTGCTCCCTGCTATCTCTGCAAGAAAAGCACTGGGGGATGCTCTGCAGGTAGTGGTGGATTTCCTACTCTTGTCATCAGGCAGGAGGAGGGGACTTAAGAGATGGGGACGAGTGGAAACAGGTCCCTGCTTGGGATGGCAGGGAAATCCTCTCCCTACTTGCCTTGCCTTCCCAGGTGCCCTTACAGTAGGTATGAGGCTCTGCAGTGTGAAGGACAGCTCAGTGAGGATGGTGAAGAAGATCCATCCCTGGCGAGTTGTCTGGGGCTTGTCAGCCACGTCCATGTGTCAAGACTGCCAGTGCATGGAACAAAAGAAGGGTGGTTGTCATACATGGCTCCTTCTGAAGGGAACGGAGGGCCAAATAAGCTAACCAGACCCACAGGGAAAGTCTGCTGTCTCCCTGGGGCCTGGGTCAGGGACATTACTAGGAAGCTTCCTGGTCTGGCATGGCCCTCTGGTTATCACCCACTTCTGGTAGCTGGCAGCAGTGAAGTCATGGGGAGAAGCCCGGGGGCTCTTAAAGGGTCTTTAGGGCTGAGACTTTAGTGGAAAAAGGAGTCTTTACCATATTTGGAAGGAAGGATAGCCAACTCAGGAAGAGTACAAAGGTATTGCTAGGATATGCAGAAGGGATATTAGAAAAACAGTGTCACAAAAATGAATCATGGAATCATAGAATGGCCTGGGTTGAAAAGGACCTCAAAGAAGATCATCTCATTTCAACCCCCTGCTATGTGCAGGGTCGCCAACCACCAGACCAGGCTGCCCGGAGCCACATCCAGCCTGGCCTTGAATGCCTCCAGGGATGAGGCGTCCACAACCTCCTTGGGCAACCTGTTCCAGAAGCCCAGCAAAGACTTATCTGGCTACCACTGTTAAAGATAATTGAAAATGTTTTTACAAGTACATTAACAAGAGGACAGCCAAGGGGAATCTCCATCACATGTGACAGGGGACATTACCACTAAGGCTGAGGTTCTCAGTGCCTTCTTTAGTAGTCAGACCTGTTAACTTCAGAGTACTCAGCCCATGCCCTTAGTCTAGAGTTCGGGATGCTGTAGTCCTGCAGTTGGGCTAAATGGTCTTCAAAGATCCCTTCCATATGAACTTTTCTGTTCTAATCCAGTCGTAGGAGAGAGATGAGATAGCAGATTCTCAAGAGCAGCTGAAAGTCATTGTGTGCTTACTTGTAGCTCTGAGCCACAGAGCGTGTGTGCTACTGCAGGAAGATGTAATGGAAGAGAGTGAAGAGCTAGAGCTACTTCAGAAGACAGTGCTCACTGCCAGCTTCTGCCTCCTTTGGCAGACTTTGTGTTCTTTCCGGCCAGGCATTTGTTGTTATGGCCTACCTCTTATTTAAATTTCTTTCTTAAGATAAAAATAAATAAAATTCAAGGATGTTAATGGAAGTGCTACCTCAATGTCCTGACCTAGAGTAGCAGAATTCTAATAATGCTATCTACTTGTACCAGTGGAAGACCAATCCACTTGCATATTAGGTTTATCAATAAACTGATAAACTGTGATTGATTGATACATTTATGGCTGTCTGTATCTTCAGAAAGTGTTGGTTGCAGAGTGGATCTGTCCAGTAAGCCGTAAGCGAAAAGCATGTGTGCCTTACCTATCCAAGTGCCTTCGTCCCGTGAGCTCCTGCCACTTAGTGCCACTGCTGGACTGACTGATGGAGTCTCAACAGAAATGAGTATTTGCTGTTGTTTTGTAACAAAGTCAGCAGTGTCAGTGCAAGATTGCTGCAGGAATGTATAATTAAGGATTTGGGAAATAGGAGAATGCTGCTCTTCTCAATACAGCTGTCATGGTTTGCCATCACATTAACTCAGACGTTCTGTAGAACCGTACTGTTGTCAGTCCTCTGCGGCCTGAGTGTCTGTGACTGAGTTGATTGGAAGAGGGTTTGGCTCTCAGTTTCTGAAAGGCATCTTGTTACATCAGTGTAGCTTCTAAGGAGGGCACGATATTGTTCTGTGTTGTATGCTTAGTCTTTTCTAGAGTTGCTGCTAATTATCCTCTGCCCTGCCATAGTTAATGGGAATTTTAATAGTCGGTTTTAGGTGAGGATCATAATTAAGCTGTTTCATTGTTTTCCCTGCACTTTTTTGTTTCCTTGCTTTGGATGCAGAATGAGTAGAGGTGCAGTGCAAGAGAAATGCTGTACTTGTTTGTGCAGTAATCCATCTGCTCTTCTCTCTGTTTTGATCTTGGTCATATTTCATCTGATAATACTGCTGTGTTGTTTAGCCTGTTAAATAGGAAACCAGAAGGGGAAGTGATCCTGATCAGTCTTGTGTTTAAGTATTTTATTCATGTAACAAGACAGATAAGATTACTTAAAAACAGAACAACCTTAATGCTGTGTTTCTGTTTGAGTTTTAAAAAGCTGTTTTTTTTTTTTGTGAGAGGTGAATGCTATGGCCTTTAAGGTGGGAGGAGAGCAGAAGTCTTAGCACAGAAAAAATAAATGAGTGGTTGTCATTCTCTCCTTTCCTGTACCAGCCCTTTGGTGGGCCTTCACTTCACTGTGGAGTTAGTCCAGTTAATAGATTCACAGAGTGGCTGTATTGGAGAGAATGGTTAGCAGAGGAGCTATTCAGAATGTAATGATCTGTAACTCAGGATGTTGCATAACTTACAGAAAAGGTAAAAATTTGGTTATACTTGAGTTAACTATGCAGATAGTCAAGGTAAGAATGTTTATTTATTACTTAACTGGTTAGATTGTACTTGAATGGTCTTTCATTGTTACTGCTTTCAGAATATAATTTTCTTGAAAGACAACGTTCATTCAATCTTGCATTCAGACTTGAATTATAACAAGTACAATTGTCATACATCTTTAATGGGAGCTTCTGTATTTGACTTTGCAGTAATTGAATTATTAATAATCTTAAGTATAATGAGGATTTATGTAGGACTTGCTATCAATCAGAAAATGTGAACACAGACTAAAGGTGTTTATTGAATGCGGACTTGGAGTGATAGTGACCTCGGTGTAACTTTAACTGTCATATTCTACTTATAGGTAAAAAGAACATACTCTCATGGTACGTATAGAGCTGGCCCAATGAGACAGATCAGCCTGGTTGGAGCAGTTGATGAGGAAGTGGGGGATTACTTTCCTGAATTCCTTGATATGTTGGAAGAATCACCTTTCTTAAAAGTAAGGACAGAAGGGAATAGGGTGGGTGAAGGGGGACGATGCTCTGGTAGTGTAAAATCAAGTGATTGTGCTGTGATGTTCACTTAGATAATTGAGTTGCTTAATAAACGTGTTCACTGTGACAGATAAAGACTACTTTAAATATATGTATATAACTTTTTTTAACTCGCTTCAAAATTGTGCCTTGTATTTCCCATTAGTGTACGCTGCCATGGGGAACACTTTCTAGTTTAAAATTAGAGAGTCGTAAAGACAGTGATGATGGTCCCATTATGTGGGTACGTCCAGGAGAACAGATGATCCCTGTGGCTGACATGCCAAAGTCACCTTTCAAAAGGAAGAGGTATGTTGACGTATTTTGCTTGATAAGTGTTTGCTTAGTATTCATTCTTAAAATTCATTTTACTTCTAACACTTTGACTTACATGTAATCTTAATGCAAATTGTTGAAAGCGTTCATCTCAAAAGATACAATTTTAAGTTGCTTTACTTTACAAGATTTGTTTTGATTGGTGGTAGTGTTTTGTTTTTATATATATATAAATTTTATTGTTTACTGCCTTGCTGCTGGTTCTCTCAGGAGCTTTAAGAAGAATTTGAGTTTTCCATCTGAATGTTCCTCGTTTTCCTCATGCAATGAATTTACAATATAGTGAGGTGAAAACTGCAAGGAAATGTAAATAGGCATACAACTAGTGATACATGCCTGGAGACTGGTGTTAACATTCACACTTCTTAAGTGTGATTGGATCTTTAAAGACCTCAAAGGACAGGGGCATCTCTCTTACCTGAAAGATGACATGTCCAGCCTTAAATGCTGTTTAAGTTTTCTTGTAGTACTGGGTATAAGCACTAGCTTGAGAGTGAGGATGTCTGCTGCAGAAATTGAAAATTATATGGTGTCTTTGGAGCACTCTTCTTCAGGATTCAGTTATATAAAGGAAGCAAACAAGAAATGAATGCAGGGTCACATGCCTCAGGAGTATACAGTGAAGGGGTAAAGTCTTGAGTATCTGGAGATGAATTTGGTAAGGGTTCACAGAGGGTTGTCATTGGCGGTGCAGAGTCTGGTTGGAGACCTGTAACCAGCGGTGTTCCCCAGGGGTCGGTGCTGGGTCCGGTCCTGTTCAACATCTTCATCAATGAGCTTGATGAGGGGACAGTGGCCACCCTCAGCAAGTTTGCTGATGATATGAAATTGGGAGGATTGGCTGACACACCCGAAGGCTGTGCTGCCATTCAGCGAGACCTGGACAGGCTGGAGAGCTGGGCAGTAAGAAACCAGATGAGGTTTGACAAAAGCAAGTGTAGAGTCTTGCACCTAGGGAGGAATAATTGCATGCACCGGTACAGGTTGGGGGATGACCTGCTGGAGAGGAGCTCCGTGGAGAGGGAGCTGGGTGTCCTGGTGGATGGCAGGTTGGCCATGAGCCAGCAGTGTGCCCTTGTGGCCAAAAAGGCCAATGGCATTCTGGGGTGCATTAAAAAGAGCGTGGCCAGCAGGTCGAGGGAGGTGATCCTCCCCCTCTACTCTGCCCTGGTAAGGCCTCATCTGGAGTACTGTGTCCAGTTCTGGGCTCCTCAGTACAAAAAAGACAGGGATCTCTTGGAAGGAGTCCAGCGGAGAGCCACAAAGATGGTGAAGGGCCTGGAGCATCTCCCCTATGAAGAAAGGCTGAGTGATCTGGGTCTGTTTAGCCTTGAGAAGAGAAGACTGAGAGGGGACCTGATCCAGGTCTATAAATATCTAAGGTGTGGGGGGCAAAGTGGCGAGGCCAGACTGTTTTCAGCAGTGTGCGGAGACAGGACAAGGGGAAATGGCCAGAAGCTGGAGCACAGGAAGTTCCGCACCAATGTGTGCAAGAACTTCTTTACGGTGAGGGTGACGGAGCACTGGAACAGGCTGCCCAGGGGGGTTGTGGAGTCTCCTTCTCGGGAGATATTCAAGACCCGCCTGACGCCTACCTGTATGACCTGGTGTAGGGATCCTGCTTTGGCAGGGGGGTTGGACTCGATGATCTCTGGAGGTCCCTTCCAACCCCTACGATTCTGTGATTCTGTGAAGGTGTAAAGAATGTGAAGGGCAACAAGAGGGACTTCTGTAGGTGTCTGTGCAGCAAGAGAAATACTAGGGTAAATTTAGGTAATCTGCTGAATGGAGCAAAGGTCATAGAGAAGCAAAGAGCAAGTTACTGCTTTCTTTGTGCTGCTCTTTACTGGTAAGATTAGTCTCCAGTATTTCCAGATCTAGAAGACAATTGGAGGGATGGAATGAGGACTGTTTGCCTTCAGTGGAGGTGGATTGGATTAAGGAACGTTTTAAACAGATGAGACATGCAGAAGCTCCTGGAGTATGGCAGGATGCACCCAGAAGTGCTGTGGAAGTTGGTCATATTGCAAGGCTGCTCTTGATTGTCTTTGAAAGGTCATGGCAATTGGCCAGTGTTCTTGAACTGGGAGAAAGCAGGTATCACTCTAATCTTTCAGAAGGGCATGAAGCTGGACTGGTGAGCTACAGGCCAGTCCACCTTGCCTTGACCCTGGGAAGAATGCGACTTTGAAACATGAGGGACAATAATAGACACTGGGTGTAGCTAGCATCAGTGGGAATCAAATCCCATCAAATGGGAAATCATGCCTAATCAACCTGATGGTCTTCCTAATGACGGGGTGTAGAGAGGCAGGTGTTGATCTCTTTAGAGATACCAGTGAGAATCTGAGGGAGTGGCATGGTGCTGTGTTAAAGGAGGGTCAAGCTGGGGAGTAGGAGAAGGTTCTTCACAGGAAGGTGGTCAGACACTGGTGTGGGCTCTGTAGAACGGGGGTCATAGTATCAAATTGCCAGAGATCAGGAAGAATTTGAACTGTGCTCTCAGACACAGGGTTTGAATTTTGGACTTGATTCTTATAGGTCCCTTACAACTCCATTTATTGTGTTAATGCATTCTGATCTACAACTAAATGATTGGTGTAATGGATGACCGTGATGCTAGGGTGGTTGTTTATCTTGGCTTTAGGAAGATTGGACACCTGTCTGCCTTAACTTCCTAACACTCAAATTAATGAAGGAGAAGCTAGACAGATGAAGAATGAAATGAATCAAGAACTGGCTTAATTTCTGTGCTCAAAGGGTTGTGATTAGCAGTTCATAGTCTAGTTGGAAAGTAGTCTCTGTTCAACATTCCCACTAATGATGGGACAGTGTACACCATCAGCAAATCTGCAGACAGTATAGAATTGTAAGGGGTGATTGATACATGAGAGGGTTGTGCTGCTAAGCCAGAGTGACCTTGACAGGCTAGGTCTTATGAGGTCAGCAGAGGGAAGTTTGGGATCTTGCATCTATTAGGAAGTGTGCATCAGTTCAGGCTGGAGACTGGCTGAAAAGCAGCCTGATAGACGAGTACTTGCCAGTCTTCATGAATGACAAATTGACTGTAAGCTGTCACTGTCCTTATGTAATAAAGCAGGTCAGCAGCTGTTTGGATGGGATTATGAAGAGTACTGTCAGCATGATGATGGAGATTCTTCTTCTCCCTTACTGGTGTAACACATCTGGAGCGTTCTGCCCTTCTCTGGGCTCACCAGTTCAAGGCAGACCTGGTCATACTGGTGCAGGTCTGGTGATGTGCAAGTTGGTTATTGGAAGAGCTGGGATTTAGCCTTACGAAGGGAAGGCTCAGCTGGGATCACAGCAGCGTTGTAGAAGCATTTGATAGGAAGGGGGGAAAAAAAAAAGAAGAATCGGACTTTTTCAGCAGTGCTTGGTGACATGATGAGGGAATGGGCACAAGCTGCCTTACAAGAAATTTCATTTAAAATAAGAGCAACAGAACCAAACCCCTTTACTGTATGGGCAATTGAACTATGGAAGAAGTTCTCCAGAGCTTGTGCAGTCTCTGCCTTCAGAAATGCTCAGAACTTGACTGGTGACAGCCCTGAGCAACCTGCTGTAGTTGTGCATGGGAAGGTAGACCGCATGCTCTTAATATGTCGCTTTCAACCTGACATTTTAAGTAAATGTTTTGTGGCATTTGAAAAAATGTTTTGTGGCACGCAGCTCAGAGTCAAGCTGGATACAGGAAAAGGTCTTGTGTCTCTGTTTAACTCTGTGTTGAGTCATCCATGTTCATTAAACTCTGAAGAAATAATCTTTCTGCTTCTCATTCCTCGTTTTGTATTGTGGAATTAAATATGCATGCATGTTTTCTAACTGTTCAGTGGAAACACAAATGGTAAAAACTGCTTGAGAAACATTTGTGGTGTTTATCAAACTGTTGCACGCGCTGTTAGCTGAGTAGAAGATGAATGCTCTTATAGCATGGCTCAGGCTAGGGTGAAGGCCCAGGCTTAACCTTAAATATGAAACTCCTGGGCACTTTGTCAGGGTGTGTAGATGAGAGAGGCAGAGTCATCAGGGCCTTTTAATGTACTTAGGAACCCGACTAGTTTTTTTTATTTGCACCAGTATTCTGATTTTTGCTTAGCTCGTTACGTATTTTGTTTGCTGTAAGTGTTACTGTCTTTCTCATTTTGACTGTATAGTCTCACCATCCTGTTGGCTGTGGGTAGAAATTAGATAATTAAGGGAAATTTCTGTATCACCAATACTATTTTTCTTCTGCAGAACTACCAATGAAATAAAAAACTTGCAGTACCTACCTCGAACCAGTGAACCACGTGAAATGCTATTTGAAGACCGGACACGAGCCCATGCAGATCACATAGGACAAGGTTTTGAACGACAGACTACAGCTGCTGTGGGAGTGTTGAAGGCTGTGCACTGTGGAGAGTGGTATGTGTTGACTGACTTACTCAGCTAGGCATCTGGAAAATATTTACCTCAATTTCCATTATTATCAGAAGACAGAGAACTGAATAGGCTAATCTAGCATTAGAGGTATTTAAGTAATACTTTGTAGATAACTGGATTTTTTTCTCTCTATCTTTGTACCAGCCGTTCTTGTCTGCCCTTTAAAAGATTGTATACAGCTTGCAGTGTGGCTGAAACTGGAAAGGTGCTTTGCTGTAGCAATTTAGTAGCCGTGATTGAATTGCTGTAGATCAAGTTGACATGGGATGTAAAAAATACTTCACACTTTGTTTTAGTTTAAGTAACGTGGACGTTGAGCTGAATTTCTGCTTCAGAGGTGCAGGTGAAGGCGTTCTGGCAATTCTGTGTGTTGTCTGGAAATTTGCAAAGCTTTTGCTTTAAGTCATGGCTGCTATAACTCATTAATGGTAGATTGCATGAGAAGAATCTTCTTGGAGTCTCTGTGATGGTCTTGAGTGTCTCTCTGAAATTCCCACGTGTGATTCAGGAAATGAATTCATCTTGTTAGAAGCTATTTACGTTTTGACTGAATAAAGAAACCCCAAAAGCACATGGGCTCTGTCACCCAAAACAAAGAATCATTGTTTCAGGAACTTCTGATCTTGGTTTGGGGGAATGACCTTAGTTTTGGAGGTTACCTTTGTATACTTACTTAAGAACCACGTTTTACTCTTTCTATTTTCCTGCTCAGAATTCCCTTTGGATGAGATAATGCAAATTTATGTTACAGTGCAAAAGTTAATTGAGATAGGAAATAATTGCCACTGGGAAAGAACTAGATTACTTAGAAGTTGATGTGTTCTTATTTCTGGCTCTGAGACTTTATGGTTTACTTTCTCATCGGGTTCATGACAGCTGGAGCTTCAAAATCCCAGCTTGTTCTGGTTGTTAGAAGCTGGAGTGAATTAAGATCGAGTGGTAGTAGAGCAAGAGTTGAGGTACTGCATAAATCTGAGGGAGGTGTGTATGAGGGAAGGGGGAGAGAGCATTATCTCAATGCTCCAAGCTCAATGGAAAATGTGAGAAAACAAACTTCTCCCTAGAAACTGGGGAGAGTTTAATCTGATTTAACCTTCTCCAGGAACTTTCTATCCTCCCCGTGTCCCTCTATAATAAGATCATCCCCTCCTGGGTATCATTACATTTTCATTTATATTATACAAGTTTCCCACCTTTTATGCTTTTCAGAATGAAACCACCATCTTCTTTTCTAGGTTGGAGCTTGTGGAAAAGAGAATCTATCCAACCTTTATTGAAATTCCTTTTAAACTTATTTACTTGTAAATTGAAAAGTGATCTGAAGATAGGCAGAACTACGAAACAGACTTCAGCCTAAGGGAGAGGAAGAAAAGAAAGAAGTGAAATGCTGATTCAGCATAGAGACTGAAAAAAGTCTTTTATTGAGGGGAAAAAAATGGAATTGATATATGTAATAAATTTCCTCTCATTGGAAGAATGATATTGAGGCCCTGGAGGTGGAGGGCAATGAAGTTGTGGGGGGTCTGCGGCATGGGTCTTGTCAGGAGTGACTGAGGGAACTGGGATTGTTAGGTCTGGAGGAGGCTCAGGGGTGTCCTCGTCACTCTCTACAACTGCCTGAAAGGAGTTTGTGGTGAAGTGGGGGTCAGCCACTTCTCCCATGTGACTGTCAATAGGACAAGAGGGAATGGCCTCAAGTTGTACCAGGGAAGATTCAGGTTAGATATTCGGAAATTTCTCTTGTCTGACAGAGTGGTGAGGCAGTGGCACAGACTGCCCAGGGAAGTGGTGGAGTCACTGTACCTGGAGGTGTTTGGGAAACGTTTAGATGTGGCACTGAGGGCCATGGGTTAGTGGGAAATAATGGTGATAGGTGGATGGTTGGACTGTTGTACAGTTTTGAAAAGGTACCATGCTGTACTTATAAGCCCTGTTTAGTTTCTTTAGTATAATGAGACATCATGACTTCAATGCAACACATTAAAATAATTTCAGCTATTATCTTTACCATGGCTCTAAACTGTGAGGGGTTTTATACTAAACAAAGCAATATGTGTGGAAATTTTGGAAGCTGTATCTGACAACAAAAGTAGAACTTGGAGCTACTCCAGGAGTGGTGAGGGCACAGTGGAAATAAAAATGCAGGTTGTAACAAGGAGATACCATATATTAAAATATTTTCTTTCTCGTGAAGAGAAAATAAGATAATTCTTAGACTTGCTGAACTGAGTGGTTAGTTTGTATTTAGTGTAAGACTGAATTGAGTATGGAAAGATAGCTTTGTGGTGCTTTTGGGGGAACATGTGTAGAAAAGCACTTAAAGCATAATTGCTTTCCTCAGCTGCTGAATTGCTTGGGAAGTGCTGGCTGTGGTTGTGATGCTAATCTGGGGTTTTGTGGTCAGAGGGTACTGAAGAAGAATCATGCTTTATGTGCAGAAAACTGGTAAGGCTGGTATGCAGGCTTGCTTTGGTTGGGTACTTTCTGGGCAAAATGTATCTGTGTTAGTATTTAAGGGAATCTTCTATACCTACAGCTGAACGTTTATATGGACAGCTTACCTTACCTTGAATTTTATTTGTGACTGTGCTTGCTAACAACTTGGAGAAAGAAAATAAACATAATATATCCTAATCAGTTTTATGAAGGGATTGTACTGTTATGAGATTAGAATTTTTTCTTTCTCTATGAGGCAGCAACATCGTTTCCTCGTGCAAGTCATTAGGACTGTAAAACTGTTGTTATTGCTCAGGTGATAAAAGTGGTAGTTATATGTCTGGCCTACTTGGGTATTTTTAAAGGATTTAAGCAGGAAGCCTTAAAATCCCTTGTGGTCCTAGTCTAACTATAGAAGTAGTAGTGTGGTAGCTGACTGTGGACAGAGCACCTCATAGTTTGGATTGAAGGTCTCTTTGGACATCTAAGTGAACTATTTTCTGACCGTTTCACTTGCTTCAGATTGTACAAAATAGAATATCAGAGTTGTTTTGCTAATAATCATGTTTGCAAGCACAATTAAAAATTTCCTGGCAATTTTGTATGTTTACAGGAAGAATACCATGTTTTGCGGTATGATTGCAGTACAGAGAATGCAGAAATAATGCATTTTGTTGCTTATGTGTATTGCTAGGGAGAAAGATAATGATTAAAAAACCCACGTACTGTCCTGTGTCCTGACATAATGCTTAGAACACTGAGTAAACACTGCTGGGGGAACTTGGCTTTGGGCTGAAGACCTTTTTAGTGTGTGAATATTCTCTGTATGTACATCTGAGTTAAGAGTTCACTTAATTTACAAATGGCGTTAACTCCAAATGCAGGTACATGTCTTCCTTAATGTAAACTGTACTAAATGTCTTTAAAACATTAAAAACGTAACTGCATAACTGACTTATAAAAAATAGATTCATACAGCAGGTGTTTTCATGCTGTTGATTAGAGATGGTTCTTCTAAGCTTTTTGCTTTTAGTGCTGAAAACCTCTTCAGGAGGATACAGAAATGGAGGATATAAAAACAAATGGAGTAAGATGTTTCTATTTTCGTAAAATTGGGAGTAAAATGTGTGATGTAAAAAATTTCCCAGTAGTTAAACCAGGCCTTCCCCCCCCCCCTCTGAAAACAGCTTAAACTGTTTTTTTTTCTTTGTTGAGGTCTCTTCAGTTTAAAAAGCTCAAACTTTGCATCACTGCTGCTTCTTAGGACAAAACCAATACCATACGTATGCAAAAACCACGAATAATTATCTTGTGCTTTGAAAACATGGTCAACAGCCTATGTGGTGTACTCAGAAATGCATGGATCTGTTCTGCCTTAGGGAGCAGATCCCACTCGGGGGCCCTGCTGGGAGGAGGAGGAGGGCACCCACCTCCCCAGGGAGGTGTGGCTGCTGCGCTGTCCCTGCATGGCATGGCAGCCAGATGCAAAGGGCATCTCATCAGCAGATGTTTCTTAAAACGTTTTTTTTTGGGGGGGAGGAGGGGAGGGAAATAAATCCCTCAAAACCACATGCATAGCTTAGATTTGTGTTTATGTAGAAAAACTGAATTTTATTTTTTGATTGAGAAGTGCTAAGGATTGTAGCTGTCGTGGCATTTGTTTAGTAATTCAAGATTATTCCTTTGGAGACATTGTTATATAAATGGTCTTTCTTTCAGAGAGGTGCTGTGAGACAAGAGGTGAATTCCTGTAACAGTTTGAATACTCAGGGAAGCCATAATTCAGATCTTGCTCCTCTGTAGCTGTCTAGTTAGTACAAGCACTGGTATGTGTTCAGGGGATGCTGTGAAGGATGCTGGTACTTGCTGCCCACTGGCGTTGTCACAGATGAATTAGAACCAGCTTTATTCTCAAGTCTGAACAGGTCTGTGAGGCTGAGATACCGAGCAGTGCTTGCAGCAGTCTCACTAGTGTTATGGTGGTGTACTTTGAGGTACCTGAGGGGTGTACCACACTAAAAAGTGTTGGGAGAGTAAGCCTGACTTATCTGGGCCACCTATCTTTGCAAGGCAGATGGAGGTCAGTAAAAGTATGGAGCTTTGACTTTTCATTGCTTCTTATACTAGCACTTGTTTAAAAAATGAGAAACTAAGATAATTCATTTAATCAGCATCCTTGAACTCATAATTGAGAACTATCCATTTGAGTCAGCTTTTATTCTCTTAAATGTGGTCTATGTTAGAATTGCTGAGTTTGTTTAGATGATTTCCTTTATCGTTTGTAGATTTCCTGTATTATTCTCTTTACCATGTTAGTTTCAGCCTCTGACCGTGCAATTCTTGTCTTCCTGTAGGTCTGAGCAGCCTCGTATAACCAAAGATGTAATTTGTTTTCATGCTGAGGACTTCTTAGAGGTAGTTCAGCGCATGCAGTTGGACTTGCATGAGCCTCCACTTTCACAGGTAAGCACACTATGAACCATTAATTAATTGTCCTCTGCAAGTCCAAAAAGTTTTCACCCTTATTTTTTTTCCTTTTTTTCCCTCCAGTGTGTCCAGTGGGTTGATGATGCAAAACTGAATCAACTGCGAAGGGAAGGCATTCGATATGCCAGAATTCAGTTATTTGATAATGACATCTATTTTATCCCGAGGAATGTTGTGCACCAGTTCAAAACAGTTTCAGCAGTGTGCAGCTTGGCATGGCACATCCGGCTCAAGCTGTATCATTCAGAAGAAGAGGCTTCTCAAAATGCAAGCACTCTCGAAGCAGGGACCTCTGCAGACCCCAAGTCTTCGGTTATGGGACTTCAGACTGACAGCAGGATTTGTACAATAAGCAAAAATACCTCCGAAGACGCCAAACTTTCAGACGTTCTGCAGCAGGAATTTATGCCGATAAAACACGAACCTATTGCATCTCACCGAATAAAGGAAGAACCTATGAATGTTGATCTTGCTGAAAAGACTGTGGCACCCCATGACAGCAGGGGCCAGAATGTTCAGACTAGATTGGATCAGGTTGAATTGACGGCGTTTAAGTTGGAAATGGATTCCAAATTTGAACCTGGCAGCAAGGACTTACAAGGCAAGTTGTGCCCCGGCAGTCACGTACATCCGGATGATACGAGACAACATAGTTCATATCCAAAACTGCATGGACAAAGAGAGGATGATTTTTTGTGCTAAATTTGTATATATTGTTTTAAATTCCTTTTTAAATTTAATGATGTAATAATGTAAAGATTCATAAGTTCTGTGAGGCGAGTTTGTGACTTGCCTTCGCATCTGTTACAGAAGATAGTTATGTAGCTTTGTAACATTCCTCAGTGCCTGTCCATAACTGTGAAGTATCAAAGCACTTAGGGCCAGATGCACTGTAAACACTGCAGGTTTAACATAAAGAAGTCTTTAAATAATTTTGAGTTGTAGGTTTTAGAGTAGAGCTGACATTTAACATATATATTTTTTGTAAGATGAGCCAGAATTCTTTTTGACAATTCCAGGCTTTTCCATAGAGCTTATTTATACCAATTTTTTCATTTTAAATGTGTCAGCACTGTAGTGTAAATATCTTTTTTAAAAATCTTTTTAGTGTGATTTATACTGAAACGTGAGCCGCTTAATAAAGGTTCATAATAACAGATTGGTTTTATTTTTGGGTCTGCAAAAAATAATTCAGTTAAACTGCCTCTGTCAATGGTTCTGTTCCTACCTGCACTAAGGCATAGGATGTCCTCACTCCGTTGCGGAGCGAGGAGTTGCAGCAAACTGAGGTAGAGCGGAGGCATTCTTTGTCAGCTAAGATTAAGTCAGAATGCAAAATCACTCCTCCCTGCACAGCTGCTCATTAAAGCCGCTCTCCAAACCCTGTCATCAGATGTTAATGTGGAACAGAGACAAATGTTACCCACAGCCTTCCTGTGTGAGGAGGTTGGACACCAGTAGGCTCCAGGAGCGCTGCCGGCATCTGTGTAGCTGAGCCGGGCAGGGTGACAGACTCCTTTTGTGCTCATCTCCTCCCCCTGTGCAAGCCACAATTCATATATTCCTTTCCACATTTTAAAATCAAAGCTCATACCAGTTTTCTGACTAAATTAGAACAAAGAATGTTTTTAAGTGGTTACTCAAACTGAAGCCAATATAGCTTGAGCGGTGGCCTGACGCTCACTGAGGCAAACTTGGATTAGGATTGTTCCACGTGCTGATAGTGCAAGGCAGTACAGATAGACTGGCCATTGTGTCTGGTAGGAAGATTCCTCGAGTCCCAGGTTAGAAGTAACAATTGCTTCATCAGGAAAATGATAGTGGTTTCCAAGTTTGACTGTTCACCTCTCTCTACTCTGTGGAACTCTATAGTTTTCCTAACCTGTGTTCTGAGAGAAGAGGTTACAAGGCTAGCTAGCGTCTGATGTGGTAATGGCAAACACTGTAATTTAACTTATTTGTGTGTAATGTGTTGCTGTGTAGTACAAACACATCTGTACGCTGTTTCTTTTTCAGGTAGCTACAAACAGCAGTAACCTGCCCTGCAGCCTGTCCTTCAACTAAGTATTTAAAACTTGAGGTTCTAGGCCTGTTGTTATTTCTGAAGCCCTAAAGTCTCCAGGTTTTTTGGGGATTTTTTTCCCTATGGCTTCTTGAAATTTACACATCTTTACAGGCACAAATGAAGACCTTTGATACGCTTAGTGATCACTTTGGCTTCAATTGTAGCAATAGAACAATGTGTTGTTTTCTTTCCCAGGTGTTGTCTAGTTCGACTACCCGAGGGCCTTTTGGTGCAAATGTTTCTTGCTCCTAGGTTGTTAAAATTGTTACTTTGTACTTATGCCTGGCACTGAAATCAGCCATTTACCTGTTGTGTGCCCTGATGTGTTTAAATTTACAATAGGTCTGTTGAGGAATTATTAATTAAATCAGCATTTGAATTGCTAAACGTTACTCTTACGTAGCCATAATTATGTATTAGAGAAGCAATAGAATCATGAATATCTTGGATGTGGCGAAATCTAATTGCTATCTTCATGACTTCTGGTTAAGAGATGACTACCAGTTTTGCAGCCTCAGGGATCTCGCTTCCCCTCACTCCATAAGCAAATGGTTCATGTGTGATGCGGTAAGTTACGACTCCAGCATATTCGGATTTGAGGTGTTAATTGGTTCATGTAAGGATTTGAGCCTTTGTGATGGAAACGTGCTCTCAGCTCCCATTGTGTTCTCTAGACAATCTGGAAATTTCCACCCATAATCTCCTGGCTTTGCAAATACACGCCTTTATGTTCCATTCCTTTTCTTTGTGCCAGCCATCAGAGAGCAGGGAGGAGCTGTAGGTTGTAGCTTAAAGCCAGCATGCAGCTTTTCGAATCCATTAGTAGACAGCTCTAGCTTTGAGAACCACCCAGCCTTGACAGATGTTGCTTTTTTTGTTTCCCCTTGAATCTCATTTGTATTCTGTTGATCCATATGCTGAGCATTCGTTCTATTTTTTTCCTGTTGGATTTCAGTGAAATGTGTACATCTACCCCCCTTGATGATGGCAGACTATTTTCTGTACTGTGGGTCCTCTCTAGACTGAATAAATCAATATTTGAAAATAGTGTAGCAAATATGACTTCACACTTACAGTAGAACTTTTTTCCACTTGCAAACCTGCTCAGTGGTCTTGGCTGGTGTGCTCTCAAACTTCTGCTCAGGTATGTCTTCATTCTCACATTTTGCTTCTTAACTGCCCACATTTTAAACCCATTTTTGTCACCTTCAGAATTTTGAGAGAGAAGTAGCAGCAGTTCTTACAATTTTTATGTACTGTTTGTTTTTGAGACAGATTTTGACTGTTAGGCAGAGCTTGAAGAGAGGACGCAAACAAGCTGTCGGAACTGCTGTTGTACACAAATGTGCACAGGGTTTGCATCAACCAGCTGCAGTGGGATACACTTGGCTAGCTTTGAAAATCGAACTTTATCCTTTAGCTGTGGTGTATTCATCTTGATACAGTTGCTTTTCAAGAGGGAGGACAATTTCTTAGAATTTCAGCTCCCAAGTTGTTCATTAATCTGACAAAAATCTTAGTGTCAAGCGGTCCTATGCGATATCCTCTGCTCTTGTTGCATACATCAGCTTCACATCCAGACTTCTGCTCCAGCAATAAATCTTTCCTGTCCTGCGATGTTCTGACAGCAGTCTTTGCTTGTTGCTTTTTTCCTCCCCCTGGATTTCAGTTTTTTATGACTCTGTTACTTTGGCTGAAATCTCTGGTGTTCTCTTTTGGCCCATGTTCTTCTGCAGATGGGAAAAATCCATGTGAGGCACAGTGCCTGTACTGCAGTGGTGGTCGCATCCGTGTGTTTGCCGTGCTGTCCCAGCTAATGACATGATGTGCAGAACCTTAGAGATGTTTCCATAGATCCTGTACTGTTTTTGTGGGTAGCAAAGAGCTGCGCTGTTACTGACCCTACCAATAGCTCTCAAGATGGTAATTACTGTTTTTATGACAATTACTGGAGCTTTTGCATCTCACTGGCAGCTGGCTTCATGTGTTACTGGTGTTGTGTCACCCCCAGCCTTCCGATGCCTGCAAATTGACTCCAAAACAGCCTTTTCATTACAGGTACTGCTGGCATGCAGATTTCCCCTTCCTTGTTAATATAGTGAATATTTCAATACTTTAATGGAAATATTAATTCTATCTAGTATTAGAAATAAAGTATTATTTCAGAGGGTGATGATTTAAGTATTCATCTGTGAAAGAATTCCTTGGTGATGAATAAAATTGATTTTTAAGCAAAAATACACGTGCGCAGTAAATACATTGGCATTGCAAATAATGTAGGGAATGGAAACGTGGAATGGTTGACTGCTGTGGAAACAGATTGGCAGAATGTTATGAACTTGGAACATTGAAGAAGTCTTCCAGGAAACATAACAAAAATATTCTTTGCTTAAAAATGACCTTTTTCTAATATGTGCATGTGAATAACAGTGCTGAATTGATGAAAAAAATCCATGTTTTCTTTATGCCCATGGGAAAAAGACCCATTGTGAGAGGGGTTACCACCTGACCCTACTGATGAAAGCTGTACTAATTCTGATCAAATGGTGTAAGACATCTTTGCAGGCTTCTCAGCTGTGATTGCATTCATTTTTGTAATGGTCAGACAAAGCTGAGAAGTTCACTTGTAGGCAGCTTGTGCCTTTGATCTGACTGTGAATGTGTACGAGTCAGAAATGGGAAGGATGACTTCTGATTGCTGTGTGAGACGCAGTTGAAAATGCTTTCCTGGGTTGTGAGTCCCTGCTACTACTTGTTTGGTACCTTATTGGGTGGATGAAACACACTTTAAAAACTGTGTAATAGGTAATGCTGATGTTTTGTGCCGATCCTGCTGAGTTTCCTGCACTCACGAACACTTGGAAACCTTTGACTCCCATTGGTCACTCATTTCATTTTTCTTAAAAAAAAAAAAATAGAAACAGTTCTGCTGTGTGTGCAGCTTCTCACCCAGAAGCAGTGATTACTTTCATGGTATCTAGGTTGCTTTCCCAATCTCGTGTATCAGATTCGGGCTGCTGTGTTCCTTTGTACTGTGATGCTGTTATTGCTTCTGGTTTAGAGCTATTCTGTACTTAAGCGTCAGGGAGCCACTGGTTGCCTTGTGTTCTGGTCACGCTGATAGACAGCTTTCTAATGAGGTCATTAGTCCTAAATACTCCTTCAACACTTGGTGTATGGACATGATATTCTGATGCAGTGATTAAAGGAGCAGGTTAAAGTTCTATTTTTATCAAATTTTATTTTGCAGTAACTACTTCAATATGCTTCCTTCTACTGGCTGATTTCCATTTCACCTGAATGAGAATGTGGTGTGTCGCAGAGGTTAGGCTTGTTTTAAGGGCTGATTTCCATGGAATTTTTGTTTTTTAAATCTGGTTGCATTTAGGGCAGTTAGCTGAGAAAGGCGCTCCTATAGAGTCCCAAGAAGAAAACCTTGCCAATTAGATCACTTTTCTATTGGGCAAATGTGAAAATTTTCCTGAGATAAAGATTCTGCTTCTGTACTACTGTGTGCATTTGTCAGAAATAGTACTGCTTTCATCTCTCAAGTCATCCTGTAACTCAGTCCTGTGCTATCTTATTTTGAATGTTGTCATCCGTGCCAAGCAGTACATTTGGAATGCATGTATGCACATTCTTAAAGTGTTCAGGTTCAAGTTTGGGATGTATGTTGCACAACTGTATCTTCCAAGTACAAGAACAGAGAACTTCATGCTATTCTACGATGCTGACAAATCAAGAAAAGCAATAGAAATAAGTAATGGAAAAATTTAGTCTCATGGTCTTTTACACATGTGCATTGAGTATTTATTTTCCTGAATCTGACAAAAGTAGATACTCATCTATAATGCATGCTGAAGTGTTCAAGCTTGTATGAATGATTTGAATAGAAATAAATGATGTAGAATATTTATCACCATATATACGCTATCAATATATATGTTACCTATATAATATGTCAGTCATCAGGATATCATCAACAGTGTTTCATTTCAGAAGAGAGAACTTCTCAGTGCATTCTGAAGCAGATCTTTCCCCTTGCTCCATGTCACAGCTGTGCCACATAACTGGGACAGGCGTTCTCTGCTATACCACCACGTAACTGGGTGTGACTGGCAATTCAGGATAAGCCATCTCGGCATCAGCTTTCTGTGTTCCCCGATGCTTTAACAAATCTGCATTTTTGTTTCACTCATCTTGGTTCAGTGCTGTAACCAATGCCTTTGAGAATATGGTAGTTAGAAACAGCTGTAATTCTTGCATCAGCTTCTGAAGAGTCACAGCAAACTTTGGATTGGATTTTTCCGAGTGAAGTCCTGATAGCAGAAAAAAGCAGAAGAGAACGAAGGTATCGCAGCAGCAGCTCTAAGTCAGCGTTAGAACCATTGCGAAGTACCAAATCAAAAGGGATATTTTTCTCATCAAAGTACCTCTGAAATGACCAAGAAAAAATTTGCAAAACTCAGTGCTTCTGGATGGCTGCATCCTAAGAATGTCTTTTGATGAATGAAATTGTGCATGACCTGTGCAGGATACCAGGGAGAAACTGCTGCTTCAGCACTTTGAATCAGAGACTTATTTCAAGGTTTTTAAGTAGACCCTTCAAAAAGGATGAAGAACAAAATTCCCCAAAACAAAAATAATAATCTGAGAGTAGGCAGCAATTCTGAGATTTAGATTCATAGAATTGCTCAGGTTGGAAAAGACCTTAAAGATCATCAGGTCTAACCACAAACTAACCCTACTACCTGAACTCTAACAACCCTCTGCTAAATCATGTCCTGGAGCACCACATCCAAACAGTTTTTAAACACATCCAGAGATGGTGACTCAACCACCTCCCTGGGAAGCCCGTTCCAGTGCTTAACAACCCTTTCTGTAAAGAAGCTTTTCCTGACTCCAAGTTAAACTTACCCTGGTGCAACTTGAGGCCATTTCCCCTCATCCTGTCACCAGTGAGATTTGAAACAATTGTGCTCAGTCCTAGTAAACTGGAGATGCTACACTTCCAAATAGTAAGTGCATCTGTGAACTAGAGGGGATTTGTGAAGGAGGCGCAGTCACTTCTGCAGTTCATCGTGTAATATAACAGATCCTAATGAGGCTGGTTCCTATTCTTCCATCAGTTACAACCATCTGTTAACATCAGCAGCTTCAGTGAGGAAATCCACACTGCTCTTCTGAGAGGAGTGGTTTTGGCTTTTTTTGCTGCTTGTTCTGTCTTCAGCTGTGGAAAGGCCATGGTCGCTGACTTTTACCCTTGGTGCCCTAAGATACCACATCAAGGTAAGTGGGGTCTGGTGGTTCTGTCATATTCTCCATCAAGCCTTATTCAGGACTGTGACCACCTAAGTTCAGGTGCTGGTTATGTGTTTGTGGCAAGTGGCTCATAGAAGTTCACCATGATTCAGAGTTCAGTGGATCTTTGCATAATTTTCACCTTCTCCATCATTTTTTTAAGCATCCAGTAAATATTTTACACAAAGCCTAACTTGCCAGCCATAGGACATAACAGAGAATGTATCGCAGCCATGGGAGCCAGAGAAGGTGCACAGATTGTTCCATATGTCGTGTATGTACGTGCACTCATTTCCCATAGCAGGGAGGCTGGGGAGATTGCACTGAGGTGAGTGCCCTTCCTTCTGCCCCCAGCATCTCTCAGCTATGCCTGGCTGCAGTGCTGTTTTCACTTCAAGTTCACAAAGATGCCAAAGCCTGTTCTTCAGGAGTGGGCAAGAGTCTGACTTGAACAGATAGGCATTGCTGAAGGCTTTTCCAGAGCTAACCAGAACACGGGGATGCCTCCCAAAGAGGACTGCTGCTACCAAAGAAATGAAAATGTGTTGTTCCATTGTTTTTTTTTTTTCCTTCTGGAGGGAAGAAAAGTTCTTATTTCAGCTTCCCATAAATTGTGATGTTTGTAAACTGGGATGGAATACACAAATGTGCTTAGCAAAAGCTGATGTGTTACAACATTCTTTACAATGGCTAAAGAATAGGAAGATTTGTCATTCCCTGATTTCCCCATTTACAAGATAGGGCAGCCGACCACTCTGAAGCAGCCTGAATGGATGCTGAGAAATCCTTTGTTAGCCTGTGTTCCAAGCCATGATCCAGTGCTTCAGGCTGCAACAGGTCCTGGTTGCTATGTATCCATTCTGTGTCTGTCTGTCTGATTGAAGAGCAAGCAAAAAATCTAGGGATGGAGGATGACCTTTCCTTTTTAGAGGACAAACAGTTGAATGCAATCAATATTTTTCCCATGAGGCATTTTAATCAATTATTGTTACCTCAGCCATCTTTCCCTGGTTCTTTTCACTCACTGAAACTTATTTTTGTAGCCAGAAAATGTAAATGGATCAGCATATTCAGTATATTATGATGTCCTAAGAAGCTCTTAGACTTGAATTTGATGTTACCCTGGCTCCTGGCAGAGCACTTCCAGCCCACAAGAGGATTCTTGTTCAGATCTTCCCAGGAGTCCCATTCATTGTACTTGTTATGTGAAGAAGGACTTCTTGGGCTGATGCTCCAAAAAGCCAAAGCTTCATCACTGTGGCTTTAATACACTATAGCATTAAAAACTGATTTACCTTAAAATACTACTTCCTGCAGGTACAAGTGCATCACAGCAGCTGCAGTCTCTTAAAGCACAAGTGACTTCTTGCTAGGAGAGATGATCATAATTATTCTGTTCTCCCTCTTCTCTGAAGGTTAGGCTGCTGCCATAGTTCAGCTACGAACTTTTTCCTAGGTGAACATATTGTGGGATAGAATATCTGTGGTTCCTTCTGCTATCTGTCTGCGTGGGAAAAGGCTTGACTTCACTCCACATAACAAACAACTATATTAAAACACCTTATGTGGAACAAATACTTTTATTTACAAGAGAAAGTATGACCATTTGAAAATAAAAAATGGTACAAGTCTACTTGTGGTCTTCAGCCTGGCGTAGGTCACGTCTCCAGCATGTTTCCTTAGGTGGCATTCTGGCTTAGGGATCACATTTGTGGCAGAACTAACAATCCAGCAAGTGGGTACCAAATCTCCAACTGGAGAGCCACGTACAGCTTAGTCTCTTCTTACATAAAAAATATTGTATCCAAGTTCAATCATACCCCCAATAAGCAAGGCCCACAATGGGATAAATACATAGGCTAGTTTCATCGTGGTGAATTGCTGCAGCTTAGCACAGAGGGCAAGGCAGAAGGCCAGTTTAAGCAGCATTGCAATGAGATACCAGGTTTTCTTCTTGATGTTCTGGGAGCCATTGCGAGGGTCAAAGCCAGACTTGCAACGTCCAGCCATCTTTACAATTAACATGACTAACAGAATAGTATCAAATATCCAGACTGGAATGAAAATGAGGAACCAGTTCCACGGTGCTTTCTCATCCAACTTCAGCACCAGCATGATGAGGAAGAGTAATGTAAAAAGCCATGTCAGTAGTACTCTTTGTGCCAGGGACATTCTCATTTAAACAGCTTGGAGAGGAAGTCTGGCAAGTGGTCAGCAACCTAACGAAACAAAACACAGGGGAGGGCCATCAACAGCAGTCATACAACCGCCAGGCATAGCCTGTGCACAGTAATAGCACCTTTCTGTCAAACAGTAATCTTAAAATACTGAAGCTTATGGATAATGCTTGCTTTGTGGCAAGTATCTAAAGTATGCAGGCACTGGCTGATAGGAGTACTTCTATTTAGTGGCCTGGTAGTATGTTTAAATCACAGTGTAGTCATGATGAAAGAAAAACAGGAACAAATTATCAGCCATTGCACTCATAAAGGTTTCTATATTCCTAAATGAGACTTTTAACCACTACAGCTGCCAGAAGACTTCCACTGCAAGTCTAAAGTACCAACTTTAAAGCAGGAACAGGAAGAGCTATGATCCTCCTTAGTCGTCCAACCTACAACAATGAATAATTACATACCAGTGAAACAGTGCTAAAATAGGTTTCCTAAGCAACTATTCTCAATATTTGAGATTTAGATATATCATAAAAAATAATTCTGTAAAACCAATATTGTCTTGCTTGAAACAAACTGAACTTTGCTTTGTTCTAGCTGACCAAACCCAGCACCTGACCTTCCCTACCAGCTCCCAGAGGAGCAGGACAAGCCCCTTTCCCTCACAGGCACTGCTGGCTCCTGCTGTGGCTGCTGTTCTTACTGATGCTCACCAGATCTACTAAGTCTATTCAACTCCTGCACAGGCAAAAAAACTATTAGCAACATTTCCCTTCTAGTTGTCCCCCCCCCCCCCAACATTAGACTACTAAACCAGACTAGGGGACAGGCATTCTGTATGCCACTAAAAATCATGCCTCTGTGATCTGATTTGTGATTCAACCAACTTTCATTTTTAAGTCTTCGAGGGCAAAAGTGGGATTTGTTCTAAGGAACAGATCCGGCCAAGCCTAAAATAATCTAAGTTGGGGTTACTGTCAATGCAGCTTTTCCCTCTGACCCTTGGGTGACCCCCAGGCCAGTTTCTTGAGCTGAACAAATGAAAATAAAGTTTTAAATAGTATTTTTGTAGCTTGCTCAGGCTGCCTAAGGGGGTGATGAAAGCCAGTTACTGAAGGGCAGAACTGGGACCCATCCTTGAGAATGGGGCAGAGCTGAGCAGCAACACATACATGAGATTTAAATTGCTAGGCAGACTGAAAAAAAACAAAAAACACAGATGGAAGTTCAGCTAGCATTGCTCTGGCTGTAGGAACACATAAACCAGCTGGCAGATGGGACTACAGAACAATTATTATAATCCACCTTAAGTATTTCCCACTCTTTGAAAGTATTTCTAGGATCCTCAAGTACAAGTTGATGGCTATGGTGAAGACAGCAGTGATCTGAAACTTTCAGTGTTCCCTTCATGAAAACATTCCAGAGAACTCGTTCTGGAAATCACCACAACAGGCACTGCAGGGAGGAGAACCTCTTATTTGCAAACTGAAGGAAGGAGAAACCAAAGAAGCAGACTGGAAACTTGTGCCTGAAAGGCAAAAGGAAATTCAACACCCTTAGAAGTATCGGGTTATTGGATACTCGAAAAAGGCGCTATCACCTGTCTCTAGAGAAAACAGAATCAGAATCACTTGAATGGGAAGGGACCCTCTAAGGTCATCTTGTCCAACTCCCCTGCAATAAACAGAGCCATCTACAATTAGATCAGGTTGCTCACAGCCCCATCCAGCCAGACTTTGAAATGTCTCCAGAGATGGGGCATCCACCAGCAATCTGGGCAGCCTGTTCCAGTGCCTCACCACCCTTGTTGTAAAAAAGACAGAAAAGAAAGCTAGAGAAGAGGTGTTAGGTGGAGCTCCTTAGTTAGAAAGTTGCTCATTTCATGAGGTTCAGAACCACCTTGTAACACAATTTAAACAAGCAGGCAAAAATCTCAGCAAGGGACGTGACACTGCCTTTTATTTCCGTAGTTAAGAGATGTACCTGCACGACTGGACAAGAACTGCAAGGCTCCACTCAGTTCTATAGGTGTTTTGGGGGTGAAAATTCAAAAAATCCAAGGGTACCTCTGAGATCTCACAGTCTGGTAGAACAAGCACAGGATGCTAAAAGAATCTAAAACCTGGCAGCTGGGGCCACAGATGGCAGTGATGGAGGGACTGATGGCAAGGAGAACGTGACCATAATTCACAAGGAAAGAAAGAACAGTACCTGCAGACAGCTGGAGCGAGCTGTCACAAGATGGCTAACCTTGGGGAAGGGAACCAAATCCGGTGTGCACCTGAACCAGTTCTGTGAAAGCACTGAAGTAATGTCAGCGGCAGAGTATAAAAATAAAAACGCTGCTGGCTCCTAACAGGACTCCTGTAATTAGCAGGAAGTGAAAATTATCACCGATGAGAGACACGATGCAGGCAGTATTACTGAGCTCGGTGGGATGAGCAGAAGAATTAGAATATTGCGTTAGCTAATCATGTCCTGTTTAGAAGGAAAACAGAAAGGGAAAGTTAAAGACAGCGCTCAGCTCCACATCAACAACAGCAGAGCTACAAGTTTACACGGAAGGCTCGAAAGTGACCGACAAGCTGTAGGAACTGAAGCCCGACTAAATACAAATCTAACGACTAAAGGACGTTTTAAGGCTGACCCCGCGGGCACCTGAGCGACGGGACGCGTTCCCGTCGGCCCACGCTAAGCACCGTCACTCCTCTCCGTGCCGCACAGCCGAGCAGCGCCGCGGGGACGGCAGGGCCTGCAGGGCGACGGGCGGAGCGGAGCGCACGGGAAGGGGCCCCCACGGAGCGCCGGGCCCGGGCTCCCGCAGGGCGCCCCGAAGCAAACCTGGCGTCCCACAGCGGGGACTCGGCAGCCCGGAGCCGCCGGCCCGCAGCTTCCGAGCCCTTTTCCCAACCGCCGGCGCCCGCCCGGCACGGCCTCGCTCGGGCTCCCCGCGGCCGAGCCGCCCGCCGGACGGACCCCGATCCCGGACGGGCCCCGGAGCCGCTCGCCCCGCTACGTACCGCCCGGCCCGGGGCCTCCCCGCGCGCAGTCCCGCCGCATCCCCGGCCCGCCCGGCTCCGCGCAGGCAGCGCGGCTCCGCCCGCCCCGCTTTGCCCCGGGAAGCTCCGCCCCCCTCCCCTCTCTATTGGCCGGCAAGGAAGCATCTCTTACCGCGCTCCCGCTCTCATTGGGCCGGCGAGACGCCCATCGAAACGAGGCTGCCCTCCTCCCCGCCGGCGGTTGGTGGAGGCTCGTCCTTCGGCCCGCCTCCCTCCCTTCCCCTCGTCGCCGATTCGCCCAGAGCGCCGTCGATCGCTCCGTCCCCGCCCGCCCTCCGCAGCGCCCCCCGCCCTCAGGGGCGCGCGCTCGGCGGCCGCAGCTCGGGCGCGCGCCGGCTCCTCCCCCCTCCATTCCCTCTGCGCTCCCCCCGCCCTCAGCCGTCGCCTCCTCGCGGTCTCGCGCTCGTCTCGCTGCCCGTTGTTTGCGGCGCGCGGCAGCGGTAAGGTCGGGGCGCGCGGGGGGAACGGGCGCCAACTTCACCTCGGGGCTCGGGGCGGGCGGGGGGCCGCGGCGGGGCTGGCGGGGCGCGGCAGCCTCGGCCGCTCCGATCGGAGCCTCCCGGGGAAGCGCGGCCCTCGGCCTCCGCGGCGCGGAGACCCCCGGCGCGGGGCGGGCGCG
>JAPSGF010000006.1:21742856-21931108 GCA_035772895.1 Perdix hodgsoniae
CGTCGCCCGGCGAGCCGCGCCGCTGCATCGCCTCCCGCTCCCGGTCTGCCCGGGGCTTAATTAACCCGAGCCGGTAATTAACTGGAAAACTCGTTGAGAGGCTTAAATTAACGCTCTGAAACGCTTTTTTCTTCCTCTTTTCCTGATGAGGAGGCGCCTTCCCGCAGAAGACGCGCCTTGCTTAGCACTCCTGGCGCCCCGCTTCTCCGGCAGGGACGGCGCGTGTCATCAGCACCTCGCCCGCTTCCATCTTCCTGTTGATGCTGGCGGTGTCCGTCGCGGCACGGCCTCCCTCCAGGCGACCTGCGGCCCCCCCGGATGCCATCACCGCAGCGGTGGTCGCTGAGGGCTCCGTTCCCGTGCCGGGCCGTTTTTGTGTGGCTGGGTTGGAGGCTAAAAGCGTTCCTCGAACAAATCTCGGGGTTATAAATAGCCCTGTGTATTTGGCTGTTTCTGCGGCTCTGAGGGCTTTAGTGATCTTTGATTTGCCTCTTTCTTTGTGACTCCCTGGAAAGGATAATCCTTTCCTGAGAAGCCTTATTTCTGTCCTGGTGAGGTGTTTACAGACCGATGGACTCCCACACATCACACTTCTGTCAGTTCTTTTTCTTTCTTTCTTTCTTTCTTTTTTCTTTTTTCTCCCCAGACCCCTCCCTTACAGTATTTGTAAACAGTTCTGAAAGCAGAGATCGAGAGCGGCGTTCAGCACTGAGCCATTTAAGCTCCTGATCCCCTTTTAAAGCGGAGTGTTGGTGCAGCTGAATTTTCAGTTGCTATGTTTTAGCGCCAGTGTATGTTTGTATTCTGGACATAAATATTATACAGGCTAAAGCAGTCTGAGTCATCCGAAAAAGAATTTGGAAACCTGGTTTGTTTGGTTCAGTGTTTGCAGAAGGGTTTTTTCCTCTTGCGTTATGTGGAATGCGCCGTACAAATAAATTGCCAGCAAGTCTGAGCCCCATGGAACGTTCAGAGCATTCCAGCAGTGCTGGCCTTCTCCCAGAGCAGACTCAGCTCGCCTCGCCCTGAAAGTTTGTCTCGGTGGCACCCAGTGCTGTGCGGTGCCACCTCTGGGAGAGGCTGGGGGGCTGTGAGCTGTGGAGTGGGGTGTGAGCTATCAGGCTGGCGGTGCTGCAGTGGAAGGGGCACGTGGCTGCGTTTGGGTTTCCACTGGGCTTTGCTTCAGCTCCTCAGGCTGAGCTGTGTGGTTTCTCTTTGGCAGGGGTCACTCGGAAGCAGGGGTGTGATTTCGTTCCCAGTTCTCTAAAGCTGTGTATATCGCTCCCCATACTTTGTCTAAATACCGTGTCTCACTCTTTGTTTATAGTAGAAATTTGGGAAGGAAACAGCAATTTCATTTATTATCTTTTTTCTCAGGACTCTCGTGAGTGAGAATTCTGAGTGAGTCTCTGTTTCTGTGAGAATGCTGGAACAGTTTTTCTGGGTCTGTGAGGAAGTTCTTAACGTGATTGATGCTCTATAGATTCATGACCTGACGGTTTCTGTGAACTTTGTGCTGGGCTTTCCAAGAGCACAAAACCTGTGCAATTACTTGACCAACTTTTTACATGGTCTGACAGTGATGGAACAAAGGGGAATGGTTTTAAATTGAAAGGGGAGATTTCGGTTAGATGTTAGGAGGAAATTGTTTACTCAGAGGGCGGTGAGGCCCTGGCACAGCTGCCCATAGAGCTGTGGGTGCCCCATCCTGAAGGCGCTGAAGGCTGGGTTGGATGGGGGCCCTGGGCAGCCTGAGCTGGTGGGGGGCAGCCAGCCCACAGCAGGGGGTGAGGGTGGGTGGGCTTTAAGGCCCCTTCCGACCCAAGCCTTTCTGTTGTACTTGAATCTTTGTCAGCCTTCTCCCATTAAAGTGACTTCTTCAATCAGTCAGATGACACAACCAGGTCTCACGATAATGAAGGATGCTACCTACATGGTGACAAATTTTTGTGAAGTTTTTGGCAGGTGGTGGCCCACGGTGATATTCCCAGCAGAAGGGCAGCTGGAATAGAGCCCCGTATTGCTTCAGGAGAGCAGCAGCTGTGTGTTGAGCTGTGAGCCATGGTGATGTGCTGCTTGCTCAGCCCAGTTGTTTGTGCAGCTGGTAGCGCAGGTGAGATGGGGCTGGTAGGACACCGGATGGAAAAATGACAACAGGCTTAAATTAGTTCTGGCCACAGGGCAGTGTAGGCCTGTGTTGGTTTTTATTTATTTATTTATTTTTCTTTCTTTCTTTTTTTAACATTGTTTTCTTTTTTGTGAAGAAAACAAAATAAAACTTTTGGGCTGCTGTTCAATGACGGCTGACCACTGCTTGCTCTGAGATATGGAGCAGCGCGATAAAGAAGAGGCTTTGAATGCTTTAAATGTTGTGTTTTCTTGTTTGAGTTTCCAGTGCTGCTGTTCCTGAAGGTCTGACTGGTTACAGAGGAAACTACTTGAAGAAGTCAAGCTCACATTTTTGAATGAAATACAAAGAGGTTAATAAATAGCCTATGGAGGAATCCCAATTACAGTCCCTGATTGTAATTAGGGTTATAATGCATTTCTATGTAATTTTTGGGAATACTTTCTATGTAATCATGGAATAATACAAGTTGAAAGGGATGTCTGGAAGTCACTTAGCTCATCTGAGCTTGGAAGCAGGGCCAGCTTCAAAGTCAAGCAAACATTTGTACACGTGTACAGATACCCATTGTGTTATCTGGAGAATAAATTTGGAAATACATGTATGATTTTTTTAAAATTTTCAGTTGGAGGGAGGATATGAAGAGTTTATAGAACTGTTCTCTTTTTTTCTTAAGTTGTGTATAAAGGGGATATTTTCAAACTCACTTCTAGTGGGGCTACTGCTTAAATGAGACATGTGGTGTTCAGTCTTTACTTTATTCTTGTGTCATTTGAAGTGGGCTTGATGGGTGGATTCCAGAAAGTCTGGGTGATGCACTTGCTGGATTGACTCCAAGCATTGCATTGACTTCTGTTTGCAAATAAATCTGTGGTTCTCGCTCTTAAATACTAAAATGGCAAGGTGGGAGAAGAAATTAAAACCACGTGTTGTCAACTGTGAAGTCATGCACACCTTGCGTTCAGAAATCGGCCAACACCAGCTGCTTTTTGGGGTTAGGTGGTCAGCAGATGCCAGCCTTAAGACGGCTGAGCGGTGTTTTGAGTTCAGCTGCCTTAAGGGACAGTGTGTTCTGTGCTTGCCATGTTGTACTCTTGCACTCTTTCCTTGGCATTTGCTGCTGGCTGCTGTGGACTCGGCTAGGTAAAGTGTTTATATGGCCGGATGGGTAGATCTCGGTGATCTGTTTGGATGTTGTCTGGCACTGTGGGGCTGTGAGGCTTTAGATTCCTTCAGCCGTGTGTGTATTTTTGTTCTTAGTATTATTATGTGTTTAAATAGCTGTTTTCTTCTGGAATCTGAGTGAAGTCCTTGGCTTCAGTGACTTCCTGTGGCACTGGGTTTGTCAGTCTCATTGTGTTGCAATATAACATTTCTCTGTTAAGAGTTTGGCTTTGCTTTACTTTAAGCTCAGAGAGAAGTTCCCTTTATTGTTAGCTGCTATTTTCTTTACTACGTTTTCCTGTGTATTTCTTAAAATCTCACTTAATTTATAATTACTTCTCTGTTCATTCTTGCTGATCTCAACAGGAGAGATTTTAAATTCACATTTTAATTTTAATAATTGACAGCCCTTCTCAGAGCATCCTCCTTCCTTTCCCCAGTATTTCAGTATTCATCCTTAAACAAAATACACGCATTTCTGGCCAGGTTGCTTAACAGCAATACTGCAGTGTTTTCATTTTTCAGGGGACTCCGTGCTCTTTTGGCTGTAGAATATTGAATGGCAGAGCACACACCTCATTTTCTTTCCAGATTTCAGATGCCTGATTTTAAAGTGTAGTGTAAGCAGATCACTTTACCCACCCTATAATATGCATTACTGATACTAGATTCTCTTCATTTTGCCTATTTATTGTTAATTGTTAAATTTAATCTATTTTCTTTAGTGTTGGTAATGTAATTGTAATAGCCATCTGGAAATGTTACTACACTTTTCCTTTTCTCCAGTGCATAACAAACGAATACAGTGAGCATCGCTGGACCTATTTACAGCAGCTTGAAGCTTGCAGTAAGAAGGCAGATCTCACTTCACCCAATTTGAGGGTTTAGTACTTCGCAAAAATTCTCAGTGATGGAGGGAGAAGGAGAGGGGAAACCATCTGAATGGGTTCAAATGATCTTCTAATGACAGGCGATTGGTACCTGGGGAGGATGCAGGTGGAGAGTGGGTGGAGTTTGCTGCAGTCAGAGCTGCCTCACTGTGAGAAGTGACATTGGCCACGGCTTTTCCCGAGTCGGAAGGTCTGTGGAGCTGATTTGGGTGAAAACTAGGCTTCTATTGAGTCATGGCAGTGAGTTCCTTGATGCCGTTTGCTGCGCAGTGGGCGCCAGTGCTGGTAAAAAGAGCAATGGAAATGACTGGGCAGAAAGGTGGGCTATGGCAATTCTGCTTCAGAATGGTTTAAAAAGTAGTGAAGACTCACTAGGCCGCAGTGACTTAATCCACCTGCCCTGGGAGTACCTTCAGTGTCTTCAGGGAGTGATATCTGCTCCAGGTTCCCTTGTCAGAGCTCAGGGAGCCAGCAGGAATGTGGGGCATCTCCGTTCATTCCAGCCGCTGCCAACACAGAATCACAGAATCACCCGGGCTGGGAGGGACCTCAAGGATCATACAGTTCCAGCCCCCCTGCCTGGCAGGGCCACCAAACATACAGCAGCTCTGTGATGGATGTCTGTGGGTCTTCCTCACAGAGGTGTAATGGTTAAATTATCTGGGAGGTGCTGCTTTCCGTGTGCTCTCATCCCCAGTGCCTTTAACTCAGTGTCTCCAGAACGAGCTCGTCGCCAGGACAGGTTTGTATGGACAAGGCACCTCTGTCACTGCAGCATGACCAGAAATGAGGAAGCTGGGGAAGCATCAAGAAGGCAGATTAGGAAGACTGGATGTGGTTTTGGGGTTGGGGTGCTGCTATGTGAATGAGAACTTGTGTTCCCAAGTTAACAGCCTAGAATTTGTATGCACTTTGCATTGGAGCGGAACAGGAGGGCTAGCAAGTGAGCTCTGTGGGATTTCAGTAGCTTCTGGGCACCTGAATAGTCAATAAATGGGCCGTTTTATTCAGACTGGATGCTGCTAATTAATCTTTATTATCCAATTAGTCTATTGCAGTGAAGAATACTGACCTGAAAAATTTGTTTGATTTCCTGGCTGTTTTTCAATTCTTAACAATGTTTGCTTTTCACAAACAGCAATCTCCTTAGAAGTCTGTGATGTCCTTGCGAAGGCTCTTTGATAGTCTGTGTAGGATTTATCACTTGCTCTTGTTTATCACTTAGATGTCCAAAAATACTGATAGTCTTAAGACATAATCTTCATTTGCAGAAGCAGGGCGGATTGCTGCCCCTATCAGATAGTCTTTCAGGTACAGTGGTGTTCCATTTTTAATGATGGTACCAAGGAGCTTGCCAGATACACATGTAAGGCTCGTTGCTCTGCCATTCCTTGCTCGGATCACTCAGACTTCTTAAAAAACTACAGGCTCAGCATTCCCTGCTGTATTCCTGGGGAAGGGTGGCTGTTACAGGAGCCTGCAGCTTTCTGACAGCTCAGCCGCTTCGTGCCTGAGCTGCTTCAGAAACTTGCTGGGTAGCTATTTGTGGAACGTGATGCAAAGATGGTCACTGAGGAGTGGTTTTTCACTTCCTGACTACGCTCACCGAGAAGCCACAGCTCTGCTTTGCATTGCCTGGTGTCAGAAAAACACTCCTTACTAAACAGCAAGGAGATGCTTCCAGTGGGTGAGATTTATTGCAGGAAATCACCGGTGTATTTGGAGAGACGAGGAGAACAACAGTGCTGCATTTTACTTCAAGGTGGCCACTGTATTTTGGGATTGCTTTTGAGTGTTTCTTAAGAAGAATTCAGGTATTAATGAAACGATAATGTTGATAGAAATCATATTTCTTAGTGAAGTTGTTATAGTTTTAAGAGCAAATGTATCCTTGCAGTATTTTGGTGATTTCTTATTGTAAGACTACAGATATTTTTAACGGTGTGTGTATGTGTTTGTTCAGTATTCAGCACAAAAAAAAAAATCAGGAATTAAAAAGAGCAGACCTCAACATCAGCCATATAGAGTTTATTATTTTTTAAAGCCTTTTTAGAGTTGTCTTGTAGATCTAGCATTCTGACAGCTAGTACTACATTTGGACTGCAATTTATAGCTAACATGTCTCATAAGAGGCAAAATTGTCTTCATTATAATCTCCTTTAAGGGCTTGAATTTTCTCTACTTTATTGAACGATAGAATATGTTGAAGTTTTAGAAATGTTTTGCTATTTAAAATACATTGCAGCAGGCTCAGGAGTCACTCCGGGAGATGTAGAATCCCAGATGTCTCAGTTCAGAGTCCTTCTCCCCCCTTGCTGTCAATGGGGCAGCTGTGAAATAGCATCACGTTGTTTCCAGTGGAGCCATGAAAAGAAGCCTGTTATGGAACGAAATTAGGAAACTTACCCAGACCTTAAGGCTGAGGACAGGGATTCCAGAAATGGCTACAGCAGTTGCAACAACTGCACTCAATGTTCTTTTCCCAGAACCTGAAATAAATGTCAGAAATCCTGATACTCAATATTTTGCTGCTATTTCACACAGTTTTGCAATTCCCTGGTGAAACAAGCATTCCCTGGGAGGCAGCTATTCCTTGTGCTATTCTGCTGTTGCTTTGCCCTTCAAGTGCTGGAGGCTTTTAATTGTGGAAGTGAAGATGCCAAAACCAAGCCTCCTTTCCGTCACAATTCCTTCTCACTGCTTGCTCTGTGCTATAGCTGTATCATAGAATCATAGAATGGCCTGGGCTGGAAAGGACCTCAAAGATCATCTAGTTTCAACTGACTCTGTTAGTTCCAGGCTGCAGGCGCACACTGCTGGCTCATGTTCAGCTTCTCGTCCACCAGGACCCCCAACTCCTCTGCAGGGCTGCTCTCAAGGAGATCTTCTCCCAGTTTGTATAAATACCTGGAATTGCCCCGACCCAAGTACAGCACCCTGCACTTGGCCTTATTGAACCTCATTAGGTGTTCATGGGCCCCCTTCTCCAGCCTGTCCAGGTCCCTCTGGATGGCTTCTCTTTCCTCCAGTGTGTGTCAACTGCACTGCTCTGCTTGGTTTCATCCATGGACTTGCTGAGGGTGCCCTCGAGGCCATCCTCTGTGTCATTGATGATGTTGAAGAGCACTGCTCCAAAGACTGACCCTTGGGGCACCACTTATGATTGGCCTCCACCCTGACACAGAACCACTGATCACAGCCCTTTGGCTGTGCCCAGCCAGCCAATTCCTAATCCATCCAACAGTCCATCCTTCAAATCCATACCTCTCCAATTTAGAGAGGAGGATGTGGTGAGGGACCATGTCAGAGGCCTTGCAGAAGTCCGGGCAGATGACATCCACCACCCTTCCCCTTTCCACCAGCGCCATCACTCCATACAAGGCCACCAGATTGGTCAGGCACGATCTGCCCTTGGTGAAGCCATGCTGGCTGTCTCAGCTCACCTCTTTGTTCCTTATGTTCCTTAACATGGCAGCCAAAAGGATCTGCTCCATGATCTTCCCAGGCACAGAGGTGAGGCTCACCAGCCTGTAGTTCCCAGGGTCTTCCTTTCTCCCTTTCTTAAACTTTCTTTATCTGCAGTAACTTTCTGTTATGGATGGTGATAAGGGGTGTGAGCTTCTAGGAAAGAATAAGCAGTGGAAATGGGATCAAATACCGTGGCTGTGGGCAAAGTAGAGAGGCCCGAGGGATTATTTCTCTTTTTAAAATGGACGCCTTACCTGAGGCTCTGGCAGGTGTGGCTGTGCTGCCAGCTGCCTGGTGTCGCGGTAAATAATGTTTGTTAAGTCTGTGTTCACCAAGGGCAGGGCTTGATATGCAGCCACGAGCATGGAGCCCGATTCACATCTTAATGTTGCTGTTGTTGGCCTCGTTCACCCCTCGACTAAACGAGTATCTCGGGGTGGTCAGTGCTTTTTTCCCAGGTTATTTTTTTGCTTGGTATATTTGTATTTTTAAGTTCTGTTATAGATGGAGTGAAAAACAAGGCTTGAGAATCCCGTTCATGAACAATATCTCAAGAATGCTGGTATCCAAATTTAGCAGACTTGATGTTCTGTTGGGAGAGCAAGTATGTTCATTCCCTTTTGTTTACAAACTAGCCTGACCTTGAATTACAAGGCAGCGACTTCGGGGGGCCTAAGCTGGCATGGGAGCCAGAGCCCTTGTTGTGCTGGCTGCTAGATGGAATCCTTAGGTTAGCAGTGCCTTGTTTTCTGTTTGGTTTTAATGTAAATTCTTTCTTTTTTTTCTTCGCTCTTCCCTTCAGCTGGTTGGGATTCTGTTAAGGCTAGCTGAAAGCCAAGTGAGAAGGTTTCCCCTGAAAGGTGTGACAGGTTTCTCATTTGTTTGTGTGCCATTTGCAATTCTGAAATGCTGTTTGGAGGACAGTACTGCATAGATAAAGTGCTTTAACAGAACACTGCGTGCATTATATGGTATTTGATGTTCCTTTTACAAAGGGAAATGTGGGCTTAATGATTTATTTGTAATGCACATGAAAAGAATGTCATTTGAAACACTGCTTCAGGGAGGTGATGGTGGCACAGCCCCATGGATGTGTGCAGAGGAAGGATGTCTGTTGGTGAGTGCTGGTGGTGCAGCTGCATCCCACTGATGTTGCAGTTGGTTTTGTTGGAAATATCCAAATAATTTTTGTCAGGACGGTATCTCTGATAAAAGCAGATTCTATTCGCGATTGCAGTGGCCGGCGTCCCGCAGGCAGGAGCGCCTATGGACACAATATGACAGTCTTTATACCCTGTTTTTCCCTTTTCCCATCCCCCTGCCCCTTTTCCCATTGGCTGGGTACTCCTGGTTCACAATCTTATCATAGTTCACATTTGTTGATTCGTGTGTTATCTGGTGTCAGTCAAAGCCATCCCGTTGTTTCCAAGATGTCTCAGTGCTTGTTGTATTGATATGGTGATTTTCTCCAAAGTCTTCGTTAAACAAAGAGCACCGGGGGTGGGGGGGGAGGATGATGCCAGGCCTTCCGATGTCTCTCCAGGCGCCTCCTTGGACCTGCCATCACTTGTTCTCTGGCTTGATCTCGTGCAGGATATTCTTGCAATGTGTATGACAAAATACACGCATACACACCTATATACAGAGCGTGCATTCCTGGGAAGGCTCCTCTCCAGGATAAGTGATGTAAACTATCAGAGATCTTCCCCAAGTTAAGTAGAAAGACCCCCCAAAAGAACTGTGACAGCGGAGACTGTGAAATAAAAAAAAAATAATCTGTTATCCAATTCTAATGCAGAAACAACATTTGATTCCCACAACTTGTTCCCACCTGACTGAGAACTTTCAGAGTCAACAGGGGATGCGTAATGTGAATAAGCTGTTTATTGGATTTACTTAAAATAAAGTATCAAATAATGACAACAATATGGTGGTAATGGTAACTGCTATTTTTATGTTGCTCTTGGGAAGTAAAGAAAGAGAAAGGGTTTTTCCTCTTTAAATTGTCAGCTGCATTCCAGCAGGTACAATATTTTTTATTTTATTTATTTATTTATTTGTGTATGTGATACAAATGTTGCTTCAGTGGCAGTTAAGGAAAGCAATCCAAACCAAGTTCTGCTGTTCTCATGGTTTTATACAGGTTTTTTTTTTTTTTTTTTTTTTTTTTTTTCTTTTTTTCTTTTAACCACCTTCAGCAACTTGCTGTATAGGAAAGTTATTCCAGTGAAAGAACAAAAATTCATAGCATTTTAAAAACCTTGCAGGACAAATGCCACAGCTGTGTGGTTGTACTGCTGCTGATGTTTGGTGATGGTGAGGACTTCATTCCTTTTCATAGTGATGGGCCTCAGGCTCCGTGGTATCCTGACCATCCACCTTAGCACTTTTACAAAGGAAAGATATTCCTTGAGACATTTCCAGCATCTAGAAGGGAGCTACAGGAAAGAAGGGGACAGACTCTTTGGCACAGTCTGTGGTGATAGGGCAAGAGGAAATGGTTTCAAGCAGAAAGAGGGGAGATGTAAGTTAGATATAAGGAAAAAGTCTTTTACAGTGAGGGTGGAACAGGTCACCCAGAGAGGTGGTGGGTGCTCCCTCCTTGGGTACTGTCAAGGCCGGGTGGGAGCTCTGGGCACCCTGATCTGGCTGTGGTGTCCCTGTTTATTGCAGGGGAGTTGGATTAAGTGGCCTGCAGAAGTCCCTTCCAGCTCCAGAGATTCTAGGATTCTATTCTATGATTTAAAATAAATCATAAATATGAAGTTAGTGATTCACAGTGTTTACTGACAAGAAAAGCAACCATTTGCTGCTACTTCCTTGCCTGTGTTGTATTTTCAGTGATGTTTTTGTGCTCACTGACATTGCTTATTTAGTCTTCCAGTATTTCTAAGTCTTTATTTTGGCCTCTCCCTTTGGTATGAGGAGCACAGCTTTATTCAGAACTTCCGAGTTCAAAATTAGAATTCAAGTATTCGAAATAGAATTCAATTGTTCAAAATAGAATTTGTTGTCTATAGACTGTCATTTAGGAAGGTTTGCATTTGTGTCTGACTGGGGACTCCAAAACATTTCAGTTATGAGTAAAATATCTGGTGTCTAATCCAGTGTTACACAATAAGTACTGTGTGCTGCTTGACTGAGCATTTAAATTGCTGGAAACATCTAAATACACGTTTTTGTGGCTTTTGAAAAAGTGCTTGTTTGATTGCAGGGTGTAGTGTGTATTTATTTAAAATGGAATATGATTATGCTCTGAAATGGAAAAGAAACAGCTACAAAACCCCACGTCTGAATAAGGATCAATGTAGTCATCTGCTTTTAGTTTCAGGCAAGTAATGAATTCCGTCCGGAGCTGTTGCTGGTTATTAGTTTTAACGGTGGGTTTGATGAAGTGGTAATAAATGGCTCAGGTAAGTGTTGCAGAAATGTGAGCGAGCTTATGTATTTGGGTGTTCCATCTGACTTACTGTGTCTTTAATATTGCCCTTAAGTCTCCAGCTAGTTAAGATGAAGCTAATTTTGTTGTAGTGACTTTGTGCAAGATGCACAAGTGATTGTGGTGCAGCTGAGTGTAAAAGCAGGCCCTTGTCAAACACGTGTGTGTGTTTGATGTGCGACACGAAACAGATTCATGAGAGAATCAGATGGAGGACAAGTTAGAATAGGCAGTGCTCTGTTGTGTCTGTGTTGTGCCTGTGCTGTGTTGTGTATCAGCTGCTTTGATGTGCCCATTTTGCCCATTTGATGGATGTTAGAGCCCAGCACATACGGTCTGACTTCAGGATTGATAGCAATACGAATTGTCAACTGAATAAAATGCGAACATGCAAAGAACATGCAAAGTTCTGAGCCTGTTGCAGTCTCTTGTCAGAGAGCTTCTTCAAAGGTCCCTTCCAACTTCGAAGATTGCAATATGTCTTACCTGCAGGCCAAAGGCATTAAACTCATTCTGCTGCCTTCAAGAAAGGCAGACAAATCTCAGCCTTTTCAAGCAGAAACATTGTCTGGAAATAATTGAATGCGTTTTTTCATCTTTTATTTCAGCGTTGCATCAAAAAGTGCCGTGTGTGTATTGAAGAAAGCATGTGATATCTCGTGGTGGAGGTATTTCCTCACAGGTGTTTAGCTGGGGTTGGTGAGCTGGAACATCATTCCTGTGGCCCTGTGTTTCCTCACGTGTCTTTGTGGTTGTGTGCTGTGGAATTCAGTAGTGCTTTAATTAACATTAAAGTGGACTATTTTTGGAGAAATGAGAAGGAATTTCAGATGTGCCCACACTGTGTTCATAAGGCAGGGAAAGGCAAAGGGTACAAGTGCGATCAAATCCTGTATGTGCTGTTGGTGTGTAGATTCTTCCTCGAGCAGCGGGGCTGCCTTCCTTTGACTGAGCAAACGCAGGTCATGTTGTTGTGAGGGCTGTACATGTCAAAGGAGGTGGCACTGGTTTGTAGTTATGTAACTAAGTATATTGAAGTTTATGGGAATGTTTGTAAACAAGAAAACAAATCCTGTGTTAAGCTTTGTGTGGGTGAGAAGGAAGGGTAAGCAATCTGTAATATGCCAAGGTATAGCTGGGTCTGTTAGATAGAAGTCTATTGTGCTGATAAATTCTTAGTTGCCGATAGTCACTCTGAGTTAAACTTTCGCTGTCATTAGAAACCCAATTACAGTTCTTGATACAAGTGATGGCTTTGCGTTTTAATTGACTTGATGTGGCTTCTATGGTGATGTTAACAACAGTGGAAGAATGAGGCTGTTCTGCTCTAAAAGCACTGTTGCGATAACTCTGAAATGAAGCTCTGAGCTCCTTCAGAGCTTTCCTTTGTATTGTGTTGTTCCTTTGTATTGTGTTGTAATCTTCCTTAACATTGTATGAAGGATATTGAAGTTTTACTGTTAAAAATCAAATGAGACGCTCAAAAGATGCTGTAAGTATTTATTAAAAAAACCAGACAGACACAGAACTTGGTGAAAGATGAAGATGTATTGCACTGTGCTCCTCAGAGAGTCACAGGAGCCGCTTATACAGTGAGTCTGTTTGTTGAAGACCTGTACTACAGTGTTTGTAATGCACATGCCTGCTTAAAAATACAGCATCTCTGAAGCAGCACACGCTGTACAACCAGAGTAGGTGTCAGTGCGGAATGGAGTTTTCCCATGCGTCTGCCCTCTTGTTCCAGGAGCCTCTGGCAGACGGGAGCATGGATGGGCCTTGTAGCGGTATTACCTGTGGTGTTCTTACACAGAAATGTATGATCAGGAAAGTTCAGTGCTACTTTTTTTTCTTTCCCATAAACCACGTCAAGTTCTTGGTGATGAACAATGTATCATACCGTGTCACAACTTACTCTAATACTTTAGCATTTGGTAAAGATGCAGTCTGTTGCATAGTTTGTTTCCATCTGTAGAGTGAGGGCTTCTGTGCGCCCCGCTGGCTCTTTTTCAACTGGGCTTCAGTTTGGGATACTTGTTAATACATACATAGAGAGTGAAAGGGAATTGGAAAATTGAGCGGTTGTTAAGCGCAAGTACTGAGATGTTTTGGAAAATATTTGTTTCCAGTTCTTTCTTCCTTTTGGTTCACCGGCTGCTTCCTGCTTTAGTTAACAGCTTGGAATGTGAGCACTATGTACACCTCACTGTTATTAATCTGTTCTTAAGTAGTCTGTGAAATATTTGGTTTTGTTTCTAGTTGTAATACTTTCATATATAAAAGAACTTGCATATTATTATAAAACATCTGGAAAGGACTCTATAATTATCACGCGTGCTTTCAGTTAATTTTACAGAACGTCTGCTGTGAGAGAAAACATGCGATTCGTTCTCTTACTCTTCCGTGTAAAAGTGAAAGCAGAGTGTGGCCAAACCTTGACAAGAGTGGAAGAATGATTTGTAGGGATGTAATCATTTTAATTCTGCAGCTTTGTAATGTTTATTTTCCTTTATCCTTTTTTTTTTTTTTCCAGTGCTAACTCTGCACAAAACAATACTTCGTAGTCATTTTCAAGGGGGAAAGTTTTACATAGGCTGAGTTCCTCCTCATCTCACTGTCGTTTGGTTCAGTGCTTAAAAAACCCCAAAGTCTTCCTGTTTGTTACCATTAAAACAAGCATGTGACTCTTCCGTAGCTTCTGCCTTAGCTTTGGTCTCTCTTCCTGAGTGGATTAATTCTGTAATCAGAACAGATATTTTTTTGTGATCAGTGCTGTTTTTGTTCTTCCCCAAATATCTATTAGTTTGTATGAACTTTTCTTAACGTTTTGTAACTCATTGATCTCTTGGCATCAGAATCCTTATGTGGCATTCTGCATTTAATGAAACTTCCCCGAGGTTCTCCTGAGATGATGCAGCACTGTCTGTGTGCCACTTGTGTTACACTGGAAAGTGGAAGTAAAGTTCTGTTTCTTTCTGTTAACAGCCTAAAATGACTGGGTGAATTCAGTGGAATAAATGGCGTCCAAAGTAACTGATGCTATAGTTTGGTACCAGAAAAAGGTAAGCTTTCTGTTTGTTTTTATGGTGACTTCAGGGAAAAAAAAGGGGGAAAAAAAAAGTTGGCTTATTGCATTGTATGTGTAAAGTATAATAAATGTAAAGTAGTGCTGTGTTGCTGGCTGGTGTTCTGTGAAAGGGAGTAGCTTGGAAGTCTGCCTCTGAAAGTAAATAAATGCCTAATGACAACACCTTGCAGGATAGAACTGCTTTTGGTCTGGCTATTGATTTCAGTGTAATGTTGATTAATGTACTCATGTGCAGGGGGTGCTGTTTCTGTAGTACATTAAAAAAAAAATCATTGTATCTAAGTAGAAAGGAAGAATTCAGACATTCTGTTAGTAGCAAGGATTGATGTATTGCAGAGCCAAAGGAGGTTTCTGTAGAAGTCAATTAAAAAAACTGAGAATGGAGAGAAGCAGTAAAGAGAAAAAAGATCTCGCTGGGAGATGTGCAGTTACAGTATCTCCTGATAGTGTATGTATTTTGTTTCATATCTGTACAGAGAAATATTGATGTCTGACTAACTTAATATTTTGTTTATTTCAAGTTATTGTATCCTCTTGACATTTGTGTACTGGTTGACTTACTCAACTAAATTGTTTCTAAAAGCATGGAGAATTATGCTGAGTTTGGATGTAGGATTTAAGGTGTGATGAGCTTGTTCTTTTTTCCTTATCTGTCTGTGCTTCAGTAGGTTCCTGTTTTCCTTGGTCCAATGGCTTTTCTTTGGGGGTATACATACTGCTCTTAGAGGGAATAATGGCAATGGTCTTTAAAATAAAAATTGTGGCTAACTTTTACTTTTAAGCACCTTTAACTTGTGGGAATCTGACAGTAATGACAACCTGACAATGTCATCTTCTCAACTGTGAATTAAAGGTGCAGCTGGAAAAGCAGAAAAATGAATTCTGCTTACTTAATTTCTGCTCTGTATTCAATTATATATTAACAATTTGGGAATCATTCAGTTTTTGTGCTTTATACTCTCCCTTCCCTCATCCAAGCTTTAGAAAAACTATTTTTGTCCACATAAAGAAGATTATATGGGCAGATTAAAGCACAACCAACCCCTGGGTGCCCACAAGAAGCTTGCATCTCCTCAGCGCTCTGTAGGGTTGTAGGTGGCAACTTTCATATTTATACATTTTAAAAAAAGTAAGTCAAAAAACATCTTGCTGAATTTCTTCAGTAACAAGTTTGGAATTGCTGTTACGTGGCTTTACCTCTCAGATCCATTTGCTCTTTCCAGTATGTATACACGTAGCTGTAAACCCTTGATACTGTCCTGGTTTTTTTGTTTTGGTTTGTTCTTTTTCCTGGTTTGAGGTACATCTGTGGTCCTGCTGGGTGCTTAGGAAAAGAAATACTGTTTGTGATCACCACAACTTTCCCCTCCTCTTTGTGCTAGGAACGCAGGGTCTTCTGATGAGTCCCTGTGCTGTGATGGTACAGGGAGCAGAGCAGACCTTCTGGTTTGGATGCCTACAACTCATTCCTCAGTTTTACTGTTCCCAGGAGGCTGCTTCTGACAGAACACCTCACTATCAGTACAGGTCGTTCTTTTAACCCTCGTTCTGTTGCTTTTTTCCAGTGATTGCACACACATGGTTCTGCTTAGAGCATTCAGATCAACGGCAGTATTTCTGCTGCAAGTCTGCAGGTTTTCACAAAGGTCTGCTCGTGCAGAAAGTGCAAACTGTCTTTGAGGCAAAGGATTGTGATATGTGATCACCATTACTTCGTGAAAGACTGGGCTGTCTTCAGGAGAGATGTGGTGTTGCATGGACCTGATGGCAGTGTTTTCCATGGCATGAACAAAGTTGAATTGCAATCAATTGCAATCAAGAAGCTTTCAGAACTTCTTTCTGAGTGAGAGTGGAATCTTATTTTGGGACAAATTCAGAGATGTTGCATCTCATGTAAGTGTTCGTGATAATTAGGTGATCTCTGGGCCCCAGGTTAGTGACAGCCTGGATCAGGCTGATAACTCCTAGAAGTTGTTAACTTTGTAGTGCTGTGTGTGATCCTTTCCTAAGAAGATCTTGAACTTTCCACCCATGTCCCTGATTTCCCTCCCGTTATTTACATGGCACAGTATTTGTTCCCCATGGATTCATTGTTTGTACTTAAATTTCAAACTGGGAAATGGAAGAATTGTGCTAGAAGTGAGTGGATAGCAGGCATGTTTCTTGTTCCTCCTGAGACGTTTCTATTATGCGATTGCTTATGATGGCAAAATGCTGAACTTGGCTTTCAATTCTAAGTGCGTCACATTTGTCCCTCTTGCCTTGCTTTTCAAGTCTGCTGAATCCTCACTGCTGTAGCTGAAATTGAAAGTGGGGAGAAATCAATACTTAGCAGTAAAACATTGTTTCTGGGTCAAGAGAGAGCTAGGGTTGCAGTAATTACTGCTCAAACTGATGGCTTGCCTGTAGGATAAAATGAGGAACAAAAGCTATTATTTTGGAAAGGTTTTTTCAGATACATGAGTTGATATATGAAAATCCTAACAAAGAGCTTAGAATATTGGTGGTCAAATATAGAGGAACAGTGTACTTGAATAAGCGGACGCTTATTGTGAAAGATATTAAGTAGATAACTTACTCCATGTGGTTTTGTTTTCAATTTTGGCATATTTTTAAACTTGCCTTTATTTTGCACTAGATTCCCCTCTATTGAATTTCAAAGGTCTGCTGTCTCCTCAGAAGTCAGGCACTTCTGGGCTTCTGTGGTGGAGTTACGCAGCTGAGCTCTAACAGCCGCACAGGCCTGCAAGTTCTCCAGAGAGCAGCACCCACGGCTCCTTGCTGCTGTGACTCATTCTATTGTCTGCTGTGGAGCTTCTCACGGGAGGATGATTTAGTAATGTGCTTAATCGTTTAAAGGTCAGACTTTTTATTGTGTAAACTTGTGTATTGTTGTTGCAATAGATGCAGTGTGCTTATAGTGCAGAGGAGCTCTTTATGACTGCCTTGTAAAAATGCTGTGTTAGTTCTCAATTACTTTTATTTGGATTGTAGGGTCTGTTAACACAGGTTTGTTGTCTGAGATTAGGGCCGCACGGACGTCTCCTTCCTGGTGCGTGGTGGGTGTGAGCTTCCCTGCTGCTGCAAGCAGCGATGGTGCAGGGCCTGAAACGTGGGCATGCTGGCTGTGTAGGAAGGTGTATAAATGAGCTGCTGGGCGTAAGGAGGAGCGCCCAGCTGAGATGTTTGTGTGTCTCAGGGAGGTCAGACAGGCGTGTGCCGGCTTGCTGTCAGCACGTGGCTGCGCAGCCCTTGCAGCAGCAGGTGTGGCGGGGCTGTCTGTGCTCCCTGCGTCCGTCCCTGGCAGCTGCCGAGCTCAGAGGCGCCTGTCTGTGCTTTGTTAATAAATAGCCTTAGGATTATGTGTGCGTATTCAAAGTACTGTGTCAATAACAGCACCTGAGGTTAAAAACAATGAAATCAGTTGTAACCTGAAATACCACTTAGAACTTAAAATCTTTGCGTTCATTTATTGTAATACTTTCAAGGCTTACAGATAGTAGCAGATGCGCAATTTTCGCTCCGACTTCCAGTTTTACAGCTTTATGTTAAAACCAAGGGTATACCAAGGAATAACCAATGGTAAACCAAGGAATTTACCATAACAGCTTTTTGATTTTTAACACTCACAGGAGTTTCGCTACAAGCATGGAGGGCTTTGCACACCTTTGTTAACAATACTGCAGGAGAGAATTAAGTTTTTCCAACTCTTGGGGGTGGTTGTCGGTGAAGGCAGAATGGAACTTAATGAACCTGAATCCTGCATCTGATTGCTTATCATTTAACTTGGCCAGCACAGCTTTATGCTGCTTTGGGTGTTCTTTGGGTAGTGCTGTTAAAGGGTGCAATAAAACAAATGAGATGTTTTCTTTGCCATGGTTTTAAAGGGCAAAATTAGAGTTGTAATTGCATTAAGATCTGTAATGTTTAGTGTTTTATAGCTCATTAGCCTAAGATTATACTTTCCAGCTTAATAAAGAAAGCAACAGTAATTATATCATACCCTGAAACTACTTGATTTCCCTCATGGTACTGAATTAATGTGATGCGTTGATGACCCTGGCACACAAACTAATTTTTGCACAGTGGTCTGGGTGTGTGGCTGTATTACTGAGAACTTAGGATGCTGAAACTCTCAAAAAAAATCAGTCTTCAAGTGCCAAAACTTGACAAGTATCGGAGCTGACTATTTTTGGAAATGATGTTTCCCAGGGTTCAGTTTGGGACCAGGTTGTGATACGGCATGTAGGGGGCTGTGCCCAGTTTGGGGCTGTCCAGTAGAGGAAAAGGCATTGATGTTCTTTGGCAGGCCCAGCAAAGGGCCGTGAAGATTGTTCTGGGGTTGAAGCGTATGATGGGCAGTGAGTCTGAGAGACCATGGTTTGTTCTGTCTGAAGAAGAGGCAGTGAAGGGAAGAGCTCACTGTTGCCACAGCTGTCATCTGGGTGGCCATGAAGGGACAGAGCCAAGTCTTCTCAGAGGCATGCAGGGATTGCAAGAGAGGCAATAAACACACATTGAAATAAGGGAAATTCAGGTATAGGAAAAAAATGTTTACTGTGAGAGCTGCCAAGCATTGAGTTATGGTCCCAGAAAGGCTGTAAAAGCCCCAAACTTTGGACATGTTCAGAACTTTCTTGGCTAAGTCCTTGAGAAACCTCCTGTAACTGGAGCTGTTCTGCAGAGGAGCTGAGTGTCCTCCAGAGCCTGCACAGTTCTTTGATACCTTTAGTATGAGATTTGAAGATGAGTGAACTTCATAATGCTTCGGTGCTCTGTGCTTCGGTGACAAATGGAATCTCATGCAGTTTGTGCTTTTTTTCCTATTTTTATACTGAATAGTTCTTCTAATGCACAGAAATGGTAACCTAAAGAAAGCTACTTCTGGTGTTCAGTATATGTCACTAGGAAGTGGCTTAGGGTGGGTCTTGGTAATTCCTTTAGTGTATATTCCAAATATACAGTGTTTGTGTCTGTTTTTATTTCTGAATATTCTTATGCATAAAATTTGAAATAAAATATGAAAAATAAGGTCTTTCATGTTTTTAGCAGATCTACTAAAATCTCCAAATCACTACTCAGGACAAGAAGGAAGGCTGGCTGATGTTAAGAAGAGTTAATATGTATTGACTGATGCAGAGAAAGTATTAATACATAGATGATAAATGATTAGTTATCCATTATTGTACTCTGGAAATAGTATCTTTGAAGGAAGCTTTGGTAAAATTATTGTTCAGTGGAATGGCTCTTAGTTCACTGCAGTTGAAGTTATTGCCAGCTCATTAGTTGGTAATTTACACAATTAAGAATAAACAATTCTTCATTTTCAAGCTGAAGGAAGGTAGATTTAGGTTAGATATAAGGAAAAAGTTTTTTACAGTGAGGGTGGTGAGGCACTGGAACAGATTGCCCAGAGGTGCCCATCCCTGGAGACTTTCAAGGTGAGGCTGGACCAGGCCCTGGGCAACCTGCTGTAGCTGTGTGTCCCTGTTCATTGTAGGGGGGTTCAACTGGATGGCCTTTAAAGGTCTCTTCCAACTGTAAGCATTCTGTGATTCTATGATTTTACTCTACACAGTTGGTTTTGCTTCTCCTTCTGGGAGTAAGGGAGAAGGAAGGGAATCCTAGAATCTTTTAGTAACTATTCAGCAGTCCTAAATTCCAAGCTTTGTACCTAAGGTATATGGCTTTTATTTCTTCATTTAACTTCTACATTTGAGTAAAAGTTTCTAAACTCGTTCCTATTGGCAGGCAGTGCTAAAGCTATTATATTATACATCTCTGGCTATGAACTAGGTTTGTCTTATCTTAGCTTCTCTTGTCCATGTATCAATATATAAGAGAAATGGGGGAGGGTCTGGAAGCACAACAGACACCTTGAAAATGGAAAAGCATCCTGGAAAAGAAAAGAAGTCTTGATAGTAAAAATTGAAGAAAGATAACGACACTGCTGAACTACTAAATTGTTGCCTTTGCTGCAGTATGGATCAGTTAGGTAGAAATAAAAGAGGGTTTAAAATAACTTCTAGTAAACTTGTACTGTGAATTGAGAAAATAAAAGATGTTTTGTCTGATATCCATAAATGTATACTTCAACATAAACTTAACATGAAGCTTTGTTTTTTTAAAATGAATAATATTACATGTATATAAATTATTTATACGTCAGTCTCAGTATTAAAAACATTCTGTTGTAGGTTTGTACAGTTTTTGAAAAATGTTGGACTGTGGAAATTAATAAAGTGTAGTAGCTAATATGTTAATACTAAATATTTTAATAAGATGTTAAAAACTTAATTTCCTTGGTAGACAGCCTAAGGAAGCAACTTCACTTTTTATTCACCAAACTGTATCTTGTGTCCTTTGGATTTGTACTAGTATTTTGATGTTGCTTGTAAAAATGTGTAGCAGCTTTAATGGACAAAGCTTAGCATGCAGATTTCATTATGGATAAACATTAAACTTTTAAGATCCAGCAGGAAATGCAGTGTATTCTTAGGATTATAATCTTCATTAGCCTTCTTTGTCATAAATTATAGATGTCTCCTGAAATATTGATCGATTCCATTAGAATCCGAAGGCTCTGTGAGTATTGGGCTACACGTTGATACCATCGCTGCATTAGCTTAAAGTGAATATCAGTGTCATTCACAAAGCTCAAATTCAGTCTTGATGCACACGTGGCCTATTGATCTGTTTATGAGAAAGACACTGCGAAGCAATAATTTGCAGTGCAGAAACCCTTAGCGTTGGGCTTTATTTGGAACCAGAATGAGCTGTCTCCAATAGATTAACTTAGACAAATTGCATTTAGTTGTTATAAAAACTAGCTGTGGAAGTGTCAAACACATTTTAGGTAGACAAGGAGATGTGCTCAAATGCTTTCTGAGCTATTTGGTTGGGAAGGAAAAACTGCAAGTGTTGCTAACCTCCTGAGCTTATTGCTGCTTTCCAAGCTACGTGACCTTCCTCTGCTTGCTTGAAGTAGTGCAGTTTATGAGATGAAAGTTGAGCTCATCTTGTCATCTCTTGGTTCTGAGAAAAGTTTGAAGTATGTTTACATGTTTAGTGTTTGAATGAGTCCAGTGGCTTTTGATGCTTTCAGTAAGTTTTCAATTCGAGATAATTATTGGAAGTTGCAGTAATAGCTTACAGTTTGTTTTCACCTTGAAATAATTCTAAAAATTATTTCTAAAATATTTCTAAAAATAATTCTAAAAATTAGGTTAAATATTTCTAAAAAACTATAGAAGTTTAGGATGTTGCAACACCTTCTAGGTGGAACTTGCTGTTACGCCACCCACATTTCTTTTTCAGTCCTTGATGTCTCCCTGGCTACACCTGAAGCAACATTTTCCATTGCCTAAAGAACATGGGCAGGATTTTCAATCTTCAGTAATCTTGCATGTGCTGAAACTTGTAACAGCTGCATGGCAAATGGTTGGTAATTCTACAAATACGTAATGGAGCAGGGTACAACAGGTTTGTTGTATTACAATTTATTCCATCTGCAGCCTGGTATTGACACGTTTCCTACAAGGGGGATGTGTTGTTGCTCATGCTTGGTGATGGAATCATGGAATCACCACATTTGGAACAGACCTATGAGATCATCCAGTCCAACCATCCACTTACCACCAGTATTTCCCCACTAAGCCACGTCCCTTAGTGCCGCATCTAAATGTTTCTTGAACACTTCCAGAGACAGTGACTCAAATACCCATTCCATTTCCAGCCATTCAAGAGAAACAATTAGAAGATAGTCTTATCACGTTACTCAAATTACCAAATTATTATGAAAGAAAGGAGTTTTTTTTTTTGTTTTTTAAATAAGGTTAATTTATTTTTTGCTAAATCCTTAAACAAACAAAAAAGCTGTAGAGTACAGCTTATGATCCACTTTTGATTAGCTATTTTGTAAATGAGGATGAACTCTGTGATAAATTAGATAAAAATTGGGATGGTGTTGTGTACTTTGCTAAATTGAAAAAAAGCAACCAATTGTAGGTTGGATTAATGGCTTGAAAATGCCAGTGACAGACTATTTTGCCAAGTCTGGCACAAAGTTTTAAGCAGATTTTAAAAGCTTCAGTTGTTGTACACTTAAAAAAAAAAAAGGGCATTTTCAGCCTTTTTTGGGGAATACTGCAGAATTTGCAGGTGTAATGGGAGAGAATTGGGGTAGATTTGGGAGCTTCAGGTATCTGCAGGTCTTAGTATCAATTTAATGATTCCACACATAGGAACCTCAAACACCTTTGTAGCTCTGGGGACAGTTGCTTATGAAGGAAAAGCTTGCTTTGATCAAGTTTTGTGTATATTTAAGTTCTTTGTGATAGAAGCATGGCAGTTCTATCTCTAGAAGCCTATTTCCTCATTGCCTTCAGAAATTAACTCTTTGGGCACTGTTAGGTATTTTTCTTTTTGGTGTCCCTCTGGTATGTACAGTTTCAAAAAACTGAGCAATGAAGAGCCAGAGAGAGCGCAGATGTAAACCTCAGACAACTTAGTATTTGGATTTAACAAGGAATATAATGTAAGTGTAAATACTTACAAATCAGAACTCTCCAAGGATATAATTGCCTGATGTTCTCAATTTAAAACTGGGAAGGCTTGCTAGTAGTAACTTCAGTCTTGAATTCCTTCATTCACTAACTCTGGTCATTTAGCATGCTCTCTTTCTCATGTCCGGTATTTATTATATATTGCAACTTGTTGTCAATGAACAGCTCTTTTCAGTGAATTTTGTTGGATGTATTGGTGAGAAAATAGGTAAGTTTTCCTGCTGTTGGGTAGAAGAAAAGATTGAATGTCTCTGTTTTTTACTTGTCTTTTCTGTCAGTAACACCGGGTCTATGGATTTTTGTTTAATGTGTGAAATTAAGTGTGCCAGTATGTTACTTTACAGTGATGCCCTTATTTGCTTGTGTTTCCTTCTGATAGGTTTGCAAGAGAAGTATAGATGCTTGTGCTGTTTGAAAGAAGGGAAATTGAAGATAGGTGCAGATTTGATGGGCTAAGCTTGTATGTGCGCTCCCAAAAGTGCCTCAAAAGGTTTCCTAAAGTACAAAAATGCAAAATTGGGTGGATTAAAAAAAAAAAAAAGTAATAATTTGTAAGAGATTGTAGTGATAATTGCTCTCTGTAGCTGTCTCTAGAGCTCTTTTCTGTTTGCAACAGTATGCCTTTATTTAGCAGGCCTATACTCAGATTTTGATAATTGACCACGATCAGAAAAGATTGGCCAGGCCAGTACCTATTGTAAAAGACCATCTTCCTCTTCTCTTATTTACCTATTGCTGAAATAATTGCATTATGGAGTAAGGTTAAAAGAAAAATATCAATGGCAAAATGCCTGCTTGTGTGTTTTGGAGACAGAAGCTGCTGCCTATGATGTTTGTGGGAGAAGATGAGTAAGCCCAAATGAAATGTGGTCGACTGACTTGCTTCAGATGTCTTCTGGGATCTGTTTCCTGGAATTCCTATCACAAGTGATCTATTGTTGGTTTATGTGAAGAACTCTCTTAAAGACTCTTTCAACTCTAAAACAGCATTGGTCGTGAATGAGATTAGAAATACAGAGTTTGCTTTGCAGTTTTCTTGGCACAGAGGCCTCCACGTTTGTTTCTTGCACAATGAAGTGGGAGGCAGACTCTTCTGTCTTTGTAAAAAGAAAGCTTGTTGGGAAGCGAGGGGGGAAAGACCCAATATTAAGCCAAACAAAAAACTCACTTAGGATTCTTTTCAGTAAATGTCATGAAAAACGGGAAGATCTGAAATGTCATCTGAAACGTATTTAGGAAGAAGCCAAAGCAATTTGATGTAAACATCTGGGTGGAGTGCTTATTCAACTTATTGACTTTTTAATTGCTGGCGGTTATCCAGATGGAGCCAGCTCTTAAACTAGCTTTATTTTAATTAGTTTAATTATAGCTAGTGCTTAATCTGCTCAGTACGGTGCCTGACTTCTCCATTATCTTCCATGATATATATGCTTTTTCTAAATGCAAGGTGCTAAGTAATGTCTTCTTCTTATTACTAAAAATCAGTAGGTTTTTCTTTTGGTATTTTATGATAGTGAGCTAGAAACTGTTTGGGTGTTAGTGTCTTGTGAACAGAAAGTAATAAGCAGATAGGAAAATGAGCATGGAGTAATCGAGCAGTGGGTTTTTTTCCTTCCCATCGGGTGTTTGGACCAAGCTGGTTGTATCAGCTTTCTTTACAGTCAATAAAGAGACATTGAGTAAGTTTCCTTCCATGCGTGCATCTGCATTGCTATTGTGACACAAAATCAATGTAATGCTTCACTGGTCAGAGCTTGGTAACAGGAACCAAGGTTCAGGTCTGAGGCAGTAAGTGTGGGTGCACATGTGTGTCCGTATGTATCTCTAAGGAGAAAACTTTCAAAATGTTCGGTGAAGGCACTGGCTGCTCAGGGAAGCTGTGGGTGCCCCATCTCTGGAGGTGCTCAAGGTTGGATGGGGCCCCGGGCAGCCTGAGCTGGTGGGGGTTGGGGCTGGGTGGGCTTTGAGGTCCCTTCCAACCCAAGCCGTTTCTTGGTTCTACATTGTAAAACAGATCATTGCTGAGAAATGTCTGGAAGCTATGTGTGCTATTCAAAGCAAGCTGGTTCTCTTTGGTAACTTCTTAGAAAATTGCATTGTCTCACATATCAACTTATTCTTGTCACTTTATCTTACCTTTAGTCTTACAAATACCTGAAGTTTTCTACAAACTGTGATGAGAGTAGAGCCCGGAGAAAACCAGTTCCTTTTTACTACAATTTTTTAACTAAAAACTTGTTGACATTCAGACAAAACTAAGATCTTTAGAAGAGCTTTGGGAATAAATAGACCGGCAGCTTAATGAGAGTCTTAGAAATCTCAGAACTGACAATCATCAAATAATGCTTGTTCTCAGGACAGAAAATAGTATGCTGTGGTTTAAGGAAAAGATTCGTTACATTTCAAAGTAGGTCTGCTAGGAGTGTTATTTCATCAGTGATTCATTGGGGAAAAGGGCAGTTTCCTGATATTCTTTGTGCATTTTGAATTCTCCCTGACCTGGAATCTAGCTGCCTCCCAGCCTGCTGGTAACTTCTGCTGCTGTGCAATCTGAAGAGATGGAACTCAAGACAATGGAGCTGTAAAAGTGGGTGGTGAGGAACAGGAAATGTAGAGGGAGCTGTCCTAAAATAATGAGTGGAAGATCTGGCTTCAACTAACTGTGAATTGTATTTTCTTTCAAGTTAGCTGGCAGCAGCTGCACTGAGGCCGGGCAGCCCCGCAGTGAGGCTCTGGGCTGGCTGGCCTCAGCCTGTCAGGCTCAGCAGAGTTCTGGGTCAGCCAGGTCCTGCCCAGAAGATATGGAGTGTGGAAGATGATGACTGCTTTGACAATAAGTCTCCTTGAGGAGATAACCTGCCGTCTTCGTGTTTGTCTGAAAGATAGGTTGTTTTTGTACAGTCAATTTATTTGAAAACCTAATTTAGATTCTGTTTTGTGTTCTTTTTAGATTGGGGCATATGATCAACAAATATGGGAAAAATCAGTAGAACAAAGAGAAATCAAGGTAATACAGTATAACAAGTCTTTTTTTTTTTTTTTTTGCCAGTTATCAGTAATGCTGTAATTGTATATGCTGATGTAATTTACAATGTATGGGATATTCTTTAATGCTGGTGAAGTGGAAGTAGACTTCTGGAGTGTAACCAAGTGAAACTGGCATAGTATATTCTATTTACTTCATATGACTGCTAAATCCACTGCATTTAAAAGTTCTACATCCGTCTGTACTTCAGTGCTTTTTTATTGCTATCTTAATCCAGAGCTTAGTTTATGAGTGCCTCTCTTTCACTCTGTGATGAATTCTAACGTCGGTTATCTGAGCTCTCCTTACTTTCAGTTAGTTACCTTATCCCTCCAGTTCACTTTTCCTCCTTTATGATGCTGTCATTGTTTTGTACAGTTTATTAGACTGGTAAGTACTTCAGGCTTTGTGTCCTGAGAAAGCAGTTAACAGCAGTTTTTTGCATTTTGGTTTAACTAACAGTGCCATCAGTGTCTGCTGCATTGCTACGGTGTACTGGGGAAAATAGTCAATCCTATGTGTAATACTTCTGCTGATTGTAGATGTGTCGTACTCCGTAATGTTCAAATTAGTTTTTCTGATGTTTTCTTGCAATTAACCTTTTCTCTTCAAGTACTGCACACAAGAAATACGCTATTGCTGCATGAGCTTAAAGGCTGTGTTAATTCTTAGCATTAGTATTATACACGTTTCTTCAGCACTCCTGTGGTTTTTGGTTATTCTTCTCCACTACTTCAATAGCTAAATAGCGTACGTTAGGGACATGATTACATGGGAGCTCTCACCGACCTGATCTCTCTACAAAATCTGCAGATCGGCTTTTAAATCAGAGATAATATTTTCAGAAGTGCTTCCGAGCCTGATAAGGAATCTTTGTGACACCACACCTCCGGAGCTGTGCAGCCTGCCCCGTTAGGCAGCACGAGGAGACGTGGGCAGCTGCTGGTGCTGAGCTGGCTGGGTGCAGCTGCGGGGAGACCTGGGGACTGTGGAGCTGCCAGGCAGCCCCCCCTGCCACAGTACTGCTGTGTGCCGCATGAGGTGCAGCTTTGATTGCTGCCATAGGTTGGTGTGATCAGAAGGCTGTTGCACGACAATTGCATCTTGTGGTACCCGCTGTCTGAAGCATGCAGAGAGGTGGTGCGGAAATGCTCTTGGTATCAGCACAACTAATTTCAAACAAAGGTGTTGGCGTGTGGCTTTATTTTCAGTGTCTTTTCAGTGATTCTGAAAGCCAGTTGCCATTACAGAAGTTCTTGTAGCTGCTGTGTAATAGGGCAACATTCAGATCATTTATTGCAAAGACAGTCTTGAGCCTGTGGGAAATTCAGCTTGTTTGGGTTATAGGCTGATAATTAACAAATTAAACAGTGGGAGAAATGATAGTGCCCAGAAGGGTTAGCATTGATGGGGAGGCTTTCAAGGGGAGGCTGGACGGGGCCCTGGACAACCTGCTCTAGCTGTGGTGTCCCTGTCCATTGCAGAGAAGCTGGACCAGATGGCCTTCAGAGGTCTCTTCCAACCCTGAGGTGTCCATGGCTTAGCATAGTGAAGGGAGCACTGAAGCAGGTTGTTACGTTCAGGTGTCATACCTTTAAGCTTCTGTCTCAAAGCCGTTGTAACACTGTTTATAAATGAACTTAACTAAAAGAGTTAATAAAGAACTTAACCAAGAAGTTATTTAAAAAAAAAAAATGCTGCCAGTAGTATAAATTAATATTAATAGGGTAGTTTTAACTGAACTATTAATTTTAAACTTTGTGCAGTGGAGTTTTTACAACAGTAACTATTTTTAAGAGCTTTTATTTAAACTTTGTGGTTTTTATATTAGGTAGCAGAAATGTGTTAAGTACTGAATAGAAATTATGTGAGTTAATTGGATGGACCTGAATAGTATGGAACATAATTATTTCTTAATTAACCTTATTTTGGAACACTACTGTTTTCTGCATACATTACACAAATTTGTGACACATGAATAGAGAAATTGCATCTTGATAAAAGGAATTCTTTCGCTGTGTGTGGCAAAAAGTAGAGCTACCAGTCCACTGTAGTTCATGGGCACTGGAAGCATTTGAGATTTGACATTTTTTAAGAATGTCACCACTGCTCTCCCAATGTAAGATGCATTGAGCTCCATTGTTGACTTTTTTTTTTTTTAAAAAAGTTCTTTCTCTAGAATGAAAATAGGCACAGTGGTAAATTGTTCATAGGACTGTCTGTATTTCCAGTGGGTTATTTCTTCTAAGATGCACGTATCTGTTTATTTGGACTTTTGAGGAAAAAATGGTGAGGCCCATAAGCAGCAGTACAGTTCAAGTGCATTGTGTCATACAGTATCTTCTATTTTTAATCTTTAGAACCTTTTAGGAAATAGAGTGGCTTGCTTATGCAAGAATTCCTATGAATATATAGCTACTTATGGAGTTACGATAATTACAATTTCTAAGTATGGGCTTCCACATAAAATTACTGCAGTTTTAAGACTGCTGACCTATGAAAATCTTGTACATTAAGCAGTGCGAAGTCTGCAGTAAAACAGCATTTGTCATCTTAAGAACACATTTTGTCCTAACCATCCTAACCACCTGTCAGTTCCATGTATTAATTTTGTTTAATTTCAAGCAAACTCTCTTTTTTCTAATGGATCTACCAGGTATTGACTTTACAGCTAGTTCCCTGCCAACAGTGATTTGTTTTTGTTGGTTTTGGTTTTTATATTGTAGTGTTATTTTAAAAATAAGTCCAGCTGAATTTAAGTGCAAGAAATATTTTCAGCTGCGCTATTTGAAAACATGCTTCATGCTATGAAGCTATGAAGATTATGAAGATTAACTATGAAGATTAACATAGCTAGATGTCACTGAACTTTCTCTCATTTTTATTTATTTAATTTGTATAATTTTATCTAAATTTAATGCTTATACTTAAGTAATACATTTTTTATTTTTAAACATGAATGTAATATGACTGTGTTGGAAATCTGCAGTTCACCAGCAAGTGGAACTGCTATTTGAATGAACATAGTTAAATCACTTCCATTATAATTCCATTTGTATCCTCAGTATTTTTTTGAATTACTATATTTTACTATGTCTGAGTTGTACATGGGATTGTTATTAGCTAATGTGACCAGGAGCCTGATCTGAAGGCATCAAAGTAAACTCACAAATATCTGTCTCTAAGCATCACATCTTAACGTAAAGAATAGACTTAACAGTTTTGTGAGGATGTTTGGCTCTTCCGTAACTAAAGGTGCTGTTTCTAAAAGAAAGAATAGAAACTTTCTCTTTTTCCCTGCTGCTTTCCTGTGTTGTTTACTTTTCCTCTTCTTTTTAATAGGCTGTTCTGTGTTCAGTACTGGGGATACCAATAGTTTTCTTGAATTTGGACTTCTGACAGCAGAACTTGCTGTAGATTAGTGGCTTTTACATTACAATGTGATTTGCTGTTTAGTTATAGAATCGAGGAGTTCTAATATGAGCGTTTAATAAAGTGTAATTAAATATCAAAGGAGAAAAGATTCAGGAAAGTAATTTGTGACAAAAGTTCTGGAAACCTAATATGAATGTACTACTAATTGTTGCAAGTGTGTGCAGATTTTGTCTGTATAACCCAAAGCTATGGGGAATGTGTGCTCAGTGCTTAACAACACTTTGGATCTACGTAGTTGGGTCAGTAATTGTTCAGGTTTTGTTTAGATTGTCAGGTGTGAAAAAGGCATTGATTTGTGCCTCAGAATGTTTTATAGTACTTTAAATCTCTGAAGTTGACTTTTGTCTGAATCATTAAGAACAGTATAGATTAAACACAATTACTGACCACGTCATTATTACCACATCACGTTATTTCTGTCTTCTGCGTCAACTTACGCTGATGCTCAATATTTGCGTATTTCAGGGTTTGAGAAACAAACCAAAGAAAACAGGACATGTAAAACCAGACCTCATAGATGTTGATCTTGTACGAGGTAAGTCTTGAGCTAGAAGAAGCCAGATTTCTCAGAATTAAATGAATTACCAGCCTGTCTTGTCGTAAGTTTGAAGGCTCAAAAAACTGGATTTAATTTTTGAATAGATTAGGTTTTGAGAAAAAGAGATCAGTAGATTTCTATGGATGATAGTTTGGGCGTTATCAGTTCACCAGTCTACTATTTCCATACTTCCAGACTTCTTTCAGATCTTCTGATGGTGTGTGGAAAGGTATGTTAAAATTGTGGAAGAGTAACAGTTGCATAGGCATTAAATAATTCTTACACATTTTCAAGAGCAAAACAGCAAGAGAAGGTCAAAGTGATGTAAGACTTCTCAAGAAGTATTTAATCTTTATTTGATCTTTATTTAATTTTCCTCATACCTCATGAAGGCTGGGGAAAATGTTATCTAGATTATTTTTCCATGAGCCCAGCAGCCAGCTTGTCCTCAAAAATACATTCCTGTAGTGCTTGTTGAATTCAGATCTAGAATTAGCAGACTCCTTGCTCTTTGCTAGAAGTCAAGGAGTTGCTTACGCACATGCACACACTCCAGTTGTAGGCGACATGGATACACAGACTCTCTTAGAGCCATAGCTCTAAGCAAATACTATACAGTTTTCTAGGTGCCAGAGAAACGGAATTTGCAGGAAGCAAGAAGGGAAAATAATGGAAGGATGTGAAAGAAAGAGAGTGTTTGAATGAGTGAGATGAAAAATAGTATAGAAGAAGAGAGAGACAGATAAATTAGTCTTTGGGTAGCTTCCTTTCTCCTAGAGCTTAGTCATCAGTTTGACTGATACTGCTCCATGTTTCTCAACTGTATTCCACTTTCCTGAATGATATGGCTACAGCAGTGCTCTATGTTGATCACCGTCAACGTAGATGCATTTAGAACTATGTATAATTACATTTATTTACTGATCCTCTGTCTATTACTACTCAGCATCTAATTTATTATTAATCATAAAGTGCAATACATTCTTTTTTTCTTTTTTTTTTGTTGTTTTTTGAAGGATCTGCTTTTGCTAAAGCAAAACCTGAAAGTCCTTGGACATCTCTGACCCGCAAAGGAATCGTGAGAGTTGTTTTCTTTCCATTCTTCTACAGGTGGTGGCTACAAGTGACATCGAGAGTCATCTTTTTCTGGCTGCTTGTTCTTTACCTTCTTCAAGGTAAAATTTGATTATAGGATCAGCTTCAACTGAATGCCTTGATTTAACCATTACTGCTTCTATATGTTGCTTTGTTCTCTTAATACTGTTGAAACTCCTTCCAATGTATGCTGGAATAGATTGCAAAAGCATCTTATGATTAGTTCCTCTTTTACAGTTATATGAAGGGGACATTTTGAAAATTTGAGCCTTTCCTCACAGGGTTTTTTCAGCACTTAGCACTTGTGTGACTTTGGCACCTCTGTATATAATTTAGGTTTCTTTTCCAATTAGGACTAATTGATTTCAAGACTGAGAGTCACCTAAGAAACCTTTGATTTTCTGGATTAGTATTAGTCCTGTTACTTGTGCTTCTTGACAAGAGCTGTTGGTCTGCACAGAATGCTGAACCTGACATTATGCATCTTGCACAGCCCAGTAGGATGATGTGTGATCAATTTCCAGTTCTTCCATGGGTTATCTTGTCACTTCAGAGGCAGTAAACTTTAAGCTCATATTTCAGTCATACCTCAGCCATGCTTCTGGATGACTGACAAATCTATTACTTATTTCTGTATGCTTCTGCTAACATTTCCATTGTACATGAAGGGAGTATGCATCTTTATTTTACACTTCCTAGATTAACAGTTGTGCAAAGTCATTTTATAACAAACAGAAGGAAATTCTCAGCTTTTAAAAAGGATGATGAATCACGAGTTCCCGTAATTGAAGCCTGTGCTCCTCTTAGTTATATGTAATATAAAAGAGGGAAATTAGAGAAGGAAGAATGTAATGTAATGAGTCAGTATCTAACTGTGTGAAAGTCAGTAATAGAATAAGTGTATTGGGAGCAAAAAAACCAAAAAACAAATCAGAAGCTTAATGCAAGTTGGGAGCAGTTTAAGCACTCTGAAAAACTAAACGACTGATAAGTTATCTACTGAAATCCAATTAAAATATGATAATTACCTTTTCAGTTTTGCTGTCAGTCCTCACATGTTACAAATTTATGTATCATTTGGAAATTGTATCTAAAATTAGAAATGGAAGAATAAAAGTACAGTACCTCTTGTTTGATGTTAGCAGCTATAGAATTTATTCTACGGTGATGGTGCCCCCAAACTTGAAATATACTGACATGTAAGCTGTCAAAAATTTTCCCTATCCCAAATTCTTAGCTAGGTGCTTAAGAATTATTACTGCATAAGTTAGCCTCTGAGTATACTATGCTAAATAGTAACAGTAAAGGAAAGAATTTTTTTCCCGGACTGTAGATTAAAACTCCAGATTTTATTTACATTTGTTTACTTTATAATAAATTATGATTAGAAAACTATGTGATAAGAGAAACAGAGGAATGTTTCCGTTCAAGGTCATTGAACAGGCTGGTAAGTTAAGGTAGAAGTAAAAATTTTTTTCTTCTGACTCCATATCCATTTAGGTTACACCTCTGCCTCATTTTTACTTTTAAAATGTTTCTATATTCTAAAATGAAAACTGATGTGTGAAATTAGTGTGTATCTCATACTGTGTGTTTTAGTATGAAACTAGAAATGTGAATATTCATAGCAGTTATAAATTCATTTTGGCGAGATGCGTGTTTGTGTATGTATGCGTTTTTGAAATTCTTGGTGATACAACTATTCCAAAGCTTTTCGTACTAAAAAATCAATGGTTTGGTCTTCGAAATGTAGTTGCCTGCTTTGATACAGCTTTTTGGCTCTACATGAAATCATTCCATTTGTTTGTTTTACAAAATACAGCACTGTCATTTAGGAAAATACCAGTCCAGATGTAATAAATTAGTAAAGAAATAATTGAGACTGGTAGGAGAAATTTTGTCTGAAGCCTAAGCTGTTGGTAGGAGCAGTCCTGTGGTAGTTTGAACCACAGTGTGTTGGCACGTTGTGCAGAAATTTGTGTATTTCCTTCCTGTGTAACTGAAAGGATTGGAGGTTGGTAATGTTTTCTTAAATCTCTGTGTAAACCTCATGGTAGGGCTCTGCTGTCTGTAGACTAATGTTTTCTGAAATCTATAGTGAAGTTTGAAATTATTTTGTGAATACATTGTCCTGAAAATCATTTCAAATGGATCTGTGGAGCTTGTTGTACTCAGATTAGTATTCTTATACACATTGCATAGTAGGAGTCAAAGCTGGCTATTTGTTTACACTGTATGCCATATGAATCTAACTGTGTGCTTGAGAAACTCAGATCAACTCATTTAGAAAAAGGTGTTGTTGTTACTAAAGCTTGTAAAAAGCTTTTCTAAGTTGTAGAAGTGATTGGACTGTCCTGACAGGAGTAGGAAGAGCTCTGTGGGTGTTGGCTGTGTGTGAGAAGCAGGTTATAGGCTTGTAAGATTAACAAGTAATGATGGGTTGATGGTTGGACTTGATGATCCCAGAGGTCTTTTCCAACCTTAATGATTCTGTGTTTCTATGAAGGGGAGGATGCCACTTTTCCAAGCACAAATACTAGTTGGAGTCCTGGTCACTTCAGCTGGACTACCTTGTAATGTACATGGTTTGTCTTTGAGCTTTCCTTGTTACTAGAAAATTTATACACAAGTATATGGGAAATTTTGTCTTTTGAATGGAATATGGAGTTCAAAATGCTTTCAGCTAGAGTATTAAGAATTTCTCGTCACTAGTCTGTGTTGAAATAGATGTTTAATTTCACAGTTGCAATTAGCTGAGCTTGGCAGGCACCTCCAGTGGTCACCCAGGCCGACCTCTGCTCAGAGCATCATTAGCTGCCATGGGCTGCTCAGGGCGATGTCCAGCATGGTGTTAAGCATCTCCAAAGTGGAGGGATACAGCCTGTCTGGGAAACCAGCTCCTTGTTTGATGTCTCCTGTGCTCACCTGACTTGTTGGATTGTGCTGTGTTGGTTTCAAGTGATACAGGACTAATTGAGACTAGGAGGACTAAATACAGGACTGATTGAAGCATAGCATCTGCTGCTTGATTTTTTATTTTTTTTTCCTCCTACTAAATTGTCATTTTAATATGAATTTGCTTCCTGTCATACCAAGCTTTGCAACTGCCTTTCCCTCCACCCTTCATTCTTCTACCTTTTTTTTGAGCAATATTTATAATATCACAAGTGTAAAAGAAGACATGAGCATGAAGGATAAGTCAAGTGTTCAAATCCTGATTACTGTCTTTCGTTTTATTGTAATTGTCATTCCATGCTCTGAATTTCAAGCTTCGTTTAAAATGCAGGTAAAGAACTACATGTGACTGTTTCTCATTTTAAGATAAGTCATATAATAAGTTGGCCATCCCAGACATTTCAAGTATTGAACTCAACTTCATCTTCCTTCTTTTCCAGTTGCTGCTGTAGTGTTATTCTGTACAGCCCAGAGCCCACATAATATACCTCTGACTGAAGTAATTGGGCCAGTATGGCTCATGTTGCTACTTGGAACTGTACACTGTCAGATTGTTTCAACACGAACCCCTAAACCTCCTCCCAGCACAGGGGTTAAAAGAAGAAGGTATAGTCTGTATTAAAGTACTTAATCATTTAGGTTTGTTGGACTATTCTGAAGAATGTTCATAAAATTGTAGGGATTTACAGTCTCTGCTTCACAAGGGATGAGAAATCGAGGCTCCGTTTTTACCTGAGACGTTAAAATGGGTTCTTGGTTAGTGCTCTAACATTTGTGCATTTACTAATTTGTGCACTGTTTTTTTTAATACATTAAATCTGATGTTTTTGCCTCAGAAGAGCTTGTGACTGAATACTGACGGAGTGACTTATTACTGAAAGTTTTGCTTTAGAACTCTGCAGTACTGACCAGCGATCTGTGAGAAATGTGTTAAAGGAGGTACTGGAAACATAGACCTGAAAGTCTTCCAGCACTTCAGTGTATATTGCTTGCTACAGTGAACTGTCCCATTACAGTGGGAAAACCTGCAATAGTGAAATTTTGCAGGTCTTAGCCTCTGAGATGAAATTTATCTTATCTTGTATTTAAGTGTTGAGATGATAAATAACTGTTATAGCTTAGATTTTGTAAATGGAGTTTGTTAAATCAACACGATAAACCTTTAGCAACATGTCTTGAAATTTTGCTTGTTTTTGCATGCCTAAAACTGCTGAACACGTTATAGAAGTAGTAGATTGCACTTATAAAGCTACCTTCCAATTTTAATCTCTTCTGATGAAGGAAATTAAGGAAAGCAGCACATTTGGAAGTACATAGGGAAGGAGATGGCTCTAGTACCACAGATAACACACAGGAGGGAACAGTGCAGAGCTACGGTACAAGCACCTCTTACAGTATTGGCGCTGTCTTCAGAGATATCTGGCATGCCGCTTTCTTTTTATCAGGGTTTGTATTTATTCAAGGCTACATATGTGTGAGATATGCACTATCCCTTTTCCAGAGAAGTAAACATTAATCTGCTGATTAGATAAGAACAAAAAATAAATTGACAAAAACTTAATAGTAAACTCAGCTCAGTGTTTGAACATGCATTAACCTCTTCTTTTTTGACTTTTGAAATTGCTGATGAAATAACTCTAGAAATAGCAAAGTAACTTTGGCTGATTTTATGGTAATTGTAGGACTGCACTTTGTGATTATCAGGAATGAACGAGCTTGGTTTCTCAATTTTAATCCAACGCATAAATTTTACTCTTACATTTTAGTTGATTGTATTACCTGATAATTACATGGAGAGAATGCACATAGATCTCCGTCTCTGTCATCAAATCACACATTTTTCTGAAGGAAAAACCTTCAGGACTCAAGCATGGCAGTTAATCTGTCAGTGAGCTATGAAGATGCATTTTTCTAATGACTGGAAAAAGCATTTAAGCTTGTTATATTTCAGAGTGCTATACCTCAGCATTTATTAGTAAAGTTGAATACACGCTCATGAGCTGGTATAAAATGAAGAAAAGGGATACTGCAAGTTACTACATTGTTTTGTTCTGCATGCTGCATCTTAAATATTGCAACACTAATGTGTCTGTTGTATTTGTGATTCGTGCTCTTAACCTCTGGTAAAGCTTTATCTTGTGTTACGTTACATTCTGGAAATAAAAATCTGGAAAAGTTTTAAAAATATCTAAGAATGCTGCAGAAGTTAATTTGGTCTTTCTGTGTGTAGTTTAAGCTGGTTTTAACAGACTGTGAGCAGTAGTAATAGACACCACAGCTGTTCTTTTGTGTAACACCAGGTCTAATTCGGTCTCTATGTATTTCCTTCGGGTACATTTGGAGTGTGATCTTGTAAACTTTTGAGCATTATCTGCTCAGTGACGATACTGATTTTCAATGAGTATTGTTGGACTGTTGAGGATTGTTGGAAGACTCACTGTCTTCCTTGCCTTCTTCACTTCCTTGGGGTGACTGAGAATGCTATAAGCAGCCTTTAGTCACTCTTCAGCTGCAGAGGTTTGTATGTCTGAGAATGAACCAGGCAGTTTATCCAGATGAAAAATAACTTTTTTTTTTTTCCTCACAGCAGTTTCATCATGTAATTTTTCTTTTCCTGTGTCATGCAGATATTTTTGTTTGCAAAATGGGAATGAGGAAGCAGGAATGCAGCATGGAGAGTGTGGGCTAACTGGATTGAGATTGTGATGTTGCTGAAGATGTTCTTGTGAAACCCCAGTGCCAGCAATTTGTTCTTACTCCAGCTGCGGAAATCTTTAACTTCTAAAAAGTTTTGCAGCTTAGATGAGTTAGGAGAGTTTTTGGATAGTAGTTTGATCTGATTGCCCAAAGCCTCAGTACTGTCTTCAGCGGTTGTCTTTATGGATTTTGAGAATAAAAACTGTGTTTGTATGCAAGCTGGCACATTGCTAGTCTGCAGACAGGAAGAGGCTTGCAATCTGCTCCACAGAGCCCATGATAAAGTATCTTGCTGTCTCTTCTTTATAAGCTTATAATAAAATCTGATCCATGCAAATATATAAAAACTGCCAAAAGTATTTCAGCTGATTTTAGAATCATAGAATGGAATCATGGAATCATAGAATGGCCCAGGTTGAATTGGACCACAGTGATCATCTAGTTCCAACCCCCTGCTATGTGCAGGGTCGCCAACCACCAGACCAGGCTGCTCAGAGCCACATCCAGCCTGGCCTTGAATGCCTCCAGGGATGGGGCACCCACAGCCTCCTTGGGCAACCTGTTCCAGTGTGTCACCACCCTCTGTGTGGAAAAACTTCCTCCAAAAAAAAAAAAAAAAGTACTACTCACTTATTTAGAAATAAAATCCATAATTTTGGAACCAGGTAAGGGAAAGTTCTGTAGCTTTCTACAAGGGAAGTGGAGTAGCAGTTGCTGCTTTAAAAAAAAAATAAAATTAAAAATGCCATTTAGTTTTTTTCCTGGAATGCTTGAGAGAGGGTAGAATGAGACTAAAGAAGATAAAAAAGGATGAAAACTCTCAGTAACTGCCTTTTCTGCTTGTTACTTTGTACATAGTCTTGCAGATTAATTGCTCCTTTTTGTATTTTCTTCCCTAGCTGGTGAGTCTTCACTGTGTATATGGAGTGCCTGGGCTTAGGAATGGTGTAAATCAACTGTCCCAGTTCATATGATGTATATATTAGAGAGAAATTTAATCTGCTGTGTAATCCAAGTTCTCACAGAGCTTCCTGAAAGAGAATGGCAATGCATGTTCCTCTACAGGAGCAAAAGAGTAGATTAGATTCTTGATAGTGTTATCAAGTCTGTGTTTAGTGATTCTTTGGTTCTTTTTTATAAATGTAAAGAATAAAATCTGGAAACTTCACTTATAATACTACTACTTTCCCCCTCCCCCCCAGAAGTGTTCTAGGAATTACTAAACACACAAGATTTTATTGCTTTCTGGATAAAGTTTTTCCTTGTTATTTATTTTGAGATACAGAAGCCAAAGTGAAACTCTGCTTTAAAGTGAACTCTGTCAGTAAGACAGAAAGCTGCTGTTCCATTTTCATTCCTTCATCAACAATACTTTCTAATTTAGAGATGCAATTATCCAAACTTCTCCTTTTGAAAGGCTTTTTTTGCGTGTGTGTGGCATTAGACATTCTTGCTACTACATCTACTGATTAGATAGTGACCTCGACTTTTAGACAGTGTTATGGAAGATGATAGATTGGTATTAGACTTCTCATAAGGATAATAATACTTAAGCATAATTGATAGGTTTGTTATTTAAAAACAAGCTTAATTACTGTGTGTGTTAGATACTATTGAATTATGTCACTGGGGTGTTACTGCATATATGGAAAAGGACATTCTGGTTAGCAGACTTGTCAATATGCAGAGTGAATTTAAACAAACACGTTCAGAAAGTACTAACAGAGCACGCTCACAGCTGTAAGAAATGAATGGCACATTTGCTTTGAGTTAATAACACTTTAACTTTTTTTTTTCTTTGTAACAATAAACAACCCTCATTTACATTTGGGGCTTCTGTTTCTTCTGTTGCCAAAGTTACTTGATGTTTTAGTTGCAAAACATCAGTTTCCTTTTCTCTCTGTACCTAATAATATAATTTTCTTTCGGACACTGTTTCTTTTATAACTTTTATAGGAAAGAATAGTGAGTATTAATTAGAAGATTAAAAATAAGCTTACAAACATTTCATCAGATGTTAATATCTTGTTATTTGTTTGTGTTCATCTTAATGAAACTAAAACATGGGTTGAAAAGGGTGAACAGGATTTAGTCTGGAAAAAAAAAAAGAGAATCGTTAAATTAATGCTTACATTTGTTTCATATATAGATCTAAGAAAGCAAAAAACTCAATAGATAAATCCACTGAGACTGATAATGGCTACGTGTCCCTTGATGGGAAAAAGACAGGTAAAAGCAGTGAGGAATGTGCACAGGCCCAGGAGCGTCTCTGTGAGGTGATTAAGCCAGAGGAGTCGGGCTGGAGCACCACAACCATGAGAGAGACCTTCAGCACCCCCAGCCATCACAAGGTGAGTATGCCATGTTGCTTTCAGAGCAGGGTAGTTTGTTTGTCTGGTGATATGCAGGCTGTATTTGTGTGATGCTGTTGATGTTTCTCATTTATTAGTTATTCTTAAAAGTATTTTAAGTGAAATTAAGCTTAGAGTGCTGTGGCCAAAATCACGCTAAGTCTTCCGATGTCATTCCTTTTATGTGTAGTCTTTCCTTTTTCCTGTCAGAGGCCCCTTACTGGCTGACATCTAAACATTCTTTGCTCTTCATTAATTCAGTGCACAATTTCATATGCTGTCACTTATATCTTTTTTTCAGCCCAGCTGAACAACACATTTTACTCTTCACTGCCTCTTTGATGCTCTTGGTTGTACATAGGCCCATCTTTGTGCCAAAATGGAACAAATTCGATATTACCAGCAATTTGTAATTTTGAGTATATTCTGAGCACTTACCTATGAATCAGAAATCATCTTTCTTTTATTTTGGTTTGTCCTCGTAGAAGAGGAGAAAAGGACAATTTTCCTCTCAGTAAAATAGACGTAGCTTCCTGAAGTGAGAAATAAGGATGAGATGGAAGCAGAATAAATGGTTATGAAAGAAAGGAGAATTTTTCATTTGGGATTTATCTCCTGGATGTACTGTTTTCATCTTGCAGTCCTACAGAATAGATTTTCCAAAGTATTTTTTCCTGGCTCCATTATCATTTGCCTTCTAGTGACTGCCATCACTGCTCTCTTACGTGACTTTGGCTCGGTAGTATGTATAATCATTGATCAGTCATTGCAAGGTTGTTTTTCATGATAATATCAAAGGGAAAGTTTTTTCTGCTGGAAGTATACAGATATACATCTTCATAAAGGAAAGGCATTCTGTGGGGGGTTTCATAGCCAACTTATTTAACAACCCCTACAAATATCTGTATGATTAAGTCAGAGTGGGTGTGGTGAACACCCTCATCTCAGGGCAGTAATCTCAGTCTTTTGGTCTGTTCAGCAGCAGCAGAAACTGTAATTTAGTTACTGCGATTCAGTTGTCTTTATTAATTCCAAGCATTTCGCATTCTTGATGAAATTCAACAAATGAAGATTTTTTTTTTAAAAAAAGGGTTTTAATGATGATTTTTCTACATGTTTAGCATCATGTTGTATAAATATCTGCATTAAAGTGAAGCTGTCAGAGGCTAGAATAGACAGACTTCTCATCTCTAACTCCAAAGGACAATATATACACCTTGAAAAGTAGTAGATAAACCACCACAGACTGTATTTTGCATGTCCCTCTTTCTCATTTTGCATGTCCCCTTTCTCTTTATCTGCTAAGAAATTGAGATGTGTTGACACTGAAGTATCTCAGAAGCCAGAGCACATTGTGGAAGAGAAATAGATGCCTGAATTGCAGGGGTGAAGGGATCTTCTGTCATTTCACTGATGACAGTGCAACTCTGAAGGAAATTTTACAGGGTTCTATGCAGTGATGTCATAATAAATGGGAGTATACAGAAAGTTTTTGACAGCTGACCAATCTACTGCACTCTCTTCTTCCTGTTGCTGTCAGGTCTGGTTTCACTTCAGTTTAGAATCAGGGAAATAGTGTGATAAATGTATTATCTGGGTCTTCCTTTCACAAACAAACCTTGTAATGTTTTGTAGTTGAAAGAGGTAAATGCTGTATTTGTACCATATGTGTTGATAATTAAGCATGATTCTGCTATTACAAATTTTTCTCAAACCTTTTGGATATCTTGCATTTAGGCCTTTAAAATGTGAATGCCAGCGTTCATGAGCTAAGTATGATCTAGCTATTCATTGTCTGAGAAATGTTTATTTTGATACTACGGTTTTATTTTGTAATATCTGCTGTATCACTTCTTAAAATTGAAAATGCAATATCTACTTTAACAGAGCGTACATAACATTGCAGAAAGAAATTTGATTGTAGTAGTTTAGGGTTGGTAAATATGAGTGTAAGTCTTACTAATACTCTGCTTCTTGTACCAGGAGACTCACAGGACTGTGACAAATTTATCAGATGAAGTTTCTAGTGAGGAGGGACCTGAAACTGGATACTCCTTACGCCGCAATGTGGAACGCACTTCTAGTGATGGCACGCTTCGAAACAGAAAATCTCACCATTATAAGAAACACTATCCTTTGGAGGTATCTGTTCTTCTGTTGCCTCTTTTATGTAAATTGATTGAAGCTCTAGGCTTCTTGTCTTCTTCTGCAGGCTTCTTCTTAAATACCCTGAAATTTTAAGAGATTTATTAACATCAGAGCTAAGAGGAGGAAGGCAGCAATTCCATATTAGTAGAGTCTTTAGTTGTAAGGGTTCAGACACTGAAAGACAGAAGTGGGGGAGGGTTTTTTTTTTTCTTTTAATTCTAAAGGATTTCCGCTCTTTTTGCTGATGGTAGCAACTTAACACATAAACAAAACTTTGAGGTTTTTGCAGTGTTTTTTCTTTTTAACAACTGTACTTGCCCCCTTTTTTCTTCCCCTCCCCAACTAGGACTGTAAGAAAATAATGTGCAGAGTAATTTTGGCTTTGACAGGAGTGTGATTGTGGGTGGCTCTAACAGGCAGAGTATCATAGGCAAGCCTTTCACTTGATAGAAATAATGCCTTCTTAGAAGGGTTCATATAATGCTGCTTTCTCTGATAACAATTACGAAGTCTTGAGGTTTGTGCTTTGCATAAAAACATTTACTAATTTTCTATAATATGTTTATCACAAACTTCAGATTGAAAGATCTAGGAGGCTAATTCATTTTTAACTGTTTGATGTCCTATGTATGTTTAGTTCAGACTTTTCTGAACAGGGTGATATTTGGAAATGTTTTGTATTGCAGAAAATGTCTCCTGACTGCATGCTAGTGCAGCTGGACAGGTGTGATTGCAGATGATTTTTTTTTTCCCATCTTAAATGTATTTTCTTTTCCAAAAGGTGCCTCAGAACTGTAAAATTCTAAAATGTTGTCTAGGGAGGACTGTGTGTAGATACCTTCAGAAACTGAAAAAACATGAATTTACACTGTGTGTAGTAATAATTCACACTTTTTCCCCCTATCTCTGTGATTGATGCTATGAAAGAGGCAGCTTTTCTGTGTTGTTAGCAGCTCTTTTCCTTCAACGTCATTACAAAGGAAATGAAACAGTAATTTTGAAAACTGAAAGCTTTCTTTGTATTAAAAAAAAAAAAGTATATATATAATATTACATTTTATATCTATCTATCTGTATATATAGATAGATATAGATATAGATATATAGATACACATAAATGAGACAGTGGATGCACTTTAAGCTTCTGTCCTGCTTTCCCTTATCTTGTTTTTTACTTGTCAGTCATTGTTTGAGGTATAGCTTTTTAATCTGCTTGCTTCATTCAGTTCAATACTCAGCACCCTGTACTGACCATGTTCTATGAAGAATAAATATTTCAGCTATTATCTTTGGTACTGGTGTTCCATCATCTCACTAAAAAGAGCTTGGAGCAAACTTTTGCTATTTATTTCTTTGCAGAATTGCTTGCATAAATTATACGAGGTTTCCAGGAAGAACAAGTAGTTCTTCCTCAGCTGGTAATGCATTACAAGTCACGTTAAATTAATAGGCCTGCTGCAGTATTTCTTGATTGTGTTTTTCAGTGGAGAAAATTAGGCATAATCTTGAGATAAACTGTAGCAGAAAGAAATGAATTTTGCTCTAAGAAGGAATGGAAATTGGCAGATGATAATGATGAGTAGGATGGTACTGCATTTTAAGGCCTGTCTTGCAGGAAATTGGTTCATCTAACCATTGAAAGGAGCTTCGGGGTCTGCATTTTCATTCTGAAGAGAACATTAGATTGTATTATGTGTATGCGCCGGGGGTTGTTAAATCTCCCAAGTGTGATGGTTTTCTATGTTATTATCTAAGTAGTGCACAAAATTTAAAAATAACGAGGATGCTTGCTTCTCAGCTACACTTTCTTTAACATAATTAGTTTTTTATGCATGACTGTGTAGATCACACATCTACCTAGTACTGGGTATGGATACTCGAGTTATTCTTTCTCTCTACACCTGTTGCATGCCTGTTTTCAAAGAAGCTCACGCACTGTCTTTGGGATGGTACGTGAAGCGTAACAGTGGACACTGAGAATCAAATTGGTGTTTTTAGAGATTATTATAGGCAGCTAATTTTAGGAACATACTTCTGGGACATACCAACATTTCTTTTAGAGCTAGTAAAATGACATCCACGTTGCTGTTGGGTGCCTTGGATCTTGGATAGCTAGAATTATCTGCCTCTTCTTCCTCCAGGACCTTCTTTTTTCTTGCCCATTTTTTGAAAGAATCCCTCGCTGTATGGTGAGCAGTGAGTCTGGCAGTGCAATTCTGAATCTGCACCAGAAGTAGACACGATCTGCAAATGCCTATCTGCTGTGTCACTGTACTTCAGGCTTATTTTTTTTATTCCACATGTTCTCAGTTTCTGTGGATGAAGCTAAAGAGGAAGTCTTTGTCTTCTAAATCCTTAGTTGTGCTTTAATCTGATTTATCCTTTTGTGAATTTATTTAAAAGCTACACTGACAGGTTGGGGGGACACAGATATGTTAATAACTGGGTAAAGTAGACCAAATCAAACAACATAGCATAGAAAGACAAAGTGGCAAATCAGTTTAAAATACTTGGTGAATTAGGCTTTTCTCACTCTACTTTTCTATACTAAATGCAGGTCAGTGTATATGCCTTTAAGCGTTTTTTGTTTCTTTGATATTTTCACTAAGATAATAAAGCTGTAATGTATTTGAGGGGACTTAATTTATCACTAATTAAATCAGAAGTTGGAGACAGGCTTGATAATTGCCCTAAATTAATGAATTTTAAAAATCTGTAAAACAGTTACTTCTTTCTAATGTATATGAATTGAGTCTTCATACCCCATAAATCAAGGACCACGAACTGGACCATTACTTGTGTATGTGTGATGTCTAACTGTGCAGTAAACATATAGTTTCTGATTTGAAATGTAATGAGTGGAACGTAAAAAACTGATGCATGTGGACTTGCAACATTTGAACTTAACAACTCTTCTGTTAAGGAAATAGAGTACAAAACCAGCATTAATTCCAATGAATACTTTAATTTCAGGATACACCTAAATCAGGTACTAGCTGCAGTTCTCGGTGTTCAAGCTCCAGGCAGGATTCTGAGAGTGCAAGGCCAGAATCAGAAACTGAAGATGTGTGGGAGGACCTCCTACACTGTGCAGAGTGCCACTCTTCCTGTACAAGTGAGACGGATGTAGAAAGTCCGCAAATCAATCCATGCGTGAAGAAAGAATATAGAGATGACCCATTTCATCAGGTTGGTCGTTTCTGCTGATTTTGACTTCTACAGCACATACGTCTTCAGTCTTATCAGCTTTGTCATGTGCTCAGGAGGCCTGGGAGAAAGAACTCTCTATTAAATGGAAGTAACAGAGCCAAAGTGATTTGGTAGAATTAAAACAAGGAAAATTGAATTTCTGCTACTCGGTAATTAATTTGTCCGATGAAGAAGATATGACAATGAACTGTAATAGCCTGCAGAATATTTTTGTGTTAGGATTCTAGTTCAGGACAAGTACTGATTGAAGTTTCTTGTGGTAGAATCATTTATATATATCTGATGGAATATTTTGGTTTCTATATGCGTGTATATATATGAATATATATATATATATACACACACATATATATACATATATATATATATACACACATATATATAACATATATATACACATATATATATATATAAAAAATTATATATATATATATATGAAATCACCCAGCAAGATAACATACATAATATCTGATGTTATGTGTGTATTCTTTATGTTCTTTATACATTTATAATATCTGTATTCTTTTTAGATAAAATAATTTTTTCATTTTATTTTTACCTCAAAGCTGATCATTTATTTTTCTTAATACTATTCTATGGAAACATCTGGGCAGTAAATTCTGAAAATGTTAGTGTTTGTTGGGCAACACTTTAGTTGCAGCCTGCCTTGGGTTGATTGGACAGAATCCACTTAATAGTTAATGTTCATGTGCTAGTCTTCATTTGATAAAAAAGTTCAGATGTCAGTGCCCATTATGTTTATATTACAAGGTTTCTCACTAAATTGCATGCTGCCTGCTGTGAAATATTTTCCTTGTTAAATATGCAGTGTATGTTGGCACTGCTTACATCAGTGCTAAGGAATTTAATACAAGAGATGATGTTACTGATAGCTGAGAAAGAGTCTCAAAAGATAGTCTTGTTCACTTGTAACTGGAACTGAAAATGATGGATTTGTTGATATCTCCCCCCAAAAAAAAACCCACCAACCAATAAACCAACCAAATCCACCGCAAAGCAACAGAGACATCAGTTCAAATTTCTGCACTCTTTGCTTTTAAAATTTATTTTAGTTCTTGCTTGTATTCCATGTTTTTTTTTTTTTGTTTTGTTTTGGTTTTTTTGAAGTCTGATGTTTTTGTTGGTTTGTTTCATTGTAGATTATGGAATTTTTGAATTTCAGCTCCTGGTGTAGATACTCCCTCTAGAGGAAAATAATGGAAGTCTATGTTTAAAAAAGTCTTTGTGCAACTATAATTTATGTTAACAATATAGTTTTTTTGTTTTTTTTTTTTCCTCTAATGGAAAAGAAAGGAGGCAATTGAGTACTTAGCAGTATCGAAGGGGTTCGGATAAATACTGATAAATGAAGTTATACCCCCCCCCACACACACACACACATTTATTAAATGATATGGTAAATATTTGATAATATGCCCCCCATTCCAGCCTTTCTATGTGATTCAGACAGTGCTGGTTAACCTGGCAAGGCAGAGATCAGTTTTGATCCCCTTTAACTGAGAGGAGTGAGACAGGACTGAGGGAAATTGAGAAGTGGCTGCAGCAGCACTTGTTACCTCAGCATTTTCTGGGTCTTTCAGTTCCCACTTAGTCCTTCTCTGATTAAATAAATAAATATGTGCATTCAATACTTTAGGCTGAGATAACTTGGCTGTTGGGGCAACATACATTGATTAGAGTCTTAGAGACACACAGCTATTTACTGGGAAAGAAGTGAGTGACTTTGAGTATTTAACATACAGTAATGCAGGAGAAGCAAATGCTATGTAACAACATTTGTGTCAGTCTGAGCACTTTTTTTTTTTGGCCAGTGTATTCCTGACAAAGACACGTTGACATAACAATAGGTGGATATTACTGATGGAATGTATTGCCTGTCTTCCCCAGAGTCACTTGCCTTGGATCCATAGTTTGAATCCAGGACTAGAAAAAATAAGTGCAATTGTATGGGAGGGAAATGACTGCAAGAAAGCAGATATGTCGGTGCTTGAAATCAGTGGTATGATAATGAACAGAGTGAGTATTCTTTTTACAGTTATTGTATCTAGGTTCAAAAATAAGTACCGCCTCTACTGTCATGCAACCAACATCTGGCTCTGATGTCATGGGCCAACAAAATAAAATAGGAGACATTACTTGTGGAGTGGCCCTCGTACTTATAGCTCTTGTAGCTATTAGTAATAAGAGTGGTGTGATAATAAAATACATTTGCATTGCTGCGTTCTTAGTAACGTAGCCAGCCTCTGTTTATTGTGCCAGTGGCATATGCTGTGAATATTTATCTCCTTGATTCTTACGCACAACTAATATGTTGGGTTAGAAGTACATGCATCTGAGTATTCGGATGCTGAAGTTCAGATTAGAAAAGAAAGCTTTTCTGTTTTAGCAAACAAAAGTTTAATGAGGATGAATGGAATGTCTTCTGATTCCCGTCATTCCTTATGATTGATATCATTCTGCTTTTCAGCATAGATGATTCATATATTTAGTAGGGTCAAAAGTAAAATCTTATTATAGTTTTTGACAATTGTCAGTAATTCTGACAAGTTGATACGGACATTTCCAACTCGTCAGAAAGCACTGCATTCACAAAGTTAGTTCAGATCTCTGTACCTGCCTCAGAAACAGTACAGTTTTGGGTGCAGTCACAGTAGAAGTGAACCTTGATAAAGCCATAGCAGCACAACAGAACTCAATTTTACTGTGCTGTGAATGCTTTGATTCTTTTAAATATCACGTAACCGAAGCAGAATGCTATTAGACTAAGATGCAGCATGTAAACAACAAAGTCTCATTGGTTGAATTTTGCTAATTCAGTGTTGAATTAATTTTTACTGCAAGAATTTACACTGAAGCATTTCAATGTTTTGTTGCTGGTGTTTATTTGTGATTGTTGCTGTGTATTAAATGCTCCTGGAGCACTTTCCTTTTATTAGTAGTAAACTGCAAAGATGCTTGGTTGTAGGTTTCATTTCATGTAACACATTGTAAAGTGTTTGTTGCAATAGTAAAACAGTGACATTGATAAGGACAAGATAAGTTCCAAACTTTACAGTGTGCTTTGTTTTCTTTTGCTTTTAGGTGAACAGCTATATACCAGGAATCGGTTATCAGATTTTTGGAAACATTATATCTTTAATCTTGGGTTTAATGCCATTTGTATTTCGACTTTCCCAAGCTAAAGATTTGGAACAGCTAGCTGCACATTCTGCCACTGAACTTTGCATTACAGCATTTGGATCAAATGGAGACATACTGGTTCTCTCAATGGTTGTTATAAGTTTTGTGGTCCGTGTGTCTCTAGTGTGGATTTTCTTTTTCCTGCTGTGTGTAGCAGAGAGAACTTACAAACAGGTACATAAAATAAACTAAGAGGTTTAGTTCAAAACAAAACATAATTTGGTTTGGGACTACTTTTTTTTTTTTAATTAATTTTATATTTTATTTGGTTTTGTGGATATTTTCATCTTGTGTTCATAGTTGCCCCAAGATTTTGTAGATCAAGAGTTACAGATACTTCAGTGGGATTACATTTTAGGAGATGACCCAGATACAAAGGACTTAAGTGTCCTTCAAGCTCTGTAGCTAAGCTTTTTTCTTGCATAAGAGTATTTTGGAGGTAAAACCTTTTATTTCATAGTAATGCTTGTTGGACAGTTCTTAGTCATGACCTGGTTTGTCTTAGTTTTCCTCAAGGAGAAAGAAATTTGGTGAAAGCTCTCTGAATTTCTAGACTGTTCCACCTGTGTGTTTCATTCAAAGCATTCTTGAGAATAATTGGAAACAGTCTGGTCCAGACCTCAGCCCTGTCTGCTTTGCTGACACCTCTGTCCCAGAGACTGGCAATGTTACTGTGTGATATTCTCTTACTAGCTCCCTAGTGTAGTTACTTTCTAGCCTGGAAAAGAAAAAAGATAAATAGTTTTCTTACGTTGTAGCCAAAAAGAAGAGATTCAGTACAGTGGAGTAGCATTGAACTGCTTTAGTTGCCATTTCTGTTGGAAAAAAGTTCTTGGTTAAGCACTCTTTAATGCAAGTGATGGACTTGTTTGATTATATTCTAAATTTTAATAGCATTGTAGATCTGTTGTCTGAAATTTGAAAAGAGAAACTGTAGTTGTTTTGTTTTTCATTAATTTAATGTGGCTTTTAAAACTGCTCAGTGTATCTGTTCTTTTTAGGACTCTTATTTCTGTGTTGTAATTAACGTTTTACTTTACCTCGATACATTGTACATTGGTATATTAAGTGAGGCTTTTCCACTATTTTCTTTTTAGCTCCCTCAAAAATCATTTAACAGCTTATTATTTTTTCCTTCCCTGCAGAGGCTACTTTTTGCTAAACTTTTTGGTCATCTGACATCTGCCAGAAGGGCAAGAAAATCAGAGGTTCCCCACTTCCGTTTGAAGAAAGTACAGAATATAAAAATGTGGCTTTCTCTCAGGTCCTATCTAAAGGTAAAATAAGGAAAATTTTTGCTACCACTTAAATAGAAACACTCCCATGTGCTGTTATAAAAAGTAGGTATTTGAGACTGAGTTGTCCTCTGTGTGCACTTACTGGTGCATGTGTGCCCAGTCCACTTTATTTTGCTGACTCCTGGCCAGCAGCATCAGCAAGCAGCCAAATGGTGAGAGTGTTTTTCACCTTTGTATGAGATATGAATGTGTTCAGAGTAGGAGTCTTCTGTTAAGCGATTAGAGCAGGGATGTGTCTCAGGTGAATATAGTGAGTAAATCATCACTTGTGGTAAAACACAGGCCGTAAATCACTGTAAGAGCTCCACCAGTTAGTGTCATTAACATACAAAGAATTTATGAAGCAAGGCAGCTTGTGTGCATATTTATGCTGTGTGTGCATACATACCACACAAAGCTAGGAATTGTGCCTATGACTTGTAAGACATTCTGATCTTTTTACTGTTTGTTCAACTGAAATAATGAGATGTCTCAATTGATAGCCCTCTAATGTTCTTTTCATCCCAGAGCATTTTGATGATCCTAGCTCATTTTTTGAGTTTGCGAGTTTTTTTTCCATTTTTCTCTCTGCATTAGGTAATGAAACTTCGGAGCCTACAGCATGACAGGCTTTTTTCTGTCTAGTCTGTTATGTGTTGCTGTGTGGGAGGAAAGAAGGATAACAGCATTTGTGCAGTAGGATGTAGCTCTCATGCTTTAAAAGCTATGTATGTTGACATTGACGTGGAGATTGTCTTGCCTTCTTTCCTCACAAGTGTCATCTATGTATTCCACCTCCTCATGTCACAAGAAACTTCTCTATAATTCTGTTGTTGCAAACAGAAGCCCAGTCACACAGTGGTCAGAGGCACGTGCAGAACAAAGTGAAAAATAAACAGTGAAGGGCAGTCATTTTCACCTCCATCTGCTGATATATGTGGTTCACTGGGCAGCTTCATAAGGTCTGCACTTGCATAATAAAAGGAGTGGAGACAAGCAGCTAAGGAACTTAGCCTTCTCACAGTGGTGCTTCTGGCAGATACTGGCATAGCGTTTGCCCAAATTACACTTGCATGTTACCGTTGTGTGTCCAATTGTAAGTAAGTCAATTGGAGTATGTGCACATCTTGAGTTTCACGCAGGCAAAATACTGTGTGTATAAGAGCATGTACTCCTGCAGTACCAACTTGTATTTGATTTTTTCCCCCAGAAATTAACCTTCTATCTCTTTCTCCAAGTTCCAAGATTATACCTTGCATATATGCACCTCCCACTTTTCTCCAAACACATTGCTAATTACATAAATATGGGAACAAAGTTGTGAAATAGATGCGTATTGTGACTTGGACATGTTTCATTGCAACAGAGGGTACTTAATTCTTTCATTGGAAAGAACATGGAAAATGTTCAGTGGATGGAAGCATTTTGTTATACCAGTAAGCAATTAAGAATAAAAAAATACTGCTTACGGTGACACTGAATCTTTCATCACAGTCTGTTTGTTTTCCAAGCTTTCCTTCTTGCTCTCTTGGAATTGTCATGTGAGAGAATTGTACCTCGATGGGAGAGTGATGTACAACTATCATTTTTATATGTTAGAAAGATGCAAGTAATGAAAACAAAGAGCTATGTGAAATAATATCTTGATATTCCCTTGCAGTCTGATGTCCAAAATGTTGTTAGCACTGGTTTGATAATGGGAATGAAAGCCCAGTGCTGTATTGAATTCGCTGCTTCTCATCATGAATGAGCTGACTAAATAAGTGGTTTTATCATAGTCTTTTATCATAGCTGTCCTTAATTGTCTGTATCTGAATTATCTCAAATGCCTTTTGGGTATTTGGTAGGAGCTGTACTTCTAATTCCTATATGTTGTGTGAAACTCAGATTACCAAATTGCAAGCTATGAGCAAACTATGTGCCAAGAGTGAATATAACTAGATGCACTGAACGTCAGTGCTGGTTAGGTGGGCTTTCACTCACATATGCATCTCTGTTATTTTCAGCGTCGAGGTCCTCAGCGCTCAGTTGATGTAATAGTTTCATCTGCCTTCCTCCTGACTATCTCAGTTGTATTTATCTGTTGTGCACAGGTGAGGAAGTCATGCATGACTTAAATAGTTTTTAAAATAATAGACTGCCTTTTGTGTGATGGTTCCTATTAAGATAAGAGACCCAGTGAAAAATCAGTAACGGCTATTAGAGCTTTTCAGAAGATTAAGATCCATTTCTTATATTCATTTATTTACTTTAGAATGTCATCACTATGCTACTCTGTAATAGCCAAAGAAACTGACAGTAATTACTGGCATGGTGTTATTACTGTTTCATTTCTTATCTGTCCTCTTTCATTGTTCATCTTGTAATTGAAACAAGAGTTTTTGCTAAGATGTTGCATCAAGATGTGCTTCATGAAGATATAACAATTATAATTTGAGGATGCTGATGAATTTGTTGGCTGTATTAGCCTGCCCTCTAGTGGAATATCTTTTTGGAAGCACATCTATGCTTAAATCAGATTTCTTGTTAATAAGGAGTCTGTGCTCAACCTTCTGTTTCAGCGTACAGGTAAGCTTCTGAATGACTGCTGGTTGTATTTTCTACTTCCTTCCCTATTTAATGCTAATGTGTTTTCACAGTAATGAACTATAAATACATTAATAAGAATGTAATTCAGCAATCACACTACTTGAATCAAATTTTCCATGTAATTCAGTATATTTGAAGGCATATTTTGTTCTTCATCCCACACAGTGTCTTTGAAATTGCAAAAAAAAAAGTTTAAAATTGTCATAGAATGAAATACATTTTTCTATTACTTTAGAAATATGAAAAAAGCATTTAAATTCCGATTCAGAATTCAATTTCTTTCAACTTTTTCACTTTTAAACCTTTTCTCAATCCCAATATCTTTCACAGAATTTTTATTTTAAATTATGATTAAAGATATTTGATGCCTGAAAACAACCTTATACTTATTACTGGGAAATTATTTTTTGGTGTTGGGAAGATACATAATTATTTTCTTACATTGCAATATTAATCTGGATTCAATTTTAATTTTCTCTTTTTGCTTACAGCTGCTTCACATGCATGAGATCTTCCTTGATTGTCACTACAATTGGGAACTAGTAATTTGGTGCATTTCACTAACACTTTTTCTATTGAGATTTGTTACTCTTGGATCTGAAACCAGTAAAAAATACAGCAATACCTCAATATTACTTACTGAGCAGGTGAGAATTTGTGCAAATAGACGTTTTTCTATCTAAATAAATCATTTATCTATTAGCTCTTAGGCATGCATTCTAGATGACTTAAAATGGTTTGAATTTAATATTTGTGGTGTAGGGAAGCAAGTTATTCAAGATTCTTAGAACCTGAAGTTCTATTTCTGTAGATACTGAAAAAAAATGCAAGGAGCAAGGCAAATGAGAGACAGAGAAACTCTAGATTTTATTTTGCTTTCTTAGGTTTTTGAACTGTACTTTCTGAGAGTCAGCCCTTGAACATTTATCCAGTTCAAAAGCTGAAGTTGAAAGCGACAGTCTTAAGTCCCTGAACCTTAAATAAATAAAAGTTTCACAGGTGTTATCACTTAACTTCATACTTGAATCCAGCTTATCTTATTATAATTCATTTCCCTGAAATAAAAAGGAGAATATAATTCAATATGAGACCCTTTCTGAGAAAATAGAAAGGATATACAGAATTCTGGGTAAAACTCATTTTGGAGTGGTTACGTGTACAGGTTCAGTAGCATAATGTACTTGCTTTCATCTTATGCCAGGTTCATAAATGTCTGATATTTTGGCCTTTCATGGGTCTAAGCCCAAACTTTGACAGACAATGATCTATAAAAGTATATCTCAACTGATATCCTTGAAAATCAGACAGTGGTTTGATGTGTATCAAAAAGAGAATGAAGTTTCAGAACAACCACAATAAAAACAAAACAAAACAACCCAAAGAAATGTTAGCCCTCATGTTGAAACAGATGAAGTGAAATTGTGAACTCTTTCTGTCAGCCAAGTTCCAAGCTCTTCAGTATGCTTTACATTCAACCTATGACTTTAATGAATTGGAGTTGTGACTGGAAACTAAAAGATTCATCATTTTTGACCAAGGCATTTTAGATCGTAAGCTGCTTGTGAAACTGTTTTTAACTGCTCTTGTAAATTAAGTTCATTTGTGACATTCTTTGCTAAGAAAAACACAAGTCGTGTTCTGATCAGGTTCTCTTCTTGCTAATTTCAAGCCTCAGAATAGGTATGTAGGTGTGTGTGGATATACACACGTTCAAAATCCCCATATTTTTCAAAGGATGCAATTGAACGTGGATGTTTTTGTTAAAGTAATGAAATCACAGTAAACATTAAAACAGATTTGTAACCCTCCTAGGGTTTGTTTTCTACTTAAGATTTTCTATTCTTAGTTTATTGCTGTTTTCTAAATGCTTGAATTGCTGAAAAATGTGATGTCATATTTAAGGTCTGATATCCCTTTATCTCTAAAAACATATTTTACTTTGGAATGAAATAGATTGGGAGCTTAATTTGCCTTGCAATGTATTAGTGATCGTTTTGATTTTGACTGTACAAGCTTACAGTGGACTTGCCAGGGAGACACAATAATATTCAGTTATTCTTGCTTACACGATGAGGTCCTTACTTCAGTAACCGCCTTACAACAAACCCCTGTAACAACGCTTCCTTCCTGCAGCTTTGCTGCTATAGCTTGGTAGAAGTTTGTCATTTGAAGGACTATTTGAACATAATGCTGTTTTTTCTTTTAACGTGTTGTCAATGGCTGTCATACTGAAATGAAAAGTCAGATTTTTTTTTTTTTTCATTTTGCAATTAAATAAAAAACGGAACACTGAACTTTGCCAGGTCTAGCATGTATATCAGACCAATTGAGAATGAAAGCAGGAGTTCAGGATTTCCAAGGGAGAACTAGTATTCGTAACTAACTTTCTCAGAAGCAGTGTTCTAAAGAAGTCTGGATTCCAGAAGCATTGAAATGATTGATATGCTCTTCTACAGCAACAGGGAGTTTAATTCAATAATAATTCATATTTTTCAAGGCACTAGGAGGATTTTCTGCACTGAAGGTGTTTGTGAACTATTCATTGACACAGATCTTTTTGAAAGAAATTATACTTGAGCAGAATTATGTTTTATCATTTCAGTCAGTGCAAGACTTTCTGGGAATGTTAAGCCTATAAGGTGTGCACCCTAAAGAATAACATCTGAAAATGAATTGGCAAACCTCAAACAATTATCAAAGAATGAAAGAAAATATGCAGACATTGCATAGGTGATGCTTTTTGTCTGTTTGTAGTTGACATTAAACTTTAAAATTGTTCCTGTAATGGTATCAAATATTGAATCACAAAACATTGTCTTTTCCTACAGAACTGGGGCAGTATTTGTCCTTAAAAATAAAGAACAAAGCAAAGAAAATCCTGTGCTTGCAGAACTGTCATTGCTGTTCTATCCTGTTACTGAATAATCACTTCAGTTTATTATTAAATGCTTTCAAATGAATTCCTTTAGGTTCTGCATACGTGTTGATATTTGTGTTCTGTTTAAATCAGATAAATCTGTACTTGAAAATGGAGAAAAAGCCTAATAAGAAGGAGGAACTGACACTAGTGAACAACGTTTTAAAACTTGCCACTAAGTTATTGAAGGTAAGAAAACAGATTTACTGTATTATTTATAACTTAGAAGCAGAATGGATGACTTAATGAATCATTTGTGTTATTTCTGCAGTATCCTTTGGTTTAAATCTGCTCTGTAACTGTTGCAGTGATGCTCCTTGTTCATACTTCTTCAGTCTTTTATGTTGCTATTGTTGTGAATTACAAATAATTATTACATGTAGGAAGTTTTGTTCTTTAATGTAGGGTGAGAGAAGATGCTTTAGGATGTACAGGATGAGGAACCCTCATGAAATGATGCAACTTATTTTTGAAACTTGGTATCTATTTCTAGTAATAAGCTTCTAAATTATTTGTGTTCTTCCTCAAAAATAATTCCTTTTAAAACTTGATACTGATTAACATTTCAAACTACAATTTGATTATACGCGATGTTGTCTTTATTTACTGTACGGAATCACTTCTGTTATGTGCAAGTTTTAAATTAAATTTGTCTAGCTTCAACTTTCAGTATTCAGATCTTGTCATGCATTCTGCTGTTACGCTGAAGATCTTAAAATGCTGCCACTGATTCATTTATTCTTGGGTTAAGAGGGAATGTAACAATTGCATTTTGATTTCACCTTCAGGGAATCAGCTCTTTCATTTAGCCAGAGATAGCGTGGTGATGTGAAACAGTTCTTCAGAAATTAATTGCAAATGTAAAGGTCTTTTCTTCCCCTTAAATTCTTTTCAGAGGTGTGCTGCAAACATGTCCTGCCATGTTTAAGTATAGCACAGTTGATGCTTATTCCACATCTAGAGAATAGAGAGAACGGTTGGATTATCATTTAGTAAATCTAAGGCAAAGTTTTCAGTACGTGTACCTTTGCTCTGCAGTCAAAATAATTAAAGAACATTACATTTTTTTTCTTTTTTAATTTTATTATTTATGCATATAGTGGTACTTTAAGCCCTGCTGCCTGGTTCTTCCACACACTGAACTCCAGTCTCTTACCCCTTTGATTCCCATGTAGTTATTTAATAGCTGAAATGATGGAATGTTTCCTCCAGTCAGTTAACTCCCCACCACCTCAACTTCAACAGTGTTTGTGGTTCCTTTGTCTCAAAAAAGCACGTGGAACTTCCCACATGAGAACCAACTGAGTAGCCTGGGACTCGAGATTGACAAAGCAATTATCTAAATTGAGAGCTGTGAACCAGAGTCATGGAGTGCTTGGATGAGTCAAGTATTGAGGGTATCTCTGTAGTGAGGGACCATACAGCTGTTTTTGGAACAAACAGAAAGAAGAGGCTTGTGGAAGTGTTTTGTCAAAAATGCTGTGGATGCAGAAAGGTTATGTGGATTCAAGGGGAGCCTGGACAAGTAGACAAAATGCATCACATTTGGATATCTGATGAGCTGAAATGTTGGTATTCTGTGAGAAAACAGGGTGAAAAGTAGTTGACAGTATGCTGAATTGTTGGTGTGATGTGCTCCAGCGTTTTCCCTGAAATTCATGCTGCCTTCAAACCACTTTTCATGTTTCACTCTTTACAGAAATGTGTCAGCATCGTGATCTTTGCAACAGAAGGGTGGATTTCATGACACGAATCCCACACCACCCCTTAGTTTCTATGAGAATGTGCCCCAAAGTGAGGGGATTTCCAAATCTCCCAAACAGGAGCATTAGATTAATCCTTAGGAGTTAGTGGTCAACAAAATTATTTCATGTTCAGCAGTTAAGTGGACTGGATTGCTAAGAGCTTTTATTGACAAATAATAATAATGAATTATATAGTATTGACTATGCTTACTTTTTTGTTTTACTCCCGAAGATGAAACCCACAAGCTGAAAGTGCTTCCTTAAAGAGAAATTCTCTGCTGTTCTCCTTGGAATCTTGCTTTTTGTATTTTTGTATTTTCAACAAAGTTTAATACGACATTGCACTTGAATGGAATGGTTGTTCATTCTCATTTCACCTTGTTTCGGAGAAGATTCAGAGCTGTGAAATACTTTTTTATTAAAATAGGAGTGATAAAACCTTGTTCAAGACCCAGGATGTAATGCAGGAGAAAGATTAAGAATTGAAAGTGCTGATGGTTGTTATACTTCATGTAATCTATTATTATATTTAAAACATATTTTCTTCTTTCTCCCATATTTCAAAGCCAGGAAAGTTTGGATGACTTTGATAACTCACTAAGAATTGCGAAACTGGTGAAAAAAGGTCTTTGTTCAAGTTCATTACAGATTAATTTTGGCTAATGCTTTGATTATTCTAATGAAAGTGTAAAACATTAGCAGTTAAATGATCATTAGTATTTTTTAAAATCCTTTATGTTCATTTTCTATGTTCATTACTAGTTATTCTCAAAATTAATAGAGAAGAAAGGGAATTGTATTAGGATAGACATTGTTCATTTTTCATAGTAGTTAAGTAGTCTTGTGCCACTATGGAATATCTTTCTTTCCTTTTGCCTATCAATTTCTTCAGTTAAACACTGAAGGTTTTTTTTAGGAAACTATGAGGAATTATAAAAAGCTGGAAGACAAAGTAGCTCTCTACTTTCCTGGCTCCACAAGCAAACTGACAGATGTTCTACATGGGTAGCCTCTAATTTTTTGAAGGGTTATTCAGACACTATCGATCAACAGTCAGTGAACACAATAGCTATTTTCTTTAATGTTTTCATAAGCAGAAGAACATGGAAATGCTTTACTCCACTGTTAATTTGAGACTGCCCGAACTATCTAGTAACAATCAGTATGTGCATGAACACAAGGTGCACAATTCAGTGCAGTTTTTTATGCCAATTTGTCTGTTTTATTGAGTCAGTAGAAATCAGTGGCACAAATTCTTCCACGTATAGTGCATGTAACATTGGTGAGTCACTTTGGAGTCCACAACATATTATTATTTTTCATAACAAAAATATGAAAATATGGATTGTTAATATGAATGTTACTTGTTAACTGGATGTAATGATGCTACCTAAATAGACGTGAGTCAGTCATATAATTAATGGCCTAACAGTCTATAAGTAAATGATAGTTTATAAAGTCAGAGAAATCTCACACTAAAAACATGCTGCATAAAGCAGAATTTCTTGTAGCCTGCTCATTACGACTGTTTTCTCAGAGTTCAGTATATTTTGATGTTTTAAAGTAAATAATGGCAAGAGAATAAGTAGGTTTAAATGGAGGAAATACTCTTTTAGATACTTAAAACAAAAACCAAACTCTGTAATTTCTGCTTTTTAAATGATATAATTGTTTCATGTTGTTAGGAACTGGACAGTCCATTTAGGTTATATGGGCTTACAATGAATCCACTCCTTTATAATATCACCCAAGTTGTCATCCTGTCTGCCGTCTCTGGTGTCATCAGTGACCTGCTTGGATTTAATCTAAAGGTAACTATTTTCCAGCCATTTTTTTTCTCTTTATTATGGTGTTGAGAATGTTATGATAGCTGAATCTTATATTGTAAACTAATTAATTCTTATCTGTGTGAGCTAGCAGATTTATTATTTGAAAGTTGTTATGAAATTTAAGCTGTATCAGAAGAATAGCAGTGCAGTTGTCAAAGGAGCCCTTTTAAAATTTTCTGCATTTTGTGGTGTTTTGACTTGATTTAGGATACATAATCACTAAGAATTCCTAGACACGAATAAAGAGACATTTACATGGCCAGGTAGAAGACCTTATTTAACTACTTGTATTCCAGATCTGATTTCTCTCTTGAGTTCCTCACTGTTTTTGTATCTTTGTCTTGTATTGCAGTAAAGTATTACAGTAGATGCAGTATTACTGTGTTTAACGTTACAGCCTTTTATGGCTTGAGAACTGTCTTGTGAGGTCATACTTTCTGAACCTCTTTGAACTCTATAAACTGGAAATTATTCCAAGATTCAGGGTATGCGACACCTTAGTTTCCACAAACTTGTAGCATAAAGCCTTCAACTACCCACTGAGTTTGCTTACATCTACTCTTTTTTATATTACAAGTAAATGAATGTAAAATTTATCTTTTGTATTAAATTTTGCATGCAGCTCGTGTGATAAGAAACAGACATGGTATTGCAACTTTGCTAAATAGAAACTGAACTGGAAATACTGCTAATTAAAATTTTTCTAACTTTTGCAGCTCTGGAAGATCAAATCTTGATAATATGCTAAGAAGATGAGATAACAGTGTTATAGAAGAGCTCATTCATTGACAAAACTGCCTCAAAGCAGCCACTGAATCTGTATTTCAGAAGCTACAACCTCTTAAAGGATGTTATTTGGAAAACTGAAGTGTTTACATCTGTCTTGTGCAATCTTAGTATTTATTTCATCTTCTCACTATTTTATTTTCATTTTAGTTGACATTTTTATTTTCAAAAATATTTGTTTAGATTTGGAAAGGATCAGAGTTGTGAAGGTCGAAAACTGAGTGTCTGACAACTTGAAATCCTAGCAACTGAATACACTATATTACTGTATTTGTTGTTAAAGCTGAAGCCAATGCTGAACATTTTTAATTGTGGTAGTGCTGGATGGAAGTCATTTGAGTTCTGATTAAGTGTGGTAACATGGCTTAGGACTTTTTGTTTGCACCGATCGTTTATGAGGAAAACAGAACATCAATAGATGTTTGGTTGCAATAAAGAGGACGTAATAAAGTACTGACAATACAGTATGACAGATAGCAGAAATATTTTATATTACTATTAGAAACAAGCAGGAGCAGGAGTTTTTAATATTTTGAATAATTCCAGGATCGAAACTGATTTAGGCTGCAGTTTAAATATCCTGGGATAGTAATAAGGTATTACGTAACAGGTCAACAAGTGCTCTTTGTTAACACTTTTATTAGAGCAATAATTGTAAATGGTTATCATACTGTATAATATTTTGATAAAAATTAAATATTGTATTTATTTGAAATACTGGGCTGTTCTGCGCAGCTCTGACTGTGCATGCTCAATATCTGCACTTTTTATTGTTACTTTTAATGAGAAACTTTATATATATACATATAAATGTATATTAATTGGAATATATTATGGTGAACGATGGAGCAGTATATATTATATGTTAAAGCTAAATATTTAAATAGGCAAAAGACATACTGGTGGAAGGAATGCTATAAATGACTGAGCGTAAGATAGATGCTCTCCTGATGTACACTATAGTATATGCCATTCATACCACATGGAAGTTTAAGAACAGCTAAATAGCAAACAACTTCTTCTGGTGGACAACAGAATGAATGAAGCCTCATTCTCATATTTCTGTCTTCAGATTAATCTCCTTTGCCCTATGCCTCCCCGGCATGGGGTATTCCCTCATGCTTTCCCAGTGAGCGTGAGCCTCTCCCCTACCTTCTGACACCGCCTCTCTCGCGAACCGCTCAGACTGATTCATTGTGAATGTTCACCTCATATAATTAATTTGTAAGTGGAAATTGTGTTTCAAGTCACTTACGTTAGGAGAATTAATGTCACCAGGCTCAAGCGTTCTTGTATTATTTGTTTCTAAAATGATGGCTTCAAACTGAAAAATGATGAGTAATTATAAGAGGTGGGGCATTACACTATATTTGCTGATTTTCAGAACCTTTAAGCATTTACAGTAATGCATCTTAAACTTCTGTGGTATAAAACTATTTTTATATATAAAGCAACACAAACAAGCATTTTGTATTTTATTTGCCTCTGTACTAATGTTTATTAATGACCAAAGTGCATTCTGGTTTTTGAAAGAATGTATTACTGGAGCTTTAAGAACATACTATCTTTAGTTTCTCATGTGGAAACTTCGTCTGCATCTGATCTGTTTTCTCTTTTTCTGTTGTCTGATGCTGGGATTGTTTTAAAAAATTAAGTACATTTTATATACAGGTTTTTCCAAATTATGGTACAGACCTACACAGAACTTAATTTTGCACAAAATATGTTTTGAGAAAAAAGTGCAGCAGGAGTTCTCTAGGGGATAGAAGATGAGGCTGTTGCTTTTACAGCTTGTCACTATTTCAAAGTCACTCTTCAATTTAGAACAGAATTATTTGAAAAAAAAAATCTTAAACAGTGAATATACTGCTTTCAGTACCTTAAGGAAAAAAAAGTGGGAATGTGTTGCAGTTTCGGTTGAATGGGAAATTAGTTTAACCACATATACCTCAGCAACTATCACTGTGCTGGATTGTTGCACTAACAATGGTTATTTGGGAAGAGTAAAATATGTGTGAAATGAAATTAAAAATAATAAAAACCTTTTATTTGCTACCATTAGATATATTCATTATCTTAAAAATGGGAGAGGTTTATCATATCCCTCGATATGGAAAATCCAGTATGAAAATGGAGGCAAGTAGAAATATGGCAGATCTTGCATGTTAATGGTTACTTTTGCCACATGTTTTGTAACTGCGAGTGTGATCAGGTGTGGAATAAAGCTTTCTATGGTTGATGGTGAAAAAGGAGAAGAAAAGTGCAGCGAGCTGTATCTTTTAGTAATACCCAGCACATTTCTGAGTGTGCCTGTTTTGATTTAAGTCCATGCTTACAAATATGCGTTGTTTGATTTAAAACACTTGGGAGGGAAATGTTGCACATGGAGTGCAAGTGGTGGCTGTCAAAATTGAACTTTATTGCAAGAGCAGAAGCTTTCCAACACATGCTAGTTATACAAAGTAAATTTTTAATAGGACTGGAGATACAGATTCCAAATAAACATTTCCATCTGAAAAATACTGCAACAGATTCAGCCCTATTTCACAGTTGTTTAAGGGATTAATTTTAATCCCCATTTTGACTATTTAATGTAATATATATATTTCTAGAAGCTTATTCTTTGGACATGTTTCACTTGTGGCATCTCCCTGGCCACTCAGAATTTGGCACCAGATTGCACCACACTCTTGTGTTCATTTGCTTACTTTCTAAATCTGCTCCAAATGTAGGTGATTTGCAAATAAAATTTTCTTTTGAGGATAATGAAGGACAGTGTTATACAGTAAGAAGTTAATATCTTCTGAGAGCCATTCTTTTAAACATTCATCTCTAGATGGCACCTTAATGTGACAGAGTTCTTGTGTATGTGTTAAAAATATTGCCAGGAAGTATCTTAGACATAATGCATGTTTACTTAGTACCTTCCAAAATGCTCATGGAACTTGAAGAGGATAGAATATGACTGATGCATCGCTGTTTACTGGCTCATTTCAGGTTGTGTTCTATTTTTATGAGTTCTGACTTCCTTAAAGCTGTCTCCTTCAATAGAAAGTTCTGTGTGGAATCCATGCATCTATCATTGTTCAGGCAGGAGTGTGACATGAGATGCTGACACACTAGAAGGTCGTGCTGGCCATTTCTCACTGAATGGCAGCCTAGAGAGCTGGGTGGAACTTCAGCGAGGGTTAATGCAGAGTCCTGTGCCTGGGGAGGAGTAACTGCATGCATCAGTACAGGTTAGGGGATGACCTGCTGGAGGGGAGCTCTGCAGAGAAGGACACTTGTGTCCTAGTGGACAACAGGTTGGCCATGAGCCAGCGGTGTGCCTTTGTGGCCAAGAAGGTCAGTGGGATCTTGGGGTGCATTTAAAAAGAGCATGGCCAGCAAGTCGAGGAAGGTAATCCTCCTCCTCTGCTCTGCCCTGGTGAGACCACATCTGGAACACTATCTTGGGGTCCTCTGGTTAAAAAAAAATAAATATATTTTATATATATATATACATTTATATATAAATAAATAAAAGACGGGGATCTCTTAGAGTTCAGCAGAAGGCTGTGAAGATGACTGGGAGCCTGGAGCATCTCCTATATGAGGGAAGATTGAGAGACCTGGAACTGCTCAATCTGGAGGAGGCTGGGGGAGGATTTCCTTAACGTTTATAAATATCTAAAGGGTAGGAGTTGAGTGGATGGGGCCAGGCTATTTTCAGAGGTTCTCAGTGACAGAAGGAGCAATGGGCACTAACTGGAATTCAGAAAGTTCCATATGAACACAAGAGCTGTGTTCTGCAACCAGTCTCAGTGTTGGTCAGTTGTTCCCCACCAGTTATTTGTCCTGTTTGGTTATTTTGAACCCTGTGAATATTGAGAGTTGAGAAGCTGAGGAGCAGAAAAGGGATCTGGCTGGCAGCAAGTTGAATCTGAGGAAGCAGCCAAGGTGGTCAACCGTACCCTGCTCTGTGCTGGGCAGCCTCACTTCCTGCACTGGGTGCAGTGTGTGGGTGCCAAACATCAGAGGGACAGAAAGGTGGGAAGACTGAGTGGAGGCCTGATGGCGGCTGCAGCTCCTCGCAGGGAGCTGTGTGACAGCAACAGGGCCTGAGGGAACAGCATGGAGCTGTGTGAGGGGAGGGGAGGGGCGGGATAAGGGCTGAGGGAGAGGGTCTGCACCAGAGGGCGGTGAGCACGGAACGGGCTGCCCAGGGCCGTAGTTTAGCAGTTGCTTCAAACAGCTCCTGCCTACTGTGCATAATCTTATTGTTAATGAATTTTATCAGGGATTAGGTGGCTGCCTCCTGGCAATACCACAATCCAAACTCAAGTCTCTTGGCGTATGCTTGTGAATTAAATGGCATATTTTGCTTTTGCTCTGTCTCATACCCGTGAATGGATGGGAGTTGAATTACTTGGCTAATTGAAAAATACAGTTAAACAAATGGAACTTCAGTGGTGGCTTGGCAGTGAAGCAGTGAGGATGTGAGCGTGTGCAGCATGAGCCATTTTACTTGGTCACATCAAGGACTGTGCTGATCTTTCATTAAACCATCTCAGCAGTAGTTCTAATGGGGACCAAAGCTGAGTACAGCAGTCAGAAGTAGGGAATTTCCCATTAAGGAAGTCACCATCCAGCAGCTCCTCATGTCCCTCAGCATACCCATGGCTGGGCTCCCAGGTAAAGAATGTTCTGTGTAGGACTCATTGACCTGAGTTCCAGGGATGTTGAATTGATCCAAGGCTTTGTATTCAGCAAGAACACTTAACCTTCAGAATGGAATTCATACAGTTGATCCCTGATGTTGGTTCTAGTGATCCTCTGGGGGTCCTTCCCTCTTGAGTGTAAAGGAAATGATGTGGGTAATTTGGGTTCAGAAGTGAAACTTTGAGACACCTAAATGAGGGCAGATTAATCCTATCTTTATATTTTGTTCAGTAGTGCAGCCTTTGGTGTCCACAGCTGTGTAATTGGTTCAGCAACCACAAAAATTGAAGACAACCTTTTTTTCTTTTTCTTTTTTTCTTCTTTTTTTCTCCTTCCCTTTTGCTTACTCCTAGAAATGAAGATTTCACATACAAGTTCTGCATCACACACTGGTGCTCAGGAAATATTCACCCTGAGCTGGGTACTGCCTTTGGTGAGCTGCCCATCTCCGTGCAGCTCACTGCTTAGCCTGGGAGTGCAACCAGGCAGGTGGGTGACAGCACTGCGGACAGCCACATACAATGCTAGAATAGCATGTGGATGTAAATAAGGGTGAAAATGCAATGTTACAAAGGTCTACAACCTGCCCAGAAACACATGCTCACAGTTTGTGCAGGGAGGACTGTGGTGTGTGTTCCCCTAGCACCTGGAACCTGGTTACCTACCTCTAAAGGAGTAGAGGTGACAGAGATGAGACTTTCCCAGCACCTCTCCTGTCTTATCTTCAGGCTGCACTTTGCAGCCGACTCAAATTCTAGTGAGCCTCTCACTAGCTGGCCAAGTGAGATTTGCTGGGCAGATAACAATAATGCAAAAAAAAATCCAGCAAGGCTTCTGGTTCCGGTCATTTGTAAACCCATACTGTGAAGTTATTCTTCTAAGTGTATCTGGGATGTATTTGTTCATCTGACCAATATGGGTGGGAGAAACAGTCCCACTGTGACGCCACAGGCTGGTGCTTAAATTCCGTGCCGGTAACAGGCTGTGACCACGTCTGTGCCTTATTTTGCTGCTCATGGAGCTGGCTTCAGCAGTGTTGTCCTCCCCCGAGTGCAGCTGCACGTGTTTGCTGCCATCCTCAGTCTGCTTTTCCAACACGGTTGTAGTTTTCTCTTAGCATGGTTTGTTTCGTGCTGTTTACACCATGAGCATCTGCACCATTCCAGCTGCACTGCGGTGAGAGGATGCAGCCCGAAGCGGCCTTTTTGGCTGCATTGTGGAGCTTCATGCAACAGTGGTCACTGGCACTGACCTTGGAACAGACTGCAGCCAAGCTACTGAAATGGGACAAATTCTCCTTGTATACAGAGTGGAATTAATATGGTGAGTGCAAATAGTATGGACAGGCAAAAATGTTGGCCTTGAGGTGGCAAAGCACAGCAGTAAGAGACCACTGTTATGTCCTATTCTTCTTTGCCATGCACGTCTGCACACTGTGCATTCCAATAGTGCCACAAATCCTGCCTTCCTGGATAAAAATAGAAAATTAGAAATTCAAAGCATGTAAAGGATAATTGCAAAATGATTATTATAACTTGGAGGAAGCAACAGATGCTTCACTTGTTGATGTGACTTTCTAAAGGAGTACTAATTTTCCAAGCCTATCAGTACGTGCTAATCAGAGACATTTCTGTCTGTTCAGGAGCATGATGAGATCCCTCCAAACATCCTTTGTCTTGGCCCAGTAATACAATGCCAAGGGATGCACTTCTGGGAAGAGCAAAATAGATTTTGCCACCACCTTTATATTTTGTTTCTTTCAAATTTTCTTAACTGAGCAAGTAATCTATCGACATAAAATGCAAAGTAATCATTGGTGCTTTAAAATAACACTGTAAAGCCCCAGATCCAGTTATAAAAAATACTTTTAAAAAATCTCTGTTTTCACTAAAGATAAGGTTAATGCTTGTTGAAATTAGTACTGCTGATAAGGAATTGACACCTGGAGCTCATAGGTGGGGGTACACTGAAAATTTTATGCTCCTTTCTCCTGATCCAGAGGTCTGAACCAGCTGTGACTTCTGTTTTAGCAAGATCCCAGCCCAGCTCTACAAAACCAATGGCTGTCACTGTAGTACAAGAAAATGAAAGAGATTGAGCAGTTGGGACAGTGATTGTGGTATTGCTGGGAACAGAACAAAACAATTCCTTGTACCTCAGTGAGAAAGAAGTCTGGAGCACAAGTCATATAGGGAGCATCTGAGGGAACTGGGATGGTTAGCCTGGAGAACAGGAGGCTCAGGGGAAACCTTACAGCTCTCTACAACTGCCTCAGAGGAGGTTGTGGTGAGGCAAGGGTCAGCCTCTGCTCACAGGTCACAGTGAAAGGGCGAGATGAAATTGCCTGAAGTTGCACCAGGGGAGGTTCAGGTTGGATATTAGGAACAGTTTCTTCTCATAAAGAATGGTGAGGCACTGGCAGAGGCTGCCCAAGGGAGGTGGTAGAGTCTGTCCCTGGAGGTGTTCAAGAAACATGGAGATACGATGGCACTGAGGGACATGGATTAGTGGGAATGGTGGGGATGGGTTGGTGGTTGGACTAGATGACCTTAATGATTCCATGATTTGAAGTCCCCTGTGGAATTTCTGTGTTACATTGAGTTTTCCATGCCTGGCAATGTGAAATAACTCAGTGACATTATAGCCATGTCAGCCTACAGTATGGGTGTAAAGCACTGCACAGATGTCTCTGTACAGGGGTCATGTTTATGCACACTTTCTCCATGAGTTGGAGCCAAGGTCAGGGAAGGGATCACAGGGCAGGCATCATTAAATCTGTAGATTTTCCTATTTAGGGAAAAATAGGATGGAAGAAGCGAGGGGAAGTTGTAATGTTCTACACTAAAAGTCTTCGAAAGTTCTTACAGCCAGAACAACAACTTAGCAGCCATAATTCTCCCAAACACTGGTTTACAATCCTGGATGCCTCAAATAGTCATTGACAAAGCAGTTTCTAAAAGCACAGAATTTCTACTTTGTAACATATTTTTTTTAAATGACATTCTCCACTGATTTTTATTTTGTAGTAACACAAATGCTTCATGTAAGTAATAACTGAACCTCTATTTTGAAAACCAGTTTCTGCTCTTTACTCAGCAGGATATCCAAAATTTGGTGCTGCGTGCCTATTTCAGATTTCCTTCCATACACAGACTCATGTTTTCAAACTGTGAAGGTTTTCATTGTCTCAGAATACAAAGTAAAGCAAGAGATAAAAAGCGATTGAGGTCAACAAGCAGTACTGCCAACTCCCTGCAATGCTTCTTTTCTAATTCAGGTATTGGTAGAGAAATTGTTTCCAGAGACCTTGGGATGAAGTTGTGAGCATAAGCCCAGACACCATACTGCAGGATGCAAGTGCTCGGAGTTATGGGCAGTACGTTCTGAATTACTATCTTGGAGCATCATTTATTCTTTACAGTGCATTTCTGAACATGTTAAGTGTTAATTTTTGTTGTCTTAAGATGCTAGAAAGATTTAGTAGTAGTAAATTACTGGATGTGGGATTAGAAGCCAATGCTCTTAGTGTTCCCAAACTGCAGCAGGTATGGTTTTGCAGGTAGGAATAACCAGCTTCAGTACTATCCTGTTCAAAGATCAGAGACAGGCTGCATTCAGGTGCACGCAGCCTGACTTAACCAGGATGAGCTGAGGTTTGACAACCATGCAGGTGAACACTGTATCAGATAAAAATAACAGGACATGAGGTTGCATAAGCTGTTTGGATGCTCTGCTCAGTAACATAAGGATTTTTTCAGTTTATTTAGAAGTTTTGAGACTCCTCACGCTACTCCTCACTAGACATCAGCTGACAGCTCCCTTCATGGCTTGCAGCAAATGTTGGTTTTATGACAGAGCAGTGTCCTGTTCCTATGGGAATGAACTGAGGGTATGAGGGAAAGGGATTGCAGCTGGGAGACAGAGAGATTGGCCAAGGAAACATAAAGAAGGAGAGAAGCAGGAGGTGCGTGGAGGAGAAGGAAGCATCTGTCCTCGTGCACAGGTTTTCCTCCCATGTTTCCCAAGCAGCGGGAAGGGAGAAGGGTGTCTGCCTATGGGTCTTCGTCCTGCACGAGGCAGTGGGGCATGCCTAGAGATGGAAAACAGGAGGTACTCCCTGTGCACAGAAAGAGGGCAGAAGGCAATGAGCACTGAGAGGGGAAAATGTGGTAAAGGAGAGGTGTTCATCTTAAGGACCCTGGGAAACTCCACCTTCTTGTTAGTGCACCTCTGATCTGTAGGCAACACTTCATGTGATTTTTCTTTTTTTTTCTTTCTTTCTTTCTTTCTTTCTTTCTTTCTTTCTTTCTTTCTTTTTTTCTATTTTCAGCAGTAGCACATCTCCAGGTACTTACACCACGTTCTAAAACATATGGCAGAGCATTTGCCCATATGGGTTGGAAGAGTGATGTGCATTCGGCAGATCAAGCTCAGAACAATCAAAAGTGGATTTTTTCATTCCAAACAGGAAAACATGGCAATCATCTCACATTGTCTAGACTTTCCTCTCCGTGTCATCTTTACATATTTTGCAGCTATTACATTCGTTTCCTTTGGCTTCCTTTCTGCCAAGATCCATCTGCAGCTTGGAATCAGTGAAGATAGCTTTTCATATTCATGATGTTAGTCACAGCGAGCATATTTTGAGTGAGTGCTTCTGATGCTTCCATCCGCTTTTGTTATAGTAAATTAATCCCGTTCTGCTGGGGTGATGGAAACGGGTTGGGTTTGTGTTTATTATTATTTATCTATGCAGATACTGTAAATGAAATGAAAAAAAGATCACGAAGCCCATGTTTTAAAATAGCAATCACTCTCGTTTTTCTTAGAAGATAAATTATCAGGCAGATATAATAGAGAAAACTCATTATTTCAGCTGTGAAAATGTATTAATTAAAGGTCTGCGCCACAACAAAAACAGGAAGACAAAGTTATTGCAGAGTGATTTTCATTCAGAACTAGTGGAACTGTAGCTTACAGCTAGCTGGAAGTGGAAGTTAATGTTCTCCTTCCCAGACCTGCTGCTGCTGCTGATGGGATTTTGAAATGAATTTTGACAACTCCAGGTAACTCTGCACCGATGAGCAGACTGCTGGTCAGTGGGCGAGGGAGGGGGCTTGAGTACTGCTGGAACCCTCTCACATGTGGGACGGCTGAAGGTGAACTTCAATCAAAGCCTCAAATTCCTGCAGCTTCCTCTGCTGAAGAGAATGTACCTTTATGATTTCACTGCCTTTGGGTCTGTGCAGCAATTTACCAGGAAGCCAAAATTTTTGGTGCAGACAGGGGCTTGGTGGGTGCTCAAGTCTGAGGGAGCAATGGGGTTCTGCACCCCATCCCCAAATTTCCTGTGTGTATACCCCATTGGTGCTCTGGAAATAGGGGAATTGGTCTGATTTTGCTTGTACAATGGGTACATCTCTGCTGTGTGACTAGTTTGCTTTCTTCTAGTTAGTTAGAATGAAATTTCTGTCTGTCATGAGATCAGGAGTGCTTTGCACTCAGTCATTTTTCCCCAGTTAAAAATTGACTGAGTTTGTCATTTTGCCGAAATGCACATATATGCATGTATCAAATTTGTGCTTTTAACCCCAGCCTGACATCCCTGTAGAACAGAATAACAGGCAAATTGCAGCACCAGGGCCTCGAAAGCTCTGGCTGGTGAGTCACCAAGGCACGGCTCCGGCAGGATCCCATGGGCAGGCACTGGGTGCTGGGCGCCAGGAGTTGGGCGCTGAGCGCTCTGCCCCGTCCTGCCTGCAGGTGGGGACTGAAAGCTGCGTTTTGAAGGCACAGCTCTGCTGAAGTGCTGCAGTTCGTCATCACCTCTGCGAGAAATTGGCTTAAATGTATGTAACTGCATGCAGCTATAGATCCGTGTGTGCATTTAGGATGCTTTGTGTTAGATATAAAGTAGGAAATAGCAAATAAAACCGTGGCCAAATTGTCCTTGGTGCTATCCAAGCTGAGTGACAAGCAGCAGGAAAGCAGGCTGGCAGCTCTGCCTCTGGTTCTCTGTGTTCACAGTGATACAGGTTGGGACTTAGGGAACAGTTTCTTCTCAGAAAGAATGACGAGGCACTGGCACAGGCTGCCCAGGGAGGTGGTGGAGTCACCATCCATGGAAGTGTTAAAGAAATGTGTGGACATGGCACTGATGAACATGGTTTAGAGGACATGGTGGGGATGGCTTGATGGACAAGGTGATCTTAGAGGTCTTTTCCAACCTGAATGACTCTATGATTCTGTGATAGGGCTGCAGAGCAGCCAGGCTGTGATTGGTATTGGGGATAGGGACTGCTGCTGTGTGTTACCCCCATGAGCCCAAAACCACAGATTTATGTTTGATTTCAACTGAGCCAGTTTTATTTTTTATTTTTTATTTCAGAGGGAATTTGCTCTGATTTTGGGCTTTATAAAACTTACTCCTGTAAAGATACAATCAAAGTATTTTTGTCCCTCTAGAATTTTCCTAAACATGGAGAGACAAGCTAACCCCTAATTTACTTCCCTAAAATGAGAGTGCTTTGTAAGAAACTGTATCTCTAAGCAGAGGAAAATCAGGAGTACTTCAGCTGGCTTGCACCCTGCTGGGAAGAGCCCATGGAGCACGATGCATGTCTGTGAGCACCGTGAGCACTGCTGCCATCAGCTGTTCTCCTACCGGGTAGCAGCATTATGGAACAGCCCTGCTGGTCACAGCTTGCCCCTCACCACACCTGGGTGGTGATCTCGTGATGTTTCCCAAAGCCTCTTCCTCCCCTTCTCATCTCCATGGTGTCTCTGTTTGCTTAACCAGAACCAATGAAGCCCCCACCCATGCTGGGCTTTATGAGCCTTTTTGTCTTTTGTTAAATACTGAAATCTTTTCTGTCCCTTGGTTAGGTTTTACAGGCTCCTGAGGGAGTGAATTTTCAAAGCCTTTTTTGTCAAAAAAGCCCAATCTTCCAGCCCCAGCCACCCCCCCAGCTTGTAGGCTTGCTCCTCCAGCTGTTGCAGCCTTTGATCGTCAGATTCTGTTATGCCACCTGATTGAAGGCATTCAGAACTCAAGGTGAGAGCAGACAGAAATTTACATCTGAAGTGATTTATTAACCTTCTGTAATTTAAGGTCATGCTAGTTACAGAATATTGTTAGAACTTAATGTCTGTCTCTCTTTGTGCCATCCGGTAATAAACAACTGGCATTAGTTTAATTCAAAATTGTTTCTTTTTTCTTTCACAGTGGAAATATTAGAAGGAAATAAAAGCTGTTCCTTGTAAAAGTGATTATGAAAAAAATAACTCCTGAATTCTCATTCTTAAAAGTCCATATGCTACAAGCACAGCTTTTTAACGTATTTCCTATGTAAGAAATTGAAAATTACCCTATTAGGCAGCAACTGAATGTCAATCTGAAAAGTATAAGTATATCATATCTGATAGATATGCAGACTTTGCTTGGTTGTGCTGTCATATCCCTTTTTCTTGTGAGACAAAAGGTCCTGGATGGGTTAATTCCAGGATGGACATAATTCAGCTACAATGCTCAGCATATCATGACCATACTCTTCTACTAGTGCTGCCATGCTGTGCAGTGGGGTAAGTTCTAATCCCTTTGTCTCTTTATCATCCCTTAAGTATCCTTTAGAATACTCAGGATGTTACAGAGTACCTTGGCATTCAGGCATGATGTACATGGCACTCACTAAGCCCTCACTTTGTTGTTTTTATGAAGGTTGTCTTTTAATTCCTTGAGAACAGAATAATCATTTCACATATGCAGTGAAAATGTATGGATAGCCAAGCATTAAAATGCATTATAATGTCAAATGTCTGTTTTTATGACAGAAAGCCAAAAATAACCCCAATATGAGAGATCTTTAGGCCCATAGAGGTGTTATTGGCAAAGGTCTGGATGAGCAAGGCTCCTTGTGTGGTTTATGGATGTGTTTGTATGAGTGTTCTTGTGTGTATGTGTGCACACGTCCCATTTAGACAGCAAAATCCTTTTTCCTTTTCTCTTCCTCATCCATCATAAAACACACGCAATGATGCAGAAAGGCTTTCTGCTTTTGCCTCTGTCCTTGATGGAAGAACAGAGTACCCAGGCATGGATTTCCTCTACAGTCCAAGAAGACATACTCCTACTTCCTTGACAGATCCAGGATGAGATTTTTAAAGTATCCCAGATTCTTTTAAAACAAAAACAACAGAAATCCATAAAGACAATTTGGGGAGAAAAAACAAACAAACAAACAAAAAACACCAAATAATCACCAAAATCACTCAAAAAGAAAGAAATTGGCTAAACATTGTTAAAGTTGAAGTCATGTGCTATGTGCCAGGGAGAGATGTGCTAATGTGGCACTGAGTGGTGTGGCAAAGTGGGCATGGTGGTGATGGTTCAATGATTGGACTAGATGATCTTCGAAGTTCTTTTCCAACCTTAATGATTCTCTGATTCTATGATATGTTGCAGGCACAACACTTGGAAGAAAGGAGCTGTGCAGGGGTTACACTGTGAGGGAAACTGTTCACTCCCTGCTAGAAAGAGACATTTTTCTCTGACAGCTTGTGTCAAACTCTGAACTGCTGTCACTTTGCACCCGAACACACATCTAGTGGAAAGCAGTGCTGTGTCACTGGGAGGACAGAATTTCTGTGAAAAGAATGCGAACTTCAGAAGGAAAGTCTTTAAGTTACCAGCACACTGCTTTTGCAAACACGAAAGAAATCACTCGCTAATTAGATGCATTGGGAAATATTTGTTCTTACAAACCTGTGGCACCCAGAGTTGCTCACTTTTTTTCTATCTTTCCAAGCACCTTCTTCAAAGAATGAGGGCACAGGAGCAGCAGTGGCTGTGAGAGTAGCTTTGGTTTCAGCAGGACACAGGGTGGGCAGGTCCTGACCCTCACAGAACCCAACCCCCTTTGCCCTCTTCTGGGCTGCCTCTGGTCGGCAGAGCTGCAGCTCAGCTACTATAGGGCTGCAGCCCTGCATCAGTTAAGGGCATTGGGGTGGAGGTGTTGCAGATGAACCCTTGGGGTTTCCCTTCTCATCTCCTTCATGCAGCCTGATTCTATAGACGCTCTCAAGAAATGCTTGAATCTGAAGACATTTGGGATCATTTCAGTAGGGATGAATCTGTTCTGGGTTCAAAAATTGAGAAGTTTGGCGTGACTGCACACTCTATCCAGTCAGTGGAAGGAAACTGATGCTTCTGGAGAATGATTAATCTCAGCCTAAAAGCATCGTATTTTTTTAATCTCTTTCAAAAGGGGCCTGCTGTTCTCTGAGTGTAAAAAGCCTGTTGGTGCCAGTGTGGAGATCTAAACTTGAATGAGATGAATCCTGCTCTGTATTTGTATCCTGACAGAATCTGGAACAGGGACAGAACTTCTGACACCAACTTTCATCTTCCTAACCACGGAGCTGCTGAATATTCTCAGTCTCACTTGTTCTGCGCTGTATAAATGTTTGCAGGGAGTGAGGATTGCTTTGAATCCTGAATTGCTTACTGTTGTGTATGAGTGTTGCAGTATCAAGTGGTCATGAAGGAAAGCTGGAGCAGAAAACACATGCACATGCAATGCATTGCTCTTACCATCCAGTGACAGTAGAAGACAACCCTTCAGAAATGACTGCTGCAATGGTAAGAGTGTGATAAATGACACACCAAAAAACAGCTCACTTTTTCTGCCAGAGGTGATGAGGAACTGCTGCATGTACACAACAGAGTTCTTACCCAAAGGGGATGACATTGTAGCAGTTCCTTTCTCTCTTCCTTCTATCTTGTTCTTGCAGAGCCTGTGACTGCCTTTTGTACCCTCTTGCTGCCTTCTTTGTGCTGCCATCCAATGCAGAATACTTCATGTTATGTTTTTTGCTGTGCCCTAAAATGAAGCTTGCTAGCTTCTGAAGTTGCATTCCCTTTGGGACCACTAATTGGTATGCTGTGCCCTGTGTTTGTGACCTTGGGACTCTGGTGTCATCCTATTCCTGCAATGCATCCTTAGGGCAGCTCCTCTGCCGTCGTCCTATATTTGTGCTCTCAGGAACCTCTGCTATGTAGTACAGCATAGCTGGTTTCTGATTCCCAGTATTGATTGAGGCTATGTGTCCTTTGATCTCCTGACAGTGACTCACCATGCAATAGTTAGCTGCCATTCTGGCAGACATAGGAATACTCCAAAAAAAGTTTCGAAGTGGAAAACTAATTAAAAAGATAGTGCATAATGAACAGAGAGAGTAGAGATTACAGGCCTTGGTTGAGAAGCTTTATTCTTGTGAAGTTAACCTCAGTTGGTTGGCCAGATATCAGCCTGGGGGGTGACATAAGTTCTCCAGCAAAGACTCACAGTTTGAGTGGTATTTTTAAAATATATATAACTACTTCTTTTTCATCATAGTTTTGTAATTTTCTTTGTAGTATTAATTTTCTTCAGCGTCTCTGGATGCCATTCATTGGGTTGCTTAGGCTAAAGGTCAGTCTATGCAACTATGCTTCTGTGATTTGAGTTCTTATGACTTGATGATTTTTTCCTTTGTCAGTTTTATTCTGCATTTTCATGCCTTGATTCCATTAGATATCATAAAATATCTTTTAGTACCCTAAGATTACATACTTACAAAGTAATTTGGAGTAATTTCTTAAAATGGTGTGAAATTAGCTAATTATGAGTGCTCTATGACTATATATAGTATTTATGATTTTAAGGACATTTCCTCTTAAAGAATTATGGCTTTTGTTATACTGGAGAATCACTTTTCTATTGAAAGACCTTAGAAAATATGCTGTTTCCATTTTCTACTAATGCTTCCTGCTAAAGCTGAGATCACTGCTGGGTTATAGAGTCAATTTTCTCTTTCCTATAAGCAATTCTGCATGCAGAGTTGAAGATCTTTAGCAGAACCATGCCAACATACATGGCATAGCCTAGAATGGAAATGAAGAGTTCAAGTTTATTCCTTGACTCAAAGATGATCTGAATTCCAATCTCATGTCTGATTTCATATGTTCTGGACTAATGCCTCAAATTACTGGGCAGCCAAAGGCTTCAATCTAGATATTCCACTTGAGTAAGAAAGCCAGAACTAGGTATTTGGTGGCAAGGGATTCACAGCTGAATGTCAGCACTGGAGAACAAAACCAGGCTGGCTCGGAGGGATGAAGTCAGCCCCTTCCTTGTCTAAGTTCTGCCAGCCTCCTTAGTGTTCCCTGGCTCTTGAGTTTCTTCTGTGAGGTCATGATCATAGAGTCATGCCTGGGGGCTCGCCATTTCTGTGGTGGGATGGGTTCAGTACCGGCATGCATCTGAGGGGCTGGGGCTGTCCCTGTTGGACCTGAGGCTATGGGGAGGGGGCTCTAGCCTGTGGTGCTGCTCCCAGCCCAGACTCCATGATAGGCCACAAGCAAGGATGACTGAGGCCTATAAGGGGTCACGGAGGACGAGGGGTGCTGCAACTGTGCCAAGAGGCAGAGAAACCATTCAGATGGCCTAAGACTTCACAGCTGCTCGGATGCAGTCCTAGCTCCTCTGTGAAGCCATCCATCCCCTGTGTTGTGATGCTTGTGTTTCTGCTGTTACCATGTCTATCTTTGTTTTGTACCCACCTCTCACTGAGTTTTCTCTCTGTGTTTCGCATTACAAAGGCTGCCTTCAGCTCCCCAAAGTCACCTTTACCAAGAGGCTGCTGTGAGGAGGTCTGGTTGGCAGCAGCCAGCAGAATGTGTACCACCAAGGCCACTAACCAGACCTGTCCCTCCCAGTGCTGTAGACCTGTCCCTCCCAGTGCTGTAGCCATGAGGAAGTCAGGAGCAGAGCTGTTGGCCCCTCTGCCTTTGCTATAAACCAGCTCCCATCACTTCTGTGTCCCATAAAAACTAGCATGAATTGACATTTTGACATACAAAGACTCTGACTGCAAGAAAAAATACTAAGAGATGCCATTAAAATGAGTGGAGTAAGAGAAGCCATTAAAACTAGTGGATCTTTTAATACTGTGTATTTCACATGGTATAACTGCCTTTTTGCTTCTTTATCTATTACTTCAATGCAACCTTTTACACAAAGATGTGATAGTTCCTTGCAGTACCTCAGGCTACACTGGCTGAGGTTTCTGCACTCAGTAGTTTGATGTGAGCATAATTGCGGCTGCCACATAGCAACAACTTTTACTGCTCTGCTTTGCCTTGTAGGGCCCATTTATTCCATCCGAGCATGCTGTGCTTCCACAGCTAGTCCCGGATAAAAGATTCCAAATCTACCTTAGTCACATCACAGGATGGCAATGGATGGCAATGCAAACCTGACTGTCAAAAATCAGCATCTTCCTCTCCAGGGTAAGCAGTCACTCCCCAGCAGGCCTGCTGCTGGGCTGATGGTGGCAGGGCTCTGTGCTGCTATGCGTACTATTACTGGTCCTGCTGGTGTCAGGAAAATGTCTGAAGTGAATGGGGAGGACCAGGGAGGTTTACAGTGTGGTGGCTCCTTTGGACTTTGGAAGCTCCGTGAACAAGGGGAATGGATGGGTTCTGCAGAACGGAGCATGGACACTTGAGTCAGAAGCTATAAGCATGGATCTCCAGTGGAATCCAGGACCACTTGTCACTTTGTCAGCTCCAGGTACTGCCACTGCTGGGGTACTTGCTGGCATTTTGCAGTAGCAGATGGAGCTCATGGATGCTAGAGCTTATAAGTGGGGATGTAATACAAATAAGTTTTCTGTAATTTGTAAAACATTTTAACAGTCTTAAAAATGCTACTAAATCCTCTGAATTTCTTCCAAAACTACTTAGTCTGGGAAAGAGCTGCTAGTCAAAGAACATAGTGGACCTGTAAAATTGTAAGGCAGAGATGTAATTGTTAACCTCAGGAGATTGAAGGTATAGAGGAGATCAGTTCAGGCTGCATTTGCCTTTGTATGCCAGCATAAGAAAAGTTCAACATATAGAGAGCAGGATGAGAGAAGAGAGAAGAGAACTGGACAGAGGCTGATGGAGGAGACTGCCTATGGGGAATGGGGCTGTTCATGTTCTATCAGCAGAGCCTAGTGCAGGCTCTTTCAATTGTGTTAAGCATGAAGAACTATAGCATCTCAGCTGGATGCTGTGCAGGAAGGCTCTCCATGCTTCTCAAGACAGTGGGGATGCTGCATGCTGGTGGAGGTGTCCTGAAACAGCTTTGTGATCTGCTGCTGCTGGCATGGTGGTACTCATGGCATGGCTTTGCCAGATACCACCCCAAAACCCACCACAGCATCATAGAATCATTAAGATTGGACAAGGCCTATATGATTATCTAGTCCAACCACCAACCCATCACCACATTAACCCATGCCCTTCAGTGCCACATTTACATGTATCTTGAACACCTCCAGGGACCATGACTCCACCATTTCCCTGGTCAGCCTGTGACAGTGCCTCACCGCTATTTCCGAGAAGAAATTGTTTCTACTATTCAACCAACACCTGATATCCACCTGCATTTTTCCTAATATCCATCCAAAAACAGGGATGCAGAAAGCAGGAGCAGTTCAGAAGACATGCTTGCATTCCTCTTACATGGAGTGATTTCAAAGAGTAATCAGTCAGTATTGTTCATGGTGTGTGGAGCTTTAGGAGGTATTCTGAAATATTTTATACTAACACTGCAGTGCTCCATATTGCCTGCTGGGCTTATTTTTCAAAAACTTCTGGTGTGAGTGAAGTGCTAATTGGAATATATGTTTCATACACAGAGAGCTTTGTGGACTGTTCAGGAAGAGGTTTGATTTTCCTGCTGAATTAAATACCTAAAGAGCTACCTAAGTGTGGCTCTTTGTAGTCTCAGATTTAGAGACAGGGTGAACAATTTTCTGGTTTATGGACCACAATTTTTAAAATATTTTAGTTAAAGCTCTTGGCATAGGTTTTAATCACTCTGGGAAAATAAAAAAAACACCCAAATTCATTAATATGTATGAAGAGAAACTTTAGCGCTGTGCATGAACCCACCAATGTGAGAGGACAGTATTTTGACTGTTTAGATTTCATGTGGTTTTGCACTACTTTTGGGCAATCCAGAAATCAAAAACTATATATTTCTTAGTAGATTGTTAGAAAAGCATTATACAATTCAGATGGATTCAGTGACAGCAGTGGCCCATATTTACCAGTAGAGGAGAGACTGATGATTGCCCGTGTCTCATCCCTGCAGTCTCCAGGTGCGAGTCTCTCACAGTACTGCTGGCTTTACTGTCCCATTTTAGATTCACCTCCCACTGTCTTCACATCTTCAGCACCTCTGTACAAGAAATAGGCTTATGCCTTGGCAGCATGCAGTAATCCTTGGGGAAAAGGAGTAGGAAGAAATATTACAGGGATGGCCTTTTGTTGGTCTGGGACATTCCTGCATGGATGGGTGTAATTGCTGCTTCCATGCAGAAGTGTCACAGCAGTGCCAGCCTGCTGATGGGGCAGCTCAGCACATCTGCAACATGTCACATTTTATTTGATTTTAGTTTTAATTAACTTACATTTTCATTTTAATTCAAGCTTAAAAGCTTGAAGTAGATGAAAATTGAGCAGGTCAGCCAGTGGTCACATCACAGAAAGAACATTCATCCCCCGTCTTTCTCCTCCCATCTGGTGTGCCTGTTTGTTTGTTTATTTATTTATTTATTTATTTATTTATTTATTTATCTACCTCCCCCTTCCATCCCCCCAGTTTAGATATCTCCCACCTTTAAAATTTTTACAGCAGTTCATCTGTAGAAAATGGATAGCTTCCTGCACAAGTCTAGCTTCCTGTGTAAGTTACATACGTATATGTATATACATGACTCTATTCCCTGTTCATTGCAGGGGAGTTGGACTGAATGACCGTTAGGGATTCTTTCCAACTCACGATTCTATCATTCTATGATATTTATTTTCTGAGAGGTAAAACCACCCTTCGCAGACAGGACATGTGGCAAGTTCCTGAGCAGGAGGGCAAGATGGGCTCCAGGCCCTGTGTGTGTGTGTGTGTGTGGGTGTGTTTGCTCCAGCTTTCTTCCAAGTGTTTAAAATTGATATATTTGTACCTTGTGAGCCAAACTTTCTTTACTGATTAACCAAACTGGTAGAACGACTTATTGCCACAGAGGCACAAAAAGCAGGAAAGGACAGAGCATCATTTTTAGACTGGTTACAATTCAGCACTATCGCTTTTGTTACTATGTCTCAATGACGTATTAAAAACAACCCACACTCTTGAAGCTTAGGGACCAGCTATGGGGATAGCGTGAGATCACACCGTTACTGTTGGAAACACCAAGACAAATACTCTGGGACGCTGAAGGGCAGGCTGAGAGCATGTTTGCTGGCTGCAGGATGGCGAAGGTCTCTGCAGAGCCAGGCTATGGACAGGTGGGCAGTAGGAAGACTGATGGCCAGGCCTGGGTGCTGAGCAGGGCCAGAGCAGGCCTTGGGGCATGGCTGAGGTCTGAGGCTGCTCCTTTCCAAAGCACAGCTGCTGCTGTCCAGATGGAGGGTTCTCCTTTGGGAGGAATGGCTAATTAAAAAAGCTCTCTGTTTCCATGACAGCTGTGAAGGTAAAGGTGATGTTTGGCTCTGATGTGACAGATGGAGAAACAGCTTTGGAAGCCTCTGAGTCTAATCGACATGGAGCCCCTCGTGGATGGTCTCTTCGAGCTTTCTCTCAGTGACGAGAGCAGGCAGCCTGCCTCGCCTGCGTAGCCCTTTCAGCAACAATTACAGAAAATATCCTAGGAGTCAAGGGGATGAAAGAGGGAAAAAGGAGTCTTTTGGGAACTTACAGAAGTAAATCCCCAGTGAGATCAGCCATCCCTTTGGGCAAGGCCAAAGCTTTTTCTATCTTTCAGCTCCATGGCAGTGCACCAAGAGTCTTCCCCCCTTCACAAAAAAGCTTCCTTCCAAGTACAAAGAAATGTGAAAGGTCATGTCCTCCTTAGCTGAGCTGTGTTCTTATGCAATGTCTTAATCAGTAGCTACTGCTGGTTTCTAATAACAAAAGCAGGTGATTTGTGTTGTCCTTGAGTACAAGGTGTCGGGCGTGTCTAAATGCTTATATGACACACAGGAGTACATCAATAAATTGGCCAACATGAATAATTTAGCAGAGGTGTTTAATGTGGAACTTCTGAGATAGAGAAATCAGAGATTGGGTGTACAGTAAATGATCAGATGGTGAGAGATGGCAAGACAAAGATCTGAAGGATATGAGAAAGCAGAATGGAAGAATCAGTCCACTAAAAGGCAACAGAACTGATTGCAAAGGTATGATTGAGAACAAATTGGTGAGGAGCTGTGAAGGAGCAGGAGAGATTCAAGACAGATTTGGTGGTACCAAGGGCATCTGGGATGTAGAAAGCTAAGTCGGGATTACAATACTCAGTAGAGGTGCTGGACACCAGGCTGAAGCTCTTCTTTTATGCAGATCTGGCATTCCTGGCAATAGTGGTGGGCTGCTCTTTAGATGAGAGTTGATAAATACTGGGGGGAGAAATAATATTTGAACTTCTGCATCAATTCCTGGCAGGCAACTAGTGGCATTGGTGCTAAAGTGTTAGCAGCCTTAGCACTGAAGACATGGGGAAGGGTAGGCATGTGGGCTGTGGCCCACGAATGTCCCTCCTACAGGGAATGATAATGTAGTAAAACGAGTGCAGCCTGAGCTCTACTATACTTAAATGATGAGAACAGTCAGTCCAGCAAATGTCTATAGGGAAAGATGGCATCTTTGGCAAGACTGAATGTGAGTTATTCATTATTTAAATTTTTTTTTTCCGGCTTTTTAATGAAGTTTTTGGGCAGAGATGGTACAGCTTTCCTTGTGTCTAGGAAATGGCTCCTGACAGACCATGATGCCATTGGAATGACCACTTTAGTCTCACTGCATTCCCCCATGCCACCTTTATTTGTTTCATGTAACATCCAATGAAGATACTCCTGGAACACAGGCTTGTCCACATGATGTGCTGTTCAACCTCAAGTGTGGGCCTTGCCCAAAGCTCATACATGCTTGGATACTGCAATAAAGACTAATAAAACACTACTGGCTTATCAGAGGTGACTGATAGGGCTGAAAAAGTTCAGTTTTGGATAACGGGAAGCAAAGTTCTACTTTCCTCCTTAGACCTGGGGAAAGACAGACAAAATTAGAAATTGGGCTTAGAGGAGATGGTTAGGAACCACTGCTGACATTTTTTCTGTAAAAGATCCATATGGTTTAGTGAACAATGCTGGTAGTAGGTGGATGGTTGGACTCAATGACCTTACGTGTCTTTTCTAGTCTCAACGATTCTATGATTCAGTATTTTTTTATCTTTACAGAAGTGCAGCACTCAGGAGAAGAACTAATCCTTTGATGGTTTACTGTGTGTTTCCTGTGTTATTTCATACATAAAAAGGGGCCATAGGAATGACAATACAACACAAACACTATGCCGTGTTGTTTACAGGAGATGGGCAGAAGCATGAAGGGGTGAGTCTACACCGCATCAGAGGTTTCCCCGTGGTGCTGCTGGGGCTGAGTCAGGCCCATGCTCACAGTTCAGGCTATGCAAATGGAGCTATTTAAGGAGCAACAACTGTTTTTGGAGCATTAAAGACACTTTAAATTTGTTACATGTTTATTGGAATGAAAAATTATGTTATTAGTTCAGCTGGTTGATTTTCTTTATGTGGAACATCAATCTTCTGAAAAATGCAGCACTGCTGAAACAGGCTCAATGGATGAAGGCAAATTGTTAGTTTTTAAGCCTAATTTCTAAGGAAAAAGGAAATGCATATATTTTTTTATATGTCACATTTGTGTGGAAAAAAAATCAGTACTTTTCCAGACAGCCCAACTTACAGTGCCTATAGTCCGTACATGGTAGTTTATTTTGCATAACTGAAGGTAAGGAGCATGTTTCTGCTCTGCTCAGTGGAAGATGGATTGGGCTCCAGAACGGACTGTCTGGTCACAGTTCTTTTGACATTCTTATGATGTTTCTGTAAAGTAAACTGGAAATCAAATTATCCCCCTTTATCCAGCCTGTGAACAAACCTTTTTTATTTACAGGTTCTAACTAGCACTTAGAACCACAAAATTCCTTTTGCTTGTATTGTATATGCCCAGGATGTGTCTCTGTGATGCTGCGATTCTGACACCCTGCTTCCGTGTTTCCTGGGGCTGGAAGGAAAATTCGAGTTCATGCTTCTCAATCCAGGCAGACATTCCCTGCACCTGTATATCTTCCTGCACCTCACTGTGCCCATACAGAATTGGTTTGGTTGTCTGCATGTAATTCATTAATTGTTCCCCTCTCTGGAGTAAGAAATCAAAATGGAGATTTCCCACTTCTATCAAGCAGTAGTTCATTAATTCTACTCATCTACATGCAAATGATGTTTCTCAGTGTAACACCAAAGCGTGTCACTCAAAATTAACACAGACCATGTACAATTGAAAAAAAAAATTTTTTTTGGATATATATTTTATTTGACAGTGGTTTAGAATATCATACAGTAAACAAGATTTCTGTAAAAGTTAATTTATCCATAGTGGTGCGTTTCATAAAAATAGTTGCTCACTTACAGCCTTTCTGTGACTATTAATACATGGAATTATATTTATAGAGATAGAGCTGTACAGGGTAAATTCACAGCTAACACTACACAGAAATATTATTTGGAATGGGGTTTAGATGATGTGCTGTCTTCACAGGTTATCGATTACAGCCGCATAAAGCAATTACTGCACAAGGAGTAGCTGTGAACTGTGCAAATTAGAGTTTATGCAAGCATAATCTCCACTGTTTTTTCAGATTTCATTGTTTGCTTTCTTTATACATAAAAATAAGATACTGGGACATGCATCTACCCTACAGAAGCATTGTCCAAAATTAGATTCAATAAATTAATGGCAAATCATATTGGAATTATACTGGATTCTAGTTCAGGGGATAAAGATTTGTTGTTTTTTTTTCTGTGGTTTTTTTTTTTTTCATTAAATAATAGTTTTATAAACAGCTACGTGGACTTGTGCTTTTTCAGAAATTATACATGGAATTTCTTTTTCCAAAAAAAGAAAAAAAAAAAAGAAAAGAAAATAATTCTTTCAAAGCTGCAAAATCCTTTACTTGAGGCTTTTCAGATAATGGGAGAGGAAGAAACATGCCTATAGATTTCTCAGTCCAGTGCAATGTTTGAGACATACAGCCATGTGCTGATTTCTTGGAACAAAGCCAATCTTAATCTAACATTTCAGCAGAGCATGTGAGGAACTAAGATTGCTTGAGAACAATCTTTTTGAATTTTTGACTACGTGATTGTTTTTTTAATTACCAATATATTATTGCCCAGGATTTTTTATTTTATTTTAATTTTGACAGACAAACAAGCATATGCACACTTATACGTACACACATGCATCTTTTAGAACCAAGATAGTGACTGACTGACTGAACTTAGACTTATCTCCTGTGAAGGCAGACTGGAATGTTTACCTGGCACTTAAGGCTTGAAATTCAAAACAGACAAGCAAAAAAGACCAAAATTAAAAGAAAAAAAATGGAGGTGGGGAAGAAATGATAAAATGTAAACCATTTTTAAAATGGAAATATATCGAATTTACAGATTGAGGGCACCAAAAAGTGTATTTCTGTCTAATTACTGTTACGTGCCTCAAAGACACCTGCTCTGCCAAAGCGAGGGAATGGAAGGTGAGAGCATCCTAACAAAATGGGGGTGAGCATGAAACATAGCACTGTTGATGAGTGAAACTATCATTTTCTGCAGGAGGGGAAGGCCTTTCCTTAAGGAAACTGCAGCTTTTTCTCTGTAGCAATCTTCCTTTCATTGCAGGGGCCACGGGGATATGGGAGTTTTGAGCCTGACCAACTGGCTTGTGTGCTACTCTGCAGGAATCGGGGAACCTGTAGTAAATTGCTTTAGAGAATAATTTGCAAATACAACTGCACCCTAACTCCTTTCCAATGTACAGAAACATGGTTGGTTCACAAAAATGGCAGTAGAAATGGTATCACAGAAACTAATCCACTAGATTCCCAACTCCTCCTGTAGCGTCCAGTGAACTGTGCTACAGGGTATCACGTGGACTATCCCAAAGTGGTGACAGTGGAGACGTGTCATAGGCGTACAGTTCCAAATGCTTCAAAGAAACCCTTTAACCCCTGTCTAGATATGTCAAGAACAATTTATTTACAACATTTTAGCTCCGTGAAAAGATTCTCTCTCAGTTTCAGCTTGCTCCGTGCAGTTTTATTTAAGGCGATGTTCCAGTTTGCGATTGCTCTAACTTGTTCCAGTTTCTTGATATAAAGTTTGAATGAAATCCAAGTCCTTCATGCAGTGGAAAAATATGCTAAAGCTACACTGCACTATCCTTTTCTGTTGTACTGTCCTTCATTTGTTTTGGTTTCTTCCATAGCTGCCAAAGTCCCTAAAATGGAACTGGGACTTTAGGGTCAATTTCAAATCTCCGTGTTGACTATATGCTTTTTGAACTTATTAGATACTGTGCACATTGTCATGGAATTACACGCTAATGTCTTCATCCCTCAATGCTTTGTGTATATGTGTGATAGTTAAAATAAATTAAAATAAATCAACGTGAGACAACAACTAAGAAGAATGTTCTGCGTCAATTTGAGACAGTTAGAGGGCAACAGTCCCGTGCTTATCTGCTCATGGCAGAAGTACCAGACTTCAGGACGCCAGGTAGCTTATCCGAGCCGGGGATTTTCCATGGCCCCGGGGAGACCGTTGCCTTCCGAACTGTAGTGTTGGTGCTGCGAGTGCTAATGGGGTGGAGATGTCCCTTCCTGGGGAACTCGCTGGGTTTCCCATCAGGATCCCTCTGGCTGTGATCCATATCGCTTCCAGGTGAGCTGCAGCGATTGCTACTGTATGTCTTGGTAGCACCTGCATCAAGCTTGGCATGGTCAGATGCTACAGCTGACTTCTTCTCACTGGTATTTGTGGATCTGTGATCTTCTCTTTTGCTAAGAGATCCTCCCCTCTTGCTTTCTGGCTTCTTCAGCCTCCCAAACTGTTCATCACTGCTTCCAGCACACACGTGCTCTCTCGTGCCAGCCTCCATCATAATGCTGTGTCCCACCGCTCTGCCTTCCGAGGTGAGCCTGCCACCATCCGTCACCTTAGTTTTGCCTTCCGAGTATCCTTTCCAAGAAGGCTCGTCGTGCTTTGACCTGTCTGCCTTTTTAGGACTTGCTGACCTTTCTCTTTGTTCTCCTAACCTTTTCTTTTTGTGGCCGTTCACCGAAAGCTCCTTTGGTTTCCTTCCATCGTGTTCCCTCTTGATATCCCATGTTGGTTCTGGGCTTATCTGGTGAGAAGGGTCAGAAGGTGGGGCTATGTGTGATGAGGATAATGGTGAGATTATGTCGTCGAAGGACAGAGCTACTTCCTGCAGACCTGGGGAGGCGGCAGCGGGAGCGCTCCAGGAGCTTGGCTCGTCTGTGGTGGCAACAGAAAGAAGGCATCAGGGTGTGCACATCATGCACATCACACATATAGAAACATCAGCACCCGAATCACGCTTGAGAATCAGACTCAGTCTTTTAGGGAAAGTGAAACTCCCAGTGGGGTCAATGGGAGAGAATTCTTTACTTAGAGGGCACAGCTGAGACTCTGGTACAGCTGCCCAGAGAGCTGTGGGTGCCCATGCCCATCCCTGGAGGTGCTCAAGGCTGGGTGGGATGGGGCCCTGGGCAGCCTGAGCTGGTGGGCCTCGAACTGGGGGTTGCTTTAACATCTATTCCAACCCAAGCCATCCTGTAGTTCTATGAAAATAAAACACCAAATAAACAAAGCCCAGGACAAAGTAAGAACTACGGGGCTGGTACTGCACATGCTGGAAACTTCTGTCTTTTTTATATAGGTTCTGTTTTTCTCTGCCTACGTTAAATTATTCTTAAAATAATAACGACACACTCATGAAATCAAATTGCCTCTTTTGTAGCCGTATAATGTATTTCTTAGCTGGGCAATATCAGTGCTGTCTCTGAGGACAAATGAGGAGGACTTTCCGCCATCTATAAACATGTCCCCACAAGCATATAATAATTGACAAGAATTTGTAGCTCAGATAAGGTCATCATTGAATTTTGTCTCATATTTTTTCTAAATAGATATAATATTGCAGTGTTTATGGCACCACAATTCTTGCAGGGTACTTACAAAGCTCCACCTTTATATCACAGCATCAGCCGCTAAGGCTCTTTCTTGGCTGTGTGTTTTGAATGTCTCCTGGTTACTTAGCCTCAACACAGTATGGCTGGATTGTGCAGATTCTGTTTAATTTAGCTAAATAGACATGTCCTTTGCTGAATCATGATGGTTTTCTTAATCCACTAGTACAAAACACAATATTCTGAGACAGCCAAATGCTTTCTTTTGCATATCTGATCCTCATTTCTTTTGATTAACGTTCAGGCAGACAATGAATCCGTCATGACTAATGACAGCACAGCTCTTATTCTTACCCGTCTACACTGAGGTTATAGAAATCACTGAACTTGGCTAATGTCATTCTCTATTTAGAGAATGTCTCAGGGATCCATGGAAACGAGGTAGAACCTGTGGCAAGAGCTGCATATTTCACGGGGGAGAAAACATAACCTTCTAGATGGAAAACAAGCCTGGGCTTTTGCGAGTCTGGACTAGCATCCCTCAGTGATACCAAATGCCCTTTAAAAGCTACATTTGCTTTTCTCGGTGCTGTGACTGCTTTCAAATTATCATGAAGATGCACATCATCTTGAAAAATGGAGTGGGATTTACTGCCCAGTCTGGGACCTGCAGCTTGTTTGACTGAGACAGCACATTTAAGTTAATAGCTTGATTGAGTGATTGCTGTTTTGTGGATAAAAATAGGAGAGACAATAGTGAGGTAGGTGACGTAAGGGGAGGGAGCAGCACGGTTAGCTGAGGAGCTGTTTATTTTCCCAGATGGTGTTTGTCATATGCTTTTGCATAATGAGCATATGTGTGGAGAGGATTAGCATTTGAGAGGGGAGAAAGTACAAGTTCTGTGTAAGACAAATAAACTTTGAGCTTAGAATCTAAATGGACTGAGGGTCCCAACTGATTTTTTTTTTTCAAATCACACTTCCTTACCCTCCAGTTAAGGCTGAGTAATGTACCATCTGCTCCCTGCTTGGCAATCAAGGAGGAAAAATAAATGGGAGGATCAGGCATGTAGAGTTATCAGCTCTTAGGCGCTTGCCTACAAAAAGCATTTGCTTCTGTGGGCTTGCTCTTAAATTCTGTAATTCTGCAGGCCACGGTGGTGAGGGAGAAGTAGACCCCACCCAGGCTTTTCTTCGATCCAAAATCCAGCAGATCCTGCTTTGGTTAGCCCTAAAAACCAGTGATCCTTCAGGAAGTCCCAGTCCCTCTGCCTGATCTCTTTACATCTAGAGTGGGGCCACACAATGCAGTGCGAATCTGTGCATCAGCAAGGCGTCTGAGCCAGCGCTGAACACCACCTCGGGTCTTCACAAATTAATCAATTTGCAGCAGCATGGAGCTCGGTACAAGCTAATTTATGCTGATCCCTGCAGATTACATTAGCCTGAGTTAACCCCTGCAGAGAGATGTGGATACATAGGGGTCCGACAGCACTGCACACTACTCAGGGTTGTTTTCATTGGTTAAATTATCAGTACATGATTGGTAAGAATGAAGAATCGAAACAACCTCAGATCAGTTTCTGCTTCTTATGGCATAGTTGCACATCACCACACACCTTCAGGGGGCAGAGGTGAAGATCATTTTGATCTAATTACAGTCTTTCTTTCCTAGTTGTGAGATGTTGCTTTTCACTGAGGGGTAGTGAAGGCCAGCGGGCCATTATCAAATCTTGAGTGAGACCCAGAGAGCACCTGAAGTTATGGAAATAGCTTGTTACTTTGGGAAACATCAGCTGCGCACCAGCAGAAGCATTGAATGGCCTGGAGCAGGAAGGTGCTCTTAGAGAATGAGAGTGCTACTGCACAAAATGTGCCCCTGTTCAAAGATCAGCTGCTGTTGTCCAAGTGGAAGGAGGACACCATGTGAAAACAGGGCTGCAAACACCGCTCACTGCTCCTCTGGGGCAGAAAGTACATACATATACATAGATAACAAGTACATAATGCTGTACTTGTTATCTATGGGAGCAGTCTGCTGTTTTATTCCCTGGAGATGGATAGCAATGGGAAATCCTGTCCTGGCTGATTAATGAACAATTTTGAATTTTCAATTCTTTTTCACTTTTTTTTTCCCCCTTTCTTTCTTTCTTTCTTTCTTTCTTTCTTTCTTAGGAATCACCAAATATTGCAATAAGAAACCGTAGTGGGTTAGAAGCAACTTCAGAGTGAATCAGCAGGGGCATATTTGTTACACGTAATAATATGCATATGTATATATATATCTCTCTATATATCTCTATATATCTGTAAGCTAGAACTTGTAGCATGATAGATATTATCAGATCTCTGCTTCTCCTCTAGAAAACACCAACAAAATTAAAACACAACCAACCAAGCAAGAAGTCTTGCAGCTATAGCTTGGGGAAGAGTTTGGCTGCAGGACAACCCCATGTGAGCCACTGGCTGCAGTGTGACATACTAAGCCTGACCTGCTCATGGGGCAGACGTCTGTGTAAGCTCCATTTCCAGTAGCTGAAGGAAAAAGCTGCCGTGAAACTAAATTGCCATTCCTACTCTCTGGTGATATAGTACTTGTGTGTAAGAAGTTGATGAAGTGACTTTCTGTAAGCCCCAAGCACAGCAAAAACGTGACTTGCTTTTCCTTCTAAATAAAAGGAAATTAGGTAGAAAGTCTTCTTCAGCTTTGATAGATGTCCAGGACAGCTAGCCTTTGTTGCAAGATTTCCCTGGCAGGTAAGGACAATATTGATGAGAGGATATTGTAACCAACTTTTCTCTAATATTTGAAAATTACGGAGGAACACCAACATTACTAGTGTGGGGCAAAGCACAGTAATGTAAGTAATTATAGCTCAAAATATAAATATTTTTAAGAGGTCTGTGCAAACCACAAGAGTTCATTTGGAAGTATTCAACCAACACTGAAATGGTTGCTTTTCCATAACAAACATAAACACAAGAAAAATGCCAAATATTATTCTTTGAGCAACTTAATGAGCAATTTCCTTTTGCATGTATTCTAAGGTTATAGCTACACTTTGGAGATACTTATTAGTATGTCTGAAAAAGATAATGTTTTGTCCTAATTTTTAAGCTTTATATAAAACCTGCAGTGTTAAGTGCAAACATAACCTACATTTAGTGTCTGTTATCCTGAAGTATCTCAAAACATTTTGCAAGCATACTCAACCAGAGACAGAGCAATGATTTTACTCTTTTTTACCCTTCAAGGACAAAATGAAGACCGCATATATTTAATAGAGCTCAAAGTACTAATGCCCTAACAGCTTCCAAGCAGAAGTGAAGGATATCGAATTCATTTGAAACTACAGGAGAGATTTAGGGATGATGTAGTTTTAAATTTGTGCTTTTACTTTGTCACGCTGGGTATCTTACTTGCTGAGGGAGAAATGAATTTTTGAAGTTATACATCTCACTGAAGGCTAATAGATGCCTTCCTCCTTTCTCTGAAGGGACAAAAGCTCCCTTGACCTACCAATTTAGACAAGATAAATGACCAGGGGACAGCACTATCATCAGTCACAGTGACGGCATTTGATTTGGTGTAATTTAGTAGGTGTTTTCTGGGTGGTTTTTAGTTCCCATGAGTGACTGGCCTGCAGGTTGATGGCTCTTCTATGGGATGTGCAAGAATGACTAACCTGTGACCTGTTTCACATAACTCTCAGGCAAGGCTTCAATTGCTAACTGAGTTAAGAGACACCATAGACACACGATCTCCAGTGTGTAGGAGGACAAGTAAGTGACAAAGGCAGCCATTTTGGAGGAACAGGGACAAGGGGAAAGCATCAGGAACAGGAGTTTTCTGTCATAAGGCTTTTTTATTTGAAGTAAAACTGACACATACATGAGCAACTTACTTTGCTGTGCCAGCTTATGTGTATTTAATGGACAGGAAATGAAGCTATCACTCACTTACTTGATCCTCTCCTAAAGATCCAGCTAGTCCTTTCTCCAGATCCAGTGATCATCTGAACCACTGGTGATCATCTGAACCACCAGCAAAAGAAGCCCATAGCTTTACTGCTAATTGAGAAGCATTGTGCCTGTCGTACTTTCTGAGCATTGCCCAGGTACCAAGTCAGGAAAGACCTCAGCCTACTGATGTGTTTATTCAGTAAATTTCTGTATAGACTTCATTACAGTTTGCCCGTCTAAGACTGCATCTAAATCTGGCCTTGCTCTTATCTGCTCCGCTGAGATCTCAGATCAAGAGAGATCACACTTTGGATTTGCTGCTAGGTTCTCCTTTTGCATCAAAATGTTTTAAATAAATGCTCAGCAGTTTATCAGCAATGTGGGATTTTTCACCAGATAAAATTAAGCGGAAGATAGAAATATTAATTTCTTTAATATTTAATAGAAATTTAAATAATAGAAATAACTTTTCACTTTATTAATTAAATAGAATAAGATCTCAATGCCATATTATATTTCCAAAGTGTGAGAATAATGAACAATATTTTAAAGCTTTGCATTCTTTCATTAGTATGAATTGCACATTTCCTGAAACGTCTAAGCAGCTGTTTTCACATCTTCCCAGAATTATTTTCCTAGGGAATCAAAGAGTTTTTGATTACATCCAAAATATGGTGCTTTTTTTTTTTTCCTCCTTTTTTGTCTGAAATTATGTACTGCCAGAAGGTGGCAAACAGTTCTTAGAGACGCTGCTAATAACAAAAATGGGACAAATTGTCCCCCGGTGAGTATCCACTAATACTGGCAGTGTTATACTAGGAATGCATTTGGCTCTTTCTCATTACATCTTGACATGCTTGTGATGTTCCTGATTGCATTGGCCTCCTGCAGCTTTCCTTTAACTCTCTCTAAGGAGGGATATTTCAGAATATTTAAAGAATCTTTAATCTTTCATTCTGAAGCTTCCACAACCCAGATGCAGCACACCCTTTGTCTCCTGAGATAACTGATTCCCTGAGGTGTGGATTGTTAGACAAGCTCTTGATGCCTTCTGTTCAGCTGCCATAGCACAGTATGCCATTCTCCTACCTGCCCTTTCCCCAGATGTCTGTGGTAATGGGCAGCACATCCTCCTTACTGCTGGCTATAAACTTCCACCTCTCGTTAATTATTCAATAGTGCTATACAAATATTTTCTCACAAATCACCCTTTGCTTGGCTTAAAAGAGAGAAATCCACTTTCCTCCCACTGCTGTTATCCACACGCAAACCCCTCAATGCCAGCACCTTCATAGGATCCTTCTACTGTGACACAGTCCTTTCCTTGGCTGGGCTCCATGGCCATGTGGGCCAGCCCTTTCTTCCTTAGCTCTGCCCTCATGCCTTTTTAACAGTGTGCTGTGGGTGCCACAAGTTGATTCTGTGTACAAAAACAACACGGATGCCATTTACCTTTACAACAGTAAATCTAGGTCATACTTAGTTAATTTGGCATATAAACTCTTTTCCTTTCCTACAAATACAGTTAATCAGTTTGATATTGTGAAGTCTTGTTTACGATGCAATGAAACCTAATACAATTTCTTACAATCATGTACCTTGTCCATTATCCTGCTTGCTTGTTTGGGCTCAGTAATGTCCCTGTGACCCTGAAAGTTTACAGTAACTTGCAAATGTGAGTGGAATTTTTCTGCTTTCTATTCATTTGTTATTTTGACTTTGCAAGTTGTTTTTTTACAAAGGTTGAGGATGGATGGGCAGAATAACTGGAATGATTCATATAAAGACATAAACAATCACAGGAAAATGAACTGGCATCTCAGTCCCTGCATTTTTTTTTTTTTTTTTTTTGAATTTTGTGCTGTGATTTTTTCAGAAAAGTAGATGATTCATTAGGAAAGACAATGGGAGAGACTGGTGTTAGAAGCACAGAACAATGCCAGCTCCAGACCCTCTGTGATCAGAGTTATCACCTGGTCTAAAACTGGGATGGGGGGCATCACTACTAGTAAGAGTTACTGGTGGCATGGCTTTTGCAGATGTCCACAAGAATTGAAGATCTGCGACTATAAGCATAGGGTAAGTGAAGGATTTTTATCTCCACTGTATCTTCAAAAATTTAGCATTGCCTTCAGAAAATGTTTCACTGACCTATTCCAACACTGGTAAGCACAGTTCTGCTTCCTGCTTTGTTCTCTTCCCAGTGCAATTCATACTCTGATGTCCTACTTCTTTTCATGTTACTAATTATTACTGATGAGCAATAATTCAGTTCCTTTGGGTTCATTATATCCACCTTTCATTTTATCCTTTATCTAGATGCCTCAAATATTTTTACAACAGTGATGGTTCATAGAGTCCTTGCGAGGGCCATCTGATGAGACTTTGAATGAACTCAGCTCAGGTAAAATTCACTTTCATCACCATTTCTGTACTGTGCATGGAGTTTTTATAGAAAAAGTCCTTTCATGTTTGGAAATCTAATTTAAGAATTACAGAAACACACTTCAAAAAGAGCAGATTGTTAGTTATGCTTAGCAGACCAAATCTGCAGAAGCTCGGGAGATGATGTTGGTTGTTTGGGAACTAAGAGAAAAGAGAGAAAGGACAAGCTTAGACTTTGCACAAAGAGGGCAAAACAGCACATTGCAGGGAAAAAAATTAACAAATCATTTAGAAAAATGCCAAATGCTCTCTTGAAGCAGGAAAGTGATCACACGCACTGATCTGTGTGTCAGTAATCTTTATAAAGTGCTATGAAAAAAAAAACAGGTACAAATTTTTATGTAACTTCTACTTTAAGAGTGGTTAACAAAGAAACATGAAGTGATTGATCTAGCTTGAGGAGCTCCTATTCTCACTCTATATTGTTTCAGATTCTACTCTATACCCAGTGTGTTCTCAGTAAATCTTGTTCCTTGAGTTAGCTGTTTAATTACAGCACTGCTTCAGCAGTTTTTTACTGGCCTAATCACGTGAGATAATCATTTAACTGCCTCACAGAGTCAGAGAGAAAGAGAAGTGTCTCTGAAGACCTCTGAGAATACGTCTGCTCTTCAGCTGAACGCATACATAACTGGTGCTGGGGAGCTTTTTCTGGGAAGCCTTTCTGGAAGCCACAGATCAAAGCTGAATGGATTGCCATGGTGATTTATGATACCCATCGCTCCATATCAGGCCCTTTTTAGCAAGCACAGGTGACTGTGGGTAAGTGGCCTGACAACTTTCAGGTTGATACAGGAGATAACTAAAGAATTCAGAAACACTCAGGATGCGAGTGTCCCAGAAAGCACACAGACAGGGTTGTCTCTGGAGCTTGGATGAGCCTGGGTGCTGTGTCTCACTTTATCATCCTGCTGTTGTTCAGCTCTTAAATATAAGGCACATCCATAAGCAATTAAATGTAATTCTGTTGTATGTACCTGAGCTCTGCATTATCTGTCTATCATCTCCAACAACATCAGTCAGAAGATAGAACAGGACTGAGGTGATTTTAACACTGTTCTTACAATAGCAAGTATAGAAAAAGGTAACTTTTCTTTGCAGAAAAAAATGACCTAAACTTACAGTGTAATGGGAAAGGGAAAAAAATAATGAAAGAAAGCCACACTATACAAATATATTAATATATTTATATATTATATACTGAAACAGGTTAATTGATTTAGTAAATTAGCTACTGTTTTGCAGTACTAGTCTCCTGGCTTTGAACCCTTAAGGCCAGATGATTATGAGTGTACAGCTTATCGCTCATTCCAAGAGCATTTTTAGACAGTTCAATAAATATGGATCTAATAGATATTCCCAGCCATTAAATATTTAAATAAATTATCATGATCACTAATCCAAGTGAATCTGGTAAATTTGACTTTTCTTTGAATTAAGTTAATGCATCTGTATAAATATTGCAGGACTACTCGCTAACACTGTGAACAGCTGAAATGGAAAGCTGCAGTCTTCACAGTGCTTTTATCCTACATGGATCACTGCTGTGTCAGTGTTAAGTCTTTGGACAGCCTAAGTGCTAGTCTTGAGTGATGCTACTCCAACTACCCATTATGATTCACTCGGTCCTTCAAGTTGTTTGGTACACCTTTTGGAGTGCCAAACATCTCACATCTATCAGATCAAAGCAACTAAGTCAATTGAAACTCATCCCTTTAGTAAAGAAGGTTTTTTATCTTCTGACTACTCAGGCAGTGGAATAGAAGCTGCAGAAAACTTGGCAGTTTTCTTCCAGAACCACAATGAAGCTGGAAAATCTATCTGCATTAGAAGTTACTGTATAATTAGAAAAGATAATGACTTTTAAATTAGTTTTTATTAATAGAATTAAGCCACATTAAGTCATAAAAGGTGTTCATAAATATGTTAATAGAATGTGTGGTATTAATGAAAAACATTCTGTAAAGTCTGAATAATTTAAGAGCCAGATATTACACATTTAATTAAAATTAAATATTAAAATTATTAATTATTGCAGCTAAAATGGGTGTTGCCAGTAGGCATCACATCCTGTATGGTCAATAAATAGCTGTCATTATTAAATATACATAGATAATACATAAAATTTAGTTAATAAGTAAGGAATTCAGAGCATTTTGACTGTTCATCAAATGCCCCTCAGAAAGCTGTTCCCAGCAGGTGATGTGTTGGCAGTTCTCACTTAAGATCGCAGCAGGATCTTAAGCAAAACACATAACTTGGTTCAAATGCATCCTTATTTACAATGCTCATGCATAAATCTTCCTATCTTGCTATTGTTAGAAGCTGTTGAATTAATTTAGTCTCTCTTCAGCTATCTCTTTTCAGACTCAAGGCCACTGGGCACTGAAGGGTCATCCCTACACCAGGCTTGCTGTTGGGATTACTGTGACATCTGACATCTTTTGGACACTGAGACAATTTTCTCTGAAAACTGTCTAATGAGATGGATGTAAGTGAATAAGTGAATGCAATATTGTAATGTTCATCTCCTAGTGAGCAAACACAAAGTACGTGTTGTCAGAACGAACCCAGATGTTTAAAATTCTGAACTGCATATGTGTTGCTGTAGCTAAAAAAATGTAATATTTTCCATGGTCACGTTTGCTAAACATGAGTTGGAGAGTGACAGTTAGCATATACTGTCAAATAATAATAAAAAAAGCATTTCATTTTCTGAATGATTTCTTCCAAGCAAGGAGTAACGAGCTGTGAGAAGTCTGGCAGGGTCCACAGGCTCCATAGCTTCTCCCTGCTGCAGGGCCACAAACACCAGCTGGGAGCTGCACCACAGGATGCTGGACCAACTGCAACCAATGCCTTCCATGGAAGAAGCTTGCCTTTTCTCCAGTGACTGGAATATTTTTTATCTAATGCTCCATATGAGCATTTAGACATATCAAATTTTACATGCTGATGACTAGAGCCAAAAGAGGATCTAAGTTTAATTTAGATTTATGTATCATAGCACCAGGCCTCTGGCAAGGATTTCCCAATAAACCTTGACTGCTGGTTGTTGTATTTTATATAATTTCTTGTAGTTTCATAGCTGTGCTTGTGTCCCTAGAAGAGTTGACAGCTGTTTATGGAATCTTTTAAGCAAGCTAAGAAGCTGAACCTCTTATACCTGGATAACCACAGATCACTTACACAATCACTTACGTGAGTTCAAAGTCATCGTATCCCAAGGTCAGCTGATATTTTTAGAGATGGAGACTATTGGGAGGTGCAAAGATAAAATGTTCTCGTGCATTCCAAGGCAGAGGTGGGCACACAACACTTCTGGCATCCCTCCAGAAGAGTATGAAGTTTGACCCCTCTAAATCAATGTTCACATTAAAATATGGATGAGTCGCTCTGCTCTTTTGAGTGAATACGTGCCATTACAGAAAACTGGCTGGGCTGAAGAAATGTGGAGTGGGCTTTAGAACCCTTAGTGTCCAGTAATTAAAGAAGCTATTGCATAACCTTTGTTATGAGAATCATTGGGTCAGGCCACAGGGATGACAACTTATGACTCCATACTGTTCCCATTGATAATGTGGACTATTGTTTTAAGGACACCACCATAGACACAGGGAAACTAACTCTGATGAACAGCACCGTGGAGCAATGAAGCCATTATTTTATATTAATTTGGGGGCACACTGTGAGTTTGCGAGTGAGAAAGACAAATATGAGCGGTAAGATAGATTGTGTGTCATGTTATGCTGCAAGAGCAGAAAACTGGACTTAGTTCTATGGCAAATTGCAAAGTCACAGTCACTGAATTCCATTTTTTTCTGTTTCTCTGTTTGCAAGAAGAAAAGAAAAAACAACAACAATGCAGTGAAGACTGGGAGAGACAGTTGTGTTCTCTTAGGCCCTTTATTTTGAGTGCTTATCATCTAATATCATCAACTGAACAGAAATACGGGAAACTGTAGAGAAAATGTTATAAAAAGGCATTTCATGTGAACAAAACCAAGGATAATGTTTGTTCATCTGTTTTAGCCACGGTAGCTTAGATGTAATTAGCTACTCCTTACACCACATTAGTAAATGTACTCCAGTATATTGTATTATAATAATTAAACCTTAGTAATAAGAGAACTTACTCAACACCCTTAATATTAAATCTCTGCTCAGATGTGGAGGAACACTGCCAGTTTTGGTGTGGATTATAACATATGGATTAGTGAGGTTCTGCTTTAACAATAATGCTCAGCAGTCAACTAGGAATTTTAATCTTTAAAGTGCTTTTCAAGCATTAAATAATTAAAGTCTCATAACACTCTCATGAGATAGGTAAGTATGTAAATACTCCTATTCCCATTACACAGACTGGGGGAGTATGGGTTAGAGAACTCAGCTGGACTAACCAAAGTCTCTGGAGGTGTAACTACAAAAGCAACATTTAGGACTATGCACATTTAAATGTTGGGAAATGGTATCACTCCACTAGAAGCTCAAAAACATACCCACAAAACTCACTAAGTCTTCCCATCTGTCTCTCTTTCTAAAGTGCATTTTCTATTTCTGTATCAAGGATACCTATATAAAAGGTCCATGTGTCTTTCTTAAAAACAGAAAGTTGCTGTGCGTATACCGACACGCACACTGTTACTTAACAGAAGGATGTTCTACTTTCCTGCCAGCTGCTACGTGTTTATTAAAAAAAAAAAAAAAAAGGACATGTTTGCAAAACAAATTTTAATATTCAATTTTGTCCTTGAACAGTTTTCACTTGTAGCAATAAAAAAGCCAGAAGCTGTGGGGGCTCATATTCCAATTGCCTGATGGTTTTAGACCAATTTTATCAACCACTGTTTTGATTCATTTGGTTAAGTTAGTGCTTTTTTTTTTTTTTTCTTTTTTTTTTTTTTTCTAACACACTGCAGGTTCCTGAAATTAAGTTGGTGTTGTTAGAAACAACAAGGTGGTATTGGAAATGCAGCATGAATATGAATGAATGTTCACAGTTCCATCAAGGTGGTCCCTGAATGAAAGGGCACTTTTCCAAAATGACTATTGATTTTTGCGTTCACGCCAGATGAATGATATATGGGCTAGTTCAAGTTTCAAATAACAGCAACCTCGGCTCTGGAGATTTGTAAAGGGAGTACTAAAAGTAGGATGAATAGGATTATCTGCTCAGTACTCTGAACAGGTAGATGTATCTGGCTTAAATGTTCAGGCCCAGATGCTTTAGCCATGTATTATCCAAAGATAAAAGCTTCTGGCATACTAACAGAGTTAAAGAATTAGAAGATTGAAGTTTGCGGCTGCCTGAAGATTTCTGAAGGGTGGAGATTTTCTATATCTAAACAACAAAAGCACAATGTATGCTCCCAAATTTTTCATGCTTTTTTGCAAATACAGATACACAGTGCTCAGTAGCTAAACTGTCCTGCATGAAAGCACAGAACCTAAACAGATATCACTTATCTGGATATATTTTCTAAACCGCCTTCTAGCAACTGCATCTCTCCTTTGCTATATCTAAATTCAACTAAGCCTACTGATAACTTCAATAAATGATTATTTACACAAAATGGGACAACTCTTGTGAGAGAAATGCAGTCATAAAAGACTGACTTGTAATGTCACGAGAGGAGCCTCTCCTAAGACATATCAGAAAGGCTGATATACCTGTTTCCTGTGACGGGAGATTTGATTCACATCCTTGATCAGGGCTCTAACAGATGGGCTTTTTACAATGAAGGTAGCATGTACATCTGGTTGGGACAAGCCTCCTTGCAATACTGACTCTTTAGGAAAATCCCTCTCTGTCCCACCACAGATTAAAAACACAGGGAAAGCGAAGCATGTTATAAGACAGATGTTTTTATTTTATCTGCCCCAACACTTCCTGCCCAATAAATAATTAGCTGTGTGGCTGCATAACTAAGCTAATTTATAGAGAATGTGAATTTCTACCTGTTTAAGGAAGACTTATTTCCTGTGTCTGTTATACTACCAGAGACAGAAACAAAGCTAATGATTTTTAATGTATAATACTTATGCTAGAACTGCAGCTTGCTGTGGCAATGGAGACTTGTAAAGTGACCCTACCACCAGGATGGTCTCTAACCTCACAATCCCTCTGATTGACTTTTCTTCACACACCAAGGTCAGCAAAGCAGCAAAGCAGAACTAAGGTAAGGATGACTGTAAGCACAGGTGCTGTTCAGGGTTTTATGCTACCCAGGAACTTCTGATGTTTTTGCTGAGGGATCTCAGACCAGATGGGGAAAGACACTAATGTATACAGTTCAGACTCTTGAACTACACTGCTGCAATTTTCCAATGGCATTTACACGTGTCCAGTTCTGCACTAGCAAAACGCAAGGGGATATTTGCTTTCCAAACATTCTTCTTTGCAAGCACAAGCCAGAAATGAACTCTAACAGGCAACACCTGCAAGCAATTGATTAAATTACCCTGATTTGCATGCCTCAAACTGGTCACTTAAACACAGCTTTCTGATAGGGGTGTTGTGGGCAGGAATTCTGTGAGGATCTGCTCAGAGCACAGTAGCTGGAGGATAGCTTTGGGAATAGCCTTTCCTTTTCCAATCTATCTGCTTCAGCAGAATGAAACTTGCCTTATAATTAGAGCAAATACACTACAGTGTGCAAAGTCAGTAATAGCAGGGTGACTGAATTCATCTGAACTCTGCTGGGTTTTCTGTGATGACAGCAATCAAGAAAAGTTAGGAAAAACATTTTCCTTTTCCTTTGCTTTCCGAGTATCATTTCTGGGCCACAAGCGTATATTATACATTTTTTGTATCCGAATAACTTGTGCAGTAGGATCTCGGAGAAATAGCTTGAAATCATGTGCAAAGTTTTATGTATAAATTCAGCAAAGACACCATGTTTAAAAAATGCATATTGCCTTACAGACTGGTCCCCAAATAGTCTTCAATTTTACATTAGTTATTTCTTGAAGAAACTGCATATAAATATGAATTGAGTTCAGCACGTCACTTCCACCTTCACATCACTACTATTTTTGTAAGCCAAGGACCATAACGATGGTGGTAATTATGGCTTTGGCTATCCGTAGTTTTGTCATGAGGAAAAACAGATATACAGCAGACCTACAGCTGTGCTTCTTGCACTAGCAGTAGTGGAACTCTAAGAACCAAATATGCAGGATATTAAAATAATTCTGTAAAATGTATAGGCATGCTTTGTTATCTAAGATAACCAGTTATAAAAGGGGAGTTGAATTTAGAAACTACTAAGAGAGCAAGAGTGTAAGAAAAAGGTAGAAAAGACTCAATTAACAACTGCAAGAAACAAAAGCATATTAGAGAAAGATAATATACATGCAGAGTTTACAAACCGTGTCTTTAGGGTGGCCCAATAAGTAGAAATATGGGGACCCATGCTTGTCACTTTTCATGCACATGGAGAGACTGGAAGGTACCATTCCTAAAGGAAGGGGAGGAACAGCCTAGGACCAATCATTAGAATTAACAGAACCAGTGACATAAAGATATTTCATTATTGTTAGAGCAGAGAATTCTTAGTAAGTTTAGAAGACCCGAGTAAAAAGTGCGTATGTAACAGGAAAGAAGTATTTCTGTAAAGCTGACACAAATAAGCATGCTGTAAGTCTAAGTATTAGAGAATAATTTCAACTGCTACATGTATATACTCAGGAGGTAGAGTCACCTGAACAGCGTGTGTGGAGTACATCTCGAGGTGCTTTTTGAAGGAGTCACAACAAATGAAAAGCAAAAGGTTTAACAAATTTTATAAATGTGCCAAACAGTTTGCAGGAAAAATCCTTGCATTGGTATCAACTCTGACATTTTTTGTCTCAGTCAATAGGGCAGTGCTGAAACATGAACCGAGAGTTACTTCAAGACCTTTCAGAAATAGCTCCTTGCGAAATAACTGGCAACTTTCATCTATTAGCCAGCAATGACTTTATGTATACTGAAGCTTTACTTGTCATGTGCACAACTCTTCCTTAAATAACTAAAAATGAATCTGAACCCTAGTTTGCAAAATCATGTCATAAATCTTAAGGAGGGACTTCTTATAAGGGCATGTAGGGTCAGGACTAGGAGAAATGGCTTTAAACCGAAAGAAGGCAGATTTAGAGTAGATATTAGGAAGAAATTCCTTACTGTGAGGGTGGTGAGACACTGGAACAGGTTGCCCAGTGAGGCTGTGGATGCCCCCTTCCTGGAAGCCTCCCTCAAGGCCAGGCTGGATGGGGCTGGTTTAGAGGGAGGTGGCTGTGTCTATAGGAAGGGGTTGGAACTACATGATCTTAAAGGTCCGTTCAAACCCAAACCATTCCGTGATTCTATGATGGTCCATAGAGTGGGTTTTGTACATGACAGCTTCATGTGAAGGCACCCATCTTGAAGATGCACAGAGAAAGATAAAGTAAAGCCATTGTACAGAGCCACCAAGTTGGAACCCGATGATCCTTATGGGTCTTCCCCAGTTCTGGATATTCTAAGATTCTGTGAAATGACAGCCAATCATGATACACAGAGCCCTTGTGTGCCAGACCTTACTGATACTGATCGTCCCAGCACAGCATATGCAAGGCTGGACCCAGATTTCCAAAGGAGGGAAAGGGGACGTTTTTCATAAACATTGATGTGAATGGACTGGAGTGCCTAAAACTTTCAACTTTCTGCAGGCTAAACAACTTAAAACTAAATGAAAAATGACAAAAATTGATAGAAACTTGATAGAAAGTGAAGTCCTGCTGTGAAAGCCTTGATTCCTTGGCTTTCATTAAAATGTTTCTCGTGGGTGAAATTCAGTATTTCTATCTTTTGGCACCAGCAGGGAAGCAGGCTGGGGGTGGATGTTGTGCCTTGCTGCTGGGATAGAGTCCACCCACAAATCAGCATTCAGAGGTTAATCACGCCTCAGCCTCCTCCAGCTTTTAACCCAGATTGCAGTTTTTTTTAATTGTAAAATACATTACTTTCAAGCACTTCTTATAATTACTTACATATTCTAATGTAGCTTTATGTAACGAAAGGAAATGCTAGCAGCAGTAAGCCAGAAGAAGCAAGTTACCAGCACTGCCGAGACTTAGAGTAAAACATCACAGGTTTTCCTAGGGACCTTCTTCCACTGATATTTAGAATAATTCTGGTTGTTGCTGAAGAAAGCTGTAGCTTCCTGGGGCAGATCTGTCATTAGAATTAGCCTGCTTCTTTCAGAGCTCGTTGTTGGATGGAGAGGCTGTGATTTGTTAGTTTTATTTAAACCTGAATGTAATTATTTTTGGATGTTGTGAACAATTTTCCCTCGTTTTGCCTTTAGGGATGCCTCTTCATCCCAATGCTCAGCTGTGCAATATAGATGTGTTTCTGATGGTGTTCTTATAGATAGGGATAAGACTGGAAAAATACGAGTGCCTGCAATTAGACAACCACAGTGTGAGCAAGCAGCAGCTTCTGCTGAAGCCAATAACTTTGACAGATGCATAAATTGGGAATTAAGCAGACATTTTGAGAAAGATTTTGGTCTGCTGCTTTAAACAAGTTGTATTTATTGCTGGGCTGAGAAGTGCTCAGTGCCAAAACATTGGCTGTGAATGTTGTGCATCTTGATGTGCATGAAACCTGGCATTTCCTGCAGCAATCCGTGGGCACTAAGGGCACTACTGGATTGGGATCCCCAGCAGCACTTGCACAATAATATGATTTTTCACTCTGGTCTTGATTCTTTGAGATTGAGTCTGGAAAACTATTTCCTATGAAACATGATCCCACTGTTCTCTGGGTTTGGATGAGCTGTGGCAATTCACCTTCTGTGGAAGTCCAGTTCCTTTGGCTATCCTTATTCTCAGCAAACAAGTCCAACAATTCTGGGTGATAAAATATCCATTTTCTAAGCTTCTTTTGGTGTACTCTGCTGTGAATCAGCTTCTGTTTCAGAGCATTTATCACATCTCTACTCCTTCACGTATCTTCTGATAGAAGAGGGCACACGGGATTTCTGGCTATATGGGACCTTCTCTCTCTGAAGTGCTCTGGGATATCTGGAATTTGCAGATTTGCAGCTGGCTGTGAAGCAAATGATGCTTTTATAGCACACTTTATTCCTTTTCCTAGATTTTAGCAGTGCCTCAGCTCAACTGGAGTTTCCTGGGATGTACTTACCAGGACGGATTTCCAGGTGGCACAAACAGACATGTCTCATTCAGATTTACACTCTCTCAGGAGTGCTCTTCATTTCTTTGCTGAAATCTTTCTGCTTTTCAGATTAGATTTTTCTCTTTCACAGATCACTTTCTTATCAGTGTTGGCTTTTCTTAACACTGCTTTCACTGATGCCGATCACAACAGCATTTCCCCACTGATAATTCTTATACTTAAATTCACGCTGTCATATTTTGTGCTAACAGAACAATGGCTCTGAAATTTAAAAAGAATTGATTGCGTTGCTCTAAGAAAATACAAAGTTAAAGACTGAAAGAAAATAACGTGGCATTATTTAGCTAGTTAGTTTCAGCTATCCTAGGCAACCTTCCTTCTTAACACCATGAGTCTGAAAGCCACTGCTCTTGGAAAGGGCTTGAAGTGCAGCCTGCCTACAGCTGATTTAGGAAGCCCTGACCTTTCACCTGTCAGAGACTGAAAGAGAAGAGCCAAGAAAGCATCCTGATCTGCTTCTTCTTTGTTTCTATTCCTCTCCAGTCATCTGTGCCACACCACTGCTGCAGCCCAGTCAACCCTTCAGCCTTGCATTTTGATGCTCAGCCAAATCCTATTTCCTTCTGAGGGGCTGCAGATCGAGACACTGATGGTGATAAAAGAGATTTCTGACATGTACTTGCTAGGAACAACAAAGGAGAGTGATTCTTTCAGTAAAAAAAAAAAAGCTCCAATTAGTCTGCTCAACAGAGCAATTCTGGTGGGAAGAAGAAATAACTGCTGTGTTTGAAATACTGGGATGTCTTCAGGTCCACTTTGTCCTTGTGCTTACTTGTCACAATCTTACTTGTGCACAGTTTTCCTTTATTTGGAAAATACATTATTTTCTGGAGGTTTCTGTCATCAGCACTTTGATAAGCACTCTTTGCAGCATGCTGTCTTATCCTTGAAATTCTGTCCTTCTTGAGAAGTGCCCTTTGGTGTTCATTGTTTCTATTTGTTTATCACTTTCAAAAAAGATGCTGTTGATTTTTATGTGCACTTTCTGTTTATTCATATAACATTTTTTATTGCTTTGGAAAGGACTTAGGGAGGACTGAAATATCAGCTCTTTTCCAAAGCAGCTGCTCAGTTTGTTTCCATTTCACCTGCAGACTGAACACAGTCCTGTGTTTTCTCTGCCTGTGTCATGTTCACATTAACTGCAGACATGCAGGTATTACTCTGCTCTGATGCTTTCTGTAGGTTATGTGCACGTTCCAAAGTAATTTTTGAACACTTTTACTGCGGTTTCCGTGCAGTAGGTAAACATGGATTTCAAGCACCGCTACTTAGTTCTCCCATGTGGAACAGTAAGCTGGTGATGCAGGTAGGAAAATGATTAACTCTCTCATTAAACAGCAATTCCTGATAGCAACTTCTGTAGAATCATAGAATCATCTGGGTTGGAAAAGATTTTTAAGATCATGAAGTACAACTGTCAGTACGACCTACAAAGTTCCAGCATTAAACATGTGCCTTAGTGCCAGTAGTTCCTTGGAGCATATATCCCAATCATCTGCATTTTTACATCGCCTTTTCTCTAAGCCTCTAATTTTTTTTCCCCATTTATTTATATTTTCTTATGACTTTGTAGTAAGGTACAGATCTATAAGACTGCACAAACATTTTAGATCTCCCATAAGCCTAGGTTTAAGTGCCATCCAGAAGGTGGAACTTAAGAAAGGCAGATTTGGAAAGGCTCCAAACTATAATCAAGTCTGGCATGGATTCTTTGGTCTCAGTAGCATCCTGTGACTTCCATTAAATTAAATCATTTTCCAAGGGACCTGAGAATGGCTGGAACATAGCTCTGCTATTTGAGAAGGATTACTACTGCTAAGTCAGTAGTGGACTCTTATTTATTCTTTCATTAAAAGTGATGCACCTCTCTCTACAAAAAAAGTTTTGGAGGTGATCTGAATCTCTGTCGGAGGTCTTCCTGGAGGGGTTGGCTAAAATTGTTATTAATGATCTTCGTACCAACTTCCCGTAATCACTGACAGCCATTTTGGCTTTGTTCCCACTCACAGAATATACGACCGACCAACTTTATCACCAGGTGAGCAGGTTCTGACCCAGAACCTCTTGAAAGCTGGTAAAAATGCAACCAGCGCTATCCCAAGTGTTGCCTGAGCCACAGGATTGGCTCATGTTCAGAGAGGAAAATAGAGCAATTACCACATAGACTGAGAGCTGGCAAAGCACTGTGGCTTTCAGTGGAACTGACTTTAATGCCTCCAACTGAGGTAATGAGCTTTTGTTGATAACAAAGGCTGACCTGAACCTACATTTAAACCTAAGTATTACTTTGCATTTTCATACGCTACTGCAATTACTGATTCTAATGGGAAATGATTCTGGAACTTCAAACAGAATATTAGAAAAATTTAAGGGACTTAAAAACTAGCATAAAGATATAAAGGAACGTTTATTTAAAAAACATTTTTCTATGATATTTAGGGCCCAGCTGCATACATCATAGAACTTATGTAAACATACGACATGGTCATGCTGTTCTTTAAGACCTAATTTCAATTTTAAAAAAAGTGCTTTTTGTCTTTGAACTACCTGTGGGTAACTTATTTTTATTTCTTGTCATTTCAGCAATGAAATAAGGTTTCTACAGTGTCTAAATGGCTCGCACTTTGGAATATTTGAAAAAGTCTCAGAAATGAAACGTGAGAAGAATGAATCTTGCTTTCTCATCACAGTCAGCAGTCTCCTTTTCTATTCAGACTTGGCTTCTACTTGATTGTCTATGTATACTGTCAGAGATAATACAGAGGGTAGGGTTGTCAAAGTACATTCTTTTTAATGCTTGAAGTTTAAATCTGAGCCTCTAAATGATGTGGCAACAAGACTGTCTGCTGTGATTGAAAATGTGCAGAGAGGTACCAATAGAGGAAAGGACAGCTTACAGGCAAATCAGCAACTCCCAGCACACTCAGAGATATCCTCTAAAGAGTTCAGAGTGCTTCCTCCAATGCACATCTTCTAAGCCATTGTCTGTGTTGGGAGGGCAGCAGAGGACAGTGATGTACATACATCTGTGTGTGGCCTGGAGCCAAGAAAGCACTTAAATGTGAACAAGTCCAGCTGTACTCAGGTAAGCACTTAAGTCCATACTTAATATACCTTGGCACATGACAATATATTAATTCACAACTGCTACTTAACATCAAAGCAATATAATTAACTTATATAGGTTCATGCACATAGAAAATCATAAAGATGAAAACCCACCATATTCAGGGACCTGGCCTGTTCCACGTTTCAACAACAGTCGCACTCTCCTGCCACCAGACTTGATTAGCTCTATTGCTCTGGCATGTGTCATGTCCCTTGTGCTTTCTCCATTGATTTCAATTATTTGATCCCCTACCTGTCAGGTAAGAAGAACATTGAGTCAGACAGAATTGCAGGAAAATGAGCATTTCAGGAAGAGACATATTCAATGGATCACAGGTTACTTGAATGACAGACAGACACATCAAGGCAAATTTGTTCCTGTCTGTCTGAAGGATATCATTGGCAGATTAAATAACCTCCAAGATGGATTCTGAATGGGATGTATCAAATGCTGCTCATCTGCTGCTGAAATCAGAGTAATGTGTTTGTAACCTGTCTTGTGCCTTTATGAGTTGCCTGATATGTTGGAACCACTGGAAGCATGCTACCATGCTACGGTTCACCTTGTGGTGTTGTACCAGCCTGAGAACACCATTGCTGCATGGAATTGGCTGTTTTCACAGTGAAAAGAAAGCATCAGGGTACAAACACTGAGATCTACCATTTGACTATCCAAATCTTGGCAGCAAGGTTTCACAATGAATTTGGTGTTGCAGACTAAAGAAGGAAAGGCAAGTTGCTGCAGCAGCCGCTACCAAGATCAAGCATATGTGCTGTATTCTCAGGAGTGTGATTTGCACTAGCAACCCACAGGTGGTTTTCACCGGGGTGTCCTGAGCAGCAATCCCCACAGCTCTGATTACAGATTTCTGTTGCCGCTCTCCTGGTGGCTTTGCAGTCATTCAGCATCCTTAGTGCTTTTCTGCCTCTATTTCTCTAGCTACAAAGCAGGGCACTGCAGTCTGTGTCTCCCTCCTTGAACTCCCTTGGATCTTGCCGTGTTCTGGTTGTGCCCTTCACATACAGAGAAACCAGCTTTGGGCGCAGGAAACCTCCACGCTGAGCAGCAGAGTGCACACTTTGCATGGTCAGCACGGCAGGCAGCACACAGAGCAGGTAGTAGCTCTATTGCAGCTTGGTGCAGTACCACGGCCACACACTAACTCTGTGGGATGGTCCAGTGAGCAGCATGGCAACGTGACAGCCCTGTATGAGCAGCACTGCAGCCTCCAGAGGTGAGGTTTTGCAGCTGCATTGCAGATGTGCTGTTAGAAGGAACACCTGGATGGAGATCCTGGTGTCGGTAGAGGTGCGTGTCCAGGAGCTGGTCTGCCAAGAGCTGCGTGAGGGTCTGAGCTGGGTGGGCTCAGCAAAATCATTTATCAGTACTAAGAGCACAGCTGCTCGGGGGGGTCACACTTGCCTCGGTCTGCATCTGTGCATTCCTCACTGTGGGGAGCTGAGCACACCCAACACGCTGAAATAGCAATGCTGTGTACATCCAAGAGAGGGTTTTAAAGAAACTATAGAGATTTCTGTATGATGAATGCTTCTTTTTCCTCTTACAAGCTCCTGTTGACAAAACTAGCTCTCTGCTGGCCTTAGACACTGGAATGCTTTCTGTTTTGTGTGCTTTCTTTGCTGCTATTGTATTTCTGACAACTGAAAGTGTAATCCTCCAGAGGCTTTCTTTCCTTCCTGAGTCTGCAATACAGTATTTACCAAATAAACTTGCATAATATGAAATGTCAACAAGACTGCTTGCATCAAAGAAAACTGGAAGGGATGTCAAGAAGTCGTCTAGTCCCTCCTTCTGTTCAGAGACAGAAAGAATGCTACTAAAAGCACTATGCCAGTGTTTCTCAATAGGAATTAATACCTTGTCAATAGGAGTTGCAGTCTATTTTAAGAACTCTTGCAGTGTACTGCACGCAATCTCCTCCAGTACTTTATTTAACTAAAAAGCCATTGATTCAAATAAAACCTCAGAGCCTTGCTATTATGTTTGGTATTTGCTGCAGACTGAGCAGTGGAGGAAAAATTCAGGATTATTTGATGCCAAAAGGGCATATTTTTGGCAATAAAAATTTCTTTCTTAGTGGATTTTCTCTGTTAGGAATAATGGATGTAGCACGCAGTATGGATTTTTAGATACTTCTGCCAACATCCAGCAGTGACACACAGCTCCTGGGATCACGCAGTGGTTGGCCATGAAGGTCTCTGGTGTCACCCTGAATTGTGCAGGTCAGCTGGATGTAGCTGCTTCACGTGCTCAGAGCAAGACCAGAAAATCCCTCTTACCACTTACATCACACAAAGACTAAACATAGATTTATAGCACTCTCCCCACAAGGAAGGATAAATGCAGACAAAATTTCACCAGTTTGAGAGAGCTTGCTTCCAAATGCCATGAAATAACAAAATCTTCATAGAAAGTCAGGCCGCACTTTCCAAAGGTTTGGAAACAGTTCCTTTTTTGTGCTGTGCTGCCTGGATATACCACGTTTTGCAGAAGGTATTTAGAATGATCTTGTTAGCGTGTTTTGAGAAAAGAAGTGCCAGATTAGATCAAATGAAGGAGTCGTTTTTACCGCTCCTTGATAAATAGCCTTCAAAATGAGAAACATTTTGACTAGTTGAATGTTATTCAGAGCACACACAGTCCTTCAAATAAAATCTCCTGCACCCCAGAGCAGAAAGACAGAAAGAGATTTTAATACAGTTTAATATGTAAAAAGGTTATGTTAATGCCACATTTTCCCTTGCTGTTTGCCTTTCTTCTGTTCTCATTGGTCAATGTACAGAAATTACTTTGTATTAGTGTAACCTTTCCTGTATTTCAGTAGGTTGTTTTTTATGTAGGCAGCAAGAATCTGATCTGATAGTTCCTCTTTTTAATACAAAATCATATGTGCAAACAACCTTGGAAAGCTTAAAGAAAAAAAAAAAAGCCTAGCATCTTCGGTATGTGAGTGAAGGATAGTAAAGAAACAAGTTTGCCTAAATTGGGTACTCTGAAATTTCCATTACAAGGATTGAGACCAGAAGAAAAATAAATAGTGGCTGGAGCAGAGGGTTAATTGTTTTCCCTGCATTTGTGTCTTGTGGCTGACTGATGTGTAACTGAATTACGGCAGCTGTGCAGCACAGGTCCAGCTTGGATTAGATAAGAAAAACAACACAGAAGAGAAATGCTATGAACAGCCTTGCCCTGGGAAGAGCTTCAATTAGACTTCCTCATATCTGTGGAATTCAGACAAAAATAAAATCTTGATTGAGAACTGGTTTCCTGCGCATCTAATAAGGTACAAATTCCTATTCTTACTTTTTTCTGAAGTTAACATTTATAACCTCTCCTTTCTACCCCTTGCCCACATGGATTCTCTGATGTTTGATACAAGGCCTTCACGCCACACGCTTTCTCTCAGTCCAGGCATTCAGAAGTGCTTTCTCCTCTACTCTGCTCAGAAAGCAAAAAGCTTGTCATAAAACAAACCTTTCTCTCGTGACCCTTGACAGATGCTGCTGGTGTAGATCATTCATTCGGCAGAGAGACAGACCTAAAATTTTGTTCTGGGGATATTTCTGCCTTTTCAAGATCCAGTGATTATTGAAGAGGAGCTTGGATACACCAAGGTGAGGCCAGAGGTAAGGCTAAGATGAGGGTGAGCAGGTCTAGAAAGTCTGTCTTACAGTGAACCCTCATTGCTCTCCTTTCAGGATCAAAAACTGGTTCCCACAGCTTTATCCCCATGCCACACATGATCTTTTTTAGGTAATTCTCCTTTGGGTACTTCCAAGTTCATACACAATCCCCAAACTGGAGTTACTACCAAGCTGGGGTAGGCAGAACTGATCAAAATGATAAAATTCTTCCCATGTGGGAGAAGCATTCTGGTGAATAATGCTTCCATAATGAGATTTTTGCATTTCTGTAGCACATCAGATTTGTGACTCATGGTTAGCTTAGATTCCAAATTTATCCTCTACAGTCTTATTCCCTGTTTTAAATAGTGCATCTGATTTCTCTGCCCTAACAGAAGCACAGCGCGTTTCGTATTGACTGCTTCAGTACAAAAAGTGAATTCTGAAATCTAACTCCAAGTCTTTTTAAGCTCTCTTTGACTAAGGACCTCTTGGCATCAGTGAATTTTGCTATTTAGCAATAAGTCTCCTGTTATTAATGAATTTGTTGAATTGAGCTGATTTTCTACAGATCCCTCAGAAGTACACTTGTAATTCAGGAGCAAACCACTCAGGGTACCCTTTGAGAGCGATTATTTTCAGCAACTACCTGACAGTGACTCCACCTAGGTGCTATTTTTCCATCCCATTTCTATGAATTTCCTATAAGGGAATGCTAAAAGGTGAAAAGAAGATGCCTCATACCTTCTTCTTCCCATTTTCACACAAAGAAACAAAAATGAAAATAAGAAATGAAAATCAGACGGATCTGACAAGGTTTATTTTTTGCAATTTTTGTTTACATTCTTTTTCAACTTTTTGATAACTTGCCACAGATTATTTCTGAAAATTAAAGTTAAAGGAACTTTTGCCATTCTGTTTTAGATGTAGAGGTATGACCCTATGACATTAGCTCCTTTCATTGAATGTGGCACATTTGAATATCAGACCATTATTTTTAAGAGGAATTTCAGCACGATGCTTTCTGTAAAGATATGAAGCTTTTAACATGAGACACCCAAATGTTCTAAAAGATAAGCTTCAATGTAGCAACATTATCATTTTGCAAGGTGTTCCGTTTCTCTGCCATTTTACACGTATGGATTTCATTTTTCTTAAAAAATTAGCAGCAACAAAAATTCCCCAAGCCTGTGAAGTCACACCTCCAGGTCCCACACAATTCAGGTAAAATTTTTGCATGACTGAAAGGATGCATGCATCCTATTCACTACATTTCAAATCACTACATTTCAAACCCACTAACAGCACAGGAAAGGTTTGAGAGTGCTGTCCATGAAGCCCAATATTTTAATCTCATAAAGCCTTAGACTGTCTTTGACTCTTTAGAATAAATGCTAACTTGAAGATGTCATTACACAGAGTCAGAGTGCAGAGCCAGAATGAACACAACTCATTGCTAGCCATCAGTGTGTGGGAGGCCAGTAATGCAAACCAGTCAGTGGACCCCTTCCTGTTCTCAATAGCAGGCCTTGCATCATGGCACCCCCAGAAATGGCAGCCCTGATTTGTAACCTTCCTGGCAGTCTTCAGCAGAGACATACCCACCAGCTAAAGGCTGAAGTGCATTGGCAAGATGGCCTGGGAAGCTTGCACAACTGCTGCCATCTGTATTTATTCTAAAGAAACATGCTTGTTCCAGCTATGAATCTGGCAATTTTACACAAATTAATTTCTCATTGTGTTTCTTTTTTCCTACCAAATGTGTCCCTGGCATAATATGCATAAATGCTTACCCAAATTCATCGGTGCTTCTCTTGATCTGATGGCATTTGATGAAGACAATGCTCCTCTCTTATATTCTTACAGTATTCAAACACTGAAAGCTTCCCTCTGCTTAATGCATTTAAAGTTGAATATTAATAACTTAAACGTAAATAAGAAACTAGTTTGTGTGTGTGGGGAATGTCTCTTAACAAAATCTGCTTCAGTTCAAGTTAATTCAGACTATCCATCCATGCATAAGAACAACTGAGGTATAAAATTGGGCACCATGTTTTCTGGCAATAATGAGAAGATAATATTCCTTAGGAGTGTTTAAGCGACATCACCATTGATAGGTTAATTAGAAAGAAAATTGTAAAGCTTCTCTGAATCATTAGAATAAAGAGTTGCCAATACATGTGAGCTTCACTGCAGAATCTTTGCTCTGGCCATATTTTATAATTACTATTAGCTGTGTTGTTAAAAAAAGCCCATCAACATATACCAACAGAATTTCAGAAGCAGGCAAAATCAGAAAGAAATATACATAGTTTTACTGTAATTAAGAAGCTTTTCCTTGTTCATCTGTTTCTAAACTGCTTGTGATAGCCCTGTGTACATTTGCCTCTGCTAGCACATCTCTAAGCAGGTGTATAGTTCCCTGTTGCACAAAATGAAATTAATTGCGGATGCGCATTTTCATACTCTGTTAAATGAGGAAATCTAATGAAAAAAAAAAAAAACAGTCTCAAATGATTTGTGTAGAGGGCATTGCTATCTGTCATTTTATTAATGAGTTTTCTAATTAAACCTCAGGAAAGAGACTAATTACACTTAATTCCTTTTTATATGGGCATCCCATTTTTATAACTGAAGCTTGGATTTTGCATATTATTTGTTGCTGTTATTGTTGCTGAGTCCAAAAGGCCGTTCTTGGAAAATGAACAAAATAGCAACTCCAGAATATCTATCTCGGTCAATTTCCAAGTGATGTTGAGCCCTAATATCACTGCCTTGATGTAGGCACACGCTGGATATCTGCTCTGCAAATTTACTCACTGCAGAGAATTTGTTGTGCCTGGAAATCCCATGGTGTATTTCCAGTTTTGGGCTTCCTTGAGTGTACTGTTAGTAGAAAAGCTTGGACTTCTTGGTAAGAGAAATACATTTCTCTTTGCAGGAATTACAATGATGTGTTCCATGCCTCAGCTGAAACAAACTCCAATAAGGGTAACAAGTGACAGCTTCTTCTCTTGGTGGTCAATCAGCTGTTTAAGTGGGGAAGACGCCTTTTCCCCTTCTGAGAGAGGGAAAAACATGAGAGCTGTTATTACAGAAAGACAGCTTGGAAACTGGAAAATCTGAATGACTACGTCTGCATACACTGAGGAGTGCACGAGAGAAAATGAGGTTTGTAGTGGTTGATGGCTAACAGGACAGCAAAAGGGACTTACAGTTCTATGGTAGACTTGATGCCTTCTGCAGCACTGCTGCAAAATAACTCGTGTATGTGAATTAAAGATATCAAAAAAGGAAAATTCATTACCTTACTAGTGTGTAACATTACATTTTTAAAAAGAGCTAGAATGACTCAGTGTAGAATAATGTAATGTTAATGGATATTTCACCACTGCAATCATGGATGGGAACCAGTAGAGACTGTTAAAAAGGAAGAAAAAAAAATTTGCTGTCTCCCTGATGGACTCAGATAGTCCCATTAGGGAAATGCAAAGCAAACTCATGATTTGACAAGCAAATTGTAACGATCCTCTGCAGAATCCTAAGCATAAATGTTCATGGGGAATGCTTCATCCAAAATTGAATTCAAACAAGAAAACAGAAAAAAAATATGAACTCTAACAAGGAAAGTGCTAAAACAAGAATTAAGAATATACTTTCAAAGGACCAGGGAATCAAAATCTCAAAAGATAAAGATTCCAAGATAAAAAAGACCAGCAGAAAAGGAAAAAAAAGAATTATTTGCATTGATATTTGTTGAAGAGGAGGGCAGCCAAACTTATGCAAAGGGCTAGCTCATCAGAGGTCAGCCTGAGAATGATTCCAATAGCAGTGGGAAAGTCTGCAGAACAAATCGATAAAGAAAATAGGAAGAAACCACCAGATGTAGATGGCGCTCATCCTCAACTCTGAAGGAATCTGGATATGAAACTGCTGAACTACGGGATGTAATCTGCTGTCTAGATCAGTAAATGGCCTAGAGGCAGAGGAATGGGAAGTGGCAAGTGTGACACCTGTCTTGGAAAGCAACCAACTGAGTCTCCTGTTCATTCCAGCAGATGGACAGAAGCAATAAGGAGGGTGAGGACTAGCTGGCACATGGATAATTATGATATACTAGAGAAGGATCAGTGTACCTTTTGTAGAGGGAAGCCATTCCTCATGGAACTATTGCTGGTCACTGAAGCTGACAATGACTATATAGATAAATGTGATCTGGTTAGTATACTGACATTTTCAGAAAGCTTTAATAGTAAGAGCCTTCAGTAAAGGCTCTGCTGTGGAAGGAGAAAGAATAAGGTCTGTTAGGTAAGAGATTAAATTCAAAGGGAAAAAAGCTGGAAATGAGTGGTCAATTTTCACAACCAAAAGACTTTACCATAGTGATTATTCTGTTCAATGTATTTGTAAATGGCATGCTGAAAAGGCTGAATATTGAATGACAAGATTTGCAGGCGACACAATATCATGCAGTACGTGTGGAAAATTACACACACAGTCACTGTAAATTAACCATTACTCCTGAAGAGACAGATCTTACATCCTTGTGATTAGTTCTATGAGATATCAGCCCAGTCAAAAAAGCAAACAGAATGTTAACCACTAGGGAAAGAATAGAGATTAAAGGAGAAACTGTTATTTCATTCAAGAACAACAGAATCTTGAAAACCGCAGGTTGCTCTGGCACTTTCACCTTCAAAAGAATGTGATAGACCCAGAAATGGTTCAGAGGCCAGTGAGGATGGTCAGCAGTAAAAAAGAGCTCCTTTATGAGAAAGATGAAACAGACTGCTAAACTCAGGCAAAAAAAAAAAAGATGGGTATGACATTGGTCAGTAGAATAAGAGATATGGAGATGAGGAAGAAATCAGTATTACTGTTGTAGCTGTAATTAAAAAAAAAATAAAAATTTTAACAATACAAACATTGATCTTTGGAAACTCTTGATAGAGTATATCAATAATGTCAAAAGCACAACCACATTCAAATAAATGGATAGAAATAATTCTGAATACTAAAAATGAAAATTCCAGCATAACAGATCTGGCAGTGCTGACTGCCAGGGGCTTCACTGTTACACCCAGTGGGAAATCATTTGATATTTGTTCTACAATCCTTTGCTAAGGTAAGCATTGTCTACTCATCCTTTCTGCAGTGATTATACTAGGCTGGGTGGGATGTAGGAATGGGTCTAATATTCACATTCTTTCACCTTCATATGTGAACTCTTCCAGTTCTGGCTTGTAATAGTTTGGAAAAAACAGAAGGGAGGCTGCCTTCGTCATGCCTGTGGCTGGGCAAAATGTTTCAGGTGTCAGAGCGACATAATTTGTTTTATTTTCATTTTTTTCGAAAACTCCAGACACTAGATTTTTGAACTGAGAGCTGATTCATTTTTAGACCTCGAAAGATTTATGAAGCTTCTATAAAATACAGAATTAAATATGATGTCTGCCTTCCACATAAGTATCTTATTCATAAAAATTCACGCTAAGCCATTTTCAGCAAGATTATTATCTTGCTCCTTTGAAGGACTTTGCTATTAGACATAGAGTTAGAAAGATGATTTGACTGTGCCCAACAGAGAAAATTTTTAAGAGAACGACATTCAGTTATGTGATAGGAATGTTCCTTCACCTTATCTTTCTCCAAATAAATTTAAAAACTACAACATTCAGCTTTTTTGAGAAATGCTGAATAATAGTTCACATACAGTTAATCCAGTCCTGATTTATTAAGGTTTTACTCTGTCAAGATATATTCAGCATCCTGTAGGACATTATTTTGCATTTCTTTGTTGCAGACACAAGAATGCTGATCAGCTTTATATCTGCGTGCCAATATATTCTTTGAGTTTCACCACTCACATTAACCTAGTACCCAGCTCTGCTCATCACAGTCTGACTTACATACAGCTCAAGTGCTCAAATATCCCAGTTGAATTCCCAAAGTTCAGATCAATCACACCCACTCTTGCTACAAGTGAGGATGGACAGTGATTTATGTAGTAGGGAATTGGCACATGAATGAGATTACCCCAAGGGGCTGTGCAGTTCAGTGGGAAAACATAGCTAATCATCTTACTGTACTGTTCAGATGGATCACAAATCACAGAATAAGTGGATGGGACAAAGAATAGCTTTGTCTTTATGTTCCACTGTAATGACAGTGTTGACATTCACTGAACGCTTACTATGAAGGTAAGATTTATATTACAGCATAAAGTAAGACAGGTATGCCACAGGATTTAAGGGTAAGTGCTAGTTATGTAGGAAAGATTGGTTACTTAAGTGACATGAATGTGACACACTGGAGGCATTTGTCTGTTAGATACGTGCACAAGACCCTAGTCAAATAAGCTGGTGGAGCACTGTATGCTCCAGGGGCATTCCTCTGTCCCTTCGGTGTGTGCATAACATCCATTTTAAAATATCTAAACATCTAAACATTAGTGACTTTTCAATGTAATTTCTGACAGCCTTCTCAGGCCCTTATTCCTGTTGAATGGCCTGCAGCTGACTCCCTACTGTGACTACTGTATGTATATACATGTATAGTGATTACTCAGTGCACCCAAAGAAGCTGTTAGGACCTATCACTGCTCCTCTCACCGTTATGCTTTCTGTAACCAGCAAGAAGTCTTCCAACATATGCTTATCTGTGTTGTTCTTAACATAGACTTCAATGCCTTTTAAGAACTGGAGTTTTGCTGAAGTCACTCAGGGTTGTATCTCAAAGACTCTGGTATTCTTTCTGATCCTGAATAGGACTACAAAGTTTGCTGTGGCAAAACTTAAGTGTTATACTGGTTAATCCTTGGTTTATTTTTTTGTTACTGTGATGGCACGAAATGTTTGTAAGCAGATAATGGCCGATCAAACCTTTCTTTGCTGTAAAATTATTGACTGGATAAGGAGATGTCACTATCATCCATTATTTCTACTGTGTGAAAACCACTTGTATTTTTAATACTTTAATCACTGTCAAGCTGAACTGAGCTACTTCTTGCTCACCAAACTTACGGACTGCAACCTATGCAATTCCAAAGGAGACCTTAGCAAACAGCCCTCTGATGTGGGACTAATGGAGCAGCTTAAACAGACACTACATTTGTTGTTAATAAAAAATCCTGGTGAGGGTTCACACCAGTGAGGAGCCAGTGCAAACTGTGGGGTCTGCACAGCAACATCCTCTTACAGATTTCTCCTTATTGTAAAGAAAATTTTCGTTCTTCCTCCTGAGCTCTTTCTGTGCTATTATTTCACATTTACCTCTTGCCTTTAGAGCTACAGAAAGCTCCAAAAAGCTGAGATGATCCTACAAAAACTTCTTCTGGAGGGACTGAAGGAACAAAGCAAAGTGTGTGGAGAGTAGAATCACAGGGATTAAGAGGCAGCACCTCTTCTTCACCTGTCTGAAGCTACAGGTACTGCACGTGACTGCTAGAGAGTATTTCTGGTACAACCTTTGGCAGTGGATCAGGAATCTCACAAAACAGAACACGCGACAGCCCTTCCATTTCAGCTTGCATTTTTTCTTTGAGATGTCAGACACTAGCTACTGAAGATGCTTTTAACATAAAATGATGATACATTGCACGAGGACATGCATCTATGGAAGCTGAGTTAAATTTAAGCCTCAGAGACAGAAAGATAACTACACTGGTGGAAACAGATGACTATCATCTTTAAAAACCTATAAATCAAGTTCTGCTATAAAGCAACTAGATGAACACCAAGCAAGAGGCAAAAAAGAAAGCCAAAATGAGAAAACCCTATGATGAACATGGAAGAAAAAGACTTTTGCTTTGCTTTTTATATAAAAGCCTTACCAAACACTGCTCTATATAACTACCTAAAGCTGCTCTAAATTTTGCCTACATTTCAGTTCTTGTTGTTTATATAGTGAAATCAATACCTCAAATTTATTTTTGAGTGTATGACTTGAGACATGTGGGAGTATCCGGCTATGAGGAGATGGTTTACATTCCCTTGTTAAACTCCACTGCTGTACAGAGTTTATGGAGTCCAAATAGATATCTGACAACATACTGCATATTGACTTGAGAAGCTTGAAGAGTTGGTCTTGATCCTAATTAGTTTCTTCTAGGGGATACAGCTAGCAATATCTACTTTATCTTATCAACCTACTGTTAAGAAGCCCAACATACAGGCTTTTTTAAGTGGTCTTAAGCTTATATCTTCCATGGCAGAAGACAGGGCTTCAAGCTATGATTTTCATGAGCACTCTGCCCCTCTTGTTGTAAGTAGCAATGCAAAGGCTATGTCATCAGAAAGAAAAAGTAGAAGCAATTGCCTGACCTTTCATTTGAGACATTTGCAAAGAAGGAAATGACAATTTTGAATAATGTTGAATGTTTGTACATGGGTTTTGACAGTAATTTCAAATGAAATGCTTATGCCCTCCACGATCTGAAACCTCAGTTCTGTTTCCTTCTAAATAAGAGACTGGTTTCCTCTTGTCTGCTTGCCTTTTTTTGGCCATTGGCTCTTGAATATTGTATTCTTTTTTCTAGGAATGATCCTTGATCTAGGTGGGTGAAATTTTTTTAATAAGGTGGTGTGAACTCAGTTATCATGGGAAAGGATTAAATACACAGATTGCTAGTTTGCAGAATGCCATGAACCTGCCCACATCACCTATTAGTTACTATTAGAGGGTGAGTCTCACTACACTGCTCACTTGGCAAGCCAGAACAGACTGAAGCCTCACAAATTCTTATGCAGCAACAGCATGGAAGCTCACAATAAACAGTGTAGGAATATTTTGTCCCTTCTGTCTATTTCTAGATCCAAGTCTGTACAAATGAAATAAAGAGGAGCACTGGCAGCAGAAAAGCAACAAAACAAAGAGCCAAAGAAAATGCAAAGCATGACAGATACAAAATTCTGTGGTGCTTGTGTTTCAGAAGTCTGTTTTACAGATATATTAAAAAATGAGAAAAATTTTGTTGGTAGATATGAGAAAGTTAGAGATAGGGCTAACTGGTCTACGTAGACTGAGAAAAATGAGTTGACAAGGCAATGAAGCTAGAACTGTCAGAGATAAAAAATATGACTTTTATGGCAGAAGTGAAAAAAAGGATGTAACTCATGAAGTGACAAATGACACAAACGTACACTGTGTGTTAAAAAGCAAATTTTGACCTCATTCTTCATGAATTTCACATTCAGTAAGCCTAATTGTGCAATATATTCTGTATTCTTGTAGTCTTCAGCCATAGGCTCTTTGAAGCTGGTTACAATGAGCATGCTGGCTTCTGTAGATACCATTCACAGCAAGAATAGATCTGTAGTCATATCTCATACATCTTGGAAACATTATGAGTATTTGTAACAACTCTCCTCAGAGCAGCTGATGGTTCCCCTCCCATTTTCAAGAAAAGGAGAAAGAATTACTCAGGGAACTACATAACAGTGAGGCTCATACCTGTGTCTAGGAAGGTTGTGGAGCAGATCCTCCTGGAAGATATGTCAAGGCGCATGTGAGGCTAGGAAGTGAGCTGAGACAGCCAGAATGGCTATACCAAGGGCAGATAATGCCTGACAAGTCTCTTGGCCTTCTGTGATGGGGTGTCATCAGTAGACAAAAGATGGCCAGCTGATGACATCTATCTGAATATGAGCAAAGCCTTTGATATGGTCCCTACCACAGCCTTATCCTTAGTGGAGAGATATGGATTTGAAGGCTGGATTATTTGATGGATAAAGAGTTGGTTGGATGGCCACAGCCACAGGGTCATTGTCAACAAATTTATGTCCAGGTGGACGTCAGCCATGAGTGGTGTCTCCAAGGGCTCTGTCTTGGGATCGGTGCTCTTCAACTTCTTTATCAATGACATAGAAGGATTGAGGGCACCCTCAGCAGGTTTGTGGACACCAAACTGATTAGTGCAGTTGATACAATAGAGGGAAGAGATGCCAACTAGAGGGACCTAGACAGGCTTAAGAAGTGGTGCTAATGAGGTTTAACAAGACCAAGTGAAAGATGTGGCACTTCAGTTGGGGTAGTCCTGGATATGAGTACTGTTTGGGAGAAGAACTGAGAGCAGTCCTGAAGATAAGGACTTAGGAATCCTGAGGGATGAAAACCTGGATGTGAGCAGGCGGTGTGTGCTTGCAGCTCAGAAGGCTAACTGTATCCTGGACTGCATCAAAAGAGGGGTGGCCAGCAGAGAGAGGGAGGTGATTGTCCCCCCTCTGCTCTAACCTTGTGAGGCTCCATCTGGACTATCGCATTCAGGCCTGGGGTTCCCAGCACAGGAAGAGTGCAGAAGAGGGCCACAGATATAGTCAGAGGGCTGGATCACCTCTCATGAGAAAGGGTGGGGGGAGCTGGGCTTGTTCAGCTTGGAGAAGAAAAAGCTCCAGGGAGACCTCATTGTGGCCTTCCAGTACTTGAAGGGGAGCTCATAGTAGGAGGGAGACTGACTTCTTACACGGTCTGGTAGTGGTAAGACAAGGGGGAATGCTTGATCATTGTTCTCAGTATGAGATGAAGAAAAATATGAGCTATCATGAGACTCGTTTAAATAGACCTGTAAAATTGTTGCTGGGAAAGTCTGAATCTCCAAAAGCTCCAAGGACTGCGCTCCACATCGTCAGTGTTATGTTCCTCAACTCTGATGACTGATTCATTTTACTACTGTTGTTACTTACAGCATATGCCATATTATTGCTCTGCTCTGGGGCTAGAACTCAGAAGGTCTCACATTTAAAGTTCTTGATAATCATTTTCTCTTTTGTATCATTTTCCTGATATCTAAGAAAGTTTTCTTCAATACTTCTAAGCTATCTTGCTATTTATGAAAATTCATTTGTTTTACTGAAAGTATTTTAAGCCACATTTTTCAAGTTCTGTAAACAGTTGCTGTAGTAGGCTTCAAAATTACCAATTTCTGCTTGATTTCTGCTCCACGGATAGAATTAACAGGAATCTGTACTAGCTGTACATTCCACAGAAGTCTTTTCCGACAAATCTTCACATCTCTTATCCATGATTTGTAGTAAAATCCTGACAATATTAACCGTAGTTTTTGACTTGACATATGGATTTATATGAAGTTATGTAATTATAGCTTTGACTATCCAACACTGGTTGAGAATAGTTTACCAGCCATGCAGGCAGAGGACGCTTGCATTGCAGACTTCTGTGTCCTTTGATGGATGCTTCCTTCCTATGTCTTGTGACAGATGAGTCCAAGTTAAAGGAGGATTTATGCTTCGGCTTTCTACAGAGAGTATACAAGCCCAAACAAAAGACTGAGAGCACGTAAAAGTACCAGGACCAAGAGTAGGGCACTAAGACTGTGAAAGTTTTAAAATTATTTTTTAAGGCAATAACTTGCCAAACCTTAAAATGTACTGCAGTATATATATAGGTTGTCAGAAAGTGGTCCTTGGGTGGAAAAGCAATATGCAGCTGAGACTGATGAACTCTGTATGACATCAAATCAGTAGTCTTCCACCTTTCAGGTTCCCAGAACAAATCAGCAGAAAATTGAAGAAGGAAGCTCAATTGGTCACGAAGAGCAATTAAAGACTATTTTAGATCTTGCAGTCCTAAAATGGAGAGTTCCTCTGTGGATTTGTTTCTAATAAAAACACTAACTGCCTGGCGTGCCATTCTCAGGGGAAAGTAAGATCAGGACTTCTAGCTGGAAATGCAAACGGGGTAACAAGCTTTACGAAACCTTCTCCCCCTTCCATAATTCTTTTCAGAGACGGACAGTTCTGGCAGGGCCAGCGGAATCCCATGAATTACAGCACTCTGTGAGTCTGTGAGTCTGTTCTCTCATCTGCACCCAAGCTTCAATGGAATTTATATGATACTGAAGATGAAACTAGAAGGGTGCTTCAATTTCTGTCTCTCTTCTATTATCTGCCTTGCAGTATTTAAAGGGAGTTTATAGACATGAGGAAAATATTTCTTTTACTTATTTTACTGTGTAGATACTGATAGGACAAAGGGGAATGGTTTTAAACTAAAGGAAGGGAGATTTAGACTAGACGTCGGGGGAAGTTTTTTACTGAGGGGGTTAAAGTAAGTATTAAACAGGAGAATACAACCCAAGCCTCAGTGACTGGGATGGAGGGTAAAGCTGGTTTCGAAGATTGGTGCTTGTGAGAGAAAACTGGGTAGAGAAAACTCTAAGTTTCAGCTATCTGTCCAGAATTAGACTTGGCTATGTATTGTGGCCACATCAACAAGATTTAAAATAATCTATTTTAGAAAATAAATCAAGATTTTTCATGATAAGATACAGGACTTTTCCTAATGAAATTCAAGAAAGCTGTGTAATAATACATATTAAGCGTATATACATACACACACACACACACACACACATATATATGTATTTGTATATGTGCTGCTCAGATTGTGAATAACTTTGTTCTATAGTACTAGTTTATTCAAATGATGCACAGATTTTAATGTATTAGATTATTTTTGACTGGTACACATTATTACTTGAAATGAACCTCTCTAAAAGCATTGAACATCAAGTTCTGTTGTCTCAGCAATATTTTTTCCAAATCTGTGATTTCAGATTTTATTAAATGCACATTTTTTTCCAGATCTTGACCCACATTGTCTGATAATGTACATCTTGCTTAGGGCCTTTTATTAAGAGCAGTCAAGTTTCATGGAACTGTTTAGTGCAGGAAAGAATGATAACACCAAAAATACTCATCAACTTAAGTTCTAGCTGCAACATTAATGCACCTTTAATCAATTTCACACAGCAAACATTGTGGAAATAGTTCTCAGCATCCTGCTGCCCATCTGGCTTCCATCTTGCAGAGACTTTATGCTATTTCTTCTCTATGCCAACTCCCAGCATCAGGAATTTATACTCCATGCTACAACTGAGGACTAAATTAATCCTAAAATTCTGCAAAGTGGCAGATTAAGAGTGAATCAAAAGATAACAAACAGAAAGATACTAATTCTATACTTAAACTGATAGCAATGCTTTTTCAGTATGAAGTCAAACTTGATGAGATTGTTATGACTGTGAAACAGAATCCATTTAACAATCACAGCATTTGCAAAATTTGTTATTACTACTGTAAAGGACACAAATGCAATAAGAGGTATATCGCCAAATAGTGAAAGCTGATCTCTGCAGGTTGAATTATATCAGTAAACAAAATCATCAGAGTAGACAGCAATCTGATTAAGTTAGTACATTAATACAGACCATGTCTTCAGTATCATAACTATCAGCTAAATGTCTCACAGTTATCACTGCTTTTGTGACTAGAGAAATAACTGTTATTTATGCCAATATTACTATCAAAGATGTACTAAATGCTTTCACAGAGATTTTGAAGATGCTTTGATATGAATGCAAGAATAAGAAAAAAATATACAACAAAATTAAAGCTATTATCAACAAAAACTAATGCATTTCTTCCACAAAGAATCTATGTAAATTCAAGTTGTTTCTTCAACTTGTTCACAACAAGATTGTCTTATGGAAGGCATTTGGTAGTGGTTCTTTAAGACATAATCAGAAAAAAACTACTTTCTATTTGACCCCATCTGTCTGATCCCATCCCAAATACATCTGTTAAAGTTGAAAAGCTTCTTATAATTTATTTTACTTACCCTCATCCTTCCATTTCTTATTGCTGGTCCATCTTCTGCTAACCTCAGCACAAACAAATCCATTTTGTACTCCCTTCCTCCTCGAATACTAAACCCAAAACCTTTGGCTCCCTTCTCTAAATCAACGGTGAAATAATCGAAGTCCTATATAGAAAAAAATCAACAACAAAATGAAAGACAATTAACCATAATAATTGTGACAGTGACATAATAGACATTAAAAAAACTTTAAAATATATCTCTTCAAATATGCATATACTCATTAATACAAGCAAATGCACCTTCAAAATATAATTCTGCACTGTCAGGATAGATGAGAGTAAGAACAACTGTATTGGTCATTAAAACTGGATTTTAGCAAAATGTAAATGCTTACATCTAAACTATCCTGAAATGATGTCATGCAGCAGTTACCTAGAACCAAAACTCTCAGGGTGATTTCCACATTCGCCCTCAATACTGTCACGGTACCAAAGGGCAAGGTTTTATGTCTATACAGAAGTGATGATCTGGCAAGTGGGATAGCAAGCAGTTCCTGTACAAACATCATTATAATGCAAAAATTAGTACTAGAGGCACCTCCTAAATTCCTGGCAGAACTTACAGGATCATAGAACTGTATGAGTTGGAAGTGACCTTTAAAGGCAATCTACTTCGACCTCCCTGCAATGAACAGGGAACCTGCAGCTAGATCAGGTGCACAGAGCCCTGTCTAACCTGACCTTGGGTGTCTCCAGGGATGGGGCATCCACCACCTCTCTGGGCAACCTGTGCCAGTGCTTCAACTCATCTTGCTCAGTAAGTTGGACTGCATGGAGTCACAAAGTGCAGCAACTCTCCTCATTTCAGGTAAAATATGTGCCTTGAGGAGGAGGTGGGAAGTGAGGCATTTGAACTTCACTTGTTCTGCATCCTATAGGGATGGAGATTCATATTTCCAGGTTTTCCTTGGCAGATCTGAGCTACTAGTACCACAGAAGGGTCTCGGTAGGAACTTGCTATGTTGCTGCTGATCCACTGGCAGCCAAATGTGCAAACGTCATAGGATCAAGAGGAAAACAACAGCAAACTTGAGCTGTGCATACCAGTGGACAGAGAATTAAATAGATTGGTGAGAAATGGGCAGCTTAGGTATCTCTAGATGCTAAAAAGTGTCTTTAAGGCTGTGACATAGGGACAGATATTTCCTTTTTTGAAACAGAAATGAATAAACTCAGAAATTTCTCTGGATTCCACTTAAGAATTTGGATATTTTCACTGATAGAGTTCATGTATCTGGCTTGGAAAACACAGACGCAAAAATAACATCTATATATCGTTTCAGCGCACAGCGTCCAGCAAAACGTACTGTCTTATTTAATATATTTTTGAGCTTTGTGGCCCTTTTTTTTTTTTCCCCATTTTTTTTCCCCCTTGCATACATGTAAGAAGAAAGGAGGATATTTTCATCAGGACTTTAAGCTAGATCCTTAAACCTTCACAAGTGTCAGTAAATATTTATCAGCAGCAGAGCCTTTTCCAAGGTTCATCTAATATTCATTTTTTTGAATTTGTGAGATCATGCCTGATCTCAAAGAAACTGGCTGCACAAGCTTGTTTCTCCTCATCCAGACTACTACTGCCAAAAAAGTAATTTTATCGATCAGGATTCACTTTTACTTATTTACTTATTTGGATTAGATAAAATCTTGATTTTCAACAACGCTTTAGAAATGCCATCTCACCTAAGTACTTCTGCTGATACAAGGACAGCTTATTTTAGAACTTTGATTTTAACTCTCAAATAATAAAACCTCAAAAATAGCATTTATTTAACACTGTAGTTGCACAATTAGAAATGCAGCATTATTTAGCAGATCACAAGGTTCTTCGTTAATATTAATGGCTCTGCATTCATGTCCTCTACACCAGAACAATAACTGAGTGTAAAAACAATTAAGGTGCCTTTTCCTCTTGTAACGTCAGCTTCTTTAATAATACATGATCTCTCTCTTCCAAATGCAGTGCTTTCTGTTGAGGAGAGCTGTCAGCATTTTGTACCTGGGGCTGTCTGTAGTCTGACAGGGGGTACTGCCGGGTGTCGGGAGAGTGCTGCCTGTAGTCCAGCAAGGGTGGCTGCCTGTAGTCAAGGGGTGGTGGCTGCTGGTAATCCATCACGGGAGGATGCCTGTAGTCCAGGGGAGGCTGGCGGTAGTCAGTTGAAGACTGCCTGTAGTCCGTGAACGGAGGTTGTCGGATATCAGGCTTCACATCCTGTCTGGCTTTTACTTCTGACCTATAACTGAGAAAGGCAAAATGGCTTCGTTTCAGAAAGCAGCAAAAGTGTGAAGAAACATGCATTACATGCCAAATCCAGGAGTGAAAGCAAACTGCCTGACTGCAAAATTCCACAGAGCAAATTTTCACAGATAAGCAAAACTTTTGAGGGTAAATAGTGGAGCCATCCAAAATCGGCGAGCACTTCTGAAGCACGAGCATAAGCATTTCTCCCTCAGGTCATACTGTGCAATTTTCCAGCTGCTATCAATGAGATTGGGATTAGGCTTAGAGGGACAGACACAGAAAGAAGCATCCTGATTCCCTTTTATCTTGCCTGCCTGGAAGATGAAACTGCATGTAAACACCTCCACAATGCTTACCATAAAAGAGTCCACTAAGTTTATGACATTCTTTCTCCAGAATTAAGATTTCTATAGAGTAAATGAAACAACAGTGCAGACCTTCATAGCCCCTCTGTTTCAGTGACATGTCATTATTACTGTGAACTTCTAAAGGTTAAAAAAGGATGCATTCTTTTTACTAGCTGTTAACTTTTTAATGAAAGGCATTTGATATAGAACACGTTAATACAGTGTTCATTATTACTGTGCACACCCTGCAATAGTGCCTGGCTGCAAGCCCACAGAACATAATCAGTAGTTATTGAAAGAAGTCACACAGGGTAAAAGGAAAACAAATTTGGTTAATGAGGAATTAATAAGAAATAAAATATTGCTTTAATTGCCAGCTGGTTAAAGGAAGATAAGTTCTAACATTTCAAAGAAAATGGGACTTTCTGTAGTGCTGCAGTTGACCAAGTGACCGTGTGTGTATGTACTGTGAAAGCAATTTTGAAAAGAACTTATTGATTGAAATAAACGGCAGTTTGGATGAAGGAGAGCATCAGTTTTGCCCATCTTAATTTATCTCTAAGAAGATAAGTCATCAATCAAAACATTTTGAAATGTTTTAGATATGTTTCAGAATGTTACTTCGATAGTGCAGTTACAAAACTTCTCTGGCAGGTCTTCCTACACACTAACTTCGATTAACTCCGTGTCTGACCAGACACGAAAGTACCAGAACCACTAATTCCCTTTAGCATTTATGAGAAGATGGAAATAGCTTGCTGCTAAACAATCTTTTAATACCTGTACATGGTATCTGGAGTAAGACTTGCATGTATACATGCAATCCTCTCATTTTCTTTACTCAGCGTCTTAATCCCATGTAAAAAGAAGATGGAGAACAAGAGGCTCATGTGATACTGAGCCTTATTAACAGTGAAATAAAGAATACTGATTAGCATCCCTAAGAGTTTTAAGCATCTTTTAGTATTTTAGTTTTGATACAGAAGCAATATATGTGACTAAACAAACCAGATGTAATCATACTTATAAAATCTGCTAACAGTCACTTTACAATTAGCAATAGTGGACCTTTTCCTGGACTAAGAGTCAACCTTAGGCAGGTTCTCAATGTTCTACCACAGCTGTATCTAAGATGATAATGCTTTTATTTACAGCTGTTGAGTAGGTAAATGGATTTATGACCAATTATAGATCATGACTATCAGTTAAACCACTAAAAAATTTCTTTATGAAACTTTAATTAGTAACATTCACAGATCACCTTTGAACATTCCCAGATCAGCAGATATTAAATATTGACTTACAGTTACCCAGAGAGACTTTTGTGAAAGCTGTACACCGCATTTCATCAGAAGTGCATGCCTGTTAAAAACTGATCACTTTTGGAGAGATATTCAATAAAATATAATGGAAAGAAATCTGTGAAGTGTGACTAATTGAGAGAAAACCCTTTTGGGCAAGTGAAAGTACATCTGCTGAACGAGAAAAACTGGAGGGTGCAGTGCATAACAACTGAACTCAAGTATCACCAGAAGCAAAAAGTTAAAATTCTGTAACCAGTACCTACTGTCTGGGGACAAGGGCCTTGATGTATTTCAGTTGCTGAACATTAGCATAAAGACATTGCAATCAGCTTCATTTCACATACCAAAAATTAATCTGAAGACTAAATTGTGTTGATTGGAGATCACAGAAAGCTGTATCATTGCATAGCATGAGTGTGCTTTTGATATATTAAGCATTTAATACATCTGTCCCCTGTTATTTCTTTTCCATCTCAGATAAACTTTTTCAGTGCACATAAATAAGTTATACGTGAGAAATTGGCTGGAAAATTATGCACTGTGGAGAAAACCTGTTAATAAAAAATATCTTCAAGCCTCCAGAACTGCGATGAGCAAAAGAAAATGACACATAAGATAATGGAAAAAAAGGCCATATCATCATCATATGTTGATAGATCTGCTTTGTGACTGATAACATAGTAAGGAAGTACTAAGCTATGAATGAAATTATTAGCAGGGAATATGCCAGTATTCAGTTCCCTAGCAAAAATATGATCCTGGTGGATATTTGAAGAAGTTTGGGCAGTTCTCTATTAAGAATAATATTAGTCATAGAATCACAGAACTGGGTTGGAAAAGACCATAAAGACCGTTTAGTTCTAACCTACCAGCATATGCAGGGACACCTCCACTAGATCAGACTGTCCAGGACTCCATCCAGCCTGGCCTTGAGCACTTCCAGGGATGTGGCATCTATAGGTTCTCTGGGCAGCCTGTTCCAGTGCCTCATCACCACTCACACCAGAAATAATTTCTTTCCACTATCTAAGCTAATTATTTCCTCTTTTAGTTCAAAATCATTATACCTTGTCCTATCACAACACTCCCTGCTAAAGAGTCCTGCAGCCTTCTTGTAGGCTACTTAAATTATGGCAAGGCCCCTATAAGGTTTCCTGAAGGCCTTTTCTTCTCCAGCCTGAACAATCCCAACTCCCTCAGCCTCTATCCTAAGGAGAGGTGCTCCTCTAAGCATCCTTGTGGCTCTCCTCTGGACTCACTCCAACAGCTCCATATTCTTCTTATGCTGGGAGCCCCAGAGCTGAGTGTAATAATTCTAGATGGGTTCTCATGAATGTGGAGCAGAAGGGGACAATCTTGACCTGCTGGCCACACTGCTTTTGATGCAGCCCAGGCTACTCACAGAAGACATGTTAGCACAGTTTACCACCTGTGGACATGATCCCAGCAGCATTGGGTGTCAAAGCCCACACCATCTCCACAAGGGCACTGCAAGCCATGAAGTTGCTATTTTCTTACCTGTTCTCATGTCCCTGCAGCTGCAGTGGTTGTGGGAGTGTGGGCTGTGCCACGGGGCTGTGCTGGGTAACGGGGCTTTGCTGCTGGGCCAGGGGGCTCTGCTGCTGCTGCTGCTGCTGCTGCTGCTGCTGCTGCTGCTGCTGGGCCAGAGGGCTCTGCTGCTGCTGCTGCTGCTGGGCCAGGGGGCTGTGTTGCTGGGCCAGGGGGCTCTGCTTCTCCGAGCTGGGTGCTGAGGCTGGGCTGTTCAGCTCTGCATAATGGGAAGCCAGAGATTAAAGAGCTGTCACAGAATGGCATTTAACAAAGGGCAAAGGTAAATGATGACCACTGTCAGTTGCACTCCAGAAATGTATGATTTGTCCCTTTTGCTCTCTTGGGTTATAATTACAATTTAAGACGTCTGAAGCTAATAGGCTCCTCTTGGTATTCTCTGAGATCTGAAAGCCTGGCCAATTCTGCAGCTCTAGTTGACAACTTCATTATTTAAAACCCAAATGAACAGGGCAAATGGCTGCCATGTCTCATGGTTGCTATGAAAGCCTGGAAATACTGATATTTGAAAACTTTTCATTTTGAGAAAATGAACGATTTTAGCGCTCTCAGCACTATTATGGGATGACAGATGTTGTCCTGAAAGCTAAACCACTGGTGCGTTGTGTTAGCTCCTGCTCTTTGAGCTCAATAAGAGCTCCCTGTAGTTTTTACATCTTTGGGGACTGTGAACAGTAAAATATTATGAGGAACCAGAAAAACCAATGTATTTCCCTAGACTGATGCCAAATGACCAGGGCTTCACACTGCAGAAAACCAGCCTTCCTTTTTCCAAGCAACATAAAACTCAAAAAGAGAGGCTGGGCTGGGAGATGGCCTTCTACAATCAGACATGACACTCTACCTTCACATTTCCCTCTGAAGACACATTTGGCATCAAACTTATATCAGATGTATTTCTCCCAACACACTGGCTCAGCATTGCTCGGAAGCATATGAGAGAGTCCTCCTTGACAGAGGATGGAGAACTGCACAGGTCATCATATATACATTATCAACAACAAGGTACACACTGTGTTTCTTTTTTTATTCCTGCTTGCAACAAAATGAGTGAGGCCAGTGTAGCATGGTACTCAGACAATAGGTAGGCAAGATTCAGATCTTGCCCAGATCTTTGCATTTGAATCTAGTTTGAATTTTGAACTATTTTATTTTACATTATGTGATGAGTGAGTTTGTCCCATTTGACTGTGCTTATAACGGCTTTCCGCTTCTTTAATTTATGCTCATAATTGTTCTAAAAGTTTAGGATGCTTTATTAAAAATCTTTTCAATTTAGGCTTAATCGTCAAAAAAGCTTGTATATCTGCACTTAAAGCGCTCCTCATGCAAGCATAAGCAATACTTGTCTGTGTAATTACTATGCTTAAGGCTTTAATTGCCCATTTTGCATCTGTGAGTCTCTTTTGTATTGCAGAGTTTCAGAGGCAGAGACTGAGAATATTGTCCTTGGTTTCTACATTACTCTCATAACTATGGATGAACAAGTCAAATCATAAGCTGCTTCTAAAACTGTTTTGCATTTATATGGCATTTTTCACCTGAAAGTACATTACAGAGGTATTAGATTTTTTCCTGATTTATAAATTGGGAAGCTAATACCAGAAGGCAAATGAGGCATCCAATGTCACCCAGCCACATGGGGCAGCCTTGCCTTGCACACACGCTGCTCCACCAGCAACCAAAAGCAGCTTGTAGCACTGCATCCCAGGGAGGGGTTCATCTGCTTTCCTTCTAGTTTAACGTTCCCATTTACTTAAATGGGAAATACTTAGATGTCAGTAATTTGCTAATATGCATTATTCAGTGTGCAAGGAAGGCCTAAATAAATTGTATGGACTGCATACAGCAAAACACTTGTTTGTAGCTGCTCAGAAAACTGACCTCTGGTGATCGTACACTACTTTCTTGCAGGTCTCTGGGGTGAATTCTGAGCTTGTGTGTTTATGTGTTCTTCCCTTCACTGAGTTCATTTAGCAAAACAGGCACATTCCCTCAGTGGCAATCCATGGCTAGTGTTAAGCTAATTCCTCACCCAGTTGCTGGATGCAACAGCAGAAAGTGAGGGTCACTTAAGTAATTAAGTAATTGCATTACCTCCTGTATGTGACTCTCCTGGTCCTGATGGTAATCAGACCATTAAACTACAAAAAGTCCTGAAATCAACCTCTAAACCCATAAAGCCAACATCAAAGGATCTCCACAGATAAGCTTGTGCAGTAATGATCAGAATAATTAATCTGTCTCCTTATCCTCACCTTATAAAGGAGATATTTAAGGTTTCATGTCTTTCCTGCCTTGTGCTCTTATCCTTGCACATGTGGAAGAAACCACCAAATCTGAACTCCTCCTTCACATCACTTTGTCACAGGTAGCTGATACTGGAACATGCCTGGTGACAGCCTTTGCAGTGCCTTATCAGTCACTTTGCTGACTTAAAGGACAGGAACTTGAAATCTAGCTCTCTCATAGGATGCTTTTCCATGTAAAAGGAAGTTCCTACAGAAGAAATGAAAACTGAGTTTCTATTAATCTGTTCTTTGTCAGATTTCTCCAGATTTCCTTTAAATACCTTTTGCATAGCAAGAAACCTTTTCAAGAATTCAGATATTATTCCAGCTGATTCTAAGGCTGTAATTTTGGTGTACTGTATGTTACAGCTGAGAATGTGAAACAAAAGATGTTCTTTCAAGCACTGACATAATTCAAGCTAATTGGAGGCTACTCAAAATTTTCTTCCTGTTTTTAAGGGCCATTGACTTACCCTCCTGAGGAATGATGCGAAGTGTTACACTGAGACCTGCATCTTTAATTAGCTTCACAATATCTGCATGAGGCATGTTAATGATAGACTGGCCATTCACAGCTAAGATCCGGTCTCCGACTTTAAGTTTTGCACAGCGATCAGCAGGACTTCCATCAATTATCCGCCCTATTTTATGGGGTACAGCTAGACGAGGAAGAATAGTCACAGTTAGCTTACGCAGCAGTAAGTGGTGGTGCTCACAAACAGAAGAGCAAAACTGAGCTAATTTGGGAGAAAGTTCCACCTGAATGAAAAGATACTTTGCGCATAAAACACTTGCCCTTATGCAATGCCATCTGTATTAAAACAACACAGATTTTGCTAGAAAATCAGAATCTCGATGTACATGGCATATACATACAAAGTCCATCATCAGTTTTATGGTTCAGTTAGTTTACAAACCACGCACGTAACAAGACAATAAACAGATCAGAAGAAGAATAAGGCATTAAAACACTGAAGGGGATAAATTTGCACATTAAGTAGTAGTCTTAAATTGTCTCCCACCTCTGAGTTTACAGAATCTTTTTGTCTGTATTTTGTAATAGAGGCTCTACAGACATGATTTATTTTATACACAAACAGATTTTATTACTGAAAGTGCCCAGGGTTCACTACATTGTTCTCCTCCTCCACACAAACATGTTAATTGATAAGCAGAAATCATACTGAAGATTTATAGAGATGTGCAGTTTTCTAATTAGATGCATGCCAGCATGAATTTGCAGTTAATTATGTATGTGTATAGACACATTAACTACATCAAATAGAAACACACAAACATGTACACATTCTTAAAACTGTACAGATCAACTTTGCTGCTTTTGCTCTTTGTGGTTCTCCATCTCCCTGTGTGCTCCATCTGTTCTTGTCCCGTTTTTTCCCTCATTTCCCACTGAATTTTCTAAATATACTCTCTTTCTCCTGGTGTTTCTCCTACCATTTTTACCTCCATGGATATGCTACGGCAGACTTTTCCCATCTCTCCATCTTCCCCCTGAAGAATATGGTATTTTTCTTTTTACTACTTAGAATACGCTAATCAGAATTTCATTTGACTGTTTATTCTACTGATATCATAATACTGTCTGAGAATTCCCTACCAATCCCACACTTCAGTCATAGCAAACTGAGCCCAAGGCTGCTCTGCCTCACTGTCCACCTCCAAATGGTATTTAAAAGCATTTTTTTTCCTTTTAAAATAATCTATCCTTAAACATTCTAACATCTAAAGAGAAATTTGAAAAGATAAAGCAAAAGATGAATCAGCATTTCCTTGAAATATCTTGGCTATCAATGCTATAATCAAACAAAGCACTAACAGAGAATATTTTCAAAATACTCCATCACTGCAAAACAAATTTCTCAGTCCCCTGTAAGTATTTTCTGAAGGTGAGGATGACAAACACAAACTGCGCATCTCATGCAAAGTCATGATATGCACTCCTCACAGTGATTTTTGCTTCTAAGAAGGATGAAAGTGTTGCATACAGTGTTAAAAACTAATTTTCTGGTAACTAGAAATATAAGTGAACACTCCGAAGCAAAAGCCATAGCCAGATCGCGTGCTTCTTCCAATTATCTTTTGGGCAAGAATGTAAATTAAATTACAACTTCAGTAAAACAGGTAAGGCTAATTTACTTCAGAAATATCTTATTGCTTAGGAATCAGGCAAATAGCTTATGTCACAGTATCTGAGGTCATTCTATACATTTAAATATACAACTGGCCTCACTTTGAAAATAACTTGATTTTATTTTGTCCTTGATACCTTGATTCCCCAAATAAGTAAAAGTGTAAATTGTCAGTGAAACAATTTACATTCACAGAAAGCCCCTGACCAAATCATTTCTTAATGCACAACTAAGAACCATTTAAGCTAGGACCAAATCATTACTGTTGCTGTTATGCAATACAGGAGCTGTTTGAAATTACCCTGCCTGTGATACACATCAGTAGAGATCTGAAAATATGAATGCCTTATATGAGTGAGCAAGAAATTGAGTAGGAAGACAGAAGGAGAAGCATTGCAGATGAGATGTCATAGATAAAATTCCCATGCTTGCCATTGCTAACCCTAAAGATGCTTTTGCTAGTGTAAAATAACTTATGTAGGGACACAACTTCAGTAGCAAGGGAAAGGCAGGGAATCCTGCTTATCTACCAGCACAATTTCTGTTGGACTTCTTGCACCTGATGAGTGAATAGAGCAGATGTCTGTGTGTTTGTGATTTCTGCTAAAACCAAAGCTGGAGGTGGGATGGCCATGACAGTCTGATTCAGCTCCAAATCCTGGGAAATGGAAACGAAAGAAAAAGAGAAGGAACTTTTTTAGCCCTATTTCTTCCTTCTAAGCCAAATGGATTTTGCCTGTCTGATGAAGGTAACTAAATGTTCTGGGATCAGTTTGTCCTGCACTGCTATGAAACAGAACAGTGCTCATGCCTATCAAGCATCTTCTCTACAGCACTTTGGTTTTTGAGGATTTAGTCCTTCTCGTTCAAGGATATACTAGTTCAATGCATTGCCACATGACCTTGCTGCAGCAGAATGGAAAGCTTTCACAGAAGGAACTCATGTCCCTGTCAGAGTTTGCCAAGTAGACCATTGAAATGCTACATCATGGCTTAGTGGACAGATGCAATGAATTACTATTGAAACCCACAACAATTCAGCAGAAGCTGTTTTTTGTGCATTTCTAGATAATATGAGGGGAAGTTTGCCTCATGGCTCCTTCTCTTCTAGTACCATCCAAGTTAGCTTCTGGTTGCTGCTTGCTCTCTCCGGTGGAGCTCTGCCCAAGCCTCCTCCTAAGCAGCAAAACCATGGCCATCATGCTCTGCATAAGGAAGGGAAGAATTAATTTAAGTATTTATTTACAGGTATGTGTGCTTCATATGGAATGCAGATTATCTTATGTTCAAGTTTATGAAAATCTGACTACTACTATGTTAGAAAACTTTTAAGTTTTGAACAGTCTTTGGTGGCAGAACATGTACTGTGAACAGATAAGACGCAGCTACTCTTACAGGATTAATTAGGTAATAAGGAACAAAGGTAGACATGAGCTGTGAATTTCCATGATGGAGAATTTTTATTATTCAGAACGGTCACATCTAAAACTGGCAGTACTGAGTGGGCTGAGTGAAGTGACAGACAAGATTTCACAGAAAGAAATGCACAATTATGCACATGGAGAAAAAATACCCATTGCTAAGATTAAGCAGAGATGGGCCCTAAATTATCTATTACTGCCTAGAAGATCTTGTAATTAGTGTGCCTACTTTTCTAGAAAGAACAGGTTGCCCAAGGAGGTGGTGCAGTCACCATCCCTGGGGGTGCTTAAGGAACTTGCAATGCAGATGTGGCACTGAGGGACATAGTTTATAATGTAGTTTATGATAGCATGGTAGGGATGGGTTGACGGTTGGACTTGGTGATCTTAGAGGTATTCTCTGACTTTAACAATACTAAGATTCTAAGATGATTACCACAGGAGAACAGTAAATATAATTTTAAGAGGAAAAATATAGCAATGGAAATGATGTACTACTTGTCTGTTACCATGCACCTAAAGTCTGAGCATTGCTGATGGATCCAGTATTCCCATCCCAAAAAACAAAGCACTGAACTAGGAAAGACTGAGAAAAAGACAGTGTGGAGTCAGAAGCAAAAACCAGACTCTGTTCAAAAGAATTGTCCATGAGCACAGTGTCATTGATGAACTTGAACAAGGGACAGAGGAGCAATCCTCTGGCCTTCCAGGAGAAGAAATGGATTCAAGAAGGGATTAGACAAATCCGTAAGAGCTGGCTCCACTGTTCCTGCACACTTGTCCCATGCCACAGTGCATGAGCAAAGGTTATGTGGAGCTTGTATCTCCCCGATATTTCACTGGCATTGTCCATCGTCACAGCTCTATTTCTAGGAAGCATCTTCTGAGTATGGCATTTCATGAGGGCTTTGTTAACACTTCAGATCTTTTATTTAATCACACCTTCAGGGTTTTATTTTTATCTAAGTAGAGCAATTAATAATGTAACCTTTTAAAGGAAGTCCCAGATCACTTGACTGGTAATAAATGACTCCACTTGACCTTAAAAAATCTTACAAACATTCATACTTCTATTCAGATTTCACTATAAACTTCTCTCCAAATGTGTACAATTAGAACAGTGGCACCATGTGCCTGGATTAGACTCCGCAGAGAATTTGATCCAATAATTTACAGCATTAAAGACTAGTAGGCTATACAGACACTTAAGGTTTTTTTAGCTATTATTCAAGCCAAGTGTGAGTACAGAAGATAGGATGGCCTTTTATAGGACAACTAATTTCTTACTTCTCTCAGACTACGCCATGGATGAGACTGTAGGAGAAAAATACTATGCATAAACAGTGATCTATACAGACTTCTATCATCAGAAATCAGGGAAATTAATGAGATACTGCTCATGTGTATACAAAATATACAGTCCTTTAAACCAGATACACATATATTTTTTCCTACTACCATCAGATGATCCAAAATGTGATACAGTTGAATAATACATATGGATATCTAATTTAAGGAAAAATAATTATTCCAAGGCCAAACCCTAGACCCAAAGAACCAGTAGAGAACAGCAGTGCTGCAGGAACAGTTCCTAATAATGGATGTCCAGATGGGATCTAATTTTTTTTTTTCAGTACACTTAACAAAAAAAACTAACTTTAGGGAGATTTGAATAAAGAGAACACCTAAGCTTCTAGGATTCTTGAGGCCATCAACCTCTCTTCCTATATCTCCCTCAGATATTTCAAGTATTTGTGTCAGGAATCCAGCCTGACACAGAGCTTGCACCTAGCAGATGATGCTTTCCCAGAAGGTGGTTAATTGTTCAATGCTCAGCTCTAAGCTCACCATCAAAAGAGAGCTTAACTTAAATAATTAAGAGAAAAAATGATTAAAAATATTTTTTTCTATTTAGAAAGTGGGAAAGGTCTGCTTTCATTAAATAGCGGAAAACTACAAATTCACATATATATATTAATATTTTTAATTGATTAAATTATCCACTTTTACTCTTCATAATCCAAATCATAATATTTCCCATACCTTCATATCATAGAAAAGAAATTTAGTGGCTTTACACCTGAAGGTCCATATGCTTGGGTCACTTTTACACAAAGCCAGAACAGCTGCTGAATACCAATACTCCTTCTAATACTGTTTATTTCAATTAATTTTTTGCTCTTTTGGAAATAAAAATGGTTTCCTCTCACTTTTGAGACTCTTATGCTAGAAATAGTAGATTCTAACAGGACGTTAACATCAAATGATTCTTTTTTTTCATCTAGATTTTTCTTTATTCAATCCTTGTAGTTGTAACTGCTAAGACTATATCTTGTAAAGAGTAACTTTTGTGTTTTTCCTCTACATAGTGTTGAAACGTCAAAAATGATCAGTTAAGGGGGAAAAAATTGAACCTCTATTAAACTCTCTAGAATATAAATTCTCAGAATCTTTCTTTAATATTAATGCCTATAGATAATAAACCAAGCAGTGAACCTTCCTGAGGCAGCTGTCCTTTTCAGTGTAATACAGCCAATCACATGAATATTTACTATGTTCTCAATTCTCAAAAGGTGCAAGAGTTTTCATTCAGCCAGCGGAGTCCAACATATCAAGTTGTAGTTGGAAGAATATATTAAATGTAAACATCTGTAATTTCATCGCTCCTGAATGATCTGAAATTTGGGAAGATTTAATATGGTAGAGTTTCTGTCATGGCTAATTACAGAATTAAGATAAAATATGTTCCTGAAATGTATGTTTTTTATTAGCCACACTTATTTGGAGAAAAAATCAAACAAACAAACACAAAAAAAACAACTATCAGTGGCATGCTGCACACCTACAGATGTCAATATTTTCTTTTATTTACAAAATCAATGAACCTATGACCTGAAACTTCCCTTTGTGTGCTAATACTGAGCATATTGACTTGCACAGCATGATTTTGTCACCAGTCTAAGAAGCTAGGAGAGAAGGAGTGCACATAGCTTAGAAATCTGAAGACCTAATAAAAATTGGGCAGCAAAACATTGATGCAAATTGGGTACATTAAAGGGCTTGTCATCAAAGCAAAATGAACTCTGACAACCTTGATCTCCTCTCCAAGTTTGTTCTAAGTAAATCAACTTACAGAGAGTTTGATATTAGAAAACACATGAGCAGCTCCATTAGGTCCAAATGACCAATTCAAGAACATACTGGAGGATAGGATTCATCTAGAGTGGGGACTGATGCGGTTAAGATCCTCCATGCTTTATTTTCCAAAAATCAGTTAGCCCATTGAGTGATTCATGCAGCAACGTGCCTTCAGTGATATATATAAAAAATCTCTTTTATCTCCTGTTATTTTATTATTACTAATTACAACCATAATTAGAATTAGTTCAATTGGAAGGGCCCTCCAAAGATCATTGAGTCCCACTGTTTGGACACTTCAGGGTCCACCAGAAGTCAAAGCGCATTAATGGGAGCATTATCCAAATGCCTCCTGAACACTGATGGATGTGAGGCATCAACCACCTTGATAAGAAACATGTTTCATTGTTTGACCACCCTAACAGTAAAGAAACTTTTCCTAATACGAACTCTGAACCTCCCCTGGTACATTCCCTTGGTCATTCCCTTGTGTTCTAAATTGTATATATTGATTCGAAAAAATAATACATGAAAAATGTCTTTCAGCTTCAAATTTTAACATCAATTAAAAAAAAAAAAACAACAAAAAAAACACCTTAGAAAGTTCCTTTTTGAAGCTGAAGAAGCAGAACAACTCAAACCTGAATATCAAAGCCAAGCAGAAATGAGAAACCAGACCCTTGGCCCATGAGTCCCCATTATGTCCCACAGAAGACACGTGTTGCTCATGTTTTCTCACTACCATGTTCCAAAGAGATCCAAGCTGGAGTAGATGGATATCTTAATTCCAAAGCTCTGGTTTCTTTTCAATTTGCAGGTTGGTCAAAGAAGTTGGTGTCCCCAGGCACCTTCTTACTCAGAAAGAAGCATGGGTGAAACTGCAGCACAGATAATTGCCTCAGATCACAGTCATCACTGATCAAGAAACTGTTTTTTATCTCTAAACTGCAACAGGCTCAAAGGAACTTGGGCTGAATGGGACTTATTTCAGAACTCTTGTTTTCTGTAGCCAGCAAAGGCTTATCTTGGATTTTTAGTTAAAACTGCATGTTCTGAGAAATGAGAGAACGTTCTTTCATTAGTTTCTGCTTTCTAATGCTTTTAAAGTCCAGCAGTCATTGGCATAAGCAGTATACAGGCAAATTAAAATCTATACTTTCTCTTTTGTTAAACAAAAATTTATTTGTTTACTGGTTACTTCTGAAATTTCAATTTGTTTTCACTTTGTAATTCTGCTAATTGCCAGTATCTGCTAGGATAAAATACCTGGAAATAATGCCAATCTTCACTGGCAGTTTCCAGTTAATGACATCTGCTTACAGTACATGGTTGTTTTTTACAGAAAGTAGGATGTTCAGAGATTTACAGGGAATCACACGTTCTCTCCCTAGAAAAACCTGCATCAAAACCAAAGTAAAAGTAACAGGACAATGTGAAACTTGTAGGAACAAACACATTCCATCATGCTCGAGGAGAAATTAACTGACAGTGTCCCTTTTTGCAATTTCCACTTGACTGCCAGTGCTTTTCTATAAGGATGCAGATAGAGAACTCATCATGATGTCCTAAAAACCTTCACAAAGAAAGAGTTTTAGCCATGGATGGCACACGTTACTAAGTATTCTTGTAAATGTAATACAACAGTTAGATTAATTATTTAAGTTTCAGTGACTTCAGATATAATGTGACACTCACTGTTGTCATGTGAGGCAGTGTCACCCCATACACCACTGCCCCCCCAAAGCCTCCCACATTGCTTGTGGCAGGATGACAGGGACTTGGGGGAGCTCTGTTTAGCAGAACCACACGTGTTGGAAATATTTTTTCTAGAAGAAGCATGAAGGTATTTCTCAAGGTGGGATTTCAGTTGTAGGCTATAGTTATTTAACTTGAGCCACTGAAGCCTCCATCACAGCCACAGAACCTGTGAAGATGCTCATGGAGCCTCTGAGGCCAAAGTTGTTGGGATCCACATCAAACTAAAATTGAAAATCTAAGCTTCGTAGCTTCCAGGCATTCAGCTGGGCACATGACACTGAATATTTCACAGAAACCACTGGAGCTGACAGAATTTTGACAAACCATGTAGCCTGACTAGCAATAGAAAGCAAGGAGTAAGGTCAAATTTAGGTGGCCCATCTGGAGAAGAAATGAGAGCTAAGGCACCCTTTAATCTCAGAACAAAGTCTAAAGGCAAGCCTGATAAACTGTACTGGAGGCTATGGAAGTTAATCTTTTGTCTAGGAACAGGCCAGGAGTCTGGCCAGATGAATTTATTTATACATTTATTTGTTTAGATTTCTTAACACTATGAGATCCTCTGACTCTGTACTAAGTAGAATGACTTGCTCCTGGATGTACCACTCAAACAAAATTCTTTACTTATGCACTTTATCTTCTTTTGCTGATATAACTCACTCGAACAAATTCTTCTTATCTTTGACCTGAAGATGCTCCCAGGGAGATGACTTCAAAGTCTATACTGTTCCTATCAGCATTTGGCATGACATTATTTTTCTGATCTCTTCTGTCCATTTTGATTCTTTCAGAGCTGCCTTGCAGTTGCTACATGAAAATTTAAGTGTGTATGTTTATGGTATGTCTGCACAGCATTGTTTGGTGCTATGTGAGAATACATAATCACAGAATCACAGAATCACAGAATCACCCGGGCTGGGAGGGACCTCAACGATCATACAGTTCCAGCCCCCCTGCCTGGCAGGGCCACCAAACATACACATTTAGATCAGGTTGCCCAGGACCCCGTCCAACCTGGCCTTGAACACCTCCAAGGACGGGGCATCCACAACCTCCCTGGGCAGCCTGTTCCAGGGCCTAACCACTCTCCTTGTAAAGAACTTCCCCCTAACATCCAACCTAAATCTTCCCTCCTTCAACTTGGATCCATTTCCCCTAGTCCTGCTATTGTCAGCCCTTTTGAAGAGTTTACACCCCTCCTGGGTGTAGGTTCCCTTCAGGTATTGAAAGGCTGCAATGAGGTCACCCCGCAGCCTTCTCTTCTCCAGGCTGAACAAGCCCAACTCCCTCAGCCTGTCCTCACAGGGGAGGTGCTCCAGTCCCCTGATCATCTTAGTCGCCCTTCTCTGGACCCTTTCCAAAATCTCTATGTCTTTCTTATACTGAGGGCTCCACACCTGAACACAGTACTCCAGATGGGGCCTCACAAGAGCCGAGTAGAGAGGGACAATCACCTCCCTATCCCTGCTGAAATAATAAGCTGGCAATAAGTGACTCTGACACCAAAAACACTGGAACTATAGCAGAACCTTTGATCAAATTAATATACTAATGTGAGAAGCAAGGTGCAAGACACAATACAATGAAGAACCATATTCTGATATTGATGTAAGTTATATTTTGGATATTACTCTCCAACTCCGTTAGTATGCCTTCTGCCTCAGGCAGTGCATTTTGGTCAAAGTGTCTTAGGTTAATTCAGGCTGTAAGGACCTCAGGAGGTCTTAATATCTGCTGCTGAGCTTGTTCCAGTTTACAATATTCAGTACCAAAGAGCCCAAAACTTGGATGCCATATTCTGGATGGAGTCTAATGAGTGCTGTGTAAAGGAAGATAATCACTTGCCCTCAGTCTATTGGCTGTGCTACTGGTAATACAGTCCAAATTACTTTGCCCAAATAAATATTAGTGAAGGAAAACAAATTTCCCATGAAATTCAAAAGGCCAAAGATTTTTAGCCTGTTTTTATTGCTGCTGACGGATTGTCATTTTCAGCTCTTTTTTTTTTCTGTTAAATTTTTGGTACAGAATTTACCTAGAAATAGTATTTTCTGTTCTGCTACTGTCTACAGTAAATGTCATCTTTAGGTTCACTGCTGTTCTTTCAAACTTTGGATTTGAGAACTTCTTGGAATCATTGAAATCCAATGCAGTTATTATTTGAATAAATTTGTTTGTCACTTGCACAGCCAACTGCCATGTTCAGTTACTGCTGGAGGTGCTCAGCTGCTCTTCAACGGTGGCTACCTACTTGCTTGGGGAGAAAGAAAGGCATACCACGATATGATGGAGGTCAGGAGGAAAAGTGGGATCTTGAACCTGAATCTTTTGTGCTCCTTAGATTATTTAAGTCACAGAACTTTTGGTTGGTTGGCCGTTTTCTCTTCCTCTCTTTCCATCTCCCCCAACCACTTATCTTATCTGTGAAATAATTTTCTGAAAAATTCATGACTATCTAGGCTGATTAATATGTATGTATCACAGTGCCCTTTACAGATTTTTTTTCTATCTGGTCTTCCGAAAAGAACTTCCAAAGGGCTATTATATTCGATAAAGTGAAAACTCAGAGTCTCAAGTGGCTAATTATCCATGTTTTGTTACAATATTCGTTCTAGCAATCATGGAATTTTGAAATTCATGAGGTAATCCATAAAGGAACTCTTTAAATAACTGCACGGTCATGAAATACTGCAAAGAAGTTTTCTGAGGTCATTTTCTATTATAAGATATGGCTTTCCGTATCTTGTATGCTGTCTTGTGCGCTTCTCTCTTCTGGATGTAGAAGACTGCAGTGTAGCCCCAACGTTATTTATTTCCTCAGAAATCAGTTTGGGCTAAAGAACAGATTCTTATAAACATGTTTGAAATGAGGGGAAAGGACTGAATTAGGCTGTTACATGCAAAATGACGAATGGCCTCACTTGCCTTGATTTTTCAGAAGTGGCCAACAGTCAAAGTTTCAGATGGATTTAGTGGAAGATGAGTATCTTTCTCAAAATAAAGCTTTTTCTGTCCCTACTTCCAAGGGACTCTATTCAGCCAGTTAAGCTTCAGGTGCTATTTGAAACACTCAAGGGTGCCTCTGTGCCTGTAGTTGCCACTAGATGTGGCTACAGGTGCTCTGCTCCAACTGCCTGTGCTCCCCCTTGATGTACCTGGTGCATCTCAAATGGCACTAGATGCCTGTATCAAACAATGAAGTTGAACCCCAGAAAACTTAAGCTTTCCAGATGGAAAGTGAGCTATAATCCTTCAGATTTGATTCTGAATTTATCAACCCCTGTACTCAGTGGTAACTTCTGTGCTTTCTATGGTCCAGCCAATAAAAAAAACAATCTCCTTGTGCCTTTATATGGCAAGTTTTCAAATATTCCAATTTCTTCAGCAGTGCCCGAACTGAACAGGTACAGTCATGACCTCAGCTTTTATTTCAAATTCCTGAATATCACCTTGACTAAAATAAATACATACAATAAATACATTTGAATGTGAATTATATCCCTGGTGGTTACCTGTTGAGTGTCTCTTTGGGATAAAAGAACAGAAAAAATCTTCTTTGTGGGTGAATTTTGCTGTACTCAGACATCCAGATGCATGTATAAAGCAGTGCTCAGAGGCGAGAACAACCTTTGGGTTTGTCTAATACACAGCAGACAAATACTGTCTCTGGAAACAACCTTGAGGGTCCCTTCAGCTTTAATTAGTGCAGCAATTAATTAGCAGGTGTCAGCTTTTAATTACTTTTTTTTTTTTTTTCTTTTTAAACTCGGGGCAAAACTGGAAAAACAAAGCTGCAAACCATGATTTACTTACTGATTGTGGACCCTGACTCGGGCCTGTTCAGGGAGCTGATGATAACAAAGCCGAACCCTTCGTTCTCCTTGCGGTGGATCACCACGTCGCTGGTTTGCAGGCTGTGGGATGTGAAGCCCTCTGGGGGAGTCGCGTTGCTGCTGGAGACAGCGTGATTGCTGTTAGCATAAGTCGCGTAGTCACTTCTTGGAGAGCTGTGGTGCGTGGACACAGAGCCTGGGCTTCTGCCATTCTCTGGGCATGGCTCTCCTAAAATATAAGTCATGCCAGTTTTACAGTCTGACTTGCTCAGTGGATCTCAATTTACAGTACATTTGCTAATGCAACATGAATACAGTTGGCTGTCTGTGGCCCAGACTGCTGCGAGTATTAAGCTGGGAGCTGTAATAGATGCAGAGAGACAGGAATCTGCACGATTATGCAGAGAATTCAAGGGCAATCAGATAAAGTAAGCATGAATACTCAGTGCTAAACTGTGAAACAGAAGGGAGGGGGAAGAAAAAACAGTGGCTATCTGGATGGCTAAATGTTAGCAAGCACCATTCCCTTGTCTGCTGGTGGATCTATCATCAAGAGGAAAATGTGACCGTCTAATCCAATATAAAATTATTTGTGTTTGGATTAAAATAATTTAAACAAGCAGCTAACATAGAGTAATTAGGATTAGCTGCATAATATTCTTCTTACAAGTTGATTAGCATGCTCACAAGGCATTGATGGAACAGAGCAGTTATACAATGACAAATAATCACAGTCTTTCTGTGGGCGTTGTCACAGAAGCAGTGCTTATTTAAAGGTTTGGAAGATGCTCTTGTGTGATGAGTTGGAGAGGGCAGAAGGAATAGTGGTGTCCTTTACCGTTGTTTTAAAGTAGCAAAACCAGAGAACAAGTTCAACCTTTAGGAATTAAACACTTTTTTAGTACAAGCATTTTAGCAATTAGAAACAGTAAGATAAAAGATCTAAAAACAAAAGGAGTAATATTCCTTGCAGATCTAAGTTGTTTACACAGATCATTACATATTGATATTTAATGCAGAACTTTCAGTTAATTGTAAGTAATACGTCTTCTCAACGATGATGGGCTCTGAACGCGCAGAGCTTATGCATGCATACATGCATCCTAAGAAGAAAATTCACAAATTAGACCTTCAGTGTGTATGTATTAATAAAATAAACATCATCCAAGGCCAGGCTGCTGTTCTCTCAGTCAAGTGTGTCCTTTAGTAGTCCTTGTGCAACTATGGAATAAAGTGATTAGAGAGAATAAGGAGGAAGAAAAACAAACAATTATTGTACTCCTGTGTTAGAATTGAAAATCTCCAAGAGTTATTGAACCAAATCTGCAACTAAATGCCATAGTCGGTGACAAGAGAGATCTCATTTTCTGGCTGTCATGTTTCAGAAAACTGAATGCCGTTTGTATCAGTATGGCTGCAACAGAAAGGAAATTATCTTACCCTGCAGAATGACCAAGAGCTGCCTTGGACATAAATAAATGCAACTGAAGGCCATTAAGCAAGCATAGGAAAACAAAGATAAAGGAGAGAAAGTGCAAACAGCTACCTGATTGTTAACTCTGCAAAAGATATTCATCAGAAAAATTACATTTTGCTTCTGCCTGTGAAGAAATGGCCTTTCAATCTGTGGTTTCCTAATCAAATTGTGCTCCTGATTGGTGACAGTCTGTTCCCAGCCTGGGAGAGGTCTGTGTGAGGCGGTGGTCTCAGGCTGGATAATACATGCACATCAGCTGTCAGCCATCAGGTGAGGGCAGGACGGCCCATGTCCTCCACTCTATACAGCCACCTTGGATGCAATGTGGCTAAGGTGTTCGTACTTCATCCTTCAATTATGCCTGCATCAGTCATTTTTAAAGTCTCCCACTAAGCTTATGTTGTAAGACACTAGATTAAAACTCTGTTCATCTACAGAAATGCTTAAATATTAATGAGTTATACACAAAGCTCCCCAGCATGGTGCTCTCGGAGACCCAGGATAACTCCATGTGTTTCACTGGCTTTCTCTGTTCTGCGTGCCAGGAGACTAGACTGTCTCAGACCCTGAACTTTAACACATACCTCTCTCTACCCCTACGTAGAATAGCAGAATCACAGAATTGTAGGGGTTGGAAGGGACCTTTAGAGATCAACAAGCCCAAACCCCTGCGAAAGCAGGTTCCCTCCAGTAGGTCACACAGGAAAGTGTCCAGATGGGTCTTGAATATCACCAGGCAGATCTGGGTAAGTAGCTGGCTCGCAAGCACCCGGCGCATTACCTTGGTTATTGGCCATTTTCCTAGTGCTTGGGGAGCTGCAGGGGGGCGTCGCGGCGGGCGGAGGGGGCCCTTTCTGGCTGCAGGCCTCTGCAGTTGGCAACAGAAGAAAGTCAGTCCCGCGGCAGCAAAACGGGACTGCAGCGAGGGGCTGTGGGATGAGGGGTGTGTTGAGGTTGGCTTTGGGGCAGGAGAATGGAGGGGAGCAGCTCAGGCAGCGACAGCAGTCCAGGGCACAGGAGGTGGGCGACAGGACAGGCTGAAGGTGTGCTCATTTCTGGTGCCTCAGCAAATTGCACTAAGCTCGTCCGTGTTAGAAACAACACACTTCTTTCTTGGATAAGCAGCCTACTTCAACAGATGCTGCTGCACATTTTTCCAAATTTGTATGTTCTTCAGCCTATTCTAAAGGTAATTTACTTCAGATCATTCATATTGTTTTAGCTCTACTCCCTGGAAGTGTCTGCTTGAAGGGAGGAAGCGGCCCTGCTTCCTAGCAGCCATTTCCTCCCTACAGAATGATTTCAGCCAGCTGACCTTGTGTTTGGGGCAAAAATCTCCAAATGGCATCAGTGAGACCAGAAATGGGCTTTTAAGACACACAAGAGTGAAATGAGTCCTTGTACTAGACAGTTAACAGTCCCCGAGAATTTCTCTGGTTGCTTATACACACAGTCAGCATTAACAGCTTTAATTCAATGTGAACATTTTGTCCCAAAAGCAGACAAGAGGAGACAGCACAGACCAGGACAGCACACAGCAAATCCAGAGCAATCATGGCACGCTGGGTCTGCCAGTGGGACACCCACTTCTGCAGGAAGCAACACTCAGCATTAGCGTTTTCATCACAAAAACAAGGGACACATATTAACAACTATTTGTTCTTCAAATGACGGAAAACATTCATTTCTATTTGTCAGCACCCGCTCATGCTGATAGCAGTGAGCTGTTTTTCACAGTCTTCTTCACTCACCCGTGGGTAGCACCTTTCTCCGCACAGTAAGATTCACCTGCCCGTTTCGGGCAGCGTTATGCATAAGATCAATCACATATCGGTGGGTTTTGCCAGCCACTGGAATCCCATCCACATACACCAGTTCATCACCAGGATGGAGGCGACCGTCTCTGTCTGCTGAGCCCATTGCAATTACTGCTCCGATGAGGATCTAGGCAGCAAAGGAACAAAGCCCTGATACATATACAGAGCCCACAGACATTTCCCCCATGAACATTACAGACATTTTCCCTTTCTGTTAAGATACAGTTTGTGACTCAGCAAGATCTGTGTGTTCCTGAAAGCCATGTTCCTGCACTATAGGTGTGACTGAAGATGTTTTCTTGCTTTTGGTGAGAAAGCGAAATCCCGATCTAAGGATTATTAACCTGCTATCTTCAAATTTAGACAATTTATCTTTAAGGGATGGTGAATTCATATAGCCTACATTTTGCAGAATACCTAAACAGATTAATTCAATTTAATGGTCCTGTTGACTCAAATTTAGTTAGTCTGCATATTTCTTACTTGAGGCTACTTACTGATGCACTGTGTAAGCACCTGGAGTAATGTGGCATGGTTTAGTGGGCATGGTGATGGAATGATGTCTGGACTAGATCATCTTAGTCCAGCTGATCTCAGATCACCCTTGATGATTCTATGATTCTATCATTCTATAATGCAGTTGAGGTCAGTTGTGGAAATGTCCCCTTCACATAGAGTTTGCTTTGGGACTCTTTAGGGGAAAAAAAAAAAAAGAAAAAAGTGCTGTATTAAATATCACTACTCGTAGGGAATAATTTCTCAGGTAGTAACTGATGAGCAAAATGAAAAAATGTCAGCTTACTCTGTGCAGATGTTGTTTTCCCAAATCGATATTAAAAAGTAATTTGTATGGGACATATAAGCTAGTAAAAAATCTGCTCAGAACCTTTTAATGACTTTCTCCACTTTCTATGCACATAAATCCACATAATTTATTAGAAGAAGACATATATATTTTCCCTGTGGAATAACTGGTAGAACAGTCAAGACTGCTTCCAACAGATCTTGCTTTCTTTGAAAGAATATTAAAGCATTCACAGAGCAAGTTCCAAATTTTCTTTTCTCTTCAGTGCTAGAGTGAGCCCAGAATGATGGATGTGACATGCTGTGTGACAATCCACTTTAAATAATAAAAGATAAAAGCTGTCTCGTATTGCTTTTCATGAAGAGCTGAAAAGGCTGATGTTGTAGTCACACAGGTGGTCTTGTTTTTGTGGTCTCAGCTGCAGAGTTGGAAGCACCCCAACAGAGTGTTTAAATGAAACTCCCCATGTGGAGCCTGCAGAATTTTCCCCATTTTCTGTCCTGTCTTTGGCTCACTTTTGCTTAGAAAATGTAGCAAGGACAGAACAAGATCTGGCATTTTCCTGCTTCCTAATGTTATAAGCAATACCAGGTTGAGTTCTCAGAGATGTTCTTTCAGGTTCTCCATTCTCTTCTTCAAACACTGAAAGAATATACCTCAAAGCTTTGGAAAACACTTTGTGAAAAATCCAGCTATGAAATATGCAGTTATTCTCTTCACTGGAAAATAAATGATCTGTGCAAAGCCAAATTTAGCTGGATCTCCACAAAGTACCTCAAAATCTTTGCATTTGTCTATCTTGTCAAAACTTTTCTTAATTATATTGGGGAGCTTCTTTACCTTGTAGGATTGTAGGGATTATCTTCCTTCTTTTGCATTACTGGATATTTGCAGTGTCTTTATAATTGATTCTAGGCTGCCAAAATATTGAACAATTTGCGCATCTTTAAACTTTGAAGAAGCATAAAGGCAGCTCACAGCATCAGTATCTACTGCAAAATGCAAAAACTCTTCCACTTACGACAAATCAATAATTACTTCTTATCTTTCCAATGTCTGCAGTGGAATGTGATTGCGTGACTGATTTACACAAAAGGACACTGCTGGACAAAAGCAGCAGTGCTACTCTGAACACTGCAGGTAGCTTTTTCACCAAGACGATGGCCACCATATCTGTTACTGTTAAGCATATCTGTTACTTTGGAAGAAAGTATGACTTCATTCTCCTTTTTCATTTTCTATGTTTGAATTTGCTTCTTATCCACTATGTGCTCTCATTTCATGGCTAAGTAGTTTCCATAATAGCTATAAATTCTACAAGCAAAACACAAATTAAACTAAATATTTATCAGGATTATATTACCAGGTATGAGATTACTTTGAATGCATAAGGAAAAGGATGATGACATTTGTGGCAGTAAAGAATTGTGTTGTAGAGAAAAAAGGTAATTTTCACCCACTGTTTGAGACTGAGCATGCAAAATGGTGGGATTAGGAAGATTGTGACACAGCATAATCTGAATATGAAGCTTGGGTTTTATAACTCATCCATGTTAATGCATGTTTTGGTACTGAGTTTCTTTGTGACACTTGCTAATTATTTGAATTTATGTTTCAGTTTCTCTCAATATAAATAGAATAGATTCACAGGCATGCAACAAATTTTATGAAATAGACATCTAAGGTGTGATAAATCTCACCTAATTTTAAATGTGTGTGATGTCTAGATCCAAGATAATCTTCTGAATTCTAACCAATGCTAAAAATAGGAGCTCCTAATGTGTGGTCTGAATTGCCCTAACATTCTGCTCTGTAGAATTCTGTTATGTCTTAGAAATGTCTCTGTCTTGGTACTGAGCATAAAATACTGTAGGTCACTCTGAAAGTAATGCCTCCTATTTATTTCCGTAGAAACTACAACAGAGGCAGTGAGCACAGTAACACTGTTTGATAGTGCAAATTCTCACCTACAAAAAAACTATTTCTCAACACAGTCACCACCATTAGCTGTGCATTTTTGCCAGTGATGAAAAAGAGCCTGCATTTTGCACTCATGACAATCTGCACCAGCAAAGATGCCCCACCATCGCTGTCGCCACTGCTGAAATACAGAACAAACCACCTCACTGTTCTCACATCCACCATAAACATTCAGCAATTGTCAATCAATGTCAGTGATTTTATCTGCACAGAGGAATTCAGTGACACATCTTTGCTTCATACACACCACCACACTTGATGCCATTTTGTCAGACTGCCCTGCGCTGCCATCTGTCACGCAGCAACAAAATGTAAGAGAATATTGGTGGGAAGGTTCAATGTCTACTGCAATACCTCAATTTACCTCTGACATTGTGGACAACATAATAAAATAGGAGGCATTACTTTCGGAGCAGTGCACATACATCTTGTAGGCATTTGTGAAATGAATCTCAGCCAGATTGTGTTGAAAAGGAGAAACTCTTACTGAAATTATCTGCGTGATTTTGAGTTCGAGCTGTTTGAATGTATTCAAAATACTTTCCCACTTTGGGATGGCAATTTGTAGCTTCAGCAATATTATAACCTTTAATAGATTCATTGTCTATAATTTCCCAGGCCACGGGGAAATGTGATAAATTCCTTTGGTGGCTTGATCTCATGAGATTCAAGAAGTGACTGGAACCGCACAAGCCACAGTCATGATGTTTGAGATACCTTCATAAATGTAAGTCTTTCTTTTGGAAAGCATCTTTATGCTTACAAATATTTAAAGCGGACTATTCCAGCAGCATTTTCTCCTTCTGAGGTGCTGAGCAGCTAGTGTAACTAGAAGCAAACTATGTTACAGTTTCTCTATAGTGTCAGTACTATTGTTTTGAAAAATTTTATGTGGATTCTACTTCTTTGAGAAACTTAATGCCTTATGCTGAAAAATCCATACTCCTTTTGAGGCACCAAACCACAAAGACAAAAGGCAAGGAAAGTTTATTTTTGTTCTGTGTTACCTGAGTGCACAGCAGGAGAGCTGAAACAAGCATTTCAAAGAGTCTCAGTTCTCGTTTTATAGGAAATGCAAGGTTTGGAGCACAGGCAGAAGGTGCTGCTCCTTTTCTGGAGGAGAAAGGAATAGGAGGCTGTGGGTGGGCTGTCTGCGGGGAAGCAGGGAAGTAGTGGAGGTGAGAAAACAGAGTTAAGAGCTCTTGTATTTGGAGTACAAGCTAGATGGAAACTTTTTTCTTTTTTTAAGTGGAGCATGTCTGTCTTCTCTACTAGGGATGAATGTGGGCAGCGAAATGGGTGGACGGGCACAAAGGGAGTGAGAGCTGAGATGTTTGGCACTGCACCACTTAAGTCTATGGTTCCTTTCTGTCTCATAGGCCCCTCAGCCTCAGGCTAGGTTCTCCTAATTCCTGGAGCTTTGAGAAATAGTTGGTGGGGAGGCATAAATCCTGTTAGAATGACACATCTGGGGGTAAATGCTTCTGTGTTTGCAAACCCTGAAATAGAGGTAGCTGCTTTGAGGCTAAGTGCAGGCTGAGAGCAATTGTTAGTTGGACAGAGAAGCATCTTAGGAGGTGGTACACAGAAGGCAGCATTTCACTCCTGCTCTTCAAAAATAGCAAGTGCTTATCTCTGCACATGGTGCCCAGCTATGAGCATTTGTTTGACTTCAGACAATAAAGCCAGGACAGTCCTTTATTGAAAAGAAATTTGAAAGAGCTGCTTCCTCTGTGACAGTTCAGTGCATAATGCCTATGGCTGGGGGGCAAAGGACTCCTTTCAGAATTCTCACTCTGCTGGGTTTTTGAGCTGAGACATAAATTCACGTCTCTCACAACTCATGCAAGTATTCCTAACTGTTACAGTACTAGATATTCTAAATCAGTGCCCACTCCCTCCTTTAGGTGGAAATCATTTCATTTTATATAAATGATCATCTTTTGGATGAGGCATTTCAGCTGCACTTTTCCTCTTGAGAATGTCATAAACCTCCAAACTGCAGAGCCAAACACACTCTCAGTGACTACTTAATTATCCATTTGTAATGAAAAAAGGAATTGAAGGAGAAATCAAGAGAGACTTCCAAAGAATGCCTGAGCAGCTCTATAGCCAGGGGCACTTTCCCGAGAGGTGGGAACTGCCATCAGGTGCTACTGTCCTAAGCAGGTAGAGATTTCCAAATCTTCCACAGGTGCCAATTTTCTGCAGGAGAAAACAGGCCGTTTCCTCTACTTCCTAAGAGACTTCCTTTTTAGCTGCTTTCAGTGGGCAAGCTTAAAGAATGCACACTGACTGGGCCATACAGAGAGGACAGGGAAGGTGCTTAGGAGAATGTGAGGCCGGTGGCTTCGTGGCCTTGTTTTTGGTGCACTGGGACAAAATGCATAGCAGAGTGATGCCAGAGTGCCAGACTTCAGGCACACTTGCAAGTGTTGGCAATGAAAGTGTCATTTTGATACTGAAGTCCTTCTGTATAAACACACCATGGTTAGCTTTGAAAATCCATTCCAAATCTCAAATAGAATCTTTGTGTTTCAATCTGCACTTTGTGAAATGTCGTTTCCAGAATACAGTGCACTTGCTTCATTTTACAGGAGGCATCAGTAAACTATATTTGATACTTTGATATATTTAATACTTTGATAGATGTTGACAGTTTCAGCATAGAGGATTTTCTGTGTTTCCTAGGACCATGTGTTTGTTAGTGTTAACGCCTGAATGTCAATTGTATCTCTCTGTAAGAATCCGAATACAGAATATAAAAGCCTAGCAATTAGTTATACATTTTCTTGGAAATGGTGGGTGGTAACACAGAACTCAGACTACACACAAGGTTGTGATAATAAAATGTCATCGTGTAGACCTGGGATTAGTTCTCACTAATCAACAAACTACTTACATCATTATGATGTTATATCATCAAAGTTATTTTGAGGAAGTACCAATTCTGCCTTTCCTCCTCAAATCATTTTATTTACATACTCATCTCACTGTTTTACCAAAATATGTACTCACTTATTTTTAAAATTGTATATATTTTGTACCTATTTTCACCTGTGATAAATCAAAGTGGGTTTTGGCTGGTGTTTTAGTTAAGGGAGAGTTTACTTCCAAACAGTATAAAGCTAATGTTGTTATGCTTCAAGTGATCATATTATCTAACCTGGAGCACGGACTGCAGCTCCCAGGGGGGGCCTTTTGTGTTTCTGGAAATAAATGGCATTATTAATAGTATCTTTTAAACTTATGTATATGTATACTGCCTACATTGTACACAGTTAGGCATTGTCTTGCATAATTTGTCTTTTAAAATCTTCTTCCCTGAAGTTAAAACAGTCTTGGAAAGTCAGGATGGAAAGTAAAGTGTTGAATGATGCATTGTGTCAAACCTGGTGATTCTAACTTAATTTACTGAGACATCTTTCAGATGCTGATAACACGAAAGCCCTGTCTTTATCTACAAAAACAAAAATGAACAAAAAACCATTATGCTTTAGCGATAACACAATGCTGAAGGAGTCACAGAATCATAGAATGGCCTGGATTGAAAAGGACCACAATGATCCTCTAGTTTCAACCCCCCTGCTATGTGCAGGTTTGTCAACCACCAGACCAAGCTGCCCAGAGCCACATCCAGCCTGGCCTTGAATGCCTCCAGGGATTGGCATCCACAACCTCCTTGGGCAACCCATTCCAGTGCCTCACCACCCTCTGTGTGAAAAACTTCCTCCTAATATCTAACCTAAACCTCCCTTGTCTCAGTTTAAAATCATTCCTCCTTGTCCTACCACTATCCACCCCTTTAAACTGTTGTACTCCCTCCTGTTTATACGCTCCCTTCAAGTACTGGAAGGCCACAATGAAGTCTCCTTGGAGCCTTCTCTTCTTCAAGCTAAACAAGCCCAGTTCCCTCAACCTTTCTTCAGAGAAGAGGTGCTCCAGCTCTGTGATCATCTGGGTTCAGTTTGTATTGTTACTATGCATTATTTTTTTTCTGACTTCTACACAAAATTTAGACACAAAATGAGGAAAGTCAGGAAGAAATGACTCACAGGCTGTCCAGGCTCATCTCCTCCAAGGATCCTGAAGCCAAAACCGGACTCCATTCTCCGAAGATGAACATCCAACTCCTTGTAATCGGGACCTGGTTTAAAGGCAAATGCCACTGAGCAAGTCTTTTTTTTTTTTCCCCAGAGAATTTTCACCACCTTCCCTCCCCTTTTGTGTTCATTGCACATGACTAATGGCAGCCTGGTTAGAGCTGGTGGAAACAAATGAGACACAATGCATTGTACACAGACAAGGAAGAGACACTTGAAAATGTAGGTGCCCTACAGAATGATTATGTTCAATAAAAGACACTAAACCCAAGCTACAACACATTCACAGGTGAACAGTACTGAAAAAGTCTTTCCAAAATAGAGGTTATAAGGGTGCCTTTCTCCTAAGACTGAATAATATTTTTCTGTTCAGCCACCTCTGGCATTTAATCTGTATTTTCCTTGAAGTTTGTTAAAACCTAAAGAAAATAAACTGAAATGGGAGATAAAGATACATAGAAAAATTATCAGTCCAACTTACAAAAGGTGAATAATCATTACAGGCCATTTTAGTTCCACACACACAGAAACCAATGTTTCTTTTAATATAATGTAGCTTTTAATTATTCCACTTTCAGGTATTACCTCCAATAAAGAATTTTCATGAAAGCTATCATTGTAAGCCTCTAAGTCTTAAGGTTTAAACTGAAAACTAACATCATTTACTTGAATTCCATAATGTTAATCATTTAAGGTCTCAGCAGCTTTACAAATTATTAAAATTGCACTTCCATATGCCTGCATAACATGCCTGTAAACATATGTTCTGCACTGGAATGTCTCAGTTCAGGAATGTAGTAGTTTTTAAAAATCAGTTTCTTTTAAAGGTATCTTTAGTTTCATTTGAAAAATCTAATTGTTTTGGGTCTTGATGCCCTCAAATACAAAAGAGAAATTTGTAATAAAATTTCAAATAGTACAAAATGGAACTGTAAGTAGTTGAGGGATTGTGAAACTGTTTGTTTTGACTATCGCTTTGTCTGAACAATCAGAAATACTTTGAGCTCATCAACAAAAGCAGGACAAGCTATGAGCACGAATGGTCTTTTTTACAAATTACACTCTAGTCTGTAAACTGTGACAGCTTTTGTTGCATGTTAGCTTGTTGCCAACCCCAAAAGACAACAAGGGTTGAGTAGGTTTATTTCAGCAAACTGTTCCTAATGTCTCCAGTCATGCCGTGTTTCCTCAGGAGGGGTGGAACTACAGATGGCTGAAATACTGTGCTTCAGCCACTCTCATTTACTCATTTCCACAGAGCACCAGTGGACATCTCACAAACTGCAGGGTTGGACAGATCCCAGATCCAGTTTGGAATTAAAACTGATTTAGTTTAGTCAGATTATGCAAAGGCAGATACAGAACTACATGCAATGTCTCTGTACTATGATCATGCCATAAAAATCCTCTCTAGAAAGCAGCATGGTACACTCACTGCTCCAGCAATGTATATCGGTAGGAATGAGACTGAATTTACCAGCTTCAGCTGGTAAAATGCAAGTATTACCATTCTAAAAAAAAAACAAACATGCTCTTCATATATTTAAAGAGAAACCCAAACAGATCCTTGCAGCTTATTATTTCGACTTTCTTTCAACTTATTTGATGTTTCTCAACACTGAATAAGAGAACATATGAAGTGTGTATGTTAATTTAATGCAAAGGTTGTTCAAAAGTTGTGAGGGGTAAAGGAATTTCAATATGAAAACAATACTCCATCCTTACCTGACTTGCTTATACAGCAAAGAACTTGGCTTATTATTAGAGATTACCTTGCAGGTAGACACAGTAGGATATAGCAATAGGTCAAAGGCACTGCTTCCAGCAGCTGGCTAAAAATTAAGCCATACTTTTTTTTTTGGTGCACACACGAGTGGATATGCAGAGTTGGGCAAGTATAAGAAAGTTCAGTTGTGAAAAACACATGCTCTGGCACACAGACAAAGAATTCACTCGAACACATACATTTACAACACTGATCAAAACCAATGTCAGCATCAGACTCTAAAATAAGAGGCATTAATTTTTTAAAATTAGTCTATTTTTCTATTCGTCTAGAATGGACCACATAAGACAGGTTGAGCATGAAGATATTCTTTTTTTCTGAATTCTAACCCAGCTTTGGATTAGCTAACTGTAGCCATACCCTTGCTCAGGAGAACCTTTGTTTCCAAAGAGGTGAAAGTCCATAGAACCCATTCTCTGCCTACTCCCTTCAGCAAATTGAGTTGCCTTTAAAAGTAATGCTCTTTTTTGTCCCACTGAGCAATACAAATGGAGTGGAAAGAACTATCTATCTCATCATCTAGTCCAGCTCCCTGCTATCACAATTTTTTTTGGTAAGCAAACAGCTCAGAAATCTTTTCAGTGGAGATATAAATGAAGAATGCACTGTGTATCTGAGCCTCTTCATGATCTGTCACGAGGTCACCTGCCTCCTCCAGCATTTTTACTGATTTTACAGGCCATGATTACACTTGTTCTTTTACTGAGATACCATATTATCTTGTCCACTGACTGACTAATATACTTGAGAGCATTTCCTCCATTGCTGTTGCTGGCTGTTTCACATTTCATGCTTGTATGACTGTTGTCATACATGACTCCATTGGCTGCACTGATGCTTCTCCATTGGTCTGGTGACAACTACTCCACAGGTACATGGAATTACATGCCTAATATGGATTTGAGTTCAACCATTTGTTTTTGTGCTTAGATCATTAATAAAAATGAAACAGAAGAGTTACTGCGAGGCTTTCCACTCATCCCTTCAGTTCAGAAACTACTCTTTTAGTATATTTGCTTATCCATTTTCTAGACATTCCTCTTTATATTGTGTTTAGCACTGTCTTCTTTGAGCTAAAATGGAAGTGCCTCAGTTACAAGTGGCAATCAGTAAGTAAACTGTCCAGCTGAAATCTAGATCAATTAAACGTGCCATTAGTTAGGTAGAAAAAATCAGTTATCAGGTTAGTCTGTTGCAAATAACCATTGTTTTTTTTGCATTATGTCTCAGTCTACCACCGTACTGGTAGTTAATTCTCTTTAACTGAAAATATGCTGTAAAGTCTTGCTGCTCTTTTTTCTCCATTTTTTTAAAGCTACATAATTCATTCAATACGACATGTTCTTACTACAGCAGTCCATGCTTTGTAGATTTACTAAAAATCTCTACTACCATATGCTAGCTATTTCAATATTCCTAAATGTACAGTGGTCAAGTACTCCTAACTGTATAAGTGATTACATTTCCTCTGATACAGCTTTAGAGCTTAGTTCTCTCTGATTCTGGCATTTTTTTGTCATCACAAAGGATTGTTAGATAAGCTGAAGTTTGCTTTTTCTTACTGGAGATGATTTTCAATTGATCACACTTACAAAGAAAATTACCTATACGTAAAGTAAAATGACACTTCTGGGCCTTGCTAGAGACAGCAAACCATTGGTTAATATGACTTTGTTATGGAAGATATGCCTTTTTATTTTTTTATTTTTTCCTTTAGTAAGCTACATTGGAACCTCATGCTTTGTGTCAGATTGGAATAAATGAACAGGTTTGCAGGCAGAGGAGTCAAGCCAGGTCTAAATTAGTATAGTCTTTTACACAGTTTACTTTTACTTCCACCCAATGTAATTCATCTGAATATCCTATATCCTACCAGATTCACTGCAAAGAGACTTTTAGCTTGAAATCAGTATTTCTGAATTTACAATACAAGTATCTTGTGCAAGAATAATGTTCCCTGCCCTCCTTTACTTTTCTGCATGTGTGCACTGAAAAAATAACTTTAGGTTTTCCTGTTGGTAAATTTATTGCCTTTTTATAATTATAGCATCTTGTTTATTTCTTTTCCCTTGTGTAAAAGAATACTATTTAAAATAATCATTTGGCCTAGAAGAGACAAAACCAATTCTCTCTGCTACATTATAAAACCAGCCGGCTCCCCATGAATTTAAGAGTGGTATAGGAAAAGCTGCAATCTAATGATTGCTGCACAATGATGTTGATGAAGAGCAGTGAGAAATTCTGCTTTTTGGTTCCTGACAGAGAATTTGCTTCAAATGTAAAAGCGCCAGAACAGATTACTTCTGAACAATAGTGAGATCTTGTAGGTGCGGATGTGATTATCAACTCCCAGGTACATTTCTATACTGTATTCACTTGAATTCCAATGTGGATTACACACTGATAAGTATACTTGCAATTGTTTCTAAAATGTGTGTTGAGAAAATACATTTTTGGCAATGATTAATTCATTTTCTGTATGAATCAAGTTGCACAAATGCCAGACAATTTTTACAGTGATAAAGCTGGTATTTGAAGGTATGCTGTTGAGAAGGATTTTTTTTTAATTAAAACTCATCTACACTGCAATTAAAGCAAAGACGAAGAGCTTGGCTGTAGTAGTTTTACAGTCTTTCTGGATGTTTCCTCTTCATATTTATAGAGAGGAAAAGCTAGTAAATATACATATCATTATAAAAATAATTAAAGCTTTTTTTTTAAAAAAGCATTCAAACCTATTCAACTTATAACCTCTACTGCGGTATGCAAAATCAGCCCCAAATCATACTTAGTTCAGGAGTTGCATGGGGCAAGAATAGACTTCAGAGGGGTTATCAAAACAGCCTTCTTTGTACGAGATGTCGTGTTTTAACTGTTCACTTAAGATTACAGCAGTAAATGAAACACTGCTGTTTTTCAATCACATCCATTGCCACTGTACAAGACTGACAAGTCAAACACCAGAGAAAGCTTTTTTTGAAATATTTTGCTTTTATGTTTTTATAGAATAAGACATAAGTACAGTAGCAAGGAATGTTTGATCTGCATAATAAATCAGTTATGTTCTTTAGCAAATGATAGATTTAATTTCATTTTTTGCACAAAGTAATGCTTAAGATAAATTTTGGACACGACCTATAGAGAATTGTTAAGTTAAAGGGTGAACACTAACATGCGAAAGCAGATGTAAAACACTAAAACATACACAAAGACTTGTGGAGGAAAAATAAATCCTTCTTGTTCAATATACAATCCTACTGTATAAAAAGATTAAGACTTAGCATTCTATAACACTGCAAAACTCATTCAAAAATAAAATGGTGACTGATCAGCTGTGACTGGCCACAATCTAGAGAAATGATTAAAGAAAGAAGAATTACTCAAACATAAAATGAAGGACAATTAGTTTACAGGACAATGAAGACTGAATAATACTTGCCAGAGGAATCCACTCGAAAACCAGTCCTGGGCAGCACTTGTTCTGAATAGGAAAATGGGGAATCAAAGATGAAATAAATTTCTCAATTTATTTAAAGATGCAGTATCACTTTCTCTGCTGTATTTTGAATTACCAAAGGGCAATTTCCAATTTTTATTGCACATCTTTTTTCTCTTCCCCTCCTTCCTGGTTTTATAGATGGAACATGTATACGTTCCTGCTACATGTAGAACTCTGTCCATTTCTAAGTAAAGTGGAAGAGACGGCATGATGGTAGCGTTCCTTTAACAGAAGATTGTTTATGATGAGAATAAAACTGTTAATGCATTTATAATTATGGAGATTAGTGACAATATTTGTGCTTATTCAAGCACAGCAATAAAATGAAAGGTTTAATGGCTGTATTTAAATGACTTGATATTGCTTCTATCCAACTCTACTGCAAACTGTCTTTTATCATCATGAAGAACAAGATTTTGCCAGAGGCCAATAAAAACAAATGGTTGTATGTAAAGGCAAATACAGGTGAATTCACTTTGCATGCAGGTATTTTCAAGGTAGCTGCATTTTGCATACAGGGCACTAATCACTAGTTTGTTTTCACATACAGCTACCTTGCTGGCATTAGAGGAGTCAGGAACAAATGCATAGCTAAATTCACTGTCACATTTCTTCTGATGATTCTGACATGCTGTAACAGACTTTGTGTTATGATCCCTGCAGTATCCAGAATGGAATGCAAAACATCCTAGACCAGAAGTTATTTGCATTGGCCTACTGAGAGTAAACAGGTAAATAATGTTCACATAATGTTCACTCAGCATGTTCATGTGACTCTAAACCAAAATATCATTACCAGTCACATTACCCCAAAAATAGATAGATGCCACCAAATGCCTTATTTCTTTATTTTTTGGTGAATGTATTTACATGATTGACATGACCCACTCATGGCTTCTGTTTCAGAAGACTGATATCCTGCTTACCTAAGGTCTAGAGAATCAAGTGGACAGAAACACCCCTTTGATTACTGTGCTCCAATTATATGTGTTTGCCTGCTGTGTCATAAGTTGTGTCATGTGGGCCACAGTGTTTTAGCTTCTAGGTGGTTGAATGTCTTTACTTTAGAGGTGAAAGATAGTTCCTTCACATGCTTTAGATTTTATAAACTGATTTGAGATACCTCAAATGAGAGGTGTTATCTAAATGTAAATTATTCCACCAGTACAACTCTTGAAAACCAGCACCTTGGACACAGATGCTGCTCCACTGGATGGAGTGGATGCCCTGTCCCTGGAGGTGTTCAAGGCCAGATTGGATGGGGCCCTGGGCAGCCTGGTCTAGTATTGAATGTGGAGTTTGGTGGCCCTGCATGTGGCAGGGGGGTTGGAGATTCATGATCCTTGAGGTCCCTTCCAACCCTGGCCATTCTGTGATTCTGTGATTCCACTGTAAACTTGGAGAAATGATTCTTTTTACTCACATCTTTTCAATGATTTTAATGTACAGAAAGCAATTTCATCTTGATAGTCTCAATAAGCTGAGCACCCAGCCCTTTTCTGTTGGTCACCCAGCTAGAATTACTCTTATGAGCTGCTGTAAGATTGGTTTATTCTATTTCTGGTTCTGCCTCCAGGCACTCTAGTATCCCTTAGTTTTGGCCTCAAGAAGCAAAATGAAAGAAGAAAATGTGCCCAAATTGTGACAAATCGGGGAACAACTTGTTAAGATAGTAACTTTTTTTTTTTTGTCAGTTAGCAGTATCATTTGGTAAACTTCTGACTGTACTCAAGCAAAAGTGCCTGTCAGTAAACTAGTTTCCTTCAGAGGTGCTGTCATTAAGTCTTACCTGGCTTTTGATTCAATATGGGTGTCTTTTCTCTGAAGAATCTCATATAGAATCCCTTGTTACTTGTCATTACTACTCATAAACTACCATTCAACATCTAGCATTTGTTAATGTTGCCATTTAAAAATTCACACATATGAAACTTGTTATTTTGCTATGCTGAGCTGTTGAATCAAGCCTAAAAGTTCTTAAACACATGACTGCCAGAAAGATAAATCAAAGTGCAGACCTTCATTTTTTGTAAACACAGCAAAGCTGTGTTCCAATTAGGAGGAATCTGCTACCAGCAGTAGGGTCTAGGATCTCTGTTATTCTTTCTGGCACTTCGAAAAATAGAACATCATCTTTAAGTGTCTGGGCTCATGTGATAGGCAAGCTGTTAGCAACTTGTAAAAAACGTCAAGAGAGATGAGTTCCGAAGAACATTTAACATAAAATAAGAAGTTTTATTCGCAACATCTGCCCATGTCAAATGCAGGTTACAGGAAGTTCTTTCCAAAACTCACGTAACCCCAGGCTCAAAGACCCCAGAAATAGTTTTCAAGACTAGAAGATGGTTCCTATCCAGGCAGAATGCATACCATTTCTTCACATCCTGATGTCTTCTATCTGCTAAGAACAAACTGAACTGGTAATTTTACCAAATGCTGATTGATTCTAGCAAGATCTTTTTTATAAAAACCTGTGAATTACTTTTTATAGGCAACTAACCTTTATGTATGGCAGTTCAAAACTTTCCATGTACTTCCCGTTCTATCAGTAAGTGCATTTGGCGTTTTCTAATATTTTACTACATTAAACATCCTGTCTCCATCTTTCGGGAAATGTGGCAGCAAAAGGCATGTTTGGAGAGGGCAGCATAAAGAGACCAGGCTGCCCACCTCCTCAGCTATGAACAGACCTTTAAAGTGCATGCAGACAGCACTGCAAATATAGAATGCATTACGATTGGTGCAAGTCTTAATGAGGGAGATGAGAGGAGGGAGATGAGGGAGGCTGGGTAGAGGATTCATCAGTATGAGAAGAACCTCTCCAGTGTCCTCCCTGTCCACACCCTACATTTTTTACTTCTGTAAAATTAAAGCATAATGAGAAGAATGAGTTCTTTTTTCATAATGTCTCAAAAAATCACTATTGAGGCATCTATATTAACAGATTTTTTCCTCTTTTTTGCCTTGTGTTTCTTGTAGATGTCATCTCAATAGATTAAAAAAACACAATCTCCATTTTTAAAAATCTGAATGGTTTAAAAAAACACAATCATAGACTATTATCCATTTACTCAGCATCTGTGAGGACTGAAGCAGACATCAAAACATTTATGAAATGAGTCTGCCTATCTCCAAGTGATCCAGTTCTGGTAATTTCAGGGGACAGCTTTGGATAATAGGAAGCTCCAGTATCATCCTACACACAGAGCCTGTCCTTCCCATGCAAATATGTCTTTTCCTTTCCTCTGTCCTTCACAGCAGTAGCTGAACATATATGTGATGGCTGCAGAGCCCTCCCCACTGTTGCATGGAAAGGGTGCAGCTGGAAGTGCTAAAGAGGAGGTGTTTTTGTTGGGACAGACTGTTTCAGCAGCAGCAGCAGTGGCTCCAAGTGCTGTTTCACTGCTGATACTTTGCATGCTGGAGTAGATGGCAGTGCAAAAGGAAGCTCTGAATTGTGAGGCTGTTTGCTACCTGTATGGCCATCCCCTGCTTTACCTCAGCCCATCTTTTCCCTGTTTAATTCACCTGCTGTAACCTGATCTTGAAAACTCCTACTTACAGTGGCTCTACAGGTTCTCTAAGAAATCCCTAGAAGTACTTATAAAATATCCTTACATCTAGAGTTGCTTTTATAATCTTTATCAAATGTGGCATGCTGCAGTTTTATCCCACTGCTTCTTAACTGGGTAGACAAGGAGAACCTCTTACTGCTCTTTTCTTCTTTAGTAACTTTTATACTTGAAGATTTCTTCTAGACATTTTTTTTTCATGGGCTAATCCAGTTCCATCAATAAACTGGATAAAATAAAACGGAGATTCAGACTTACAAGCCCAAACAGTGGCTAAAATGCCAGTCACCTGTGAGATCACCTCTCTATCACTTCTAGGAAAGGAGTGAATTAGAATAAATAGAAAGAAAGTTTGCTTGATTTGTTCACTTCTGGTTTCTTTTCCTTTCTGAGAGTGGTTAAGAGCTGCTTCCATTCTCTTTAGAGTTGGTCACCTCACCTGAACCAAATGTCTTACATTCCTGTCATCTGTCTACAGGAGGAAATAACAGTTTCTGATTTGGTAAGGTCTTGTTTCTAGAGGAAGGAAGATTTGTAGTATCTTTTATTAGACCGGCTGTTATACTGGAAATAAAAGACAAGGTATTGGCTGTTGAATTGCCTCTATTAGAAGTCATTTCTAAGCTTCCTAGATCTTATTTCTGAACATCATAATATAAAGTGAAATTTCTATGAATTTCTAGACACTCAGAAGCAAGGAGAAATACTATCTTACTCATGGCTAACTCCAAGTCATGCACACAGTTATATAAGGAATTCCTACTTTTCTTTGGAGGAGCACAGGACACATTGGTTTGGAAAGATTTGTGGTACACCAACATTTTGTCCAGGCCAGATGAAGGGTAAGTTTGTTATTAGAAGACAGGATAGTAAAAAGCTTGCAGGTCTGGATTATTGTTTAATTTAAAATAATTTACAGAATCTCAATTCATTTTAAGTATTTGCAGTTTTGAAACTGAAATCATAAATAAGTATTTATGAAAATGAAATAACTATAAACCAGACACATTCCTAAAATGAAAGTGATGTTTCAGCTTCTCAGTTTTATCCATGCTTTAGGTAAATGAGAGTTTTACAAATGAACAGGATGAATATGCTCACATAATGATGCCCTTTCCAAATGTGGGCAAGGAGCAGACTGAAGCTGCACACAGGTGATGCTGTTCCCATTGGTCTCATGCCCTGCTCTGCAGGAGATGATAATCTGTGACCAATTTCCAATGCTTGCAAGTCAGTAAATACTTAAACTAGTACTTTGACTTCTAATGTGCACCCTATTTACAGATGAAAATCTATCTGTACACCTCTTAGTGAACTATAAATTGTTTGAGAGAAAGGAATACTGCATCTTTAATACTGCAATCAATTGTAAAACTGACACTTCAGATTAGTGTAGGTCATTTGGGATCTACTTTACAATACAGCAATCAAAAGCATTTTACATCCACAGTACTGTGATGATGGTATTCTTATAATTCCATTTGAAAATGCTTTTGGTTTTACTGTCAGTTCTTATAAGCAACAAATCCATTTTGTCATGGTGAGTAAGTCTTCCTGCAGTGATGAACAACATGAAATTATCTGAAGTTAGTTTGCTAAATTTCCTCTCCTTTCATTAATAGTAAATTCTTAAAAAAAAGAAAGAAAGAAAGAAAGAAAAAGATTGCATTCATTTAGTAATACGAAGTCTTAATAATATGAAGTCTTAATCTTTTTCTAGCTCTTAATCTCTTGCTTGGGGTAGAAATAGATGTAAGGAAAACAACAACTGTTTTGTCTGGAAATTACTCAGAGAAATTATCTTCCTACATCCCAGTTGTTCATACTCTAGGTCAAGGACCAGTTTGATGCTAATACACAATAATTAGTAAATTAGTCCATTATTTGCTAAGTGAAGGCAGGCATATCTCACTGAGGCAGGAACTGCTGAGCAGAGAGGCTGAGTGATATGGCAAACTGAGCATAAGGAAAATTTCAAACTAGAACCCTTCACCCATACATTCATATTTCTATAATACATCAGATTACTATGTATTAAACACTATCATAGTTCTATGAATTACACTGATTAATTTCCAATTAAATATATTTTAAAGCACCATAAACAAGATGTGAAATTTCCTGCACTAAAGGTAAGCAAAAATGGAAAAAAATAAGGAGGGCAGTAGGGCATGGGTAGAAACTGTGTCTGAAATGTCTGAAAAAATGGTCCTAATAGTGAAGTGAAAAATTTCCTTCAGCTTTTTGAGTGTTGGTCTTCAGCCAACAAGCACGAAGTAGAAAATTCTGGTTTGATGTAGGCTGTGCCATAGACCCTCTCAGGTGATAATGCTACTAATGTTCTATACACTCCATCTTTCTTTAGAGTTAGAAAACTCTGATGACCTTAGTACTTTCCTGCAAAAATGGTATTTTCAAGGTTACACATTACTGATCTGTATAACATTGTGTGAAAAATCTTTTCTATTGCTGATACCTGAAATTGTATTTGTTCTGAATTTTTAAAATTCTGTTTCAGAGGAAAGACATTCTGGGAATTTTTATTAAAATGCCTGGTGTGGCCCTTAGTGAAAGTCATTCATAAGTTTCTATAAGAAAACACGCTTATTTCATAAAGGCTAATAACAAATTATGCTAATACATTTACTATCTGCAGGCTTCACAGTTGTCGGTGGACTTTGCTTTTTGGTTGCTATCCAGAAGAAAAAGGAGTTACAGTACATAAGACAGATAGATGGTAAATTTGAAAAGAACTTGGGAAATTCATGATACCATGGTGAGGAGAGAAATTAACATGGGAGATTTTGAAAGAAGGGATCTTTGTTCTTCTAAAGATGGAACAGTAATTGTCCAGAATTCACTTTTAATGAGAGCTTATCACTAGCTTATCTTGTTCTTCCTACTGGCATTTTGGTGTCACGTTGCCACTCCTGTACTACAACACTGACTGAAAGAGAAATGTAACCTAATTACTATGAAGAAATGTTTCATTTTGCTGTTTTCTTTAGAGAAACATAAAGCCAAATTTATATTACACATTTTATAATGGGAGACTATAGCATTATGATTCCCAGCAGCTTTTTGCCCCCTGTTTGAGTGATGTCTGCCTATGTAGGCTTCTGGACAAAGTCAGTTTTTGACTGTATATTTACAAAAAGCAGCATTCCATATCAGTAATAAAATAAGGAAAATCTTTGAAGGCAAAAATGCTAAATTCAGGAGAGTAAGTTCTGCAGCACTCATTATAGCTGTAACAAGTGGTTCACATGGACTCACAATTTGTTTTATTAACATGAAATTCCTGATCTGATGTGTCATGTTTGATTTTCCTCATGATAATGAGGTATGATTATCCTCAGAGTCACAGTGCTGTCACTTACACTACAAGTTTTCATAAGGAGAAAAAAGTTAAAGGATTTGTCTTTAAGACATCTAAATTGTATATTTGGATGGAAAAAATGAAAAATAATCCAATTATTTGAACAGAGATTCTCCTCCATTTCTAAGTCTGGTGGAAGATGCTGACAGCAGAGAGCTGCATAGGTTCTCTTTAATGGGGAGAAGAAAAAAAAGCAGAAGAGGAGATGTAGCTGCAGAGAGGAGTGAGAAAGAAGTAAGAAAACAATTTCCCTTCTTTTACTTTCAGACAGCTATTTTTGAGAATGTGACTTCATCAATCTTAGGAAACACTTTATTCTCCTTTTTGGCTATTTTGAGCTGTTGAACAGATCTGATGGCAGGTGACAGCAGAGGAAGGTGGTAGCTGATGGGTAAGAGCTGACAGGCAACAGCTAACAGGTGACAAACAATTCTCCAAGGAGCTACAACTTACAAAATACTGTTGCACTCCAGTTTTCTAATTATGCATCGTTTGATTAATCTCAGATCCATATTGCCAGAACAGCCTCTACAAAATCATTTCAGGTTTTGTAGAGGTCCTTTGTAACTCATGTGTGATCATTAAAAATAGAAATATCCCTACTGCACTGGGTCATGCAGGCCCTTCAAACACCTGGGGCAGAAAAACACTTCCGTAGAATGAAAATTATTTTCTTTTGTGGCGACTTCATGCTTGGAGATCCTCTCCTGCTATCAGTACGTAGGGGTGAGCGAATCTAGTTGCCAGAGCAAAAGCTTGTGATAAGGCTTCTTGGCTCTAGCTCTTGCTCAGCTTTGAGTCATGTCACTTGTGCTCACACCACTATACTGTGATGCACAATGCACCCATCTCCTTGATGGGGAAGCAGGAGGCTTTGATGTAGTCCTGGTGAGTGCTGCTTGCAGTGAGATCCTCTGACAAACCAATCCATAGAAATTCAGAGCTATAGTGGTATGAAAGTGAACAGTTTAATAACAGCCCCCCAGTGAAGGGAACCAAAATCCAGCACTGCTTTTTCTGAGTTTTCCAGGTCATGATTGTTCACTTTCTTGTGCTATTTTAGGAGACAAATCTCTTTCTTTTCAGGTCTTGCCAAGAGATAAGGCAAGCTTGCTTTGAGATAAGGAGGACTTGTAAAAATACCAAAGGCTGAACTTCTGTGCACTTAAAGCCAACCAGCTTGACACAGCCACATGGCAGGAAACTAAGTGTGTATTATCTTGGAACTGCCTCCCATATACTCAATTTGGATGACAACTTCTTGACTCAGTAATGGATTTCCTGCCTGTTTTTTTTCCTCTCACTTCAGGAAATGCTAGCACTATGTAAAGAACCAAATCAAAATAAGACAACAAACAAACAAAAAAACAAAACAAAACAAAACCAACATAAGCAACAGCATGACAAACTGCATTTGCGGATGTGCTGATGGCATTTATGAAAGAAAAAAGTCAGGGACATGAAAGATGCTTGAAAGTAGTGACCAAGGGATATGAATGAATGCAGAAGAGAATGGGAATAGTGGAATCAAAGCATAGTGGAGAAGTTTTTAGCACGTGAGTCAGAAGAGAAGAGATTAAAGCTTTCAAGGTTAGCTGGAAGACTGGGACTCTTAGAAATCTGAGAGGAGCAGTTACTGCAGTCTTGCTTTCATCCCTCACTTTCTTGTTCTGGGCCTAGGAGTTTCATGATTTTAATTCTTATTTTGGTTAGGTTGCCAGTTTCCATTTCCCTCTTGGACAGAACTCAAATACAGTTATATCATCTAAACACAGATTTTAGCATAATTCCAACCTACGAATTATCCATTCTTCTGGCATAACATGTGCTCCTGCACAAAGCAGACTGTACCAATCAAAGACTGGAGTTCATGTTGGTCAAGGAAGCAAACAGAAAACTCATAGAAGGCACCCACGAATGATAATGAATCACTTCATTCTTTTATTGAATGGTGCAATGTATCTTCTTGTGTAGTGTGTCACTGGCTTAGGTTGTAAGCTAATCTTTGTCCTTGACATCAGGTCTATATTCCCACAGTCCTACAAAGGGCAAACATTGACTGAGCCTATTTGCTTTCATTAATATTTATGGAAATTTTATAGGTAAGGAAATATTCATACCGAGGATCAATACCAAAGAAGGTGCAATATAAATATTTCATACATAAATATGAAATATATATTTTTTTTCTTAATTGTCTTTCAAATATATTTCTTTTGGTACAGGAAATCTGTACTTTTCCACTCTTGTCTTGGTGGCTTTAACCAGACAGGAGAGTTGTGACCTTGTTGAATGGAAAGTTCAGATTTTTGCTTAAATGCTTCACATATAGAAACTATCCACATGTGAAGCAATTATTTACAAAGGGTTTTCCTTTCTTTAAAGCAATAAACAAAGACAAGAGTATTTTCAGTAGAGAGGATTAAAACCCTTGCTATCTATGAAATACTTCACTTCTTTCATTTCTCTTTATAGTTCCAAATCCCAGCACTCTGTGGAATGGCATTTCTGCTCTGGCAAATCTTAATATTCTTTATAAATATATATAATCTATCTATCTATCTATAAAATACACTGAAACAGTTCATAATCAAAGATCAAACAGTTTTTATAGTTTTTATATAGCGGTTTTATAGTTTTTATACGGGGTCTGCTGTAAGTCCACAAATCTATATTTAGGGTACATAAAATACATGGTATTGCTGAATAATGCCATTAATGTGTTTTAACACTTAAACTTTGGAACTTCATTATAAGCACGTATTGAAAGAACGGAAAAAAAAAAGTAAAAAGGAAGAAAAATCTTGACTATGAAAAGTGCATTTTAAGGTGACAATTTCTATTCAAGGAAGTTCCTCTTCCACTGTGGTGAAAGATGGTGGCACTTGTCATAGTGGCAAACAATAGAGGAATGTGAGATGCAAGTTAGATACTAGGGTTAAAATTAATTTAGAGTTGGTGTAAAATGAACTCTTATTTTCCTGCAGTGTTGAAGACTGGAAATACCAAAGCCAAACAGGAGGTGCTGAATTTGTAAGGACAAGGCACTGAGAAACCCTTGTTGAGGACAACAGTATATTTCCTTCCTTTCCTTTATCATTTTGCACCTCCCAGATCATGGATTATGATAGCTTAGGGCTCATCTAAAATAAATAAGTTTATTTGCTATAGTGCAATATTTCAGGTGTAATTAATAAAGTCATTTGGGCTATCAGATAAAGTAATTTATAAAATGAATTGAAAGGTGATGTGTGCAAGTAAAAACTGCAGAGAAGAAACTTCCAATTTTGAAAAAATGTTCTTTATGGGAAGGAATACATGAGTTTAACCCCTTTTATTCTTGTTGTGGAAAATATGTGGTATATTACTTAAAAACAAAATTAAATCAAGATAGGCATCTTGACAGCTCAGTACTGATTTATAACTATGAATTTCTTTCTAACTACCAAAGACAATGACATAACTTGTCACAGCCATGTTTATCAAGTGAAAGAAACTGGAAGTTTCTTCTATAAATGTTGATCTGAAGCAAATGTAACAACTATATTGATAATTTCACATCCTCTTATTGGTTAATCATAAAGAAAATTAGCATATCAAAGTAGAGTGGCATATATACTATTCACTAAAGACTTCAATCAAAATGAGGAGAATGGAAATATTAGGAAATAAAACCGTGAAAGAAGCTTTAAAATCTAGGAAGATCTTGGAAAATACATAAGTGCTGATTTTTTGAAATGCCCTATATTAATTGAGATTATAGTTTCTTTCTTTAAATCACAAAAGTTAATTAAGGAGAATTGTGTCAGCAATGGCACATTCATAGGAAAAAAAATTAAAATATTAAATGGCCAGCAGGATGAACAGGATTTTCACTTACGCCTACTTTCATAAATAGCTCTTGATTTCTCATACAGCTCATATGGGTCAGGTTTCCGTGGATCAAAGGCCTCTGTTGAATCGGGAAATGAACTCCTGTGAAGAGTGGGTGGGTAGGGAATATTCTGTGGCATAGCTGGAGCAGATAGGCTTGTCTGAGGGCTGCCTTGATTCTCCCATCGTTCCATCACCTGGAATAAAAACACAGAGAATAAAGCTGTTTTGTAAAAACTGCAAGTACCACGAGACAGCGATTTCAGTAAAAGATAAGGCATTCTGTTAATTATCAAATCCCTGCACCGTCTTTTGAGAGGAAAGATGTGCATTGTACTGCTTTAAAATTACTTGGTTGAATTTGTCATTTGTCTCTCATGGAAAGGCGTGATCTTTCTCAGATAATATGATCCTATGTGGATTAAGACCCAGCACTACCCTGAAGCGTGTGGAATGTCTCTCAGAATGCCCTGAGCTATTGGAAAGCACTCTACTAAAGGCAAAATTTGTGTGACTGTGAAGATAAAAACTATCAGATTCAGCAGAATACATAACTGAGGAGAGAGAGTGCTTAACAAAGAAGTGCCCAGGCTGGATTGCAACTGAATTATCTTAATGTCGTATCTTTTGAGAATGCATGAAGATACCTAACTGCAATGGGTGAAATAAATAGATCACTGCAACTGCAAACAAAATTTACAGCTTCATGTGAAGAGTATATAATTCCTACATGCAAAATTATTAGAGCAGATATTTGAGTAGCTAGTTTAATGATACACTACAGAACAAGGTGAGCATTGCTCTGATGTAGATTTTCTCGTTACTTGCTGTTTCTTTCTTCTAACAAAAATTACACTGTGTCATCCAACCATATTCCCAAGCACAGGATAAGTTTTTCTGTTCTTCCAGACCAGACTCCTGTGAAAAGTACACAGGAGTGTATTGTCTATTCATGAAAGCTACCTCAATCCAAGCTTTCTTGAAGACTGCCTTTATTGGTCTCTGAAGCACATCAATCTAGAAGGGAGATAATATGCACTGTGCAAAGACGACTTAATGATACTGGGGATTTCTATTTTTGAAGGAGCTGGCTAGTAATTAAATTCCATTAGCAAATATGTTTGAAAAGATTAAGTTAAACAAAACACAAACGTTTATCCCCTGCAATGAATATTTGACTTTGCCTGTTACCCCTGCTGAAGCAAAGCCTAGCAGAGGCTCCAGAATAATGTATTCTTTCATATGGTCCAACAATCAGTTAATTCCACAAAAAATTACTCTCAGGAGCAAACTGAAATGTAATTAAGTATCACCAGCTTCTAGTGTTCATCAGCAGTGCTTTGTCAGAGATGACTGCAAGTCAACAGAAAGTCTGCTCTTGTGATTATCCTTCAACTCCAGTTCCTTGTTTTCAGAAGGTATTTGGCTCAGCAGGTGAGCTTTGCTCAGGCTTTTTCAACAACTACTGTGCAGACTAACAGTGTTTGAGAGTCTTTGTGAAGAATATGCCAAGTAACTATCACTTGGCACATCCCAAAGTGTCTAACACTGTTAACTTCGTATTTTGAAAGAGAATTCGAATATTGGCCATTTTCAGTTGTTTAGTACCTTATTTATACTTCAAGCTACATTTCTGCCAGAGTTTTTGAGGAAAGTAGGTCTGGTTCATCAGAACCTGAAGAAAAGGAAGGTGTTTCCGTAAATAACAGATGACTGACACACTTGTATGTATTGGGTATAATATTTAAATGGAGAAAAGGAAGTATTAATGCTAATAATGAAGATAATGTATTCAAATCTTACCAACATTGTTCAAGAAAGAGGTGGTGAGTAAGATATAAAAGATGGTGTCTAGGATGTGTCATGACAGACGGTCTGGGTGAGTATATCCTGTGCAGTAAAATGCCATATACTTGAATTATTATTGAAATAATTTCAGTGCAGGAAGGTACCTAATGTACACTCAGGTATCTTTTGCAGAGCAATAAATGCATCCTATATTGAATAAATTAGCCTGAGTGGCAACCCACATGAAAATCACAATAATACTTTTGATAGTGCCTCCGTCTCTAAAGGAATTATCTAAAATATACATAAATATATACGCAGGATATAACTACATTGTGGAAGTGTAAATTCAATGGTTTCCAGAAACAAATCTGATTATGATCCCAATGTTTAAGCTGGGGTCAGTACAAATTCCTAATATAATAACGGAGAAAAATGTTTAAAATTTGCCTTCAGTAAGGAAAATGTAAAAGAATAAAAAGTCAATGAATCAAACTACCTATCATCACTGTGAAGAGGAAAGATGGGAAACCCAGACTAGAAGAGAAAGTTTCCTAGTTTTTAGGAGAATAACAGAGTAATAGAACAAACACTTACCTCTTTCAAAATGTGAAACTGAATAAAATTAAAATACTTAAAGAAGATTTTAAAAAGAGAGAGGAAAACAATTATCTTTGATGAACGAACTTTTCCCTGGAGGAAGGACAAGAAATGAGATCAGTTCACAAAGTCCTACTGGGTCTCACACATCTAATTCTTGTTTGCTGGTTTCTGATCTCCAAATCTCTACCTCTACTGCTTTGCTATGGGTAATACTGCTAACAAAAGTAGTTCCACATGCAGATAAAGATAAGAGGAATTATGCTTCCCAAACTCACATCAATTAGTTAAATAGTCACATAAAGTTTGTCAACGAGAGTCATGTCATCATAGTCATCATGCTAACAGACAGATAAAGCACTCTTGAAACCGTGTAAGCATGGTGTTGTATGCAGTGCATGAAATCTAAATTGGGTAATGGTTTGGTGACATTGCTCAATTATAATCTGAGCAATGATTTGAACCAAATCATTGTAGTTGCAATAAACATGCCACTATCCAATATGAATGAATGTGAATTTGTGCAGTTTTAACATAAACACAAAAATAAGAAAGCTATAAAAATTAACTCTAGACCTACTAATGTGAAAAACTGCTCTCAAAATGTCAAGCTTAATCCACTTGTAAACAGAAATTTGCATGTTTTCTACTCCAAAGAAATGGCCAATGAGACAGGCCTTAGTGATGGTGCTTCCTGCTGACTTCTCCTCCAGACTCCAATTTTTGAGCCACTATCTTTTTAGTTCCTGTCACCCATCCTAAAGTTCCTTTCTCCAAACAGCACTCAGGAGACTCCAAGTGCATAGATCTGCAGAATTTATTAACAAGGCCACCCCTGATGCTGTTTCTCACCTAGAGTTGGGGTACTGCTGAGAGGTGTCTCACGAGCTGGGAACAGGTGGGTTAGATGAAAGTCTACACAAATTTGCTTTGAATGATAGTCATCTTACGAACTCAATGTGTATAATTTTGAAAGGGAACTTACAGGCTTTGGAGTTTTCCATGGAGAAAAGAAACCTGAAATAAACAAAAAGTAACATTAGCAGATTTTTCTCACGCTTAAAGGATAGAGGCTCAGTGGTGTCTTTGCTCCCATTCTCATACATGTCTGCTGACAATATCGACATATTAAAAAACTTTGTACACACACAGGAAGAAATTACAATCCACAGGGGATAATTTCTAAGAAAAATACATGTATATATATATATGTGTGTAAACACACATATATATATGCATGTGGAGCCATTGAGATCATTGCCATACTTTACAAACAGCATGGAAATTAAAAGAATTAAACAGAAGGACTTCCAATTTTCTTGGTGGACATTGGACAAGACACCAAATGACCTGATAGTAATGTGTCAAATGCAAACACACCTTTAAGAAGAAGCAATTCAGAACATCATATTAAAAGAAATAAATCTAATGGAGACTTTTTTAGAGGCAATGCCTAGATAATTGTTTCATCCATCTAGGCAAGGCAGCAAAGTCTTTGGGGAGTTGCTCATGTGTTCTGGTATTGTTCTATTTCTTTAGCCATTAGCAAGTGGTCACATCCATCTCTTCTAAACAACTATTTACTTCCTTTGTTATCCACTTACTGATACCTACTGTACCATAGAATGGCTTGAGTTGGAAGGGACATCAAAGATCATCAAGCTCCAACTCCCACGCTGCAGACAGGGCCACCAACCTCCACATTTAATACTAGACCAGGCTGCCCAGGTCCCCATCCAATCTAGCCTTGAGGCTACTACTTCTACTGTAGCTTACAAATGTTTAAAACTCCAGATATGTCATTTTTCATAAAAGGAGATAATTTGAAATACTAATTGTAAACACTATTTGTCTCTTACACAGCAGAACATTCAAAAAGTTAAACACACCAAGAATTAAATAAAAACAAGCATTTCAAAGGATATTGGGGCACATTTTCTAAAATGCGTGTTTTCCACATAGCTTTCATAAAAAAAAAACAACAACCCAGCAACAACTCATTCTCATTCTAACAACAGGTAAAAAAAAGACTGTGAGATTCCTAAGATTAAAAGCTCATGACAAATTGTTGTGTTAAAAACACAAATGTTGAAAGATCTATACTGAGACCTCCTAGAAGAAGTCTGCTCTTTCTTCCAAAAAATGAATTAAGGTAATGAGTGCTTTGCAGACAAACACTGGCTGTTTTCTAACAAGTGACAGTGTTTTTAAACAAAAAGTATATTCTGAAAAGTAATCCTGCAAAGTTTTATGTTCACTGACTGCCATGTATAGATAGACTAAAGAGTAGACCTATTTTTTCCCATCTGCAAATTCAAGCTGAGATAACAGATATCCTATATAGATCTGGCTTGTGTGCCTCCACCAGCACCTGTAGTAGAAACATCCTTAACATCTTGAATGGCAGAAATTCAAAAATTTTCATACCTGCTGTTGCTCTGTACAGCTAATGAGACTGAAAGTTAAAAAACACTTTTCCTTTGAAAGCTAAAAATAAGACTTGAAACTCGTAGGACGTCTGCAGAAAGATGCCTCAAATCAACTTGCACTGATTTGGTGTTTGAGGAATATTTGTACAGGTAGCCTTCCCTGCCCACTGCTAATGCTGCACGTCCCATAGCTTATCATCAGCAAAAATTACTTCAGGTCAGATTGAAACATTTTATTTCCTCCCCTGTTTACTTACTGTCTCTACCTAAAAATTTATGCTGCTGGACTTATCATATTTTTACTTGATAGTAAAAATTTCTGATAAGTATTTATAAACCATATGATGACACACTGCGACATAAAATTGATAACATTTACACTCAAAATAAAGAAAAGGCAATGTTCATTCACTAAGCATGAAATTATATTAAGAAAACTAATGAGTCTATAGTGCCACGAAGGTAAAAGATCCAATGAGATTTAAAAGAAGTACTGGATATCCATATGAGTACAAAAGCACATCAGAAAGATGAAACCTCTAGAGGTAAAATACCTTGGAATTGATATTAAAATTAATTCTTCAGATTTCAATTCATATATTAGATCAAGGCCATATATAAGATGATACAGTCGGGCACATATGTCAAACACTAGGTGCCAAACACAGTTCCACAATGTTTTTTCTATCTTACATATATTTCATGACAGTTTTAATTTTCCTGAAATAGCACATCTCCTCAGTTGAACTGTATACCTTTTTCCTAATCTAAACAAATGTGCCCTTTAGGCATTTTATTCAACATACGCTGATTATGGATAATAAATGTGAACCATAAGTGCTCAGAATTATAACTGATATACCAATACATATGGCTATTGCTGCAAATGAAAGAATTCAAGAGTATAATGCATATGGAATACACTGTAAGCATGACAGAAACTTCACATGGAAAAGAATAAAAACAAAATGTACTTTCCTTTGGGGTCTGCAAGCTCCCTTCTTTCACCTTTTAATATTGTTCTACAGAACTACAGAACTGATTCCTGTATATGTTGAAAAATGAGGTTTGGAAGCCTATCTGAAGAATACATCCTACATTTGCATACTTAACCGTGTTGGCCTTCTGCAGCCAGATATGCAGCTGGCAGTGAGAAGCAGTAGATTTGCACTTGGTTTGGCCTCACTTTTCAGTATTGCTTTTTTCCTTGGTTGCATTTCCTGCTGTGTTTTCTCCAAAAGAGATGGTGGGACCCTGCCTGGATGGCAGCACTCGGCAGATGGGTATCAATCCATTACTGATTTAGAGACAAGACTGAGAATTGTGTCCAAAAAGTACAGCTTTCAATTTCTCGAGTATTCACACAGTACTAATATTACTCCACCTTTTCATCAGCTTGCATTTAACTACACATACACACACAGTATAAGCTCTTATAACCTCCTTAATCCACTCCCAAATTTCTACTCCCCTCTCCAACTCCTAAACCTCAATAGTCCAACTTCATGGGATGCCTTCTAGAACAAACAGAATAACTGAGAACATTATATATTTATACACACACATATAAACACATACAGAGACATATACTTTCAAATTTGAAATAATAAAAGTCAACTTAAAGCCACCTACATGTACTTTATGCAATTGATTCTTCCCATAGGGGGTATCCTGCTCACCCATGTGTCTGACAGCCATTCCTTCTCATCACTGTTTTCCTGCATAAGCTGCAGCTCACTTTCTGAATTATACCACATCACTTTATTCATTTAAATTAAAGTTTAATTACACCCATCATCATGCATTGAAATGTGATGTAATGCGTAACCATGTGACTATAAAGTATGTAACTTCCCATACTTCTCCAAATTTACTTTTCAGTAAATAATGATTTATTTTTAAATAATGGCTACTTACAGCAGCTGTTGGCCAGCATCTTTATAAAAATGTTAATGGTTTCATTTTAAATAAATAAGTTGAGGAAGCATCAATATGGTTTTTAAAAATCAGAATTACATTTCCTTGCAAAGCAGTGTGGAAACAATATTTCTGACATTCAATTATTAATTATATTTACCACCTTTCAAATTGTACTTCTCTGCAAATCAGAGCAGTGAACTGTTATTACTACTGTAGTAGGAAACACCAGTAACAGAAAATAGATATTAGATTAAAACACTTTATTTGGAATAAATAAATAAATAAAAATAAAATAAAATAAAATAAATATATATATATCTTCCGTCAGATCAAGGAAAATTCTAGATTTAGGCTGCTGTACTTTTTTTCTTCTTCTTCTTTCTTTTTTTTTAATGAAACTCTCCTATAAGAAAAAAACAAATCACTTTACATTTACTGTCTTTTTTCTTCCTATATACAAATTAAAGCACACTTCTATGATAAAATATGATTACGAATTTCATGTGTTTTACTTCCAATTCAGTAAGTATTAATTGCAGAAAAATTTGGTTTGCCAAAAGACTTATCAGACAAAGCTTAGAACATTTGCAAGAAATCATGCCTTGATTTCTTTATTTCGTTAAAAATACTATATTTGGCATAAGTCCAAACATCAGCAATATAGAATGAGCCTATGGTTATTAGTCTGCTGTTCTGTACATGACTTTTGCTAACTTTTCATCTCCATTTTCTTCCAACCACCAGACAAAGCAAGTTTCGTATTGATTCCTGGAAAACTTGAGGCCTTGTTAAGTCACAAGTAACCAGTGTAAGTGTCACCTAACCACAGGACCTTTAAGGATATTCATCTCTGAGGCAGACATGTAATTAAACTGAAGTCTGTGAACACCTTGATTTCTGCAGCGATGGCATGTGGTAGTGCTGCAGAGAGGAATGTAGCAGTGTCAAAAACAAGACCTTTTCATCCAAAGCAGTATTCAGGGCACATCATCTTCCCTCCACATTGCCTGTCTCGCTGATGATACAGTGAGAGCTTTGCCCATTAGCTTTCACTGGGCTTTTTGTACTTTTTTTTTTTTTTTTTTGGTGTGTGTGCTAAAAACCTTGCTGCGTATGGCTCAGAAAGCCAAGCTGTCCCAAGCACTACATAGACCTTTCTCATATAGATGTTTGGAAGTCAATGAACAGATGGCTGATGAGCACTCCCAGAGCATTAACTTACTCCACAGACATCTTATCAAAGTCCCTGTGACAACACTTCAGCAAAAGTTTTCCTTCCTATAAAAGTTTCTGTATAAATTTACTGTCACAGTAGATTTTTTTCCAAGCTTTTTCTTTCTTTTACTGAGATTGGTGAGAGTTGCCTACAGTGGGCCTTAATTGCAGAGGTTCCAATAACCTGTTATTTTTAAATGGGTATGACAGCATATGACTACTCCAAGAGCTGAGACTCCTGGTACACACGTTTAGCAGGATTCAAGGAACCATTTCTTGTCATTTGTGTGACACCTGACCCCTCCTTCTGTATGTTTACATTTTGTTGATTTGTGCTTGGTACGTGTGGATTAGGTGCACAGAACTTGAGCTACAACTGGTCTCACTTCTTAAGAAATAAAATATTTTCAGAATAATATTCAAAAAGAACTGCTGGGAGAGAAAATGGGTTTCTCATGAACCTCGAAATAAGACATAACATTAATGCAATTATTCAAATATTTTCGCCTATTCAGGTAAACAAACCGTATCAAGGAGAACAAGTACATTCAATTAACTTGTAGCTATCGTAAACAAAACCTAAAAGGAAACAATAACTTAAAACAGATGGAAATCATGAACACAAGTAGGTGTTTGAAATGATCGTGTCATAATTAAAACATCAGGTGATGTATAGGGAGGGGCAATTAGTGGCTCAGGTTCTATTAAAAACAATCATTATTATATCTTTTTTCTTTTTTTACACAAAGTTTTTTTTTTTTTTTTTAATATCTTAAAGCATCAGGCTCTTACTCAAGCAACGAGAGAAAAAATATTTACCTTGAAATAAGGAGTAGGTATAAGAAAACAGGGAGATTTAGCTCCTCAAACATAGTTAGCTAGTCCAGATGTCAGATGTACCTCAGAGTGATGGTGCCATGCTGTGGAGGATCCATTTGGTCTTTGATCAGAGTTTGGCTGTTGATGCAATGAGTCAAAAACCAACACAGCCCACACTGGGGGGAGGGGGGAGGGAGGGGGAGATATTAACAAAGCATCAGGTTTGACTGGGCACTCAATGCTAGATATGATTAAATCTACAGTCTTTTGACAGTAGCTAGCTTCCCCTGCAGTGGCCTACATACTAGCAGCATGACACATAACTGATGTAGCAATGTGCTATACTGAAACAAAGGCTGGACACAGCCACCAGTTACAACAAACACAGGTCCAGATTAATAAAACTGAACTACACTTGTTTTCTTTAGCGCTATTTACATATGCCCAGCTTTGCCTAAAAGAGACACACAGTGATAGAAACTGATTACAAGTCCAGGTGTGGTAGCACTAATAGAAACAGTGCTCCAACAGAAATCAGCAGCTTTTCACTCTTTTTGGCCTTTTAAACTCATGGAAAGTGATTCTGAAGAATGAACATGTTTCCTGACCACAGAAAATCACTCTATTAAGGTGCAAGGAAAGGAACAAACACAGTCCACAGGAAGTTCAGCTGAGTCTTTTAGAACTCATCAGGGCAGCATCTTCACTGGCTCATGTCCAGGTAATGTGGGGGCAATGTGAGTACAATGTCGTATTTCATCCTTTCAAGCTTCCACTCATATTTTAATAAGTAGCATAAAGTGTAAGATAGTGAGGTTTATCAGAAATGATGTGGAAGAAGAGGAGCACTTTGGGAAATTAAAGTGGATCTCATCTCATTGAGATCTATAGAAGTGATACAAAAACTTAATTGACTGTGAGACCAGATACTAAATCAATAATCATCTTTTTATATATAAGGAACATTTTTTGTGCTGTTCATAAAATCTCACTGACCTTGTCATGTCAAGCAACAATTTCTTGATAACATTAAGTTCATCACAAATAATTCGAGAAAGGATAGCAATTCAAAGTCATGTCTAGTAGAGTGCTTGCTGTTCAAGCTCTGACCCTCACCGGTCACCTGCATCTATGAGAATTTCCTTTAAAATACATCAGAGAATCTCAAGCTACTACTAAGTTTTCATTTTCATGAATAGCAAAGAGTCTTTGTTAGCAAGAATGCAACCATCAGAAAAGGTCAGCAGCTGGCATAGTAATGAGTTAATTTACATTCTAATGGACATACATCTATTTATTTGCTTGTCTCATGCAGCTCTGTGAATTGCTTATCGGTCAGAGACTTAAAATAATTTCTGGAACTAAAAAGCCCCAACAGACCAAATATTGTCTCCTGATTAATCTGGAAGTGAAGCAGAGCATTTCTGTGTCATAGCTAAAACAGCAAGAGGCAAATGCAACACTTTCAGTGAGAATTTCTGATGCTCAAGTATACTAGAGGCAGAAAAAAATGATAAAAATTTACAATAATTTCTGGAAATGAGAAGTGTGTATTTGAAACAAGCATCTTTTTATGTGGTCAGCAAGAACTGATTATTTTCCACAGATGATATTTTATAGTAAACACAGAATGTCTCATTGGGCGGTAAGACTGTAAGAACTTCTCTGGTGCCTATTATCAGAACAATGTACACAGTTACAGATTTGTTTCCTTGTTGAAAGAAAACCACATTGTCTGAAGGGCAGCTATGTCTCAGAACAGAGAAGATGTTGCTACAGTACAATTCGGAACAGATTTTATTTGGACAACTTAACCTGAAATGGGAAAAGACATTTTTACAGAACAGAGGAAAACCTCTGTCTCTTGCATTTTATTAAAGAAGATTCCACTAAAAGTTCAAATCCCTTAATCCATTTTCTGCCTTGTGGTTTGCAACTACAATTAGCACTGGATGAAGTGTTATTTTTCTCACTGAAGTATATAATAGGTGCACTTCATGTAAATACTACCCCAGTTAGCTGAAGTCTACGTTCTTTGGTACTAACACATGAAGTCTTGAGAAAGAGATCTCAGAGGTTTGCTTGCAGGTTGTATATTCTCCTGACATCTTGAAAAGGTCAAGAGGATTTTTCTGTACATACAAGCAAAAGAACCTTTTGCTTGGCAGAAGGAAATTTCCTCTGAAGTGTCTCCAGTTTTGCTCAGGTGTGTACTCCAATGACTGCTGCCAAAATCTATTCCAAGTTCACTCATCCAAGCCAGGCTAAGGATTACAGTTTCTGCCATACTGTTCTAATGCTGTACAAACTAACAATGCAAATAATGCCCTTTCTTGAGCAAACATATTGTGGCAAGCAGCTATCCTTGACCACAGCAAGGTGAAATGATTTGTATATGACACATATGCTGGATCAGCAAGATAATTTAGAATATAAATTGCTCTACCGAATCTTGGCAGCTTCTACATTGGACTGTGAGTTTTGCCATTCCTCTAAAGACTCTACATACTTGCTATGAACAAGTCTGACAGCTCAGCTTGACTTTACCAGAAGCTAATTTAAGCTGTAAAACTAACTTTTCAGGACTGCAGCACTACATTTTCAGAGTTCTCTTGACAGTCAGAAACTTAGTCTAACTATGCCACTGTTTTTGCTCCTATATGTGTTTATAATCTCCTTCTATTTAAGCTTTTACAGTTTCTAAGCACATTAGAGAAAATTCAGTTTACAGCATGGCCTGTCATTTTGATGAACATATTCACAATATTTTTCATTAAAATATAGATGGAGAATAAGATCTTTGTACTCAGAGTCCTAAAGGCCTTTTCCTGAAAATGCACTCGGAAAAAGTCTTCAGCAACTGTTGGGAAAAAAAAAGATAAAAAGAACAGCTCAATTTTAAAGCCATTCATTTACTTGCACATGAGTTTCACATTAAGATATGGACACAAAGGAGTCAGAAGAAATTTAGTGTTGGGATCTATACTACCAGTTCCTGCTCAATTCATCATATTCCTGTTTTCTTCCAAATTTCTCCCAAATTCCTCAGGTGCCTGTTCCCAAATTTCTACACACCTCTGTACATTGTTGCCAAGGCTTCCATGTCCAAACTTGAAAACCAGCTAATCTTGAAACAGAGATCAGAAAACCCCCTAAAATAAATAATAAAAATAAATGTAGAGAAACTGTCTCCATCACTGAACAGTAATGGAAATGGGAAACCTTGCAATTCAATGCTTCACTCTAATGGGAGACTGAAAGACAGTACAAAGGAAGTAGGGATAAACCACACTACTGAGGCTGGACATCCAAGAACCACATTTAGAAAGATTTCAGCTAACTGAACAGAGGTGGTAACAATACAGTTAACTGAAAAACTTTGTTGACTGTACAGAAGAGGTTTCCAGATATCATCTCAGTGTCTTTTGGGTTGCAATATATATCCTTGTGGTATTGCTAATTGTGACAAAGGACCTATAGGTGGGAGACGAGGTGGAATGCACCAGGGCAACTCAAGTAGCACTGAGTTATTTTGTGTAGTCTACTGAAGACCACATCAGCTATAGTGGGCACAAATTTAGACTAGAGCAGAGTAGAACAGAATTGAATAGAATACAATAACTTCAGCTGGAAATAGCCTTCAAATATCATCTAGTCTGGCTGTCTGACCTCTTCACAGATACCCAAAAGTTAAAGCATATTATTAAGGGTGTTATACAAATGCTTCTCTATGATGGGCATGGGGCATCAACCAGTTCTCTAAGAAGCTTGTTCCAGTGTGTGACCACCCTTACAGTAAAGAAACCCTTTTCAATGTCTGGACCTTAGCCCAGACCTCCTCTGGTGCAGTTTTGTGCCATTTGCTTGTGTTTAAAGACTGATCTGCAGACACCTAACTTTCAGTGTTGCAACTTGTGAATTAGAAACTTAGATGCACAATCATAGTTCTAGGAGTGCAGGTCTAGTACCAACGGTGCTGTACCTGACACTGCTCAGAAATCTGTACTGTATTGGCAGGTGTGACACAAAACCTATGAGAGAATTTAGAGCTTTGGTTATTATCCTGGATAATCTCACTCACTCTGCTGCTACAGTAAAGTTTATGATAGCCCAGTGTAGCTCAGATGTCCCTAGTTGTCTGCTAGTGAACTCACAACTGAGCTCAGACTTCCAGTCCTGATTTCTCTGACGTTTGGGAGCATTAGAAAAAAGTTCATCATAAAAGAACAAACAAGTTAAATTACATAATCTGAAAGACCCTGCTAGTTTCATCTGACTGCCTTTCTGAAAGTTATCAAATTACACTGTAGTAGCTTCAGAATTTTGTTTTCAATATGGATTAAGCTGTCACCATGGTTCTGAATTTTGTTGACTTGCCTTTGAAATCTCTTTTGTGACAATGTGAAGTGTCAGGAGCCCGGGTGTGTTAACTAATTGGCTCATTTTCAGACCACATGGCAGAATGATAAATACTTGATGGCAATGTAATGAAAAGGTAATCATACTGCTTGGGCACAGTGGTGGAAACTGGAATACGCAAGACATGCTTATTTGATTCTTCATATCCAGACTTGATTAAAAGTAATAATTGCTTCACACTTTCTAGCTCCCTCACACTGGTTTGATAGATCAGTTCATTCATGGTTACTGGGATTCATGTAGAACAGAAAGGCTGGCAGACAGTGGGAGACTGAAAGATAAAAACAATGGTAGAAAGAAAACTAATTGCAAGATTATTATTTTCTTATGGTTGAGTCTTAGCTACGAAGCAATATCATTTAGTATAGGAAAGTGGAATATTTGGCAGGGGTTGTTAGTAGATGTACAATGTGCAAGTATTTGTCTAAATGAGTAAAAAAACTGCAATGAAAAATGCATTTCTAAACACTCAGTTCTCTGATTGAACTTTCAGGTAATTTACCTGGCTCAGAGCTGCTGAAGATTTAATATTGCCCACAATTATACAAACCTAGTAGAGAGAAATCTCTTTGCTTTCATGTCCACAGAGTCAAGAGGTAATTCTCAGCATCTGACTTATGAAGTACAAAGCTGAATTTAGTAAAATCTTTGCAGTGACTGAAATTATAATGGTGAAACAATGTGAAGTTCAGATTTAGTAGAAGATCATAGGAGTCAAAGAAAAATTGGAGAGACAGAAATTATGACTGATGAACATGATACCATTGCAGTACAGAACACTAAAGACCATAAAGCATAATAAATTGGCCAAGACGATCAAGTTTGCAAAAAAAAAATAAAAAAAAAAAAATCCCAAAACAATGAGAAATGTCTAATTTTTTTGAATCCCTTCAATCCCTGGCTTCTCTGACTTCAGAGACAAGCAATTTGCATAAAGAAGGGCTGTGTCCTTAACTCTAATGAGTGCACCAGTATTGATGTGTTTTATATGATATTTAGATTGTGTGCTGGTCACATGTAGTCTTGTATATTTCTTTAAAAACTTCATGAACAGAACATTTTAAAATGATGTTGATAAAGGATCCTGACAAGATAGATGGGGAGTGCTAAGTAATAAAAGAATGCATTACATGGAAAAGCAAGAAAACTTAAAGTAATTTTTTGTTCATTGTGACAGTACTCTGTCTCTCAGAGGAATTTAAATTGATTCCAGACAGTTGGGATTTAGACGACATGTCTAACATAATGGAAATAACCTCTCAATGCTGAGAAAATTGGAACAGTGCATAAACATGACAAGTTAAACAGAGAAGATTATGGTGCTGACAACCGTGAAGCACCTTGTGGTCCCTGCAGCTGGCCTAGTCTTCAGAATTATCAGATTTAGAAAGAGTAAAGTACATATCATGTATGTCCTCCCTTTTTCAGAATTATAACTTCCTGTATAAGAAAGCAACATAAATTACTCTTGGCTACTGCTTTTTTTTTCTGTAAAAATTTTTAGAAGATCTTGAAACCAATCTTGGTAGGATGAGTTTTAATAATATTTCACAGGCCAGAGGAAACCAATCTCAATCCTACTGTACTTTCAACAGAAGTATACATACAAGTATTCAGAATTCATGTCCTAGTTTCAACTGGGATAGTTTGCTTCACAGTGGCTGATACAATTATATGTTTTGATTTCAGGAGGAAAACAATGCTTTTATCTTAGCCCATGAGTTTTACTTTTTTCCTGATTCACTCCCCCATTCTGCTGGGAGTGGGGAGTGAGCGTACGGCTGGCTGTGTGGTGCTGAGCTGCCTACCAGGTTAAACCATCACAATAATTCAGAAATTGTTGATGCAACTTTAAAATATTAATGCACACTACAAAGCACCAAAAAATAAAAATCTGATCTTCCCTTGAATACTTTCTTCCATGAAGAATATTCTGAAAGTTGTGCAAATATTCTGCCATACAAAGAAAGATTCTACAAGGGAGATAATAGCAACAAGTAATTCCCCTTAATCCAATAAAAATTTACTATTGACAACTGAAAAAAGCAATGTCCAAGTAACTATCACACCATGAATAAAAACGGGTACATCTGTGAACAAATCATAAGTTTATCATTCATCCCTTTGCTATTATGAACAAGTCAGAAATGCATCCGAATTGCAACTTCTACGCCAGCACTGTGCAATAGATGTATTTTGATTTAGTTTGCAAAAGATGTATCTTGTTATGCCACAGTACTTTGTTTCCCTACAGGCAATATAGGAACTGAAAAACAAACAAACAAACAAAAAACCCCAAAACAACAAAAAAGCATGTGAATACTATAGAACTGACTCATATTCTCTAGAGACTACACTTAATTCTCCACCCGCAGGATTTCTGGGTTTAATTTAAAATAGGTTTTTTCTTTAGTAGAGAAATCCAAAGTGAATTAAATGCTTTCTTATGTATTATACTGCATTTTAAACCACCATTTTTTATTTTTACTATTATTTGTAATCTGTGTATATTTTGAAATACAATGTTTGCAGATTTAGATATCAAATGGAAAAGTTTTGGAGAAGATGTAGCAGCAGATTTCCATTTGGAATTCCATTACTGACTTCAGATTTACAATGATGCACATTATCTTTGTATCTTATCATCATAAAGTGTAAAACTGATATAACAATACCTTCCCTTTTTGTAAAAAAACTCTGAAATCCCTACAATTTCTGTGTAATTCTGCTTTTTGTTTTTACTAACTCAAATTAAAACAGGTACACAGAAATGATTCTGGAGTTACTGCTCAGGGAGAGAAGCATCATCATTCCTTAGGTCCTGCATTCAAACCTTTGATCTGAAGTACACAGAATATGCCACTTTCAAAGTGCTTGAAATTGCTTTTTATTTGTGGCAATGTATCTGGCTTTGATTTGGTACTTACTTCCCACCTGAGATGGAATGCCAACTGAGCCAAAGGTTTGAGGTAGATTTGCCTAGATTTCCTTTCATAAGCAGCTTCAAAGCTTTTACATACACATACTATAAAAACCAGACCAGCCAAACAAACAAAAAAAAACACACACACAAAAATACCAAACTGCATTATAAAATTATTCAAATATATAACTTTTAAAATTAAAAAACATTACAGAATCACAGACTGGATGAGCTCTGGTTCTGCCCTGTTTGCACCCTACATTCAAGTATTTACGAACAGTGGTCAGATTCCCCCTTGAACATCCTCCAGGCTGAACAGTCCCAGCTCCCTCTGCCTCCCCTCACAGAGGTGCTCCAGTCATGGCCATTTGTTGGACTTTCTCTACTATGTCCACATCTCTCCTGCACTGGTAGGCCCAGAACTGGGCAAAGCACTCCAGCTGTGGTCTCACCAATTTGAGCAGAGGGGAAGCATCATCTCCTCAGCATTCAGTTTAATGCAGCCCAGGATATCATTAACCTTTGTGGATAGATGCCTAGTTTAGATCAATCATAGATCAATCATGGAATGGCTTAAGGGCTTAGAAGGGACATTAATGATCACCTAGTTTCAGATACTTGCCATGGGCAGGGTTGCCTTCCACCAGCTCAGGCTGCCCAAGATCCCATCCAACCCAGCTTTGAGCACCTTCAGAAATCCCCCATCCACAGCTTCCCTGGGCAGCACTGCCAGTGCCTCACCACCCTGTGAGTAAGCAATGTCTTCTGAACATCTAAACTAAATCACATCTGAGGCTTCTGCTCCAATTAGAAAGTTCCTGGATTAGGCTGCATATCTCCACATTTTGCCCAGAGCACTGTTCCATTTGGTTACAGAGACTGGCAATGTGTCTCCTAATGTGTGGAAGGGGCCTCCAAGAATTATCTAGTCCAAACAGATTATGTTAGCCACAGATTTCTTTAAAGCACAGGACAGGGTTGTGCCTTACATCTGGTTAAAAAAAAAGCCGTCACCCTAGAACATGACTCCTTAGAGAGCTGTTTATGTGACCTAGAAAATGTGTTTTCTGAATCCCTTACTCTTCACTATCTGGTTTGTATCCTTTCAGCTTTATTTTAGAGCATTTTTTGCAAGCCACGTCCTCTTACCATTTCCACAAGCTTTCAATGAACAAGTGCCTGCATGACAACTCACAGGAAATGAATTCTGAGATAACATGCTTAATTGTTGGCACAGGAAATGACACACACTGTAGGAGCTGGATATGAAGGAAACATCTTCACAACTACCTAGCATGTGCATGACTGAATCAGCCAGTACTTTTGCTAATAAAGATTCATATAGAAAATTCTAAGAAACCCCAAATTTCAGGTCATTACTGACCATACCAGAAACCAGTTAAAGACAGAGAGAGAGACCTGACATTTGCACAGTATAAATAAGAGTCAAATAATAATGTTGAAGTAAATGTGGGAAATGGAAAAAAGGGAAGTGAATAGGATTTTACAAAGCAGAGAAAAATGACCTGGAACAGCATCTCATTGATTTTGTTACAAATAGTTTACTAATGGCGTCTTACAGAGAAAAATACAGAAACAAGGTAATTTTTAAGAAATGGTGCTGCATTGAACTTATTCACTATAATGTTCTGCTCAACTAGCTGTCTACTACAATTCAAAAGTGCTTTGACAAGTTTTGTCTGCTTTATTTGCTCTGTATTTCAGGAATTAATGTGCGCTAACTGCATAAAAATACTTACACTTACTGTTTGCTTGATTTTAAAAGTATTCCACATTGCTCTTTGACAGTAACATCATCTGCCTTAAGACAATGACCCATCTCTCTGCCATCTGCTAACTTCACCAGTACTGATTTTATATTCTCTACAGTGTTACATAAGCAAAACCAAATAACTTATTCTGGAGGAAGCTCATTAAAACTATATTCCCTCACTGATTTTCTATTTAAAATTACTTTAAAAGATCAAACAGTTAACCAGTTTCTCAATTCAATGTAAGCCATACTAATTTTACTTTTATTTTTTGAGTAAGGAGTGGGAGTGTTACATCTAAATCCTTAAAAAATTCCACTTACATAATAATTTCATTTTATACTCAAACTTGTAATGTCAATGTAAAGAGATGAACATGTATTTAGTTGGAAGTAATACATTTTCTACGATCGTATTTATAACTACCCTTTTATACACAAACTTGGGTTCCATTCTATGGTAGCATAGGTGTGATTCCTAATTCAGCTATGGTGCACGAGAAAAGTTCCAACTTTGTGATAACATAGATATTTAAAATACAGTCAGTTGTTCTGTGCATACCTCTGGTGAATGGGCATGACACAACCTTTTGCTCAATGAAAACTGACTTCAGTGGAAATAATTGTTCTAAGTAGTCCCTGTTAGCTGCATTGGGTTACCTAGTTGCTCCCATTTTAGAGCCAACACCACAAGCCTTGGGTCTCTTGGGTATGCTGGATAATAAATAAATAAACAAACAACACAGTATTTTTCAGTGATACTGTGAGAGTAATTTGCTATTTGTGTATGTAATCTTAATGAAGCTTGAGAGCTGGCAGGCTGAAGTCAAAAAGTGTGTCCTTATTCCTTCTACTTAAATAGATTTTTTGAAAACTTCAATATATATGTAAAAAATTGTTTGTAGTACATATTTAATATGGTGTAATAACAATTTCTCTTTCTCTCTGAGAAGTACTGTGGAAGAAGTTAAAAATTATCCAGATGATCATTCATTCTTTCCCTAAGGAACGGACTAAGACATCCTCTCAGTTACTTCAGAGACACTGTAATGTTTATACTGGGATGGAGAGGCACTGCTTGGCCCCAGATCCCTAGTGACATTACTTTTATTGAGAAAAAGTTGTTTTAACTACAGAAATAATTTCATAAATAAAAAGATGTTACAGTGACAAACATATTTATTAAAAGTATTAAAAGATATGCATATACTACTGAGATACTTCCCATAGTCTGTAAACCTTCCCTATGACATTAACTAAACACTGAAGTATTATATAATGTATTATTTTTATTCTTTAAGAAAAACTATATTATTATTATTGCTGTTATTTTCATCATCATCTTTTTTTTTTTTTTTTTTTTTTTTTCTTTTTAAAACATTAGCACACTAATGGGGAAATGGGAAATGAAACAACTAATGGAAATGAAAACTGATTGATAAAATAATTTTAAAGTAATTTTAAAATATTTTCTCACTCTAAAGATTAAAATTTGGGATGTTACTTTTCTTGCACAGAGCATCTTTTTCTAATTATCTATGGGAATTCTCTTCTAATTATCTATGGGAATTCT
>JAPSGF010000006.1:21931118-22163416 GCA_035772895.1 Perdix hodgsoniae
TTCTAATTATCTATGGGAATTCTCTTCTAATTATCTATGGGAATTCTCTTCTTTTCTAATTATCTATGGGAATTCTCAATTCACCTAGAACACACAAAATGCAATAGATTGCTTACATGATAGAAAAAAACTATGCTATGATGCCCACTAAATATAATTTGCATGAAACTGGAACATAAGCTAAAAATAAGGTGATCTTACGAATGTGTACACTGAAAGCTTGTGTTATTTTTAAGCTCATGTTAATAAAAAGTAAAAAATAAATAGAACTCAAAATTATTCCCATTTACCAAACAGGAAAAACTGCACAGTATGTTTCTTATACACTGAAATACTGCTCCAAGTCATGACAAATCTGGCTTTGGAAAGTAATTTATTTCTTTTAGAAATATGTTTTGACACACTTGGGAGTCAACTTTCAGGGTCTGTGCCTGACAACTTTGGCTTCCATGTTGTTCTTATATTGTAATCTGAAGGTGACACAGCAAAGGTTGATGCATCCCTGGTGTTGTTTTTGATTGGGTTTGAATTATGAGTCACCCTAAGGCTTTCTGAGAAGGGCAGTGCTGCATTTAATGAATGTATGCTCTTGGTTTATAAAAAAATAAAGAAGATGAGCATTACTCATAGAGGGTAAGTGTAGCCATGTTAAAGTCTTTATTCCTTTTTAGGAAAGTAAAATAAAATTGCTTAAAGAATTGCACAGGGAAAAATATTTCATATAGGAGACTAATTTAATTTCTGCATTTTAACTTGATAACAGGCAAACTGTAGAAGCCAAGAGAGTTTTGTAGCTTATGTAAATGGTTTGGGTCATGCCTGAAAATCACACCTTCCCATCTTCCCAGTGCTGTGTCTCATGTCTGTAGCACAATAGATGATGTACTCACTTTTTTTTTTTTTTCATAGTGTATTAGCTTACTTTATTACTATTAAATATTGCACTATATTACAAATCACCATGTCACAATGTCTACACAAGGTACTTTGACAACAGATCTGGAAACCCAACAAATGTCTTTTAATAGGACATTTACATTATACTGAACCAACAGAAACATTCTTCAAGACATTTAGACTAAATTTTAGACATGCCTTATTACACAAGCATAGGTTTATGGTAGTATTAAGAGTTCAGCTATGTAACTTTTCCTCCCTAGACTGAGATCTTTCAAATTTCCTGTGAGGAAGGGGGAGATCACTCAGAGCCTAGACTACGGGCAATTAGGCAAGAATGAGTTTCTTCATGCCCTAGTATGGCAGTTGATTCTCCCATGTACCATGCTTAGGAGGTATGTGATTACCAAAAAATGTAATTTTTTATCGAGATGCATACAAAATGGACGGCTTTCTGTTAATATTACTGTCAAAAAGGAGAAACTCTTCTGGCCTGGTCAAATTCTGATGTCAAGCCAAAAATTGTTTTTTGCTTTTCTCAAACAGTGGTATTAATTTATTCACCTAATATCAGTTAGACCGAAAACAGTCTGCAGTGTGGCCAATAGAGCGCCTGTGTTCTAATAGTGGCATGCACTGCAGCTACCAGACACAAATGTGCTCTGTGCTCCCCAGCACAAGGGAGCAGTTGCATGGCAAGTCTCTATATGGACCTAATAATGGTGCCTGATTGTGTAGGTCCTTATGGAATGCCATGATGGGAGCCTGTGTCCATAAACTTGAATTTCTTTTTGCTATAAGACTTTCTGAAGGGACCTGTTTCTCCACTCAGTGTGCAAACTAACTCCTCTTAATATCAACAAGAGTTAGGCACACACATCCCTAGGAAAGCATCCCCATAAGTTTTAATGGAAGTACTGTTCAAATTGAGTACAGACCACATAAGTTCATATTAGAAAACAGTACCACTGATAATAAAAGTACTTCTGAAACAAAATGCTTGCTAATAGTCATTAAAAACCTCCTATGCAATATATGTTAAAAAGATTTATCTAATGCTTTGCAAAATTATCCACAAATGTACCACACAGTGCACCGAACATTAATAAGAAAGAAGCAGCAAAACCATAACACCACCACTTTGAAACGCAATGCAATTAATACTATTTCCATTAATACAGTCTAATAGCTACTAACTGTTATTGATGTCTATTTTTTCAGGAACCAATATTCATTAAGGAGATCTATGGCTTCTTTCCCTTTTATTCAGAAATATGGAAGCAATTGCACACTGTTTCATTGCTAATCAGAGCTATACAAGAAAAAATATGGAAGTCTCATTAGTGCAAATTTTAAGGTAGCTGATCTCCTTCCATGGCTCCCTCTGTTCAAATCTATCATTCTCTGTGCTTCTGAGAAGTAACCATTTATCTTATTAAAGTCAGCTATATATATAACTGATTTTTTAGTTTACCTGCTATAACATGTAAAACATTTATTAAAGCAAATTGATTATCAACTAATTACAAGGTACTGAAAAATATTTCAAGGTAATCCCAAGTATAAAACAGTTGTAACGCGTAGGACAAAAAGTAAATAATTTGAAGGTTACTAGGAGAGTACATGTTCTCAGAGATAAAAATATGATACTCTACAGGGTGAAATGTGCCTTGTTAAAATGAAGCAGAGTTTCCATGCTAAGTTATGTTAATATGAAAGCAGTATTTCTTGCATGGTGACAATGTTTTCTAAAGATCTTTCAAAGATTTTACTCCTGGAATTAACATAGGAAAGAGGACTGTCTTTCTCAAAAGGGTGTTATTAAATTACTTTGCACAAAATACCAATTTCTGTGCAGGAAAGATAGGAAGGGACAAGTAGATAATGCTAAGGGGAAAGAAGGGAAGTACAACACCTAATAAAAAAGCCAATGAAGTAGACAATGTAGCATGACTCACCAGAATTTTTATCATAACTAGCAAAAAGCAACAACAAAAATAAGCAAAAAAATGCAACAACTAAAAACCCAGCATGAGAAGGATACTTCTGAGAGAGCTCATGCTGAGAAAATTGGTGAATTTATGATGTCACATGAAAGAAAATAATTTTGAAACAGGCAAAATGGGCTGATGAGTCAGAAAGAGAAAATTAAAATATGATGTTTTAGCAGCATGTTGGACAGAAATTTACATCACTGACTTGTAGATAGATGTCAGCAGTGCCCATGGTTCACCTCTAGGCTCCTATGGGTTCACTTCAAATGGTTCAGTTGTTCAACTGTATGTTGCCAGGCACATTCCCTCTGAGGGACCAAACTTGCCTTAAACTCAGAGAGAAGTATGTACCAAGCCCGGGTTGCTTTAGGGAGAAACTGGAAGGAAAAAATCACCAACGCCTCAAGAATCGAAAAGAGAAGAGCTATTAAAAAAATAGAAAACATGTGTAAAGACCCAAATCAAAAGCCTACGCCATCATGTCAATAATTTAATCTATTCAAACCCTTAGACTGTTAACTAGAAAGTCTGGATTTGTGGATGAGTAAGCCATGAGATACAGAGTCTCCAGTTTGCACCAGGCAGTCAGTGACATTTTAAATGAAGAATTGCAGAAGCACAGTCAAAGCTATGAGATCTTGGAACCAACGGAACCATCTGTGTCAGATTCATGTTAACTGGGAGATGCTACTGCCTTGTGAAGCATTTCCAAAAGAGAGGAGGAGCATGAGCTTTCTTGACCAGACGAATTGAAAGCCATCTTGTAACAATTCTGGATTTAAAAAAATTTTTCTATCTCCGTGACAGAGAGGTAAATTTGAGGATCAGTCAAAGGAAAGATTACTCAAGATATCCTTGCTATGATATCTGATATCTCCTTGTTATGAAGGACTAAGCTTATTCACTAAAATAGGCAGGGATGTTTTTTTGGGGTGAAATTTCTGTTGTAGGAATTGCTGATGCTGCAAGTGATGTAACGGTATCTGTTAGCAGTCTAGAGGAATCATAAACCTCTATGGCGGTTTCTACAAAATCTAAGAAAGAGACCTGTCCATTCCCACAGTTTACATCTACATAATTTTATCTCTTCCTTATTTTGATTTCCCCTACCCTGTCCAGGTGAAACTGGCTGCTGGCTTATTTGAGTCCCATGTCAGATGTTGTTTAACAATGAAGTAATATAGACGATGCAACTCTGGCTCTGTTTTATACTACCAGTCTCAGTTTCTCAGAACCTGTTTGGATTTGGATTCCCTGCTTATAAAACAGCTGTCTGAAGTAGGAACTTTGTCAGATTCACATTTCTTGTATTTTTTTCTAATTTTCTAATTTTTTTTTTAATTATTTTTTTTACTCAGCAATGCTTGTTTAGGAGTTGACAGCTTTGTTGTACTTTTGGGAGTGCCAGTTTGTTTATAAATAGAAACAATTTGGAGGCTGGTCCGCTGTCTACAAGTTCATATATTTCAAAGTTAGATTCAAAAGATACAGTACACATCAGGTATTTGGATAGCTCATTTAACAGAAACATTCCACAGTTTTGATATAATAATCAATGAATACTTTGCTTTACAAAGATTTGGTATGCTCTGCTTCAGTCACTCTCCTACTGCTTTTTCCAATTGTTCTGGTCTAATGCAGAGTTTCTGCTCTATCCACATCTAGAAAGATAGGTATTTCATACTTTCAGTGTTTCAGACAGTATTTAAACACTGAGGCAGGCTTTCTAATAAGGTGTCTGGTGCCTGGTGAATGTCAGCGTTCATCAGGAAACATCTGAATAATGCCCGCATTAATATGCTTTAACTTCAGGTCAGTCCTGAATAGGTCAGGCTGCTGGATTTGGGACCTTCAAAGTTCATGTTCCAACTCTCCTTGGCAGGATCTGTTGTGATAGGACAAGGGAAAACGGTTTCAAACTAAAAGAAGGGAGATTTAGATAGGATATAAGAAAAAAAAATTACAGTAAGCGTAGTGAATCACTGGAACAGATTGCACAGAGAGGTGGTGGATGCCCTCGCCCTGTAGACATTCAAGGTCACCAGGCTGGATGGAGCTCTAGCTGTAGCTATCCCTGATCATTGCAGGTGGGTTGAACTAGGTGAGCTTTAAAGGTCCCTTCCAATTAAAATGATTCTATGATTTATGAACTATTCTATTCTATTCTATTCTGTTCTGCACTGTTCTGGTAAAAATCTGTTTAGTAACAAAACACTTTCATATATTTTTCTTCTCATCTTTTTTCTACTTAAAGAAAATAGGAAGAGCTTTTCCATCACATCTTTTCCATTTTTGTTTCTTTTTCCTTAAAAAAAAAAAAAAGCATTTATCAATATGAACATTTATTTCAACTTATTATAATAAATAGGAAATATATGGCTGGTCAGCCAGAACATATGCAAAGAAACTGAACCAAGCAGCACATGTATTTAGTAAAAGAGCTGACTGGTAAAAAGAAATGAGTGTAAGGTCTCTAGTATAGAGTATCATAGACTTCACCAAACAAATGCTGCTCGGTATTTTCTGAGACATAATATATCCCATTTCCCTTTGTTTTGAAACAAACAATCAAACAAAAATGAAGCGGGAGTATGACTACTGTTTCCTTAGAAATTTTAAGAGGACTACACTAAAAATTAAATGGTGGATCAAGCACTTTGTTGAATCCAATGTCAGGTCTCCACTTACTGATGGTTCAGATACTCTCTTTTTGGGATACCATCACACTTGAGTACAGTCATTCCCTCCATCCTTTTGAAATATGAAATCTCTTCTTTACCTGCATATGCTGGCTGGCTGTTGACTTCACAAGCTTGAGGGAAAAAAGCTTTTTAATGCTGTAGTATGCATATTATATGCATAAGGGAGAACATTCTTTGCTGTATAAAATGCTTTTTGTCTGTAGTGAGAATATAACTAAGCCAATGTTGATCTGTTTTGTGTCTCCAATGTAGAAACGATGACTGGATGAGAGAAAAATTGAGTCACTTACAAAAATGAATTTGTGACAGTAAACTACACAGTCAGGCCATATTCATTTCAAAGACAGAACACATTACAAGGCAACACACAGCCTTATGCAAAACATTCTCCCTCTTCCACAAGCAGGAATATTACTTGGGTATTAATCTTATAAATGGGTTGCTAAACACAGGATGCATACAGTAACGATGAGAAGGGATGGTACTATCCATCTGTCACTACATTAAAGGGAAAAAAAAAAAAACTGGATATATGAGTAATGAAAAGGTATGCCTTGCTTCAACAGTGTCACATATTAAATACTTCAGAATCATAGCAGGCTTCTCAAAGAACTAAATTCTGTTTTATATTCAGATTGTCTCACATGTCTAAATCACACAATCAGTTTTTATTCATTCTTTGTAGGAGATATGTGTGAACCAGCTATCCCCAGCTTCTCTTACAGTCAGTCAAGCAGAATATGTACTTTTAGGGTACAGCTGACTTATTCGAAACATCTACACTGAAATGACATGAATTATGTCCTAGAAAGGCCATTTATCTTCTGTGACTATTAAAGGAGATGTGATGACTAGCATATACCTACATTATAGATGTATATTTGCTCACACAAATGGCACTGCCTTTCTCTACAGATTTGTGAAACCATAGGCAGTCATCCTACAACTGTTCTCCTATTTCTGTTAAGCTATGACTTAGTCACATTTGAGGTAGTAAAGCTTTGTCTCATGCATCATACTTTTTCACTTTTTATTTTGAATCATTCAAACAAACAGACCTCTGCTTTTTATTTATTGAGACCATTTCCAAGGCTAACAAACTAGTAGTGAAACATATTCCTTATTCATTATGTACAGAAATGTTTAATGGTAAAGTTAAATTTTCATTTGTTCTGTCTTGGCCCATTAAGCTTCATCACTCCATAGTGCTTCCAATCAGTTCCTCTAGACTGAGTCATTGTTTTGCCATGAACAAACCATGCTCTGTTTCTCTTCACTGCATAGCTAAAGAAACAAACAAATAAAGAAAATCCAACCAATGTTCACTACCATCAACAGAAGGCTGAGACTCAGGAACAAGTTACTGCATTTGGACCACACATTCTGTGTCAGCTGGGCTACTGTAACTACCTGCACCTCTGTATTCAGCCTGAAAAAGGGCCAGAGAGTATAAATATACACATATATTTTGAGGATTGAGCTCAGTACATTATATTTCATCTTCCATGACGTTGTATATAAAATAACCATAGCACAGTTAATGTAGCAGAACTTGTTAAACCAACATGTCGATCAACTTGTTTTGAGCATGAGTTTGTGTTCTCAGAAGAAATTCTCTTGAGAGAGAGAAATTATCCTCATTGGCCCGAGTATGTTTTGCTTTGGGTTTTTTTTTTTTTGCTACTGTCCAGCACTGATTGCTGAAATATCTATTTTGGTGTCTATTATTACTCAGGCTTGCTCAACATACTGGATTTCACACTCCACTTCTCTCTGAAGATTGGTGTTCTGAATTGTTTTCCTCTTGAGGTGGATTCGGTTTCATTTTTCAAAACAAAATGTCATCTTTTGGTGTGCTATTAACCCTTCTATTTCCCTTCATGCTCTTTATTGTCATGTAATGCTCCCTAATTTGTCATAATTTTCAAGGAAAAAAATGCAGCTTACTCGTTTTTTTTCTTTTCTTTTCTGTTTTTTTCTTTTTTTTTTTTTCAGATCCTTAATATCTGTTAAAGAAAACCAGACTGAATAGCAACTTCTCTAACACCTCTGCAATGATTAACTTTCTCTAAGTCTACATACTTTCATAACACCACTGGATTCTATTCATCAGTATTAATTAGGTTTTCTTTCAAAGAAATGTTAGATTCTGTCATCTATAAGTCATTCCTTTACATATAACTATTAAAAATATTTTACTGACTATGTGACTTTGCAGATATTTGTCATCTAATGTTTATTATTTCTGCTTTTTGATAAAATATTATCAGATTCCTTTTTCTAAGGCTCTGTTGGTTTTAAAACATTTGGCACATAAAAATACTAGAGCTTCTCTTTCCAAACTCTACCAGTTAGAAGGAAAGTAACAGACAACGGACATTTCTGTATAGAAACCTCCCCTTTTTTTTTTCTTTTTCTTTTGAAGCACAGAGTAACTTACACTCAGTGACATGAATAACTTGAGAGGAATAAAGATCTTTAATTAAAGAAATTAAGTCTTACTATTAAATTAAGTGCTCATAACAAACCATCATGAAAATGTGTTTGTCTAAACTGTTAAAAGCTGCTACTTATCACTGATGAGGTGTTCAAATTTCTGTGATTATTGCTTTCTTACAGATAAGTATTGACTCTCCCCCTCTAATTGTGTGTATTCATGTTTACTGTTTCAGGTTAATCCCAAAAACTATGTTGCTAGAAGCTACTTTTTAAAGGAGAGAAAAATACGCTTTGTTTGATCTTTGTTGTTCAGAAAGAAACAAAACAATTGCTATACAAGAATTTTACAAGGAAAAAAGACACAAAACAGCTTATGCAGACCAATAATCTTGTGAATGGCTGAAAGACTGCTCCAATTTTGGTCTACCTTAATTATGCAATATAAGAAAATACATACACAGCTTGCAGCACTGGGCGGGGGTGGTAAGAGTTTGCTGCACACATCACACATAATATTGAAGGGTGAAAAGTCCTGAAATACTAAGTTTTACCCTTATACAGAGTAGGGATTGTTGACACTCAAAACACAAACATTTTGCCTAGAATACTTAATTGCAGACATACTTATCCGGTACCAATAGTGTTACCTCCCACAACATGGAAATTAATTTCCCATCTAGCACACAAGGATGTAGTGAATATATGGATGTCTTATGGTTTAGAACCTTTTACACACATTTTTGCAATTGTACAGACTTTCCAAACTTACCTCCTCTATGGATAATCAAAGAAGTTTCACTTCCAACAGGACATTCCTTAAGTATATCCACTACTTCTGCATGGCTCAGGTTCTGTACATTCTGCTGGTTGATCTCAACAATGAGGTCACCTTCACACAAACCAGGACATCCCTGAATGTCTAGAATTTGCTTCACCCTCTGTCCTGTAGGACTGTCTGCTATAGTGAAGCCAAAGCCCTGGGCCCCTTTCACAATGGTTAAGGTCATAAGTTCAGCTTGGGTGGCCCCAGAAGAAGCCATTGATACATTATCATCATGGGCAGGTGGTGGGAATGTGCTATCAAGCTGACTATCTGCTGGAATGGAGTGCAAGGAGTGTGGTGGTCGATCTGTTACGTCTGGAACAGATTGAGAAGTCCTAGAAATGTATTCCAAATAAGTTTCATAGTTATGTCTTCCATTTACCACTACCGGAGGCCTCTCCATTACTGCAAGGGGTGGCACCATGCTGTTGGCAGGATCTTCAGGATCAAAGGGCAAAGGGTATCCACGACATAGCACCAAGTTGACACTCTGACCAATAGGAACAGACTGGAAGAGTTTGACTACATCTGCGTGAGTATGTCCAAGGACACAAACTTCATTAATATAGACAATCACATCACCTAGAAAGAGAAGAAGAGAGTGACAATAAGTGAAAACTTAAGTAACTGTACACGGTACAATTTTGTTTAATGAGATAGAACTCTATTAAAAAAATAAAATAGATTAGACCAACATGTTGCCTCAAATAGTGGAGACAAAAAATTAGTTTGTCTGCCAACAAATGTAATACAGGTATACAATGGTAGTACTATTTATTTTCTGTGGTAGCTCACAGTTGGAGAATTAAGCTGGATTCAGGAATATATTTTTTCTTAACATTTCTTTCCTATTTTTCTTCTTCTTTCAGTGTACTCCACAGATGACCTTTTTTTAAGATACAGTGGTAGCTTATTTGGAGGGCTTGTTATTAAGAAGTGGTATTATTTGTTGAAGAGTAGAAGTAAAGAAGAAAGGAAACTGTAAGTATTTGTGGACATGAGAATCAATGAACAGAGATGAAAGGTTCAGCTAACATGATTGAGGAAATACATTTTTTTACTGGACGTGCTATTGACAGTTTTCTATTAAATGTTGTTGCTATCAAACATCCAGCACTATTACAGTCACTTCCTATTCTAGGCCGGAACTAAACTGAATCTCGCATATTGCAGAAAAGTTCAGTGGTATTTTGCCATAGCTGTGATGGTTTAAGCATGATGACAGGACAAATTTGGTACGAAGATATAATAGCTTTTTATTAGACAAACTGCTATAGTTAGAGTTATAGTTAGAGGTAATCTAGACAAACAACAGAAAGACAGTTTAAGATTTCCAAATTTCCAACTAAATCAGCTTGTCAAATGAAAATAAAGATATTACTTTTATGTTCAGAATCTTGTACAGAGCTAGCAGGCAGAGCATTGTGCATGAAAGCAGAATGCTTCAAATCAACAGGCTATTTATGAGCTATTTGCTCCTGCACCAATCGTATTTTTTTAAGGAAATTTCAGAAACAGATTGGCTTTACTTCTTATTGTTAGAATGGATATATGTATTCACAAATAATTTTAAGGTAATGTTACAGTATGCATTAAAATAAAAATAAGTGATTTGAAAAAACAATATTCGGAATAGTTTGTTGGCCACTGCTGGTTTGCACTTTAATGAAACAGTAATAGGTAGGTTTGGTTAGAGAACTCTGCAAGTTGAAATATTTTTTCAAAATCCTCTTATTATCCTACCATTAATTAGGAAGAAAAAATCATTTATACAGACAACAGGATGAGGTGTCTACAAGGTATACTGTTCAATAATTGACTTATAAAATATTGTTTTATAATGATATTTCAAAACTCAGAAATAAAATGAGAATTATTTGGGGAGGAAGAGGTAGTTTGTGTGGAATTGTTTGGAGTATATTTGTGAGATTGCATCTTTCAAAAGATCTAATCAAGCAAACTGAGGAAAAAAGAGCATCATCAAGATGCCAGTGCAGGAAAAGGCAAAGATTGTTTATACGTGAAAATGAAATGGTCAATTCCCACACAGTCAGACTACCTAACAGCCTGACAGTAATTAATTGCCTATGCACAAATTGTGATTTGTTGAAAGATTTCTTCAGAGGGTGTTCAGGGAAAAAATGTGAACAGAATTTGTTAAAGTGTTTGTGAATAATATTCACAAATAATAGGAGCCACAAATACAGTCTTAAATGCGTCATAAATAGATTTCAAGCTATAAGCAAAAGCAGTATGTTCATTTCATAGGTAGTGCAGAAGGAGCTCTAATACTTCTGTTTTAAGCAGCTGATGCTATAAAAACAGTTTTTGAAAGTCAATATATTAAAGAGAGAAAGAATTTGCTGTATGACATTATAGTGGCAGCAGCTACAATTCATTGTGATTTGATCATGCCCTGCTATAGAAAGATCTTACCTGCACTCTCATCCCTGGCTTCCACATTAGCAGCGAGGCTGACATTGCTCATAATAGGATGGATACTGTTGAACTGAGACCTCTTCAATACATGCTCCTATTGCAGTAGCTTATGCCTTCATTGTACCCTTGTAACTTTCTAATCCATGCAGTCTTTATTTCCCTGAGTGCTGGCAATGCAGATATGTAGTGGGAGGAGAGCAATCTGTTCATCCTCTCTTGCAACACTTAAGCAGAGGGTGCAAAAGGATCAAAGCACTATTTGTGCAGGGCAGGGAAACCTTGTCTGCTTCACTTCATATATCTGTACAGCATTGGCTGTGTTTTAGAACTTAAAACAAATTTGTTTTTCAGAAATCAGGAGATTAGATAAGCTAATTGACATAACAATAGCTATCCAATGAAAATAAATTAGCCAGTGCACAAAAAGCATGCAAAGAAAATATACAGCTGAAGTCATCCCTTCCCCTAGTCACTGAAAAGGCAGAAATGAACATTCATAGGTCTTGGGTAAGAGTTCTCAAAATAATGAAGCTGTATTATCCCTCACAAATTCTTCAACTTTTCTTCTATCAACATTTTTAAAGATTCTTATGCCTTCTGAGGTTTAATGTGAACAGTGTATCTAGGGCACACTCTGAAGCCATAACTCACAGTTGATCTGTTTGAGACCTATAATGCTGTCATATGGTGAACATATGGCTGAAGGTTAAAAGGGATGAGGAGAAAGGCATGAGTTACCAAGTTCAGTTCATGGTGAAGCTGCAGTGGTGTTAGCCTGGGAAGGAGTTTCAGATCATGAGACATGAAGAAGGATTAATAGGAGTTAATTTCAGAAATTGTTCAAATATATCTCTGGATTGTAGGAGTTTTTTTCCAGCCTAACTCAGTTGCCAGGCTGAGAATTTTTTATTACTGACACAGAAAGAAATACCCAGCATTTGGTAGGAAGAGAGAGATAAGTTAAGAGCATTACAGAGACGGTGCCATGTTAATGCAGAGTTCAAAACCTCTCTACTTTAGGAAAATTTCCTGAAAGGTTCCTGTAGTATCTCATCGGACAGTTACCTCCTGCTGCTTCTAATAATAAAGGATGCATATGGACAAGCATAATTGCTATCCCCTTTATAATTCCTGCACAAGTATTTGAGCAAGACAGTCTGCCTCCAGAAATCACAGTTCCACAGTGAGTGGGTCCTCTCAAACTTCTGCAGAATGTTTAAATTAAGCATCATACTTTGTCTGGCTTTTAGAACTAAATGTACTAAACTGACTAGAGTTTGTTTCCACAGTCAAAGACTGGCACAGATTTGATGGGACCTCTGGGTCCATCTGGCCCAACTCATGCCCCAGCATGGACACCCAGAGCAGTGTGCCCAGGGCCATGGCCATGTGGATTTTGAAGATCATCAAGGAGACCTCACAGCCTCTCAGCATCTTGTGCCACTGCTTCATCACCCACACAGCACAGAAGTGCTTCCTCATGTTTAGATGGAATCAGAGAATCATAGAATCACAAGGTTGGAAACGACCTATAAGATCATCCAGTCCAACCATCTTCACAGTACCACTGCTACCACAAGCACTAACCCAGATCTCGCAGCTCCTCTTCCAGACGCCTCTTGAACACCGCCAGGGACGGCGACTCCCCCACCTCCCTGGGCAGCCATTCCAGTGCCTGACCACTCTCTGAGAGAAAAAGTTCTTCCTTAAGTCTAACCTAAACCTCCTCTGGTACAACTTGGAACTTCCTGTGTTCCTGTTTGTGCCCACAGCATCCTGTCCTGACAGTGGGCAGCTATGAGAAGAGCCTGCCTCCGTCCTCTTTGCATCCTTCTCTCGGGTACTGTAGACACTGATGAGATCCCACCATGTCTTTTCTTCCCTAGATTAGACATCTCTGCACATCAGTGTCCCCACTATGGAGTCTTCTCCCACATTTCCCCAACATTTAAAAACTCTGCACATGCATTACCAATCCTATCTGACTTCAGGGATAAGGGAGACAAGGCTGCTGCGCAGAATAGGCAGTTGAATGGCACTCTCTTGACGAAGTGGCAGCTTTGCTACAGTAAAGTGGGCAAAAAATATTCTGTCCTTCATCTCAAACACCTGCGCCATCACAAGAACAGGTTCCACTTTCCAGCAGTCAACATCCCAATTCAGTATTGAGTGAAACAATGCTAGATTAAACAATGTTGCTGCTGGCAACCAAATTTGTCAAAATGTCTTAAGAGTTCCCCCTGCCTTATTCAGGCTCTTTCATTTGACTGACAAATTTAGGACCGTAGGTTTGAACCTAGTTCCCTGCTGTCAAATACAATGCAGTACATTAGACCTGGCTAAATTCTATGTCTTGTTCACAGGCATATCCAACAGAGTCCAGAATATTTCACTCTGAATAGCTTGTTTTGCTTTTTAAAGTTTCATGATCATTAATTATTTTTTCCCATAATAGAAATGGAAAAAATCCCTGATTTCTTGCTTAAATGTTCTGTTATCTATATATTTTAAAGCAATCAAACAAACAAAAATACAGGAGTAAACTATCATCATCTTTTGTTAGCCTGGTGACTAATAAAGAAATCTGTGAGCTTTGACACCCCTAATGATAGATTATTACTTACATTCCCGTCCTTTACAGCATTAAGAGTCAAATCAGGATCTGGAGACCTGTTATTAACTCTGCAAAAATACTTTTTTCACCCATGAAGTGCTTGATCCAAATTGAATCTGTGAGGGGTTTTTTTTTGACATCTATACATTTCTTATCATTACTGTTTCTTTCACATTCAGACCCCTAACTGGAGTTTTTATGGTACCTCAGTGAACTGAACTGCTTCCTGGAAGGCCCTTCTCATTGGTAGTCAGACTCCTTCCTATTTCCAACTCTAAACTGAAAGAAAAGAAGGCACATTGGGTCTTTGTTGTTAACTGATGACCTCATTCACAGTCTAGAAGAAATTCTGTGATTTGGTGGGGGCAGAGGCAGCCCTGCTCTCCCCACATAGCCAGCACAGCCTACAGCAATGGAGCTGAAAACAGCCCACGGTTTGGCAAGTCAGCGTAGGAGCACAGGGAGAACCAGCTCTGCGAGAATCAGGATGCTTTTTTTCCTTCCTTTTCTGCATTCATACCTTTTGTAATGACTACTAACTTCCGTATTACTCATTTCTACCTGTATTTCTCAACCATACTCTTTAAATACTGCATATGCATATATTGCATGAACTTCAGAACTAACAAAATATAAGGTGAACAATGAGATTACTTTATTTTTGAAGTTCTTCCTACACCTGACCACCCACGTTATGTACTGCTATTGCTAGCTGCTTCTGTCACTTCCCAGCAGTGACCTTGTCTTCTGTTTTTGCAAAGTACTGCAATACTGCTGGCACTGTAGCCTATTACTAATAAATTCTGAGCTGCTGACAAGTTTCCAGCACTGAGACACAAAATGTCACTGTAATTCCAATAACAGCACATGTGACTGATGGTCATGGAAGGGGGGAAGACTCCTCAGAAATGAAAAGTTTTTGTACATGCATATACATCTACCAGCAGCAGCACAAAGAAGGAAGCAGCACGTGAGGGACCAGCTGGTAGAGACCAAATTATATTCTGAAACTTCGAGCTTCAGCTTCACTTCCCTTTCCATAGGTGTTAATTCATTGTGTGAATAGTTTCTGTTATCAGTGGGTACAGTCACTTGTTAGAACACACGAGATTTTGAAAGGCTCTATGTAAACAGAATTTCTCTGTTTTCTTCTACTATGACCTCCCAAAGAACCTTATAACATCAACTCAGCTCTAGATACTCACACTGTAGCAGCATAAGTGTTATAAACGGAAGATAAAACCAGGGACCCTGCAATCAGTGGTAGCCTATTTTTTTTTTTTTTTTTTTTAATGTGGACCTACTTTTTGCTAATTTTAATCACATAATTACCCCTGTTTTGAAAATAAAAATTACTGAATTATAATTACTTCTTAAAGAAGATTGCAGCATGAAGTAGCTAAAACACCTGCCAAGGAAATTCTCACTTCTTTTAAGAAGGACTATTTAACTGCTAAAACTTACCCCTGTAAGATGTGCATCCTCATCATAGCCACAGCCACAAACTGGAAGAGGGCTATACATTTAAAACTGACTACTTTGTTGTTGGCTCTGTAATAATTTTATTTCATAGACAGTTTATGCAGCCATACTGAAATGAAGAGGGCTGCTGAGACACACGATGCTCAGCTGCTTTAGCTCAGAAATAATTTCAGGACAACTTGCTGGTGTGTGAGCATGCTGAACAGCCCATTAAAATATCTCTTTTTAGACTGGCAGAGAAGGGCTATTTCCTGGTCTTCATCTTCTACAGAAAGTTTTACCCATGTGCTGACAAACAGCGAAGCTGACAGGTCACTGCCTTACAAATACCTGCCATTCACTCACTGGGCTCTCAGAAGTGAGGTTTGCAGGAAAAATCAGAGCATAATAGAAATAATTAGTTATTAAATCTGGCAAAAATGAAATAAAAATGTTTTTCTGCGCATTCAGGCCCTCAGACATGGTCAGGTAGCCCTGACTTTTCCTCTTAATGAAACCCGAGCAATAGAGGCAAGCAGCTGCTTATCACATTTTCAAGTCAGCAGTTTTACAAAGGATCACTGCACAAGTGCATAACTCCGGCTAAGATTTGTCCCTGCTGTAGGAAGGACTGACGTGTGAGTCAGAATAAAACTTAGTGCCCTTGTTCAGAACGTTGCTTCCTCTTCAAGCGGGAGGATTTAATACGGACATGACTGCAACTGTACCCAAGACCCAGATCTGTTGTGTAAGCAGGTGCCATTTTTATCAAATCAAATTTTCAGAACCCATTTTAATTCTGCTCTGACCCAATGCACATGCCTAATTAAAAAGCTGTCTATTCAAAATTTTTGTGCTTAACCAGCATGTATCATGTAATTACACCCAGCCAGATGTGGATTAGTGGAAGAAACTATTTACATTTCTGTTTGTACTTTGCATTCAGTGGTAAAAGCTATTTAAGTAGAAGCATTTAATTTTTTATTTTATTTTTTTGGGGAAAGGAATAAAACACATTCCAAAAAAAAAGGCCTTGATTATTTGCTGATCCAGTGTAAACACAAAAAATCGCAGAATAAAATGTAAGTAAGAAAATAGCAAAAGAATACTTGAATGTTGCTTGTAAAGTGCTAAAGAGCAGCAGATTCTCATCTGAGCTAAACAATTTCTCACTTCTTCAAGCATCTGAAAGCATGGCATAGATTTTAAACAGCCACTTTCCAAAAAAAAAGTAATTATCTTAGTTTCAGCTTGGACAAAATCATTTTTTTTGGAGTGTCTGTTACGATGTTTTTGTTCTGGGAGGAAAACAATGTTGATAACACACTGATGTTTATAGTTGCTGCTAAGCAGTGTTGTACAGAGCCAAGGCCATTCTCAGTGAAGGGCCCAAGGAGCTGTGAGGGAACAGAGTTAGGACTTATACTGGCCAAAGGAATATTCAGTACCACATGACATCAAGCAGAAGGCTCAAATGAAGAAGTTTATTTCCCTCTTCTCCTGTTCAGGGGCCAGCTGGGCATCGTTTGAGGGGTGGTGAGCAATTGCTTGTGCGTCACTTGTTACATGCCTTCCTATACATATACATGTACATAAATAGGCATAACTATTCTCCTTTTCCTTTTCTCTATCTTAGTAAATAGTTTTATGTCAACCCATGAGTACTACATTTTTCTCTCCCTGTTCTCTCCCCATTCCCACTGGGAAGGGGAGGAATGAATGAATGAATGCGTGCTTCTCAGCCACCTGCTGGGTTAAATCACAACAGTAATTATTCCAAAGATGGTAAGTAAGTTAGACACAAAACACAAATAAAAAAAAAAAAAAAAAAAGTCAAATTTCCAAGGCAGCCTTTTATTTACAAATTATGTAAGCCTACTGTATCTAGGTTTTGCTTGCAAGAACCAGTTTCTCATCCTGAAACTCCTGGTGTGAATGAACTGAATGACAAAACATCAGTGGATCTGGAGAGCAAGATAAAAAATGCATGCCATGTTCGCATAGTTATTTGGGAACACTTTGAAAGGTGTCACTGTGCAGAGGCTCATGCAGAAATCAAATTTTTTTTTCTTTAGAAAAAGGTCAGAATTTTCAACACATTTTCTTTTGTACACACAACATTTTATTTCCATACTCGGAGCATCACATTTATCTAGGTAATAGCTCCCGGGGGGGTGGGGGGGGAAGTAGGCCTGTGAGCCTCCCAACAGCCTAAAGGCATTGGCTATGGTAGAGCATGATGTAAATACTGAGCAGTGCCTCCTGTTCCTGGTGAAGGGCATTTTCTGCACACATACGAATGTCTTTATATGCTGAAATATATATGAAGCTGGGTGTTTTTAGTAACAGGCAGTGAGGTTTGATTTTGATCTTTGATTGTGACTTTCAATACTATTTGCTCAATACTCCATTTTTCTTGATCCACTCACAGTGCTTGTCCAGATGCCTAACTTCAGCTGCCAGTGCAGACCTTCTGATTTTGCTATCGGGTTTAAAGCTAAGATTAAAAGGTGTGATGTGCTTTTTGTGCCATCACTCAGGTCTCTCTTCTGCTGACCATAGCACCTGCTGGCATTCAGCACCTGTGGAAATCAGGTGCTTGTTTCAGAGTCAGATTGTGGCTGTGAAGCCAATGGGAACCAAGACTGAAAGCGCTGCCTTAATGTGTTTTTTGGCAAGGTCAATCCATTATGTGTCCAAGTACTTCCCACAAGAAATGTTTACAATTACTGTTGTCCCGGGCACTGCTATTAACATCACTAAATCACTTTCAAAATTTATGCTGAAGAACTTCTCTCTGGCTAAACACTTTGTGCCAGTCGTAATGAACTGTCATTAGAGCATCTACTGTGTTGGCAAACTAGAAACTTAGAGTATCTATGTATGTGTGTGAATAATACATAAAAACAAATCCTCAAATCTTGCTGCATCTTGAAGGCACAAGGTTGGCACCCTGAAACCACCACAAGCAAACACTTCAAAACAAGTCTGGATTACTACAGGTTAACGTTTTTATACAACTTCAAGAACAGGAAGTATTATATTTGTATTAAGAAGAATTTACATTTTTCAAATCAGTAAAATAATCCCCAGTGAAATATATGTATTTCAACTACTAGCCTACTACCTGCGAGTACCTCAGTATATTTAATATGGAGTCATCTACGATTACCAATTAATTAACAAATATCTTCTTGGAATGGAAGTCTAGTACGAGAGTCCCTTCTTACTCAAGAGTTTTATAAACTCTTTTCAATCTTTAATTATGTTTATCTCATGTATTATTTCTTCTTTCTTTCTTTCTTTCTTTCTTTCTTTCTTTCTTTCTTTCTTTCTTTCTTTCTTTCTTTCTTTCTTTCTTTATAGTAAAATCATCAACAGAATTACTTACACTACAGAGAACTTTTAACATCATTTCTATACCAGGAAAGCTACACAATAGTTTCTTAGGAATATATAAGCATATTAGTTTAAAATTGTGTAGTAAAGAGCAATAGAGGAATTCCTTTTCTCAGGCTTTACTGTAATTTTTCCAGGCTAATAGAGGGTAATCAACTATCTAACTGACCTTCCTTCCAAGCAAATGTTATCTGAATATCTCTGGAGCCTCTTTCACTACCAATCACTCATTTTCAAGGACAATATATTTTTATTCTTTGCAAACAATTTAACACCTTCACCACTGATTAATTTCTCCTTTGTTTTTCAGCCTACTCCTGAACACTACATTGAATCTAAACTACAAAGTCCAACTTTCTTAATTTGTTGGTGAGATGGAAATCATTTAAAAAAATTCCACCTACTACATTATTTTAAACTCACCTGCTTTATAAAAAAAACTGAAATTCCAGCCTACCATTTGTTAGACAAAGGTCAGTTTTCACTGCTACAGTTGCAGGGCTAAGAAACACATTCTCTTTTTATGAGGATTATCCAACCACCCACCATTTATTCTGCTTCCTCATATCTCTTGTTCTCCTTCTCTATGCTCAGCTTTGGTTTATTAGCTTTCTAATAAGCTCAAGCTTATTTTGTGCACAACTTACACTTATCTGGGCAACCTATGAAGATGGTGAGGAATGAGATGGCCATTTGGCAAATTTCCTTTTAAGATCCACCTGTTGCATGAAAAAGTGCATGGAGAAGTATAGAAGAGAAACACATGCAGGAATGCAGCATGTTGCAGACAGGAGATAATTACGGAGAAGCAGTGGATGAGAGTATACACAGTACGATACAAGGATGGAAAGATCAGGAAGATCTGGAGATGCAAACGTCAGCAACAGAATGCTAGAGAAAGCTGAAAGGAAACAGACTTGCGCTTGCTGCTCCCTTCTTCCCTGTCTCTAAAAATGATTTCCTAACCACCTTATTGACTGTGTTTCTGCCTTGAATACTCTGGACAATCTTTCTCACAGAAGGAATGTTTTAAAAATTGATAGTAATTTGTATCAAAGCTACATTTGTTCTTTTTGCTTATAACAGTTCAAGTATGAAATTGTTAATTTTTAAGGTTTGCATGTGCACACTGCATTGATGCCCTGCCAGAAAGCAATTTCCAGACAAAATTCACAGTAAGGTGACAGCTGCATATATGAGTCATTTTTAGATGTACAGTGAGAAGTTATTAATTCTGATAGGGATTACAATCCCAAGAAACTCACCAAAGGTTAAAATGAAATGTCCAAACAACCCTAGGTACAACAATGAAAGACTCCTTGTCTATTTTAATTCTTTCTGCATTTAGTATAATCAAGAAATTGCAGGTTCATGAAAATAAACCCCAAATTGTCTTCATGAATCAGTCAAATCAAATCCAGATCTGCTGACAATGGCAAGGGAGACATCACTATAAATAACTGTGTCCTACCAGCAAAGTTCAGCATAGCTGATGGAATGAATTCTGCATTTGTTTAACTTAGTTTGCTTTGATTTCACAGGGTTTACAGTGGATACTTCCACAGCAGGAAAAAATGTGTCCTTGTTTATAGGACAATAAACCAAATTGTAAAATCTATTAAACCTTTACAACAATTGAAAATAATGAACTAAACAGTGTAATTACAAAATATCACAGTTACATTTCTTTTCCTAATTTTATACTAGTGAAAGAATGTGTAATACATTCCTAGATAATATTTAGAAGATCACAGCATTTCCAAACTGGCAGAAATTTAGCTCTCCTCATCAAGGAACCCCAAACTTGTTTAGCACTGACACTTTTTACAGTCATAAAAGCTAAATAAATCAGTTGTTGTATTTAATGTCTAGTGATCTTGGCATGCTGTAAAATGCTACTGAAATGTTGTCAAGAGTAGATCTCCAGAGTTAATATTCGGGATTACAGTTAAATACTGGGAAGAAATAATTTCTGAAATTTCTCATTTTCAATTCTGAAATTTTCTCATTTTACTTCATTAGGATAGAAACTATTCCATCTTTCCACTATTATTTCACAAATCTATAAATTATCATACCACAGGAGAGAACTATGAATTCTCTTGGCAAGGCTTATTCATATTCGTGGTGCTGATAGGTTGATGGTTGGACTAGATGACTTAGTGGTCTCTTTTCTAACCTTTACGATTCTATGACTCCACTCTGATTAACTGGTTACAAGTAGATGAGGTTTATGTAATAAAAAAGTCTGAAATGCTGTTAATGTCATTACAGTAAAGTTGCTAGTTCTACATATGATTTCATATGCTAGGGATAACTAGCATCAAATGCTTCTCAACCTCATTATACAATGTTATATGATAGAGATCATAAATAGAGAGGGCACTAACCCTGATATTTGTGGTAACCATTTTCCTTCTCAGAATTTACCAGTAAATAAATAAATAAAGTACATTTTCCAGTATTTATTACACTGATTTGCAGATTGAATACTGAGTATCGTGAAGCACTCCTAGCAGAACTTGTCTGAAATGCATCTTAGAAATATAGAGGTACACAGATTTTCACATTTATTCAAATATCTTTAGGTGCTTCGAAATCAGTAATGATTTAGAAGGAGAATCAAAGTTCCACCTGGTCTAAATTGCTGCTGATAACCATAGGTGACACTTTTCTTCAAGCTGTGTTTTCTTGTGATTGAAGGCACGGCACAGCCTGTGCTCTGATGGGGCTGACACCCTCCCCCCCTATGATCAGCTTCAGGCTGTGGCTCTCAGCAAAAGCTCCTTAGGATGAGAATTCCGTGCAAGCCAGCGCAGCAGAAGGGGAACAGGGAAAGTGAAAACATCACTTAAAATGGAAATACTGAAAAAAGAAAGAATACTAGCAATGCAAGGAGAAACATGGTGCAGAGGATGCTTAGAATAAGATTTTTCCAGTATCAGCAGCCACTGTCCTATACTTTGGACAAGGAAACTGAAGGGTATTTGCACAGTCCCTACATAGATAACCTTTTATGTACCCCAAACATATAAATGCAGAAAGTATTACAATAATTAGTCAGAATTGTCAAAGATGAACTATGAGTCAGATGGCAAGTTTTCTGCTCTCATGAGGAAGAACTGTGTGCACATATCAGATGTGCTTTTCCTTCACCAGAGTGTAGTCAGCTTTTACTTTGGATTCTAATTAAGTATTTTCCCAACTTGGTTCTTAGACAATCTCTAAATTTCTTCTAATGAAGGATTCCTTCCCTCTCCACCAACTCTGAAAAGAAGTAGAACAAATCATCTGTTGTTATTGCCTTGTAGCTATGGGGAGTGTGTTAAACCAAAACTGTTTAAAATGAGTTTAAAATGACTGATAATATATTCTTTTTTTTTTCCACTTGGACAATTAGAATCCATTTGGGAAGGATGCTCTAGAGGCATAACAAAGATTTTGAATACCTAAGTAAGACCCAGATGTGCTCAGATACCAACAAGACGTGAAAGAGATTAAAAACTGTCACCATTAAAAGATAAATTAGTTATGTGAGCATTATCAAATTAAAAAACAGAATCTAACACAAAAATATGAAATGTGCATTCAGCTAATGAATACTGTTGCACCAAATTGACTAAAATGTAAAGAGATGGAAAAAAGAACAAAAATTTTACAAGCTTACTGTCATTTCTCTTATCCAGCTAAATCAGGATTTAAAAAAACATGTAATTCCATCACTGATAGAAATATAATAGTAAGGCTACAATGCACGAAACATTTACATTATTATGAAGGAGTTAGTTTTATATATACATACCAATCCTAAGAACAGCCATTGCAAAATGCAAACAAAGGTAAAAAAAAAAAATTGTCACGGTAGCCTCTGTCAGATCAGAGATCTGGGAAAGGAACTTGGTGACGCTGCAAGAAAATGTAAAATTCTTGCTCAGTCTGCTGAAGCAGATACAACAATGCTGTACAACAGATAGTACACCAGTGAGTAAGTATACCACAGCATTGGATAGAGCTGCTCTTACAACATGAGGACTAACTGGCTTAACCCATCAATTTTCTCCTTCCAGTCTTCACCCAGAGAGGAATTGTTTCAGATTTCTTTCATGATATCTATGTCATAGCTCAAAATCAAACAATCATATGTGTAGAACAATAGACTGAAGGTTGTGTACATGCATTTGATGCATTTGCATTGTTCAAACAGATCTTGAAATACCAAGACAGCACTTCTTATTTATCCTTTGATTTAGAGCCTTGTTCGTAATCCCTTCTTGCTCCTGCACTTGTCCTGGTTTTTCCTTTCCCCTGCATTAAAGGTTGTGTGAGAGAAATCCTGTGCTTATCGGATAGAACATCCAGTAGAGGGAAAGCTCAGCTCTTCCTGTCAATCCAAGGTGGAGGGTGTTTAGTACAGAAGCTACAGTAGAAGAGAATTAGTTCCCAATTCTCATGCACAACCCACAAAAGGCTACACCAACATGTGGATGCATTTCTGTGTGGGAAATATATTTTGGGACGAGTCTGTCCCTCTGCAAAAGTGACTGATTCCTAATGCAGAGGCCCTCAATGATATTTGGGAAGAATATATGATATTATGAAATGAGGATATAGTTCCTCTATCTCCATGAAATCCTAGAAATGGAACTTTTTTTTTCTCCTGAAATTGACTAAATTATATATATATTTAATATACATTAAATGTGTACATTATTCACACTTATTCACACACACATACAATTATACAGAATTATTCACCCTGTGCACATCTACACAGAGATAAACACACATAAAAGCAGTCTGCAAAAACATTCAAAATTCAATTCAAGTACAGAACCAATATTATAGTACTATCTATTGATCATTTAAAGATACATCCAGATATTTTCACTATACAGAATACGCTATTGTATCCAAATGGATTGTCTCTAACAGACTAGTTTAGAAAAAAATATATTTGGAAGGGTGACATAGAATTGGATTATTCCAGTGATACTCTGGCTGAGATTATGCCTTTGAAAATGATTGTATAGGACGTTGCTGTAAAAAGACCCAGTGTGCAGAGCAGCCTCAGGGAGGGCTGATACTGGTGTCAGTGCTGGAGCCACAGTCACACTGGGCCACTGTATCTATACTTACACATATTCTAAAAATAAACATGCTGCTTTCCAAGCTTTAAGAGAATCATCAACTTAAAGAGTCTTGGTAAATAGAAGGTTAAGGTATTGGTGGTAAGGAGGTCACACAAACAACCATGTATTTTATGAGATGTATTTTCTTGGTTGGGATTAGATAAACATTGCCAGTCTGTGACCCTTTGGCTGAACTAGATCAATTAAAAGTCTATAAAAATAAGGAACGTATTGGTTTTGATTCCCCACTTAACATTCTAAAGCAAATGTTCCTTTCAGCTCAAACAGTTTTAAAGAACATTTTGCATGCCAACATTTTTGTTAAGATATTACTTCCATTTGACTTGAAATTACATATCTTACATCCTAGGAAAGGAGTATTCATTATTCTGTAGCAAATGTAATGTTTAAAATCTCACCATCCCTTATTCAGAACTGAAAAGTCTATCAAAAGACAGTATTTATAGCATGATAGAGCTTGAAATAAAAATCCATCAGGTCAGCACCTTGGATGGAGTAGCATATTTGTCATAAACAATAGTTCAAGCATAACTACTATTATTATCCTTTTTTTTCGCAAAACAATTCAGAAAAAAATGTTTAGATAAGTAGAACTGCACTAGATATTATTGAATCTCTTATATAATAGCTGACTGTATTTCCTTCTGATGAAAGCAACAATGTAGTCAAATGTGGCCTAAAAAAATATACTGTCTGATATACAGAAAATAATTGGAATAGAACAGACTAAACAGACTGCTGAAAACAATCTAGCAGAGTACAGAAAGCTTTTTAGAACTCTTTTAGAACTGAAAAATGTTGCTGCCACTCTAACCTTCTTGGAAAATGACCAGAGGTATAAAAAATAGCATTTTATACTTCTCTTGTTGATATCAGAACAACAACAACAACAACAAAAAAAAAACAGCTTCAAAATAGATAGCTTCTACAGTGATACAAAAAGAATGAACAAATAAATGTGCTAAGTATTTTGGTACAGTGAGCCGCACCGAGACGCTGCATGATTTTCCTGTTGAGTTTACAGAGGGATCTAACCAAAAGCCCACCAATAAATCAGTGGGTTAAATGCAAGGGTGATACCTGGTCTGGTAGTATGATCTGGTGAGGGGCAGTGCCTGTGCTGCAGACAGACATCTTCCCTTTGGCTCACCGGAGCCCACCCTGGGGCCACAGCTCAGGCATGTTAGCAAGAAATTTTCATTACAGATTTGTAAACAAAGAAGCCTTTTATTTTATCTTTTTTTTTTTTTAAATGTCAGTATCATCAATTATAAAGGGGCAGATGTATAAGTGCTGAAATAAACTTTGCACTTCTTCCAAAGGCTAAGTGAAACAGGGTCAGAGGAGAAGTGCTCTGCTCTAGTATCCCAATTTGGGTAACATACAGCAAAGGATGCCTTAGAAGTGAAGTCATAACAGAATTACATGAAATGTCTCTGTAACCTCCATTAGTTAAAGGTTCACTAAGTTCCTGGAATGTAATTTATATGCCTGAAAATGTTTTTTCTTCTTTAATGCAACTCTGGATGTTTTTACTTTATGTCATGCATCAGGTAAGAGACTCAGAACACTGACAAAAAAACTGATGTACATGTGATTTAGCACAGACGTCTGTTGTAATGTACCCCACACAACTGGATACATACAGCACTCAGCCTAGACGTCTCGCTAAGATAAGCCTCCATCGGGTTTCTTTTCTGCACTGTTTGAACTAGTTATAATGGGGGATGCTAACTGCATTACTTACTGCACTTTACAAAGCTCTGAATTGACTATTTCTCATTTTTGACGGGGAAATTGAAGTTCTCAGATGTTAGTCTATTCAAGAAGTACATTTGGTAAGTGCTAAGTTGAATTTTTCCCACTCTAAATATGGAGCAAAACTGTAACTTAAAAGTAATTAATTAAATGATGCTCAAGTATTCAAAGAGGTTAAAATTTGCTTTAAATTTTTGCTTTAAAATTTGTACTTGATGAACTGTTCAAGGCAAATGAAGAGCTGGATTTCTGAATGCTTGGGTTTCATGCATTCTTACTGCATTTAATTTTTAATACAAAATGAAAAAAAATCTGAAACTGAGCTGAATGTTTACATTTTGTTTTGATAACTGAATGCTATAATAAAATTATATATAAGCAAAATTAAAAGAAAATTGAAGGTGTAATGGCTGATGATACTGAAAAGTACAGTTCTAGGTTATTAACCTCATTAGTGCAGTATGATGTCACTTTCCCCATCATCTCTTTATACGGAAAGAAGTTTTTTCCCCTCCTAAATTATTCTTTTTATAAGGAATAAGATGTCATTATTTATTGAATGAAACTGCACATGAGATGATGATGACTATTATTTTCAATGTATATTTTTGTCTGTTCATACAAATAGCCAAATCATGCGAGACAGATGTTAATTATACTTGATAGGAGAGAAGTTATTTCTGCAACAGCAGCATTTTTGGCAGGCACTGAGGTCATTGCACACTGCTTACTCAACTGGCAACATCCAAAACTTACAAAAGCTGTCCTAATAAATATCAGAATTATGACAATGTATTTATCAGCTACCAACCTAAAATGCCCAAACTAGAGAGTCTGCAGATTTTGTATGATGGAGTTCACACTGAAGAACAAATGTGTAGGCTTCTGAGAACTGTCATATGCTCTGGTTTTCTGCATGGCATAGTTTGCGCATATTGTGATGTGTTCATGTTCTAAATACATTTTCTGCTCTTTTTACCTTTACTATTTTGTATTTTATTTTGCCACCTTTCTTAATTTCTTTATGATCTCATTCTATGCTAAAGGTATAGCATCTGGTGGCCTTTTATGATGGTGTAACTGTATCAATGGACAAGGGAAGAGCCACTCAAGTCATCTACCTGGACGTCAGAAAGGCCTTTGACACAGTAACCTACAACACTGTTCTCTCCAAATTGGAAAGATAGGGATTTGATGCTCAATGGATGCTGTATGCTCAATGACTGCTCAATGGATGAAGAATTGGCAGCAGGATCAAGTCCAGAGAATGGTGGTTAATGGCTCAAAGATCAGTGAGGGGTGGTGTCCCATATGGGTCAGTGCTGGGATTGATACTCTTTAATATCTTCATTGATGGCACTGACAGTGGGGCAGAGTGCACCTTCAGCAAGTTTGCTGATGACACCAAGCTGTGTGGTGGGGATGACATGCCAGAGGGATGGAATGCCATCCAGAGGGACCTAGACAGACTTGAGCAGTGGGCCCAGGTGAATTTATAAGGTTCAACAAAGCCAAGTGCAAGGTCTTGCACTTGAGTTGAGACAACATCTACTACAAGTACAAGCTGGGGGATGAAACAATTGAGCACAGCCCTTCTGAAAAAGACCTGGGGATAATGGTGGATGGGAAGCTGGATACAAGCCAGCAGTGTGCCCTCACAGTCCAGAATAATGGCCAGCAGTTAGAGAAGGAGGTGCTCCTGCCTATATACTCTGCGCAGTGAGGCCTCACCTGGAGTACTGCGTCCAGATGTGGAGTCCTCAGTACAGGAGAGACACAGGCAATTTGTGTTGGAGCACGTCTAGAGGACAGCCACAAAAAATGATCCCAGAGATGGAACACTTCTCCTATGAGGACAGGCTGAGAGAGCTGGGGCAGTTCAGCCTGGAGAAGAGAAGGCTGTGAAGTGACCTGAGAGTGGCCTTTCAGTATCTAAAGGGGAGCTGCAGGAAAGAAGGGGACAGACTCTTCAGCAGTCTGTTGTGAGAGAACAAGGGGAAATGGTTTCAAGCTTAAAGAGGGTAGATTTAGGCTAGATATATGGAAAGTCTTTCACAGTGAGAGTGGTGAGGCACAGGAATAGGTTGCCCAGAGATGTACTGGATGCCTTGTCCCCGGAGACTTTCAAGGCCAGGCTAGATCAGGCTGTGGGCAACCTGACCTAGCTGTGGATGCTCCTATTCATTGCTGGGGAGCTGGACTAGATTACCTTTAAAGATCCCTTCCAGTGCTAAGGATTCTATGATTCTGTGATGCTTTTAGCACCAGATCTCCTTTTACTTACATTACAAATACCTAGATTGGTAGTTCTGGTTAAACAGAGTAAATATGTCTAACATGTATCTTTTGAATTCTGTTTGCCCATAAGAAAAAGAATTGTTCATAGTACTGCAAACCACATCTGCACTATGCTCTCTCTTCTCATTAAAATGCTTCAGCTTTCGTTTCTTGGTTAAATAAAAACATAAAAGATGTGAAAATCTGGGCAAAGTTGAAGCCAGTAAGTGCTGTGCATGTGGAATCTAGCATGGCTGGACATCTTCAAACCTCAGCCATCTCTATTCAAACTTCTTCAGTTTTCTATGGCTGGTACTGGAAGAACTGTCTAATGGCTTAAGCACTAGAATTAACTTATTACATACAAGGAGATCTGCTTGTACACAAAGTCCTGCAGACAACTATGCTGCACATAAACGTAACTTGGAACCTCATCTACTTATCTGACTAATATTCTACTGTTTTAAGTAGAAAGCATAGATAATCCTTCTTAGGAATGGTAACTGAAAATCAAAATGTTCTGTAACCTGTGATTTTTTTTTTTCCCAGGATGAATAAAATACCACAAACAACGCATACCAGAACTTTTGCCTATAAATATGGATTTTTTGTCAAAGAAAAATGAAAGATTGTTAAACTCTCCAGATTCCTGTTTCACTTGGAAAAAAAAGTTTCTTTTGAGCAAGAGTAGCTATAAAAATATATAAGAATTACATAGATTGTCCAGTCCTAAAATTGGAGTATATTTTACAGGCACCAAGAATATCTGTTCCAAATTGAGAAGGAATTTTTAATCCTCCTGTATTATAAGAAGAAAGTGAATTCATAATCTCTATTATATGCCTGAGCTCAACATTTAGTCTCGTTTGAATAACCAAAGGATTTTTGCTTGTTATTTAAAGTGTTCATAAGCCACGCCTGAGCTTTGAATTAGGCTAGGGAAACATCCTTAAAAACTGTCAGAAAAGAGTCAGTAGTACACTAATGAATCAACCACTGCTTGCTGTGATAGATGATTATGAAAGACAAAGAAGTTCATTAACTCACTCTTAAGGTATTATAGGAAATTGGTTGCTTATGCCATTCAATAGCCTTGGCCATTCAAGATGTGTATCTGGATTTACAGGATGTAGAAGAGATTTCTGCATTTCTCAAATGGCATCAAGAGGGTAGGCGGGATGTCTTGCACTTTTTATGGTCCTAGACTCCTATGTTAACCATCTGAATTACACTCTGAGTGTCGGCATTCTCAGTTCTCTAGAAATAACCTTTCTCTTCTGTTTGACATCTTATTTAGGGGTCTATGATCCTTTATGTGATGCTTTTAACAACCTTGAAGTAAGGTACGATGCTTAAATGTTACAGAACAATACGGAATATGGAAGATTCCTCAGATTTCCAAATTCTGGCAAAATTTAGGGCTAAAAAACAAGACACAGAGACAGGTACCACTGAGTCCCATAATAATGAGAAAATAAAATCATCTCATGAGGTGAGACACCATGTAAAGTGAGGACAAGAAGTTCTTAAGAATTTATTTTTTTTCTAATTATTCTTATGACTTAAAGAACATACAGTCCTTTCTCAGAAGCATTTTGAAATCCAAGTTAGATGTTCTGCTGTAATTGCTCTTCCAGTTTGTATAAACAATTTTAATTGAAAACTTCAAGGGGAATAGCCAAATGACAGAGCTAAAAAGAATCAATAGCTCTCTTCATACCTTGAGGAATATTTATGCAAAGTGGGATGGTTTTAATAGGAAAGATTTGTATGCAGTGCTTAATGAATGCTGAGTAGCTTGACAGATAAGCAACATGGACTCAAGCTCCAGCTCTGTATCAGGCAGAACAGATAGTGACATATGGATTTTCTGCACCTTAGGGAGAAAACAAGACGACTGAATATCCCACCAGCCAACCAATGAAATTGGAAGGATGCGCACAAAACCCTCAGACCTACACAGTAACAGAGTGTGGTATAAGAAATATGGATAGGAATTTTTTAGTGCCAGTTCTGCTTATCATTCAAAGTGTACCCTGAAATTTAGTGAGTACCAAAATAAAGATGTGAAGAAAATACTGTAATAGGAACCTCACCAAGATTAGAACTCGTTACCTTTGTGAGGGAAGTGGGCGCTTTATCCCAGGTCTTTGGCCACTTTAAACGGAAATTTACAGTATTACAGTGACCACTGTAGAAAGTTTATGAAAGTAACTGATACACAAAAGTATAATGAAAAAATGTTAGAAAACAATCATTCCAAATTTCCAGTAACCTAAGTGCTCTCTATTTACATACGGAGTTAAATGAATTGTTTACTTTAAAATATGGAAGGGAAAGGGAAAAAAAAAAGAAAATCTTTCTGCTGCATTGTTGCTCTATTGCTATTAATATTCTTAAATGCAAGTATTATTTTTACTGTCACCATTTAGAATTCAAAAATGCAAGTCATATCACTTCCGCCAGCTGAAGTGACAGACTAAATATGTGAAATCAAATAGAAAGTTTGTGACATTTTCATCTGTTTTCGGACTGAAATCTCTTAAGCGTAATTGGATCATACTTATTTTTGCTTTTTTTCTGCAAGCAGAGGAATACAAACATTTATATTCTAAAATTCAGCTAATCAAATTAACTTTTTTGCTTTTTTTTGCTCCCTTCCCTTCCCTTCCCTTCCCTTCCCTTCCCTTCCCTTCCCTTCCCTTCCCTTCCTTTCCCTTCCCCTCCCCTCCCTTTCCCTTCCCTCCCAATTAGCATCACTATGCTAATTTGCCTCAAAAGTAAAAAAAAGAATTAATTTTGTCTATATACATAGGTTGCTCTGTAAGTAATGATTCCTGTTTATTTCCACGACAACTACAACAAATACAAAGAGCATAATAATGCTATTTAATTAAAAAAATAATTCAGAGTTTGCATGTCATGCTTGTAGAAATCTGCACCATTGTCACTGTGACCACTGCTGAAACACAGCACCCACGACCTTACTGTCCTCACATTCACTGGCTGGTCTCCATACACCTTCAGCAAGCACCAATGAATATTAAAGGGTGCCAATTTTTTCCATATGGAGGCATTCAATTCCACACCCTTATTTTGTAAATACTTCCTTGTATGACACCATTTCATCTGACTACTGCAGACTACTTATCCTCCTCTTCTCCAGGCTGAATCAGGGGAGTCTGATAACTCAAAATGATTTGTATACTCAATCTCATACACTTGCTGCATGACATAAGATTGCATCTGCAAGACTGACATTTGGTGAGGCATTGGTATATCTCAAAACAGCATTTCAGCCTGGAAATTCATAATAATAATGATGACACTCCTTCCTCAGAACTACAAGTAGCAACGCGGTCTCTAATGTTCAGAAAACAATGCCTTAATTTGTGACATCAATCTTTCTGGTGCTTTTGAGTTAGCTGGAGTGTCAGGGAACTGGGCTAACTATATTTCATACAACTTCTGGTATTGATGGAAATGAAGTCCTACATATGCGTGTGAACAGTTCTTTACTGAGCTCCTTGCTAGTGAACTTCTTGATAGGACAATCACAGAAACCAGCTAGGTGCTAGAGGAGGAAATACTGTAAAAGAAAGCAGTGTCAGTGTCACTTGGATCTTGATTGACAGCATCTGAGAGGGACTAGATCTGTTTGAAAAAGCAGATAGGTACTGTAGCATGTGGTCATGATACAGTAAGTTCTGTATGATATTTGCTTACAGTATTCACTTTCTTAGTTGACTGCCAAAATATGCATATTTAAATTCAGATTTATTTCTCATGCATTTCTCATACATATATAGTTCAACATTTCCTCTTTGCTGTAACTGGACAGTCTGAATCTCACTTGATCAGATAATGGATGAGATAATGGCTTGTTCATCTGAGTTGACAATGGATAAACACAATGGACAACAACATGGAAACAAACCAGTGATAATTTTGAGCTTTTTGCAGAAGTACTCAATTCCTTCACTCTTGAGTACTGTAATTTTTATAGAGGTTGTGACCTATTAGTGTTACGATGAAGAAAGATGCATGAATGATGACTAGATAATTATTCCCTGAGATTACGAACATTGTAGGGTCAGCCTCCCTGTTATCACTTCACGTTTGCTTATTCAAGTGAATAACAACACTAATGAATTTGTAGATCAACAAATATGCACAATCTAATTTGCTTGCATTTAGAGTAACCTCAACTTCTTGAAGAATTCCTTATCTATAGGAAATTGATACAAAATTTGATGATAGCCCATGGATATCAATGAGGCTGTGGATCTTTCCACCAATTATTTCTAACAGTGAGCTTATTCCTTTTGGATATCTCAGAAGTGCAGCAGAAATTCAGAGTGGTATATGTGAGACAGACCTCACCTAATTCTAGACTTGATCTCTCTACAGTCATCTAAAAATGGTTGTACAAAAGATGGATATTTTTCTCCACTGATAAGTAGCTAACAAATACAAAAATCTACACAAGTGTCTACCCTTACTGGTTAACATTACCTACCCTGCTGATACTGTTTACCAGTAGGTGTAAACACCTATCATGTAGACATTTATATTTATATTAGCTAAATCTTATCTTAAATGTATTATTATTATTATTTATTTCTAGAATAGATTAACAAATATAGTAAAGCTACAGTTTCTGAGAGAACAGATTCTAAAAAAAAGCTGAAGTCTGCATTGTTAAAGATAATTTAGCATCTTGCAGCTGGTCAAGTGTATGCTAGGCTGATGAAATGAGAGAGAATATTTCTCATTCTTGATTCAAACTGTTGAGCTATACGACTTCATCACAGATGTGGATACATTTCTGGGAAGTTCATCCTGCAATGACCATGGCTATTTATCAGTCAAAAGGATTATCAACAAACCCAGTTAGTCACTTGTGCACTACTGTTGTTTCTCAAATCTTTTACCAAAGGAACTGAAGCTTACAAAAATGTGCTTAGTGAAAATCTTTCCTGTGCCTGTTTATGTATGAGTGTTTTAGTCTATCTAATCCATTGAATAACCTTGAGAATTGGAGGAGAGTTTCAGCTTTTGCAGCTTAAACTTTGATCTAAGTCAGCTGCAGGCCTAACTCTTTGTTTGCCTTAAAATGGCAGTCATTCAACATCATTCACTGCATAAAAATCTTTACATGTTCATGCAGTCTTTTATCGGTGACTTTCACTCAGCATTTTAATGGGATTCAGCAGCCCCTTAAACGTAGACAGTTTTCTATTGGCAGTGCAAGGCTTCAGCCAAGATAAAGCAATGGAATCTCACAGGAAAGTATGTGGTATTAGGATCTCCTAGGCTGTCTTGAGGTAGATGGAGATGCTGTGGGGTGTAATGTTCATATCCAGCAGCTTGATTGAACTCCAAATGCTTAAACTTGTCCTAGTAATACTGCAAATGCTTTTCTAAGAGCCATTAGATCACAGATGCCAGATTTACACAAGTGCATAACAGCCCTCAGGAACTCCAAAACATCTGGCAAATAGGATAAAATAGAATGTAATTTTGTCTGTTTCTGATGCATCCACTGAGATGTGGCTCCTCTGAGTTTGTTTGCGAGGTTTGCTGTGGGTCTGCAGCAAGTACAGCAATACCTCTTAATGGCCAGCACTGTGCTCTGAGCAATGTTGTATGTCAGTGCACTCACTTCGCCTTGCTGCATTAATTGTTTCATAGCAATGCAGTGATGACAAGTCTGTCAGGCAGCAGCTTCCACGTTCCAAGTGATGAAATCCAAAAGTGTTTTGTTTTGCTGGTGAAATCACCATGTTGCCATCAGGTTAAAAGGATCACAATGAATCTTACGTAGCTTCACCCTTCTCTTCTTGTATCTGTACTTGTATCTGAACACTAAACTAGCTTTTGGGTAGAGAAGTAAAATGATTAAAAAATTTACAATATTAGTTTTCTGAGTTTGTTTTTTTAACAGTTAAAGTAAGTATACCTGGTGTCTTCAAGCATACAGTCAGGATCCAGTAAGGTGCAGGAGATGTGTCTTTCCTTACTGTTTTCTCATGTCTGAGGCCTGTCTGAAACATTAGCCTTTTGTTTACCAGTTGACAAAATAAATAAAAAAATAAAAGTGCATCAGCCTTGCAAGGGAAAGAGGCCAGAGTTATACCACAGATGGGTACACCAGCACCTGTGGTTATCCCTCACATCCATGTTGCTTCACAGATTGTAGAGACATTGTCCTCAAGCTTTTTACTGTTGTACCCTGCTGACACAATATGATATTTTGATTGCTTATTAAAGCTTCCCATGACTGTGATTGTAGCAGGAGTGCACATAAATGACACAACACACCGTTCATGTCAAAAGAATAAATAAAATCTATTTCAAAAGCTCTGTTTAAAACCTATTTTAAATCTCTGTTCATCATGTAATGATGTCTACCTAACAAAACAAAAGATCTGTAATCTCAAGTAGTTTAGAAACATAGGATTTTAAGAGCTTTATCAACAAACACTGTTAATGGGACATGGACGGCCATATCTCCAGCTAATTAGATTGTACAATGTTTGAATAGGTAGAGAATCATAGTTTGATTGTTTGAAAAGTACTTAGTATGCAATCACATGGCTGAATAGTGCTTTTAAGAATACTCTGACCTTACATAAGTTTTCCCAATTTTCCATTATCATATTTAGGAATTACTGCAAATATTCGCAGAAACCATGATAGATGCCACAATCATTAGCCTGAGATTCTCTAATTACTTTACAACAGTACTCTGTCAGTCTTCACAAAAATGAAGACATCTGCCTACAGAATTTATTCAGAGATTTAACTTTGCACATAACAGACTAACATAATTATAGAGCAGATTTGAATGTATATTTCTATCATGGATTCCTAAGATGAATTAATTACCTCAGGAAAAAAAATCTATTTTAAGATTCATTTCAAAGCTCATTTTTTTCCCAGTGTATTCCCATTACAGTCTGTGGCTACCGTAATGAACATCAAGGACATCTACATTGAATTTCAACATCAGAATTTAAATAAGATGTAAGGACACTCTTTTCCATAGTAAAGTGCTCCATGTGAACAATTCGTCACAACCAGTCCCCACACCAGACACACTTGCAGGTATTTGGGTGCTGCATCTGAGAATGCTAAACTTGGAGTAACAGGGAAAATCTCTCTTCCAGCATATAAGGTAATAATAAAATATTAGAAGATATGAAGATCATGTTACTAAGCTTATCTGCTACTTTAATTTTGCCTTTGGCCACCAAGTTGCATTTTGAAATTAAAACAGTGAGAAGAACTTAAAATTAAAAAGCCAGAAGACTTTTTTTTAAAATAAAACTAACAAAACCAATCTATGTCCTGCTTCTTTCTTACATTTTATTATTTTTAAAATATAAATTACTTAATCCATTAATATGGCATCAGAAACATCACGCCAACAGTAATACAAGACTTTGGGCAAAGTATCATGTTTTAAAAATAATACTTTTCACAACCTTCACACTTCCTACTTGCAAAGTCCTGCAGATTCCTACAGAAAAAGATTAGGGGGATTTATTCCAGTAAGCTATGGTGGTCTGAATTTGCAGTACCTTTGCAGTACCAGAACAAGGATGAAAGGAAATTTCCAGAAGAATCATGTGGGACTACTCCACCTACGTTATTTGTGCTTATGTGTGTTTACAAGTTTGCTCCCTGTACTGTAAAAGAATATAAGAAACATTCTCTGCTGCTTTGCTCCCTCCACAGTGAATTGTCTGAGGCTAGAAAATTCTCTGTATCTCCACGGTGACTCTAGCCACCACGAACTGGGTTTTCTGCAAAGATAACATGAATCCCAAACTACTATTTCTTCTGTAACATAGAAAATGTTATAGAAGAAAATAGAAAATGTGAAAATGGATGGAAAATTATGCATAAGCCCTGATGTCAATGCACAGTCTAACTAGTATGTGAGGAACAAGGACTGCTTGAGAGAGACTGTGCACAGTGACAGGGCTGTATCGATGCAGGATGCTTGTCTCCAGTAAGCAGCTGTAGCAGTGGAAATCCACATCAGATAAAATGAAGAAAAATCTTCACCATGAGAATGGTTGCAGGACAGGAGCCAGTAGAAGCTGTGGAATCTCTATCCTTCAGCATTCTCTATGCTCCTGTGGATGAAACCTTATCCAACCTCAAAGTTAGCACTACTTTGAGCAGGAGGTTGGTGGCTGGGGACCATTCCACTTATTCTATCATTCTGCCATTGTATTCTCCTGCAGGAGATAATCGCTGACTATGAAACGGACTTCATCTTCCTTCAGCTCCATCCATGTATAGACCCTAGAGACATTTAAGGCATTTTGCAATTTTTATCAATCTGTGGATATGAAAGTATTTTCAGCAGTGATCCAGATCTTAACAGCAGCTTTAGATCTCTTCAGAAGTTTCTTTTCTTCATTTAGTTTTCAAAGATTCTTTATTAGTAGTCCACAGATGCCTACGTCTCCATATGTCACACTGAAAACTCATTCTGATGTTCTAATGAAAACAAGGCTGGATCAGACTTGACTGTGATTGTTTTGCAAAGCTGTCTTTTCTAAAGCCAGAATTTTTCCCTTAGTAGACTGTGCTCTCCCTGCCTGTCCATGCAGAAATTCCCCTTGAGTAAACAGGCTAAAAACCAAAGAACATTATAACCAGATTTCATGTGGTACATTTCTCAGTCTATTTCAATGTAGAAGAACAGAGAGATCTTTCTTCTCTTAAAATAGTGTGAAAAGGAAAAGATGAGCTACTTGGCAATTTAAAAAAAAAAAAAGAGGAATTTCTATCTGAGGATTTATTTTTTCTTGCAGAGGAACTGTTAGGCATCTACACAGCAACTGATACAGAAAAATGCATGCGTTTATAGACAGAGTGAATCTCAGAAATCACAAATCATTGTATTTCTTACATAAAAGAACCATCTTAATTACCTGTTTCCATTTTCCCATCTTGTGCTGCAGGCCCATCAGGAATTACACTCTTCACCTGAAGAAACTCATCTGGCTCATCCCCACCAATGATGGTAAATCCAAAACCCATGTTGCTTTTCTTAAGAGTGGTGCTGAGGAAAGTCCCCTTCAGCTGTGATGCATCACGGGTGAAGAGTGGTTTTTCTACATCAGTCAACACAAACAAGAAAGAAAAAGTTCTGATCTAGTCAAAATATGGCAGGGACAGCAGATAACAATACCAGCTGGCAGTATGTGACAGTGTATGAAAATAGAGGAAATAAAGAGTGTAGGCATTCCAGGAATAAAAAAAAAATATATATTTGTGAGTTTTCTATATTAAAACAAAGCTTAAAAAGTGTTTTAATCTATGACAGATCAGCCATAAGTGGGGAGTTATATTCTTTCATATTAGAAATATATTTAGAAGTGGATACTGTGTAGCTAAAATAATTACAACAATAAAAATGATAGGTGAGGCAATTTTAAAACCTCTTCCCTAAACTGTAAATCAAACTTTGTCTACAAAGTAATACATTCTGTACAATTTCCCCCTGACTTGCAGTAAGATAAATATCCCCTGTATTTCTCATTCCACATGTTACAGACAGTGATAAACATTCAGTGATCTCCCCTCTCCAAGCACATGGGATTGGTGCCATGTCTGACCACTGTGATGGCACTGCCACCTTCCCGTCGTCTTGCCGCATGCCCGGTGTGCAGTGAGGGTGGCTGCAGCCTCCCGCTGCCTTGCTCCCATGCTTTGCTGTGTGGAGAAGGGTAGGAGGAATGTGCGAAGGTGGTGGTTTCCATTCATCTGGCTAAGTGGGCAGTGCAGGACATACCGTACGGCCCGCGTGTCCCAAAGGGGTTGCGCCAGCACTGGGACAGATCATTCACACTGCGGGACCGCTGCGGAACGGGGCGCAGGCGGACGAGTTTGGGCCTAGGCAGGGTTGATGAGGAGCTGCCTACTATCACAAAGGAGAAGAAGCCTCATTCTCCATCTGGAACCTCATGTTAAAGTTCATCTGTCTCTACCAATACTCTTTGCTGCTTACACAGCTCATTGTAAGCACATTAATTTTCACATTACGGAGAGGCTGTATTTCTGTAAACTCCTACAGCACAATGCCTGAGGCTTTTAACTTAATTGATGCTTGCTAGATGAGCTAGCTAAGAAACATACCAAACATCAACTAAAGGTAATTTACAGAAAGTACAATTAATTATTTCAGTGTTGCCAACCTCAGGTGCTCAAGAGAGAGTCACGCATTCCCAAGAATAGAAGTTATTATTTTATTTAGAAAATTACTTTGGGGCTCTTATTGTGCATTCTGTTTCTCAGCCTTCAGGAAACACTAAGGTTAACTGATCTCTTTTTCCTGCGACTCTGGAGGTTAGAGTTTTTTAGGTGTCTCATGAGTCCCGCAACTCCAGGAGCTGGAGGTTTTAGGATAGAAAAATGCTAGGTGTCAGGTGATAACATTGTGAGAATTGGCAACACTCTTATTTCCATCAGACTAGGACAAAATCACTGTCGCATAGCAGGAGAGCAGGATCTTTCATCTTAACTAAGATAGGCTGACATGGTACTGTACCTCGGAAACCTTGGGCCTGCATAGGCTTTGTTCCAAGTTCTGCGTTGGGCATGTTATGCTGCTGTAGTTTCCTTTTTGCTTCTAGCACAGGGTTTTCAAATTGTGTTCTTCTATTTATGTGGCTGGAAAAAATTTGGTTTTGATTAAAAATTGGGTTCAGTTGGGGAAAATGATTATTTTCACAGTAGGATGTGACTTAGGTGTGTGTGGTTAGATAGCGAAACTGTTATGAAACCCCAATGGGCCTGAGCATGTCCCTTATACTCTGCATAATTTTGGTGGGGATGAGAAATGCACAATCTATGCGCATAAAATAATGAACAGCATTGGAAAGTGCCTTATCACTTCAATATGCTGAACTCTGCTGCAGGCAAACGGTTTTGGTCTATGGGACTACATAGTAAATTGCAGTACTGCTGAAGCGTGCTACAACAACAGTTTCTCGTGTCTTTAGTAAAACACTGTTCTGTGCATGATTCAAAGGGACTGAACCAATATTTTTTCATTGTTATTGATTAGCTGTAAATAAAATTACTTACAGAGAAGGTAAAGCCTGGCACACAGAGGGTTTTAATGATCACTGCTTAAAAAAGAAATATATGTAGCAAAGGAAAGTAACTGATGATTATTTCTTTTTAATTCTATTTTATGTATCTTCTAAGCTGCATGGAAAAACAGGACGTTTCAGAAACTGTCAGGTGGCAGATTAAAACTATATGCATAAATAATAAACTGTAGAATAAGTTACCGTTGTACACTTTTATTTTTTTATTATTTTTTTTCACCTTAAAAAAAAAAGTATTACATTTCCTGTAGCAAGTCAGGAAATACATCTGTCATTATATCACTAATTTTCATTATTTTGCTTGAAACTACTATCTTAACTACTTACTCTAATCTTATCCTTGATTTTAATACTTTAAGTGTATATTTTACCAATTAAGAAACAGTCCTACAATTCTGTTACGCTTCTCACTTTTTCTGAAGAAATCAAGGGGATTTAGGAGGAAGTATCGAAAAATTCTAAAAGATAAGGTCGTGATAGGATCACAATTAAAAAAAAAGTTTTATGCTGTAGATAGTGTTCAGGGGAAGTAAATACACAATGCAAAATAAGGTCTCAAACACCTCAGTCCTCATTTGTTCTTACTAAGCTACTCTGTACTAACTTTTTTCTGCAAAGTCAATCCTGATCACGGGCTTTAAGCACCTGGAGAGGTGACCTGAGAACTTCTGAGATCTCAAAATGGGTTGAATTCCTTCTATTTATTTTGAGATGACCTTTTATGCCCAAACACTAAGCATATCAGGTCCCTCAGGTTTCAGATCCTAACATTACTTCAAACAAAATGAGTGCAATTGGCATAAAGAAGGAGTTGAAGGAAGTCATTCAATCCTAAGGGAGAATATTATTCTTGGAAAACAAAGATTAATGCAGTGAGAAGATGTTTTGATTTAATGACAGGAAGAATATATTATAAATTTGGGGGTTGCTACTTTGTTAACGTGGCTATCTCTCATTCAAGTGGCAGCTAAATCACTCTTGTACTGTAAAATTTGATTAATAGCTTTCTTATAAATACTAAACTATACTGCAAAAATAAAAGATCCTTTTTGTTTCCTTCCTTCTTTACACCGACTAAGATTGCAAGTTTTGCTTTCCTAGGCTTTAGACCTTGCTGTAATTGTCAGGGTCAGTTTTCATCTGTCTATTGCAAACCTAGTTATGTATGATGGAAGAGAGAGAAACTTCATCAGTTAGAAATGAAGGAAGACAAGACTCACATGCATTAAATGATCATAGAATAATTGTGAAATATGAATATGAGCATGAAAATAGTAGTCATGCTACTATCTATCACGTGACGTATTCCAGTACTATAAAGGAAATACTACTTTTGCAATTACAAAAGGAAGATGTGAAACATCATGTGAAATACTAGATGAAGTTCTGATCTCCCAGGATCAAATAAAATGAATCCACAGCAAAGGCTTTTAGAAGAAGACCAGTGAAAGAGTATTCTATGACAGAACACCAGAGGAGTTCTGCTTTTTTATTCAAGTGGAATGAATGCTGATATATGGTTGCATTTTGTGAATATATTTGGAAGTAAATAGTAGTATATATTAGAAATGTTGGATTTCAGTCATGAAATCTTTAGGCTTCTTTCAAGCAGAAGTGTGAAATTATGAAACAGAAGCATATACAGGATAAAAGACTAGCTTGTTTCATGATGGCATTTGATAAGACTGAAAACAAGTTTTCTATACAGGATATTGAATTAGTTGCCCAAACAAAGGGATGAAACACTATTTTAGAGGCTCTAAAATATCCTATCTCAGTCCTCAGCTGCCCATCCAGAAGACCATGGGGTTCCTATAATTTTTGTCTCATATAATGCAAAGGTGATGGATATTCCAAATCACATTATACATCTGCCTTTATGTAGAACCTTATAATATGCTTAGAGCTTTGCTGTAGCAGCAGGTCACAGTCCAGTGCCCCTAGTCAAAACTTACAAATGGTCCTGTGAGTAAAAAAGAGGGATTTTACCTAATACAGGACATGTCAATGGCTCATGGAAAATCAGCTTCTGTGATACTGCCACGACAGCTAGAATTTCTTATCAGCCTCCTCTCAGCAGTTTCTAGCAGGAGCTGGAGTTGTGGTTTAGTATATTTAGATAGAAATGTTTTCTGTAATAGCTATCTTGAAAATGACCTTTTTGTTCTAACATATCAGACAGGAAGACTAGCAGAGCTACTTGAGGCACCTCAGGGTGTTGATGCAATCTCAGTAATTCTTAACTCCAATTTATTTCCCTATTTTGACTGTTTTATAGTAGAGTGCCATTTCAAAAACACACTGTGAAAATTCTACCAAATTCATACAGCTGCATTACACATTGGGCCCAATAAGAGCTAAAAAAAAACAACCCAAAAAGAATATTACACAGAAAATCAGTTCTTTTTATCAGTTACACTGGATCTATGCTCCTAGACTGATGAGACAAGAAGCACCTCCCTATCGTGCAATTTTAAGTGCTCTACAGCTCCATGGCTAAATCAGAAAAATTGCTACTGATGAGTTTAGCTGAGAATGAAGTTATTAAGCTAAGTACTTTCCTTGAAAGGAAGGACATTCTAGCCTTTCATCTGGGTACTCCAACTGCATACAAAATAGGTATTACTGAACTGGGCCTTAATAAGACAATCTAAATGTGAGTTTTAGAGACGGTTACAAATAAGTGCTTTGGTGTTTAGTTGTATTGCTCATTGCCCTCAGCAGCTAATTCAGTAAGCATTTCTCTCTTGACTTGAAAATTTCATTTTGTACTCTTCCTACCTAAAAATCCCATCTCTGCTATTCTCCTAACTGGGGTCCAGAAGGAAGACTGGGGACTGCCTACCTAGAGGAATATAACTAATCCACATGTGGGATAAGACTTCTCATCAACTTGTGTAAACAGGTCTTTTTTTTTTTCTCCCTCTGTCCCCCCTCATAACTATTTTTTGGCTCCTGATTCAACTTTATTTTATACTATGAATATTAAATGTAAAAGCCTTATCTAAAGATAAAAATCCTACTCCAGAGATAAAATTCCAGATTAAAAAAAATCCAGAAAAGAATCAAGCTGCATTTTGCTCACTTTCTGGCTCCAGGAACCTCGACCATCTCCCTGCACAGAACGAGCAGTCAGCGCTACTGTTAGCCCACAGCTTGCAAGCTGTAGGGTTTGGGTTTGGGCTGCTTTTAACTGCAAAGTTGAAATAGTGAATTTTGTGTCACAAGGAGGATGGTCAGCACCAGATATCCTGGAAACACATGCATCAGCAGAAGGATTTTTGCCTATTTTTCTCCTTAGCTACTTTAATGGAGAGTTGTTTATTAGTAGTTCGTGGTTAAAACCCACCAAGCAGCTCTGAGGATCAGGATGCCTACAAGACAGTCTGATGGACAGTTTATTACTGAGTCTTCTTTACATTCACTTTTTCAGTCACTACTATTTTATGACAACAAAAACAAACTCTGGAAAGGCTTTCTTCTTGAGTAATAACAGAACATTGCCAGAAATTGTAAGTTAAGGTGATACATTTTTTGAAAATAAATACCTGTATGGCCAATTTAGCTGTTCTATTACAGAGGCTGTGTCAGGAAATTGAACTCTGTGTTGTGGTTAATCATCCTTAAAGGAGGAAATAATCTTTTGTCAATTAGAATGCTGAAAGACCCAGTGCACTTTAACAACCACATTCTCTCCATAGCCTTGTGCAGATAAGTGCTGCTAGCTCTTAGTTTATAAATTGAGAACTGCATTAAAGTTAACCCAGGTATACCAAACACTTCTCATTCATGTGAGATGCCTACACCTCACAAATGAAGCTTGGATCTTCATAACAAGCCAAATTAAAATTTTAATAGTGTCTTGAACTTACATTCATGCATGATTTATATGATGAAGTTATACTGGAGACCTGATTTTTCAACAGAATTTGCAAATACGGTATGATGAATCTTAGTTAACTTTGCCAGCAGGTCCTTTTTATTTTATTTCTTTGGTTTTGTACGCTTGCTTGTTTTTCACATTATCTCTTGGTCTCAGGTTCTGGAACTGAGCATAGCTGACTCACATAAAGTGAACCTGAATCTCTCTGCTCCACTGTCCTTTCTTACAGACCTCCCATGTGATACAGATGAGTCAGTGAGTGGAATATGAGCCCTTTCTTCACTGACAATTTTAGAGGCCTGCATATAAACTTGAACTGGACTTGAATCTGAGAAAGTTCATAACACAGCTTTCCATGATTTACCCCACTATTATGACATAATTAAGACAGTTTCATGTTAACTGATTGTATCTAGTTAAAAATGAACTAATCCATTGAATACTGGTAATAAAAAAGGAGTAACTTCTACTTTTTAGAATGAAAAATGGGAAGCAATTTTTGTTTCAAACTTACTGAGCTCAGACAGCAAATTAAAGTACAACTGCGTTTTAGTGACTATAAAACTCCTTATGAACTTAGCGTGGCTGAAGGTTTAATGCCATCCTGTGAACATTTATTCCACTTCTTAAATCCTCTGAGCCTACAAGTAGGTTTTATATATCTTTCCACAAATCTTATCCGCAGTAGGATGAAGAAAACTGGCAGTAACAGCCCTGAAATAAGTAATTGCTTGATAACATCTGCGTTGAGTACTCTGTGTCTATTCACCTGTGGATGGACATGAAATGGGGATGAATTCTTTCTCCTTACACAGGGGAAGCGTGAGCCTCACCACTGCCACAATGCCTTGGGCTGCACTAATAGCAAAGGGGGGCTCAGTAAGTAATACACAGAAGTTGCACAACTTTTACTCACCAAAATACAGTAAAAACCACCAAGGTGGAATACACCCAGCAGCTTATAACTGTATGTGCAGAAATCTTCAGGAGGTTAAGTACAAAGATACGTAAGCACCAACCACTAACTACTCTGAGGTTCATAAAGGATCTCAGGCATATTTTGATGGCATCACTTAAGGACTTACCTTTGGGTAGAGAAGAATAATGACTAAGCTGGCTTGGGCAAACAGCAAAGCAGATGGGGTTGCTGCTCTTGTACCTGAGGGCAGGGATTCAGCTGGAGGCAAAAAAAGCAGCAGAGTGGATGCTACTGCATTTGGAGAATGGGACAGAAGGACTCAGTGTGGCAGTAGCCAGACACAGTTTCCATCTGTTTGTCTGCTTTACGTGGGGGATAGCAAAGCTGCTGTTATAGCAATGAAGAAATGTGAATTTCTCAGACACATCTTCTAACCCTTCTGAAATCTGATCTTTTCGTAATCCCTCTGTCCAGCTCTACCCTGTGAATACCCAGCTGCATATTCTATGGTCTGGAAAATCTGCAGTCCTAGCATATGTCCAGAGCAATCCTGTAATCAAAGCACGGGTATGGATTCAAGAGACCAAGGGAATGATGTGCTACGCAAATGAACATTTTCTATTCTGTCTGAAATGAATTATTTTACTGCTTTGTGCCAGGATCTGAAACTGAAATTTTAGGTCAGGTACTATCTTCTGTGAAGACTCTCTTCTTCAATTAAGAAAAAGAAAAGTAATGGATAGACCTTTCTCAAAACAAATAGTCTGTAAAAATGCTGTGGCTTTCTCCATCCTCTGCTATATATGAGGACTGTTCCAAAAGTAATGCCTCCTATTTTATTATATGGACAGATAGATGGATGTCAGTGAAGTTTGAACTTTCCTGCCAATATTCTGTTACATATTGTTGCTGCGAGACAGACTGCAGCAGAGGGGCAGTCTGACAGAACACTGTTCGACATGGAAGTGCGAATGATGCAAAGGTGTGGAGCTGAATTCCTCTATGTGGGAGAAATGGCACCCACTGACGCTCACTGACATTTGCTGAACGTTTATGGAGACCAAGCAGTGGATGTGAACATAGTGAAGGGTGGGTGGTGCATTTCAGCACTGGCAAAAGGGATGTGAAAGACAAGCCACATTCCAGATGGCCATGCAGATTTGCATGACTGCGGCACACTGGCTCTTGTTCATTGCTGGTGAAAATGTAGAGCTAATGGTAATGACTACATCGAAAAAGTGCATTTTGTAGCTGAGAATTTGCTCTATCATATAGTGTTGTTATGCTCTCTGTATCTGTTGTAGTTTCCACAGAACTAGATGGCATTACTTTTGCAGTGACCTATGCACTTTGAGTAGATGCTAATAGGAGAGAAGAGAATAAAAGCTGACCATTCTGAGCACGTATCACAGGTTGAATCTACAATCACCTTACATAAATCTGATTGACTCTTTAACCTAAATAGCATACAAAATCATCTCTCTGATTTACCTATCTTATGTAGTAACTACCTGGAACAGGCTTTCTCTATTACTTCAAACAAAAGCTTCCTATTCCCCTTCATCCACAGGAGTTTCATGATCCACAACTAAAATAAAATATGAAAAATGAATGCAAGGACTGTTGTGAAATAGAACATAACAGACCTAAAATTTTATATGCAGAGTGTGAAGATCTAATTTGTGAAAAGGAAAGCGGTCTTAAATGAGCTAAACTGATTATGCTTTGCTTTATTCATTGACTAATAAGTTCTGCACCTCACTGCCTGTCCAAATCTTACAGAAGAAGTACAACATTTATTTAATTAATACATGATTTTACAAATTCCAACTGAAATCAGAACCTCGAGAAACAGAATGACTGAATGACTGAGTCACTGATTTGAGACACACTGAATATATTTGGTCACATGTACCGATGACTGAGAATTCCTGGTATACCTTTAGTTTAACATTCAGTGTATGTACCCATTTGTATCCAAATTCGGTAACTGCACCCATGTCTTGCCAGCTAAGCACTGCAGAGAATACTAGTATTACATTATGACATATAAACAGCAACTTAATATTGAACTTGGGAACTTACTCAACATAATAAGTGCCATAAATGGGATCATCAATTTTCTCCCAGCCATATGGAAGCTCTGAAAAACAAAGATTTATCTCTCTCAGTAAATGAAATACAGAATGCTTCGATTTCTGATAGTGAAACTGCAGATCTTTGCGGGATGTTGAGGGAAATAACTGGATAGTGAGGTCAGATGAAGTCACCGAAGCAAATGCCAAACACTGAACACACACCAGGGTGACCACAAGTAGCAGTAACTAGAAAACTGGCATGCAAACAAAGATCTCAGTCTTGAGAAAAACACATTTTAGTTGAACTACTTTACTGTTCCAACAGCTGTGCCAGCCAACAACAGTAGCATATCTTGTATGACATCACTGCAAGAGGAAGTGAGGGATTTCTTTTTCTTCCAAATAGACACACAAACACTCATATAGACACACACAAGCATTTTGCTTTTTGAACGTTTTTTTTTCTTCTTTCCTATGAACCCTAGATATGTTGGTCTAGAAGAAAGGAATAGAGTTTAATTCCTGTCACTTATGTATAAGAATATCTATCTAAATGCTCCAGAAAGGTTTGTTCTATTTGTCTTACTATGATGGCAATTCCATGGTCTTCAAAGTTGTGCTATTGCAAAGCTTCGTTATATATCAGAGAGACATCACTGCACACAGAAGTGTAAACCAAAATAAGGTATTTTAACATCTGCCAGCCTTAACACTTGAAATAGAGAAGACACCTAAAACATTCAGATATTAACAATTATTAAATACATGAATGTAATGATCTTGAAAATGCTGAGACAGCAGGGCCAGTATCCTGGACCCAGTGGACAGAGAAGCCAGACAGATGTGGGATCCAGATCTGCCAAGAACTTCAGTAAATTCTGCAGGAAACTGTCTCTGTGCTGGTTCCCACAGTCCTGTATATCCTGGGACAGATCTTGGGATGTAATTCATAAACATTCAAAAAGAAAGCTGAAAATCTTGTACTGCCTCTATAGTAAATTTATTTCCTAGTGTAGTCCTCTTCACGACGTAGAATAAAATATTAGTTTAAATACAAGTACACTACATTATAATGTAATATTGCACAGTTTTGACTTTTTTCATCTAATTAACTTCATGTTGCTTTTGTATCTGTCCACCTACAATTCACTTAGTGCAGTATCAGTAGGCACCGATAAATTCCATGCATAATCAGAAATACACAAACATGCACATTGACACACACACATAGAAATGTGTGCATATATCCCTTTTCCAACGTGAATTAGTACATGGTGCTTTTTTCAGCTATGCAACTAAAAAAAAAACTTAGCTGTTCCGTGAAAATTTAAAAGTAGGTATTATAATTTCTGTAAGTATATACTTTAAAGTGAACAGACTCAGAGGATATGTTTTATTTTACATGTTGATAAAAAAAATAAATAATACTTTGAGGATCTACTGTTAATATATTGGTCTATTTTTCCCTAAAGAAATGACACATAACATCATAACAGAGTATGGACTGAAAGAGCTGTGAGAAGGCAAATGGCAAGACCAATTTTCTAGTGTAAGTCTGTAAAAATTTAATGAATTGGAGATATTGTGGAGAACCCACTTTTAAATGCATGGTTTGAACCACTGATTATCTAACATCATGAAATACTCATGGGTTCAGAAGAAAGGAAATAAAAGAATACCTTGGAGCCTGTGATGGATACTAACTCCATGTGAGGCTATGCTCTGATTTTATTTTTCCAATGGAGATGAAGCCTGTAGAGCTCTATTTCATTTCAAAATTCTGTGTCAACAAGTAAAAACAAATAGCTAGAAGACAAAGCCCAAGCCCCCTGCTAAAGTGTGGCAGATCTGGTTAGCAGAGTATAGTTTACTACAAGGCTTCTGATGAAAGAATATTCTGCTACATTTGCTTTCAGGAGCGCTCTGATTATTTTTCATGACATTAAATAGTGGCATCTATTCCATTTTTCACTGTTGAAATGAAAGATTACAGGACAGGAATACTTTATTGCCTCATCAAATAGGAAGCAAAGTGTTTGCCAAATTGAGGATGAGGGCATTGCATTCTCTCTTTTTCATTTCACTGTGTGCAATGATCATTAAGGATGAGAGTGATCAGTAAACGTTAATAAAAGATTACTGTTGGCCATCGTGATTTGAACTGGGAGGGAGCAGTAGTTTACAGATCTCTCTGTTATTCATTTGATAGCTCTAGCACAAAGCATTCACCTATAATTCCTGCAGCCAACAGTTTCATGGTTACTATGTTATATATGAAGTCGTTATTTTCATGGGCTTAACTTCTGTCATTCAAGTCTTTTAATTTTACTGATTCCAGCAGAATTTCTTTGTAAAGCAAGGAAAAAAACTTCATGCTTTGTTTTATATTTGATATTATATTTTCACATACCCCCTCATATCATCCATTTGAGGCCCTCTTCTTGAGTATTTGTAAAAGCACTGTTTAAAAATCAGTAAAAGGTTGTACAGCATTTGGCAATGCTGATACTACAAGTGGATGGAAAGATGCTGGATAATCTGTATAGAATGTATATATGCTCCAGATTTTTGCATTTCATATCCCTCACGAGAGAAGCAGCATCTAGCTGGCGCTGCAGCAGTCATCCAAAAAAAAGATCAAAAAGGCAGAGCTGACACTCAGATACTTTGCTCAGTATGCATCTGGGTAGGCTTTTAAGTGCAGAAAGGGCTGTACTTCTGAAAGTTAAATGCCCAGTGTTAACAAAGGCCCTTGTATCTTCAAAGAAAGACAGAAAGAAGGAAGGAAAATAAGAAGGAAAAAAAGTAAAGGAAAGACTAATGTAAATTCAAACAGGTCATTTTAATAATCAGTGGCAGTGCCTTTTCATCACAGCCTGCTTATGTTAGTGGTCCAGATGCTCTTATTCTGCCTTCTAAAGGCTGTTATATTTCAGAATGATTTTTGATGGTGCCACTTAATCTTCTCTGTAGATAGAGGAAGGAATACATTTTAGATCTTGATGTGCCAAGATGAAAAAAACAAACTAACAAACCCAGAGATCAATTTTCCTAAAGTTAATGTATTACTAACTACATTACAGAACCATAAAAACCTTTCAGGGTTTCAGAACAAAAGCCAGCATTGTGTCACTACCCTGCAGACAGGCTGGAAAGAAAGATGAGAGCATATTTTTGGAATCAGTTGTAATCAAAATATTTATATAGTAAAAAGAAAGTGTAGTATGAGAGAGAAAAAAACGCCATTGTAAATGCTGTCGAAAAGGTTGTGGGACAGTTTGGGTCATCTGTCCTGCCTTGTTAACACCTATGCACAGGTGAGGAGCCCCCTAACCTAAATATGATATTTTTCAGAAAAATGACACACCTTTCCATTCAACAGCCTATGTTTGCTTTAGTTCTTTTTCCTCTCTCCTCCTTTCTTTTCTGTTCTTTCCCCTAATTTCAAATTCATTTTTTGCTTTTTCAAGTAAGTTACCTCCTACAGAAAGTAACAAATGATTTGGGTTAAAAGTTAAAAAACATAGTGCCACTCCACGCCTCACTGCAGTTGCACACTCTTCCAATTTCCTTAAAACATAAAGTCTTTGCAAACATCTATCTGTGTGTCTAAGCCAGCAGTCCTCATCTCTTGCCTTACACAGAAACATGCAGCCTGCCATACCCTCTGGCACAATACACTGCTTAACAGGAAGTGGGTGCTGCAGGAGTAGAGGGCTGGAGATCTCTGGTTTGAACGCTCCCGTTAGCACCTGTCTACACTGCCAAGCTGATATGCAAAATAGATACGGAAAATAAGTCTTTTGAGGAGCAGCTGAGGGAACTGGGATTGTTTAGTCTGAAGAAGAGAAGGCTCAGGAGAGACCTTACGGCTCTCTACAATTGCCTGAAAGGTGGCTGTGGAGAGGTGAGGGTCAGCCTCTGCTCCCGCATAATAGTGATAGGACAAGAGGGAATGGTCTCAAGTTGTGACGGGGAGATTCAGGCCGGTCTTTAGGAAACATTTCTTCTCAGAAGGAGTGGTGAGGCACTGAAACAGGTTGCCAAGGCAGGTGGTGGAGTCACCATCCCTGGCAGTGTTCAAAGAACTTTTAGATGTACTAAGGGACATGGTTTAGTGAGGAAATACTGGTGGTAAGTGAACAGCAGGACTAGATGATCTTAGGGGTTATTCTATAAATTGGGCTGCTGCTCCTCAATACTTCTCTAATAGGCTGTCATAAGAAAACAGAGGATAAATTGCTCACTGAAAGTTGGCATTTAACCTAATATTCACATAGTGATGTGAATTCTGGTAGGAAACATCGCTGCATAACATATGAGAACTCTGGAAACCAACCAACCAGCAACAAAAAGCATTTACATGCTACAGTAAAATTTTTGCTTCAGCACTGATTCCTCCACTCAGCCATGTTTCAAGTGTCACTGACTTAAGCTGAAAAAACGCAATTGCTAACATGGATTTCTCTATGCCAGCACACAATTTAAAAGACATGAGAGACATACGTTGATAAAAAAAGTTAGTTAGAATTGTTCAGCGTCTCAATGACAGCAGCAACAAAGGCAGGATGGATAACCTCACCACCATAGCAAAACCAAATTCAATCTTCCTATCAGGAAAGACCTAGAAAGTTTAGCGTAGTGTACCATCTCCAAGCCATGTCAGCTCAACTGCAATTAAATTAGTGTTCTCCAATTGCCATTCTTATACCAGCAAGTTTCACAATGTCATCACTGTTTATGTTCTGTCTGTAATCACAAACCATTCATGTGCAATTTGTTCTCATGAATAAAATGACATTATGCATAATTTATTTTTGCACAATGGAAAGAAAAGTCTAAGTAACATTCACATCTGATAAATGCATCTTCTTCCTTCTGTGCAGCGCATTGTGACATGCTAGATCCTTAATTATGCAGAATGTAGACTACTAAAGATTACTCTCATTTCAAAAATATTTTTTTCCCAGGGCTGTTACCACGTGAAACATTGCCAACAGTAGGGATATTTTTAATCTTAGCTGATCCTTCTGATGTGCAGACTTGTAGATCTACTAAGATTTGCATTAGAATTACTGAGCTACAACAGTCACTGCAGCAGGGCTGTAGTGGAGCAGCACCTGAAGGGTGGGCATTGTGATACAGCCCTAGATCCTGGGACTGCTGGCTTAGACTCACGTTGGAGCAGTGCTTGAAGAGCTGCAGCCCGTGGGAAGCCCACGTGGGGTCAGTTCAGGAAGGATGGCATCCCGTGGAAGGGACTCCATGCTGGAGCAGAGACAGAGAATAAAAGAATATGGATGAATGAGCGGTCTGACTGTGATCATTATTGCCCATTCCCCTGGCTGCTTGTGGAGATGTAGGCTTAAGGCTGAAGTTGAGACTAGGAAGAAAACGGGGTGAGGGGAAGGTGGTTTTAATTTGTTCTTTAAGTTCTCATCCCTCTACTCTGTTATTAGTAGGTAACAAATTAAAGTGATCTTCCCAAAGCTGAGTCTGTTTCACTCACAACAGTATCTGGTGAGTGATCTCCTTGTTCTTGCCTCAATCCGTGCGTTGTTTAGTCTTTTTCCTCCCTGTCCTGCTGAGGAGGGAGGTGGCAGGAAGGAGGCTTTGATGGCACCTAGCTATATGGCTTGCCAAGGTCAGCCCACCACAAGTACCCTCCATGGGTCTTTTCAAGAGTAAGCTCAGTTTCTAATCATAGATTCACAGATTAGCTTGGGTTGCAAGGGACTTCAAAGCCCATCTAGTCCCAGTCCCCCACTGTGGGCTGCCTGCCCCCCACCAGCCCAGGCTGTCCAGGGCCCCTATTCAATCCAGCCCTGAGCACCTCCAGGGGTGGGTCATCCACAGTTCTATGGACAGCTGTGCCAGGGCCTCAGCCAAACAAACTACAAAATACTGTTTTCAGTATATTTTAAAATAATAGATTTAAGTAGAAACAGTTACTGGAAAGTGTTCATTATTAATTTTTTTTCCCTCCAATCTTTGTTTTGCTCTTTACTTTTACTCCAGCATTATCGGTGCTTTGTATGATAGACCTTTTAGGGAGAGCGTTTAAAACAACTCATCTCCGATCTCAAAGCTGCCATTGATGTGATTTCTGCTGAGGAATTCAATATTACTATGAATGTGGAAAAATCCATGTTTTAGCTACAAGTTCTTGCCTTAGAGAGTGGATATAAATGCATCCAAGCCTCTACAGAATAATTAAACAAAAATAGTTGGGAATCATTTTCTCATTGGTATGTTCATTGTCTCATTTTCAATACAACAAAGGGTCAATCTACATGGAGTCACTGAAGCCCTTAGCCTCACAGCTCCTAGTTCTGAGCTAGCAAATGTGGGCACTGCCAGCAGTAAAGTCACTTTGGTGCTAATCTTTGTGCAGAATGCAAACCTGTCAGAGAAGCTCAACAATGCCTTGGTGGTTACTCACACACATGCAGACAAATTCAATGCCATCAACAGGTGGCTCAATGTTCAGACGTGCACATAAAAGTGATTGTCAAGTGCACTGATTTCACCACAACAGAAAAGGAGCCCTGAGTTCATCAGCTTTGCACCTCATTATGAATTTGTGAAGCTCAGCTGATTGGCCCTACTCTACCTTCAACTGATTTTATTAACGCAGCCTCTTCATGCTATATTCTTTGGGCTTTGAAGAAAACAGGATGAAAATAAACATTTTTTGATCTTTTGGATGTTCACATCTTTCAGCACTTGTACTTCATTACTGACTGTATCGATTTACACTTATTACAAACCAGTGTTTTCTGCCTAACAACTGCCTGATCTTACGAAGTTAGGCCTTTCTTCTATTTGCTTTTCAACCTCCTCATTTATTTATATTATTTCCTTTGCTGTTAAATGTTTAACAGCATGCCCCATGAATTTATGGAGTTACTGAAGTTACTGTTATTATATACCTAAAACCTTCCTTTTGGCTACTGACCTAAAAAGACTCACAGAAATATATATCTGCAAATAGTGCAGGGTAAACCTCATAGGAAGCAGCCCGATATTCAGTTACTAGCATCTTCAATTCATAAACTTCAACAAACCAAGGCTAGCTGCAGACCTCCTAAGTTCCAGTACAAGAAAGGAAAAAACCCTTTATCCTATAAGAAAATTACAGATCGTATGTTATTTTCAGTGCTAAAATTTACTAAGAGGGAAGCGGGACTACCCTCAGCCTCTCCTCACATGTCAGGTCCCCTCACTCCTGACCATCTTAGTGGCCCTCAGCTAACTTGCTCCCATTTATCAAACTGAACTGACCCACTTGAGTCCCCCCAAACTAGAGACACCAGCAAACTTGATTTTGCTGCCTCCTTCAGCAGCAAAGACTTTGATGAAAAGACATCAAACATGACAACCTCCACTATAAACCCCCATAATACTCCCCTGGCACCATAATTTGACATAGTATGACCCATTAATCAGTACTCTGAGTCCTGTAATTCAGTTATTTACCTATGTAACTCCAGATCCATTCTGATTGTAACACCTTAACTGGGATACACAAATACTGTGGAAGACAGAAAAATCTTGCTGAAGTCACTGAAGTCAAGGTAAAAGACGCTGATCACTTTTGCCTCATTCAAAAAAATCAGTGTGTCAGCAGTCAAGTTAGCTGGGCACAATTTGCACTGGGTAAATTCACATTGGCTCTCCCCAGTCACCACCTTCTGCTTCAGGTACACAGAAACATATTTACAGAGGACTCACTTTTTTTTTAATTTTGTTATAGGCATCTCACTAGGGCCTAACCTCTGAGAGTTTCCCGAGCTCCTCTGCTACAGCACCTTGAAATTCTCCACTTCATGGCCACCACAGCCAAGGCTGCCCTTGATTACCACATTTCCCATTAGTTCTTGATGTTAGTACTAATCAGGTCCAGGTGTGCATAAACCCCCATGGGCCCAACTGATACCCGCATCAAGAAGTTATTCTTAAGAATCTCCAGAAGCCTTGTTGCATGCTTGCCTCCTGCTCTGATGCCCATCCAATGGATGTCAGGAATTTTCCATTCAAGTAAATACTAAATCAAGTAAAACAGAATCTGTAAATAGCAGCTTCTTCATAAATTGTTTAAAGATGGCTTGATTGTGATCCTCACCTGGGGGTCAGATTAGGGGGTCCGTGTCAACATCCCATTGTGATGTCACCCTTTCCCAGCCTCTCATCTGATCCTGACCCACAGGCTCTCTACCAGCCAGCTCTTGTAAGAAAGCTCAATATCTCCAAGATTCTCCTTCACATAGAGGGCAACTCCTTTTCCTCAACTCCCCTGACCTTCTTTCTCAGTGAAATAGGTAATTTTACCTTGTTCCTGGAGAATTTTTAAAAATATTGAAAATTAAATTTTCAGTCAACTTTGAGAATGTATGATTCATGACTTCATTGTTTCACCGGACCTTGAAATTGTCAAGTCAAAGTTTCAAAATGAAGCACATAGCATGTATTTCCCCCCCCCTTCCTTGTTTTTATGTTAAATTTTTATTACCTGATTTGATATGACAGGCCAGAGGGGAAAATGAATATACACATAAAAAGAAATGGAAAAATGTAGCATCTATAGAGATAATGAAAAAACACAGCTGAGAACTATCTTGTATGCTTAGAATAAACTAACAGTGGTCCCCTGAGAGCAAGTTTTCCTGTCCAGACTGTAAAATTGCACAGGTGTATTACTCATTTATGATGAGTCACAACAGCCTTCCCAGTATCACATGCTGGCCATGAACGGAAATTAAATAAACCAGTTCTCTTTTTGAATACAAAACATCTTACATTTCTTTATTTCATTTCCAAGAAGCCAATGAAGTTGCATACAAGCAGACCAAAGAATGCTCTGCAAGGTACTTCCTACATGATCTGTTTCCATGACTACCATGCTTTTAAATGTTTTCACAACTCTGAACAGTAGCTGGGTGGGCGTAACCCAGATATGTTAGTTTTTTAACTAATATTTCATGAAATAGATAAATCTTTACAATTGATGAGAGATTTCTGTGCACTGTGGCAAATTCAGGTTAACACTGGAGAAGCTAAAGGCAGCAATTCTTGACTTCTACTAGTAAAATGCCACTAGAATCTGGTTTTGTTTCCTCATTGGCTTCACTGTCTTGTCTAGGATGACAACTTTGAAATGCTCACATTTTATTACTTTTTGCTTTGTTGCACAATAGATAAAAATCTGCTTTAGTTGCATATAACTGCATTCTGAAAGTTCTTGTCATAACTTATTCATCATTATGCATTAGTTATATTTATGAGGACGCTCAAATTGAGTCACTCCATACTTTAAACATTATGTTAAAAAACCCTTGGCATTTGAATGACAAGGAAATATGTATGAATGCAGAAGCTTATTTTTCTTTATTTGAATTGTAATGCCATCTGCCAAAACTCTCTCTCAGAATGTTTCTGTGACAGCATCAGGAAGAAACTTTACATGAGAAACAGGAGTGTGCTCTTCTGATATTCTAACAGAGACAAATTCTGTTTGCAGTTATAGGGGCACTCTGCAACTGTAGCATCCAGTTAACACACCAATTTGTGACAATGACAAAATAATTGTATTTGTGGTCCACTTTTCCATCAAGACTTTTAATCGTGTGGGATAATAACAAACAACATGTTTTCTTCATATTTCAACGTTCATTAATGTTGGCATGTAGCTAGTGTTGTAGGAAGAACAACAAAAAAGGAAGGCCATGTAGTACTTTCATCGTCACAGTTTAATTTTTTCTTTTTTTTCTTTCCACTTTTATGTTCAGCAATGTCATGAAAAGTGCCAACACATACATCCCCACTCCCTCTTCCCCTCCTCTTTTCAGTGTAGAACCTACATAAGGGTAGAGAAGTAACCCAAACATTGCCTGGAGATGGAAGGAGAACAGAAGGATGGATTAAAACAGAGGGACAAGTGGTTTCTCAGCAAGTCTGATTTATCATTAAGCATCTCTAAAAGCCTTCCAATTCTTTTCCTAAAGAAAAGAGCCTCTTACTTCTCTCAAGAAAGCCTCATCCTCCCCCAAAGAAGTTGCAGTCTATTTTTAATTCTTTTCCAAACATTACAGTTATTTGCAGATCACACTAGCAACGCTGTCCCCCTGAGTTCTGCTGTTCAAGAGCACCTCTGTTGCTCTGTTTGTCTTTCCTAGTCTCAGAATGTCTGAGGGGAATTAGTTTATAGCTGCTATCTCAGAAGCAGTGTATCCACAATACTCAAGCAAAGAAGTGACTACCTGTTCACTTTGTCATTTATGTGGAGCAGTAGTCTATTAGCATAAATCAGGAGACTTTCAAGTTACTCAAAAGAATAAGAACTGAGAAATGATATATCTTCCTTTCATAATTGTCTTAAGCATAATTTTTGAATCAGCAGCAGATCTACTTGAGTTATTCAAACTGAAAGGAAACTTTTTGCAGTGTATGCCCTTGCTTTGTCCCATATGATAGTTTTGATTTCTATATAGGTATTATTTTAGTTATTTTAATTAACTACATTACTTAAATTATTTTAATTGCTTTTGTACTTAATGATTGAAAGCCAATTTGAAACTGTTCCAGCTTAGTAGCATAATAAGCAAATCTTTCATTTCACCTCTTTTTTTCAATTTTCTATTAGTCTTCTAATTTCTGCTCTTTAGTGTTCTCCAGTTTCTTCAGCTCCTTAAATACCTCGATGCCCGCAAGCTCTCAAAAATCTAGTCCCTCCACACTACATCAGCTACACCTTTTCCCAAACGGGGTACAGCTTACTACAAAGTTGGAACACAGTAGACCCAAGAAGACCCTGCCGTATCACCAAACGTGAAGATTAAACATACATGAGCTTTTCATTTCAGTTCAGTTTTATATGCGTCTATTTTATACTTTCTAATTTCTTTATGAGCCAGCTTAGAAGTAATCAAACAGCTTGCCTTTTATTAACTGGCCTAGCGGTACCTGGTTGAAATGTTCTGAGGATTTCTCCTTTAAGAACCTGAGAACAAATCAGACTGAGTGCTTAGGCGGGGTCACCTCAACACCAACTACTTCATTCAGAAGTCTCAACAGGAAGGGCAATGGCATGATAAAATTGAGCTCCAATCAAAACAACGTGTATGAGGAGAAAAATAGCCCAGAGAAAAACTTAAAACCTCCTGTTCAACCAAAGCTGTCTCTACACTGGGAAAAAGAAATTTGAGGAAAACAGATAAATGAACTGTAAGTGACAGAGAAAAGGCAAAACTAGGAAACATGTTTTTTAATTGATTTGGATATCATCATTTGTAAATAAGCATAGCTGCAATGCAATGCGAAGAGCAAACAGACACAGTACAGCACAACTTTTAGTGACCGCTTATGTTGTGTCAAACATTTGTAGTCCTGTATAACCAATGAATATACAGATGTTATAATTAAGAAATATACAGGAAAGCTAGGCTAACAAAGATTATTGCAACAGGGGGGTAATAAATGGAAAATGCTTACCAATGTTGTAGGCTTGCAATATTCTCTACAAGGAATGACCTCCAAGAAGAGATCCTTCCTCAATGGCAGTCCGCACCTGAATTGGATCTAGGAGAGGTGCAGCCAGGCTCAACCCCTTCCAGCAGCACAGGTGAATTACCTTCACCTGTGCTCCTGTGGCTGACTCATTGCTTGCCTCAGGTGGTCAATCTGACAGGTTCAGGCTGTGATTCAGAAGTTCCCATACAAGTCCTCCTAAAACAATAAATTCGGACCATCTACAGGCAGAACTCAGCCAATGGGAATTTTTGGGGACTTCTTTGCTGGACAAGCGTAGAGACTACAGTTATAATCTGAAAGAGCTGGAAGAGACTTCATTTCATGTCTCTGTGGATGGGCTCTCCTGACAATGTAACTACAGTGTTTGCTATGCCTGTAGAAATGTTGGGGCTGTGATCCACAACTTTCAGATGCAGCACAGGCTAACCATTTTAAGGAAAATGTTACATGCCTATGGAATATGTATGCTCAGCTCCTAGGTGTGCCTTTTGAATTGAGCTACAGCCAGGATTTGTGGATTTAAACTATTCTTTGAGATGTAATTAGGTACTTGCATTTCACAGACTTGGTTTACATCTGGTTCACTGATCTGTTCCCACAGGAAAAGATTATTTCTGTATCGTGGGACAAAATAAGCCTCCAATCTTTTCTAAGAAGTCCTACAAATGCAGGGAATTGCATGCTACATGCATATTAGGTGCATATTTTTCTCTGCTCCACTGATAAAGTCACTTGTGAAACTGCCATGTTTGTAAAACAGTTGGCAATGAACACTTGCAGCACCTGTGGTAGAGGCAGCCTCTGCCAGCCTTTTTAGTGCACAGTAAAATGATAAAAATGTATTAGTTTTCCACTTTGCAGTTGCAGTCCTAATTACACAATGCAGCTGGTGCTGCAGGAAAATCTGTGCTGTGCAACTGCAAAGGAAGTGGAAGGTGCAGAGATAGTGTTACTTTGAAATTGTCTATTTTTTCTCCTTAATGTCTTTTCTTCCCTTTAATGTCTTTTTTTTTTTTTCTTCTACCATTTCAAGAGTAAATGATGAGAAAGGGCACAGGGACAAGGACAGTAGATAGGACAGGTGGAAATGAGAAAGGATCAATGTGAGAATGACAGGAGGAAGATACATTGCTGTGGATGGCACAATGGCGGGACAGACCTTTCCTGAACTTGCCTTGAACTGCTCATTTCTCTTCAGGCTTTACTTCTCCATTATTTGCTATTTGGTTCTCTGTCAGTTCTGTTTCCCACACTTTCCTCCATTTCTCTCTCTGTGTCTTTTAAAATTCTGTTTTTAGCTTCCATTCCTTTATTTATTTTTTTTTTAATTAATTATTTGAGTCAGTTATGAACAAGATACCTTTCCATTTCCTATGGACAACAGAAAGAATGTTGTCTCCTGTGAGTGTTTATGCAATTTGTGCAACTTATGCAATACTGTGCAATTTAAAGAAGGGAGAATCTTTATAACTTCTGTGTTTACAGAAGCTGAGTGTGAATATCTATCCAGTATCAAGTCTGGAAGTGAGCTGAAGTTAAACAATATGGTTTTAAGACTGCAGAATCATAGAATTGTTTGAGTTGGAAGGGATCCTTAAAAGGCCATCTTGTCTAACTCCCTTACATTGAACAGGGACATCTACAGCTAGATCAGCTTGTCAGAGCCTTGAATTTCCATTATGATCTCGCTGCTCCTTTAAAATACTTATAACCCGAGATGTTCACTCATTAGTGAATGCTTGTTGTGATAAAGAGTTTCTAAGATTAAAACTCAGTTTTATATCAGTGCCAGTATAAGGCTCTTCTAAGAACACTTGCATTTCCCTGTGTTCTTTTAATAAAGGCAATTAATACCACACAGTTGTCTTCAGACCACAACTGTAAGCATGGTAAATATGGTCTGTATCTGGGCTGTCAGTTGTAGATTGTTCTAAAATGGGGTGGTAGGAGGGTGAAGTTCACAATGCCTTATCATTATTTGCTCAGATTGCTAACTACCTGTGCTCTTACAACAAATAGAACATATTAACCTGCAAGCAATTGGGACCTCCTGAACAACTGCAATCCTACAACCATTAAGGTCACTCTCATTTCTGTTTAACAGGACTGTTAAAAGGAATTGGTGTCAAACAGTATCTCTGAGTTAAACCATGCTCACTGTTTGATACACGGGTCAGACTTCTGCCATTCAGATGTCACCAAGGTTCTGAAGTAAATTTATAACACGAAGTGAGAGAGCAATGATCAACAGCATCCTCTTCAATATTTAGTTAAGACAGCAATATACATTCAAATAGTAAAATCATTGAATGAGTTGGAAAAGACATTTTGTCATGGTTTTACGTTTTTTGGTTTTCAGTATTCCACATCAACACATCATGTAGTGCACTGGAACTAAAGTGTTAATACCCCAGCTCCATGTACCTATCCCTGTACATGACGGAAGTCATGGGATCTGACCCTTCCGGGGGGGAGGGAGGGGGGTGGGGGTGGGTGAACGCTCACTTAATGCTTTGCAGTGGGCCCATGGAGACAGCGTTTTCCTAGCCATCCCAAGCCTTTCAGGTTTGACTTGGTCTTGGGAACTCTCTCTCCTACCTTATTTGATTTATTAGTCTCAATTTCAATTAGATCTTATTATATTGTGTTATTTTGCATTTCCAATATCATAGTTAGTAAAATAAGTTTTCCTCCATAGATTGTTGCCGCTGTTGTTTTTCTTCCCCTCCTTCCTTCCCATTTTGTGTGGGGCCGGGATGGGAATAGAGGGGCAGGGGCAGAGGCCTACTGCCCCCCCTGTCACGGGCATAGATTGATCTAGTTAACGCCGTGACACATTTAAAGGTCATATAGTCCAACTCCTCTGCAGTGAACAGGGACACCTACAGCTAGATCAGGTTGCTCAGAGCCTGTTCCAGCTTGACCTTGGGGACAGGTCTCCAGGGAAGAGGGGAAGAGTCTTCAACCACCTCTGTGGACAACCTGTTCCAGTGCCTCACTACCCTCATTGTAAGAAACTTCTTCCTTATGTCCAGTCAACATCTCCCCTCTTTTAGTTTGAAACCATTTCCCCTTGTCCTATCACAACAGATTCTGCAATAGTGTCTGGCTACTTCCTTCTTATAGGCCTCTTATTGATACTGATGCTTTCTCAGATCTCTCCAGAGCCTTCTCTTCTCCAGGCTGAACAGCCCAGCTCCCTCAGCCGATGGAAGGGTTACTGTGGGTATATTGATGACTACACCGTTCCATGTAATCAGACTGCTTCCTCATGAGAAGTACTTAATAAAGGGCTCACGCTGTGATACAAAGCATGCATTATTGACTTTGTTACAGATACTAAGTTTTCTTCAAGTCACAGCTATGCTAACAAGTCACTCTTTCATGCAACTCAGACACACGTTATGTGGAAATTCCCACAGCAGAAATGACTCTGAGCATGGACACGGGAGTTAGGACCTCCAACATGCAATAGCTTTCTTGACTGGTGCAGTCTTTATGCTTGCACACTGCCCAGGCCTTGTGGAATTCAGCTCTGCACAGACAACAGGGCAGTATCTGCCCCACAGCATGGTTTTCTTCTCCCAGATAACCTGAAACAGCTTCATTATCTCAAGGGAAGCAGCAGGGTTCAACCCATAATAATTGTCCAGTGTCCCTTACCTTATACTAGAATACAAGAATATTTGATGGTGGTGATTTTCTGTCTTATTTTAGTTAGTTTAATGGTTAACGGGAAGAAAATTGTTATGAGAAACTGCTGCTACTACCAAATCAGTATGTTTACCACCTATCATTTTCATTTTTGATAAATTAATAAATGCTTCAGCTACTAAGGGCAATTACAGACTGTGACAATAAAAGGAAAATAATAAAAAAAATAAAATCAAGGACATTAGCAATTGGTCTTGCAAAAATTAATTATATTAAAGAAAGGGGAAAATCATTCTACTACGATACAAATGGTCTTGAGATGCCAAATATGAATATCAAATTCAATTTTCAATTTATTTAAAAGTTTAGGTCTGCAGTCTTTGATTTAGACTCATGTCAAATGCAAATCACATTAAGCAGAAGAAAATGTTTGGAAGGAAGAAAAGAGAGTCGAATAAAATGTATAATCTGGTCCCTTCTTCCCCCGGATAAGACCTTGATCTATTAAGGTTAGCGCAAAAAAGGACCTTAATATTTTTTATCTCTGAATCTTTTTTTTTTTTTTTTTTTTTTTTTTTTTTGTAATGGATATTTATGATACCCCCTGAGTTATCAGGAGGCCAGAAAATGGGAACCTCCACTGAAGGTTCTATTTTCAAAGAGGTATAATCAAATATAATAAACAATAGAATCAAAACAAATGTGAATAAGAAGATTATGAAAGCAAAAATTGGAATCTGAATAGTGTCCTTTCTGTTGTACTTTTTGAAACAATTACTAGACTGGCACCTTAGGTTATTTTTCATATTTGCCAAAGAAAACACCTTGTAACTCCATTTATATGAAATTGATGCAGGACAAAAAAAAAATTGAAGTAACAAAATCAGAAAGTGTGATCTGTTCCAGCAAAGATATGTTGCAGTGCAAAAGCAAATTATGGTACATTAACACCCCATCATTAGCACAACTAAAAGGCTGCAAAGATAAATGTTCCTTAAAAAAAATCTCCATAAGAATTAGAGAATGATGAGTCAATGGTTTTAAATTTAAAATACAAAATAATATTGTTTTGTCTTGTTTTCTTTCTTTCTCAGCCCTTTCTTCCTATTATTGCTACTGTTACAGATTCTCTCATTACTTTCTTTTACTATTGTTATAGAACTTGATGTTATCTTTGACCAGTGTCTCTGAGTACATTTTTTCATATAATCCTTCCTTCAACAGCTATAATCTGAATTGCTCAGTATGTACACTTCTTACATCTGATGTATCAAAAAGTACCAGCCCAAACATTAGAAGTCTTCAGAGTTTCAAATTATAGTGTTATAAATACTAGTCTGTCAAAATTTCTTTTTAAAAAAATAATTTAGTTTTAATAGAAGTCTAGATTTTCTCATTCCAAACTCATTCCATTTTCCTATCAAGATTTCTTCCTTCTTGAAAAATATCTGGGAGTAAGGTAGGTTGTGCTTTTTTTTTTTTTCTATAATTCTTGTGACCTGTGGGTATTATTCTATAGTAAGAGTGTCTTTTACCAGGTTAACCTTCAGTTGAATACACAACGTTTCACATATATACAGGGATGGAATGTTAAAAATGAGCTAGAAATAAGAAAAGGATAAAAAGTTCCTGTACTCAAAGTTCTGCTTCTAAAATATATAGATGTATTAGATTCATTGTCAGAAAAAGAAAATAATTACCTATACATGAAGTTTAATGCCAAACTTCACTGGGATTGCAGTCTTCAGAAGAAGATCAGAAGGCAGATCAGTAGTGTAAATGGCTATGGAATGAGGAATGTGGTCAACTTGTCTCCAATAATTTCTGTTTCTCTACAGGTGAGTTATGTTTATTTCTTGTTCCTCTCCTCCCACCTCCCTCCCTTCCTTCCTTCCTTCCTCTAACTTTCCCAACCACCCACTGTTAAGGGACACTTTTTCCAGATCCATGTTTCAGTCCTCGTGCATCTTCCCACAAATGTACTCCCTTTAAAAAAGAAATATATATCTATCTTTACATTATATGTCTATTAATGTGGATTGATTTATCCTGAATTAGAATTGAAAGTGAATAAGAAACCTTAAGAACTGTTGTGATTTCCACAAAATCTGTGTCAAACAAGACTTTTGACAAGACTTCTGGTTCTTGATGAAGTTGTAGGTGGGCCTCTCAGCCTGGCTAGGTGTGATTGCCACTGTTGCTTTGAAGCAAATATAAGGCAAATAATATATTAGTCATTCACATGGCATTCTTCCACCAAACTAATTATATTAAAGCATCCTGAAGGTCTACAAAATGATGTAATGCTCAGTGTGCCAAACCTGACTGGACTGACAACAACCAATTACTGAGGCAGGGAAGAAGGAGTCTTTATATGCCTTAAAGGAAAGACAGGATGGAAAGATGTGGAGAAGGAGTTTCCCTTTATGGGAGAGCAGCTAAAGTGACTGAAGCTCCACCTGAAAATGGATGAGGAGTCAGCTGACGTCATACATGTCATGATTAAAGAAAGAGTGAATAAAGGTGACATTATAATGGATATCTGCTACAGATCCCCTTACAGGAAGAACAAGTAGATTCAGCCCCCTATAGACAGGTAAGAGCAGCCTCATGTTCATAGGCAATTGTTTTCATGGGAGGCTTCAGCCATGCTCATATCCATTGGAAGAACAACACAGCAAGGCATCTGCAATCCAGGAGGGTCCTGGAGTGCATCAACAACTTCCTTACCCAAGAGAAGCCAACAAGGAGATGCACTCTGCTGAACCTCAAAGTCATCAAAAGAAGAAATGTGTTGGAGATGGGAAGGTCAAGGACAGCCCTGGCTGCAGTCAGCATGAAATGGTAGAGTTCAGGAGGGAAGGAGAAGGGTAGAAATCAAGCTCCCAGCCCTTGGTCTCAGGAGAACAGACTTCAACCTCTTCAAACAGCTAACTAGAAAAGCTTCATGGAACTATTGGACCCAGAAAGAAGAGAGGCCCAAGAGTTTGCTAATATGCAGTGGTTCTTAGTTGTCTAGATTGTTGGATTATGGTTTGCAGAAAATGTTTAGAGAACTGCACATTAACACCAATATAAGATATTGCAAGTGTACAAAAAGTACAATGCATGAAAATGTAATGAGTGAAATATTTTTTTTTTTCCAACAGTTATTTCTCTTCTTGCTCTTTTCAGCTTCAGCCATTGTCTTTGATTCCAAGATGTGTTTCAAACAAACAGCCTATTCAGGGTGCACACACCTTTGGAACACATTTGTGTGTTGCTGATTGCCAGCTTTTACTGTCTAGATCTTTTTTTTTCTAAATATTTTTAATGGCAATTTGTTGCAATTGAGAATGAAATTCGCTTTTCTACTTTACAAAAATGCTCTCTTAATCCATAATTGTACATGCCATCTCAGTGAAATTTAGGTTATAGCACTTTTAATCACACTCGCACACCCAGTAGGTTCTCTCTTGTCATGCAGGTAATGTTTTATTGACCTATTTCAATTACAGCTCATTAAACACAGCTGTTGTAATGATTGAGAAAAGAGCAGAATGTGAAAAAACAAAAATCTGTAGTATTAAAGCAAATTAAGAGAAACAGAAAAGACTAATTTAAATTCTTTCATTTAAATTCTGCTCTGAGATCCAGATTTTTTTTTGTATATGCAGAACGTCTGAACATGAGAGACTAAATATTGTCCTAATGTCTGTAGTCTGCAGACATCTCTATACTATCCATGCAAAGGAGTAACTTCAGTACCAGTGCACTCTACTCCTAGACCTGGATAGACTTGGCAGCACAAAGCTGCATAAAAGCTATTTTTGATAAAGAAGACCTTTAATAGCTTGTCAGGCATTGCCTCAACATGTCTTGAAAGCTGATTTTATGCTGTTCTGCACTGAAGTTGTCAAGAGATTTACTTATATTGTAAGTTCTTCAGGGCACAGATCAGCTAATGCGTTTGTTTTTTGTTTGGTATCTACAAAAAAGGGCTGTCCTTTACATTCTGTGACAATACAAATTATTAGTTAGAAACCTATAGTAGCAACAGGACAAGCAGGGTCAAAACATGCCATATATATAAAAAAAAATCCACAGTGGTATTAGAAAAAGATTTATCCTGGATAGCTCCTACGCAAACACAACAAAGTCAGGAAAGATGTCATAAAAGTTTTTATCTGAGATATATAATAAAAAGAACTTTAGCTACAGTAAACAGCAAACCAGAAAACAACTCCATATTCTTAGCAGCAGGTTGGGATAGAAGCAGATGGTGAAAATGCTAAAAAATGAGACAGATTCCATTTTGACTTCTGAGCCATTCTATTAAGCATTTTTGCTTTCCTGAGATTTCCAGGACATACAGGTATGTTTCTATTCAATTAAAACTGAATTTCCCTCTAGTTACAACTCAGCATTTACTGAATTGTAAGGATCCTTATATTCAAGAGTTTATGTGCTGACTTCAGGTAAATCATAGTTCTCTATGGCATCAGCCCTACTGCTGAGGTATTTTATGTTTGTTCTTTAAATTGCTTGCTCAAAGCAATACTTGTTTTTCAAATGCATAGTTGAATAAATAATCTCTCCAGCAGCTTTGCAGAATATTTTCCATATAAAGTGCTAAATCTGGCTGTTGTGCTCAGCTTTCTAGTACACGTGGCTACTGATATGTATTTACAGATTACTTCAAAATATCTACAAAATGCCATAATGTTAAGAAGCATTTAGATATGGTAGCCTAAACTGTGTTTTTGATTCAAGGTATTAAAGAAAACAGTTTAACAGGTGAAATCTGAAAGCATATCTGCACCTGGTTTTGAAGGCAGAATTGTTATTATTGGTGTCATCATTAAAGCTGCTTTGAGATTGATAACTATAGATAGTATTGATTCTCTTGGGTCAACTCACATTAAAGTCAGTAAAAAGGATATTTGTTTGCTCTGAATTCTTCAGAAATAAACCTGTGGAATTTAGAACTGGCAAAACTGCTCATACTGGCTTCTTATTTTACACAAACCATAGATGTTTTACCTGTAGAAGAAATAATAATCAGTGTAACTGCTGAAACACTAAAATGGGGATACTTTGAAAGGCACAAATAGCAGTAGGTGCATTGCTCTTATTGAATTTCTCTTTATATATTCCTTTTAATAACATGTTCTGCTCACATAGAGGGCAGCCATGCTCAAACAAAAAATTGACTTTTTCCCATTTTATTGAAAGGGAAAAGCAGCAGATGTAAATTTTTTTATTCTGAATACATCAATAATTTTGAATGTCAAATAAAGTAAGCAAATATTATCATGCTTACTTTTGCAGATGAGGATACTGAAGTGCTAAAAGATGGAATTTTTCACAGTTACACATCAAATCAATAGCAAAGTCTGGGAGCCTAGGACTCCTGATTTTCTGTATGACTGTAGATTGTACTACCTCCCAGTAGCATAATGAAAGCTCCACCTCCAATCTCAGAAGATAGCTTTGTAAAATATTATTTTGTAAGAGATTCTTAGTAGAGTTTCATATACAGTAATGAAATTCCATTTTTTTCCATTCATCTTATTTCCAAGTATTTTCACTTCATAATATTCTTTGGGATTAGCTCTTAAGAACCTTGAGTTTCAGTGAAACATGGATTATGGATCAGATAATGCTAATTACAATTCATAACATGGACAACACTACTGTAAATTTAGAATTGAACAGGGAATTCACTGTCACTGAAAGCTGAAATGATAGTTAAGCTTTGGAACAGGCTGCCCAGGAGAGTGGTGGAAGATGTGGAGGCAGAAGATTGCAAACACTAAGGGTCATGGCAAATCGATGGTACTCAGTAGGTCAGATTGATGTCTGGGCTTGATGATCTTGAAGGTCTTTTCCAACTTAGATGGTTCCATAATTCTATGATTCTACAAGAGCACAAAATCCGTAACCAGAGACCAAATGTGAAAAAGGCAGAATTTATACTGAATATTTGTTCTGAAAAGAGCTGGATGAGAAGTAAATTTGCCTGAAGATCATATAAATTTTTCAATCCACATCTGTTCAGAAGTTGAAAATTGGGCTACTGATATTTTTTGTGGATGAGACTCATAATGGATAATATTTGTTTGCTTTAATTGAAAAGTGCAAGTACTCATTGTGGTGAAGCATTCTTCTTCAGAAGGGATTTGAACTAAGATTTACTGCTTTCCAGAAGTATGGTCTAAGCAGTATGCTCAGCTAAAATACAAGAACTTTCATTTGGTCTCTCACTTTTTATGAATATTTATGTAATTAAGTAGAACTTGGAGGTTAGGTCTTTTCTTCAAATGGGAGTATTCTTCTCACTAGGTTGAGAAATTACACATACTCTGCATTTTTACGGGTTGACTATTGAATTTACCATTCAATATTTATTGAATATTTAATATGCAATATGTAAATAAGGGTCATTTCATGTTCAAGTCAGTTCTTCTTTGTTTCAGTTGAGTTAGAGTTCAATTGAGTTGGCTTTCAGGAATATCCATATTTTTCACACTTCTCATCAGTAAGTTATCTTCAGCCACTTCTTGGGAAGAGGGCATTAATATGGATAGCAGCTTCTCTGGAAGACATATAATTTCCTAACAAGAGTACTCCTTTTTCCTCTCCTGCAGCTTTTATTGCTGAGTATTATTGGTCAGTTTGGGTCAGCTGTTCTGGTTGTGCTTCCTCCCCAGCTCCTGCTCACCCTAGCCTACTGGTCTTTGCAGGGGGAGCTGAAGCTGTGCCAGGGCTGCTTGCTACTAGACAAAACTTAAGTGCCATGACAGTGCTGCTCAAACTACACATGCCAAGCATAGTACTACAGGGAATACTGTGGGAAAAGTCAGCTCCTTCCCAGCCAGTCCCAGTACACTAAATTAGGGGTTCAATTATTTCCCCTGCATTAGTATCATTCAAGGTCCCATGCCTATGCACTAATATTTCCTCATTCCTGGTCACAGTATATTATCTATAATTCTTACAGTGGAGTCTGTTTGTCCAAATAAAGATTAAAATAAAAGGATGAAAGCAGAAGTTACCACAAGGATATTCTTCAAAACAGACTTTCCAAACAGCAAGGCATTTACTGCACTGATTCTGTCACTAAAATAGCTGAAAAAATTCTATATGCATGAATAAACACTTCAGAAAGAGAAATTCTGTTTTGTATTTTTCACTCTTCTGTTTGGAAGCACAAAACTGTAGGTAAAATCATTACTCTGGAAGTATACAGCACAAGCTTTACACTTGCTCATAGTTCTTTGGCTTTCTCTCTTCATCATGTCCTCAGTCTACTGTGGCAATTAAGTTACATTCTAAAATCGCTGTGAAATACAATATGATTCACTTTTCATCACTTACTGTGAAATACTGTTTTGTAAATATTTTTGTTATTGATATCACCACATGTTTACTGTCACGTTTGGTGGAAAGAAAGCACGTGTGCCTGATGTTAAGAATTGAAAACGTGAATATGGAAATCCAATCTGTTTAATAAACTCTTGCACACTAATATCTAAAATCACGGAATGATGCAACAGATGGCAATGTCTTTGTGGCAATTTTTTTAGTTCATCTGGAATCCTTTACTGCTAAAATGTTTTATTCCTGGTGCACAAGCCCCAGCACACTGTGCCAAAGAGTGCTTAAAAGCAGCAATCCCTACTGTGGATCCCTAGTGGGTGCTTCAATAACATAGTATAAAACCAGTGTTTCACTTCTTTTCAGTATCAGATTGAAATAACACACAATCAAATATCACTGTTGATTTTGGAGGATGGCAAATGACCGATGAATCTATGAAAACCATATTATAGTTAATTCTTATCTCAAGAGGCTTTGGAAACAAATTGCAAAGGTATTTGCTTTGTTGATGTACAATGTAAATGACAGGGAAAATTATGAATATTTCCGAGCTGAAATGATGGCATATCAGGCTGGGCTCGTAGTCCCAGCAGTGCAGTCACTCAGTTTCAGGAACAGAGGGGACTGAAGAGCTGCCAGACTGGAGTCAGAGCAGAGTAGGCACCCAAACATGTGTCTGATTTTGTGGATCTGTTCATCTGATGCTTTTCAGCTCTCACTCAGGAACCTCTATACATATAAGGCCCGATTTCATAATTCAGTGGATCTTTTCATCGTATTGTGTTTTAGCAATGACATTGTTTTTTCCTCTTTCTTGAACAAACATCAATTTAGCAGAGAACTGCTATAAAACAAATTAAAAACCAAATCCAAATGAAAAAATTGATTTTAATTAGGCGGTGCTCTCTATCACCCTACTGTGGAATATATTAAATTTAAAGTAGGAACATGACATTATTATATTTAAAATTTCAAGGCTAGATGTGTCTCTGGGCATCCTGGTCTGCTGGTTGGCAACCATTCCCATGGCAGGAGGCATGAACCTAGATGACCTGCGAGGTTCTTGTCAATGCAGGCCATTCTATGATTCTATGATTTTATGCTAAAATCCTAAATAACCTCAGCTAAAAGTAGCACTTTATTTTTTTGGAAGTAATCTATTTTTATGCAAAGCCACACAAGAAAACAACTTCATTTAATCAGTTTTAACTCATTCGTTTCTTACTTCTTTGATGAAGTAACACAGAATAAACCAACAAAGAAGTAAAAATCCTGCCATGGTATCTGATGTTAACATCTCCATTATGCAACATCTTAGAAGACAGGAATCTGTCTGGTTTGTCTCTTTAAACTAAATTCAGTATGATTTCCTCACATGTGCTTAAGGCCTGATGTGTGACTCAATTCAATTTAGGTTCTAGAGAGGAAGAAGAAATAATTGCTCTTGCAAAGAAAATGATCAGCATAAGAAAGAGAAACTGCAAAGCAGAAAATCATCAGTAATAAAATAGGCCTTTCAGACAATGGTATCCTGGAGTACAGCTAGGTTAAATATTACATGAAGGAAAGTAGGGATGGTTCTGCTCACAGCCAAGCCAGGTAGACCTGAACAAATTGAACACATTCCTGTGGTATCACTCTCTGACCAAGAAACAGAAAAAAGAAGCTCTGTCCTGGAAACTTCACATATGAGATAAGTCATAGAATCATAAAATCATAGAATGGCCTGGGTTGAAAAGGACCTTAAAGATCACCTAGTTTCAACCCCCCTGCTATGTGCAGGGTCACCAATAACTAGACCAGTCTTCCTAGAGCCACATCCAGCCTGTCCCTGAATGCCTCCAGGGATGGGTGATTGCCCACAACCTCCCTGGACAATCTGTTCCTGCGTGAAAAACTTCCTCCTAATATCTAACCTATAGAAAGCCCATCCCATTGGGACCGTGCTCACCATCAAACAGATGGAAACGGTAAAGTAGCTAGCCCAGTATTCTGTGGCAATTGTGATGATTAAACTGTGGGCCTAGACCAAGGAGGTTCTCCAGGCAGTTACAGAAAATAAGAAAACTTTCCTGGAGAAGCCATCAGCCTGGACAACGAGCTGTCCATGGTCTTGTAATGGTTTGGGAGCAGCACCCTCACACTGTAGGCAGCACTGCTTACAATTACTGCCTGCCACCTGGCTGCCTGACTACTCCCATACTTTCTTTTCACTTGTTTAAAATTTGTGATAGAAAATTATAAGTAAAATGATTTGGCTATTTCCCAGAATAAGGTCAGAGAAAAATAGCTGGGACTATTGTAAAAATGTATGTAACCTGACTTTTCTAAGAAAATATCCTCCTAGGAACGGGATTTAGAATCTATATGGAGAGCATTTTCATGCCAAATATGGCTTTTTGTAGCCTCAAAAAATTCACTGAACTTTTCAAAACTGATGCTTTGCTGATGGCTGTGGTCATGGCTAGGTAAAACTTCTGTACAAATACAGCTGAGAGCGCAGCATGTATCTTCTTATCACAACATGACTGTAGCACAGCCTTCCTTGGGTGTAAGATAACAGAGGAATAAATGAAAAAATCAGACTTTGCAAGTACTTGTTTCTAAGATACTGGATTCCTTGATTTATTTGATGATCCTTGAAGTCCCTTCCAACCCAAGCCATTCTATGGTTCTATGATTCCATTCTATGATTCCAAGTTACCCAAATTCTGTCGTTGCTGGCTGCCAGGAGCACGTGCACTACAAACTATCCTGTTCCTTCTGGCAGAAGACATTATAGTGTAGCCTACAACCTACACTCACAACTGATCTGTTGTGCTATTTGCTTACATTACAAAAGTCTCTTATTGAAGCTACCATTTGCAAATCTGAAGATGACAGAAATGTTCTGATTCTTCTGGACAGAAATATTTTGGCTTATTTTTCCTTTCTCTCTCTTCCTCTGTCAAATTTTCATTGTAAAATATAGAGTTATATTAAAATTTGATTGTTAAAACTGCAAATTTCAGTTGAGTTCCAGAGCACTAGTCCCACAAGCATCACCAAATTCCAGAGTAAGAATGCATTTCTTCAGGACTACATTCAATCAGATTAAGATAAATCAAGGATCAGTTTCTTCATGAGAAAAGATCTTCAAAGATCTTTTCTTCATGCAATTCCTTGCAATATGCACTTTGCAGAAGAAGCAGAAACATCCAATAGTCACAAGTCTCATTTTCCATAGAGCTTCATCTCATGCCTGAGTATGTAAAGGTCCTCCTGTGTACTCAATGCAATAAGAAACTTAAGAGAAAAACACAACCACGTAACAAAAAACATCATATGTACATGACCAAAAGACTGGAACCGAGTTCACACAATAATCCTGAATTTTATCATGTTCTGATTTTCAGAAGCATGTTTTTTTGTCATTTTAATAACTTTTTTGTTTATTAGTTTGTTAATTTTATTATCTAGGCCAATATTTTCTTCTGTCCCTGTGCATATAGTAAGCCACAGGAAGACAAATATCACACGGCAATTTCTTTGTACTTGAGATTTCTTCCAAAATATGTTACAGATTGACACAATATTCTTAATGAAAAGCCAGTCTACACTGCTCAAATGAAATGCAGAGAATAAGATTAACACTGCAGTTTACATTTTTGATTACTTAGTGGGAGGGAGATAGTACAGTAGCAACATGGAGATGATGTCACTGAACAAGGACACAAGTTGTTAAGGTACCTAGAGTTTCCTCCAAATAGTTACTTTATCTAGTAATTGCTAAGAGGTCTCCATGTGAAAGCTGCTTTTCTTCTTTTCCAACTCACTCCTATTTTATCCCAAAGAAAATCTGAGTAGAAATAGATCTGAGTTATCAGTAGACAACTGGTTGCTTTTTTATGCAAAGGGACAGAAAATGACAAATATACATGGCCAGCCTGCTTAGCTTAAGTACTTTCTAAATATTGCTGAAATATTTTTAAAATTAATTTGAGATATACTGGACAGGGATTGTGCATCTGACAGCATTACAGAAAAATAAAAAACAAATGCCACATCAGATCTTTAACAAAATCACATATTAGGACAAAAAAATAACCATTTATATCCTTACTTAAGCCAAAGGTGGCATTTCTGGAGAAGAACCGCAAAAATAAAAAGAAGGTGGTTTAAAGACAGTTTTGAGTATACAGTGTGTAGAGATATAGGTGATGGCCTCCAGCATGCCCTCATTTCTGGTGGTGTAACTACATAAAAAATGTTTACTTGTTTAATGACTTTTTGTCTCCTGGAGTCACCAGAAGAAAAATAAAAATACATAACATAAAATAAAGAGCATGTTTAAATTTAAACTGGACAAGTAGAAGAACAATCTGAAATTACTGATGCTTTGATATCCTAATCTGCAGCAAAAACCTGTGCAAGAAAATAAAACAGATTGTTGTAGTTTGATATCAGCCCAAAAATCCGTAGTGTGAGAATCAAATGTTAAAAAAATCACCAAAATGAAGGATTAATCTGGCCGCACAGTAGACCACAGAGTAGACCATAAGTGAAACCTGCTGGAAGTCAAACCTGCAGGTTTATAGATATCATAAAAATCTGAAAAATGATGTCTAAGAGATGAAGGTCTTCAGAGATCTTCAGCCATGCCAGGTGAGTTTTCTCAGAAGGAAGACACAGCATGCATCTCTGCAGGGACCAGAATATAGGGTCATAGAAGTCACTGAGCTGGCAGAGGGAAGATACAGCTGTATATTTATACATACAATGTTAGAAAGGAAAACTGGACAACCTGTATATAGGTATGAAGATCAGCAACAGGGTTTCAAACTGTTTTAGACCAACTTAAAGCAGCACAGTACCATGGAGTTGAAACAGGTATGAAAAGTAACAAGTAGATATTGGGATTATAACTTTTTAGAGATTCCATCTGATATGATAATTAAATCTGACAGCTAAATAATAATGTTTTACTGATTCTAATACCTGAGATCCACATAAGGTGATGTGACCTCTGATTACATATACTGTTAATTCATCTCTTTCGGCAATGTTTGGCAGGTAAGTAACACCAAGCAACCAGACATGTATTATTTAAATAGACCCAGGCATTAATTCTTTCAACACTTTTATCTGATATTTAAGAAACTACTTTTCTGATACTTTCAGTAGAAGCTGAAATACTGATTTCACAGTACTATTAGCTAATGAAGTTGCGCAGTTGAACTTGCTTATCAGTTTAATAGGTGCCGAGGTACACAGTTGTTGCAGTTGCTCCACTAGCACTAATGAGACACTTTCTCTTGAACTGTTACAATATTAGTTGTTAATTTGGCTTAGAACTCCCTAGATGTAGTTTTAGTATGTGTCTTTGCAAAGTTTACAAAAAAAAAACAAACCACTACAAAATACATTATTTCCTTACTTACGGCCTTGGACAACACTTCTTCTCAACATGTTATCTGGGCACATAGAAATTAACTACCCCCCCGTACAATGGAAATTGTGGACACTGCCAAGAGGTGATGGTTTTAAACAAAGAGTAGATTTAGTTTAGATATTAGGAAGACTCAAGAGAGTGGTGAAGCACTGTCTGGAACAAGTTGCCTAGGGAAGCTGTGGATGCCCCATACCTGGGGCTGTTCCAGGCCAGGCTGGATGGGACTTTGGTGTACTTTTGGGACTTTAGATGGGACCTAGTGTACTGGGAGGTGTCCCCGTCCATGGCAGTATGGAAACTGGATGATCATTAAGGTCCCTCCCAGCACAAGTCATTCTATTATTCTATGATGTACTTGCTTTGAAAGTTGATTAGAATTTCAGAAAAAGCATCATAGGATTTTTCTATAACAAAAATTACAAGGATCTCCTGTATGCAGGATATAACATTCCCAAACACACACCACATTCTGCTTATAATGTAATGTAAGGATATCACTGGGTCAAGGTTTGCAATCAAATTTTCAAGTCATCTATCTTCCTTGCCTTCTGAAATACTCTGAATGACTGCTCTCAGGCAGCTCAGCTGTTGCTGGGAGATTTGGATGCATGTTGAACTTTTCAAAGGACTGCTGATGTCATATTAATCATCAAGCCTCAAGGATACGTCCAAGAGGTCTGCAGTTGTTTCAGTAGCCTCCAGCTAAGCTACTGGCCTATGAAAAGATTCTTGTCCATTTGGTTAGGCCAGACTGCATCCTAGGAGGACTGTGGAGTCACCTCTCATAGGGATGCATGCATTTAAATCTTCCTCCTTTCATTCCATTACTCTTCTCCTTCCATCTGAGGAGAACTATTCACTGCTAGTCAGCCACAGTATGGCATGAAGGCTACTGCTCATCATCTGCCATATACAAGAGCACAAATATAGTACTTGTTATTCTGGAGGGTAACTACTGCATCACTGACAAAAGTGCAAGCTTCCAGTTCCATCAGCTCTTATCTCCTCCTGTGACCTCTGGAAATATTCCTGAGAATACTCTGAAAATTAGAACTGGGAGCCTCTCTTGAATACCCACTCAAAAACACTCCAGCTTGTCAATAAGGCCTACATGCATTGCATCCCAACTACCAGGTAGCAGACGAAAAAACCTCTAATAGTTGTCTCTTCCAGCTTGTGTCTGCTATCTACACAATGCAAGGGGTGTAGAAATAGCTTGGAAGAGTGTCTGGCCCAGGGCTATCTGTAAAGCGTGACAGATGTAGACAAGGCAATCCTCAGCATCACACTGGGGAATTTAATTAGTATTAAATATAAAAGGTAGAGGCAAATTAATTATATTCAAAGGGAGGTTGAAAATATTGGAACCATTTTAAATGGGGGTTGTTTTACAAATGGATATGCAGAAAATAAATTGAACATGGTTATCTTCCTTCTGCCCATTTAAATAGAAAATTTAAAGGCAGTAAATTTAAAAGTGACAGAAATCACTTCTTTTATAAGACCTGGGGAACTCACTACCACACAATATCAGAGAGACTAACAGGATTTAAAATAGGTTTAGCAATTTATAATTATGAAGAGTATTTGTGATAATAACTGAAGGAAGAATGTCCTTCAGACTGAGGTCATACCACAAGCTAATGTAGCTTAAGTGGAAACTTCATTTAATTCAAGTTAATCTTTAACTGCTATTCCTGTATTCCCTGACCTTTTCACGGAAGCATCTGACATTGCCCAGTGTTGATCAACAACAGGAATGTGTATGCTCACAGCACAGATTTCAGTAAAACACTCTTAACTTTGATTGTAAGAAATAGCCACCAAGAAAAGGATCAATCTCTTTTTGTTTGTTTTTCTTAAATCTGTGATTTGACAGTGCACTGTAGACAGTCAGTTTAACTTTTTCACTGATGTACTCTTCCTCTTCAGGTTGCAGAAACAATATGCACCAGCAACACTCCACCAGTCATAGAAAAATATGAGGGGAAACATAGAAAAGGCAGCATGAAAAGATGCAGAATGCAGAGAAAAGGAAGACAGATTTGCAGGAATGAATTTTTTTTGATATGCTCTTGTCAGGCTGTCCCAAATGTGATTGACTCTAAAAGCAATAGGGCAATGGAAAACATCCTTTCAGTTTTAAAATAAATACAATCCAAAACATGCAGTTAAAGAGATCTGTATCTGAACACTTTTTAAACATTCAGTTTTTAAATAATCATGTTGAAGTGGCTCCCTGGTGACATTCCTTTGTGAGTTATAGTAATGATGATCCACAATCTTCTTCGTCGAACAAAAATTATATATAATCTTTCACCAAGTATATTTGGCTACTTCTATCCGGATGGGGGTTATTCAGTGAAATCCCTACTGTGTTAGAGGGATAGTGAACAGTTGCCCCAAGTTTCCCCTGTTTTTTCAACAGATGAGCAATATTGTTTTCACTCCCCACTCCCTACAAGCAGGCCCACGAGAATCTCGAGAGATGCAACAAATTCAAGTGCAAGAACTTGAACCTTGGTCATGGCAACCGCCACTGTGAATACAAACTGAGGGATGAAACAACTGAGCACAGCTCTGCCAGAAAGGACATGGGACAGATCCTGGTAAGCTGGGCATAAGCCAGCAATGTGCCTTCACAGCCCAGAAAGCCAAATGTATCCTGGGCTGCAACGAAGGAAGAATGTACAGCAGAGTGAGGGAAGGGATTCTGCCCCTCCACTCTGTGCTGGTGAGACCTCACCTGGAGTACTGAATCCAGACATGGAGTCCTCTGTACAGGAGAAACATGGACCTGTTGGAGGACATCTAGAGAAGGGCCACAAAAATGATCCATGGAATCAAACACTTTCCCTACAGAGACAGGCTGAGAGTTGGGGCTGTTCAGCCTGGAGAAGGCTGCGAGTGACCTGATAGCTGTTTGTCAATAACAAACGGGAGCTACAGAAAAGAAGAGGACAGACTTTTAGCAGGCTCTGTGGTGACAGAACATGGGGAAATGGTTTCAAACTAAAAGACTGGAGATTTAGGTTAGATATACAGAAAAAGTCTGTCATAGTGAGGCTGCTGAGGCACTGAAACAGGTTATCCAGTGATGTGGTGGATGTCTGTCCTTGGAGACATTCGGGGTCAGGCTGGATGAGGCTCTGAGCATCTGATCTCGCTGTAGATGTCCCTATTCATTGTGGAGGAGTTGGACTAGATGACCTTTAAAGGTTCCTTCCAACCTAATCTATTCTATGATTCTATGCAAATGTTCCTTTACTAACATTATATTACATTAAAATGTTCAAATGCACCTTCAGGCAAACTTTTCATTATCATCACAGACTGATAATCCATTATGTTTTGCTAATGACTGGAAGTTTGCATAATACACTTGGATTCTTGGAAATATAGTGAAACAAAACTACCAAGTTAGTATTATTAGCATCATCAAATGTTTCCAAAGCCACTTCAGCTATCACTACTAACATATCCATAAACTGTTTACAGTAAGTCTAGAAATTTGTATGTGCACATTTATTTTCTCCTCTACAATGCTCCTCCAAAGCAAGAATTGTTAAGTGTATATATATATATATATATATATATTTATTTATTTATAATGGCAAACTAAGCTTTTCAGAAATCCAGCAGTGGAACTCATGAAGATGGGTATTCATGTTTTTGAAACAGCTCGCCAGAAAACGACGTGGCTGATTTCAAGATGTTACAGCTGCTTTTTCTTACTGACACTTTAACTTCCTGATAAATAACACATTTTTTTACTTAAGTAAGCGTATTTCAGTCTATTTGAAAAAAAAAATAAATCACATATTGACTCTGATTTGAAAGTTAAATAAGAAAATTAAACTCTTGGGAAGGCAAGTCTCATGCAGATTAGGATACTTTTAACCAAACATACTGTTTACTAGCAAACCCTCTGAGTTTGATTTATTACATACTGAACGGCTTTGTAGGATTTGATTGGGAAATCCAGTGACAGTCAATAAACAGCGTACACACACATCTTGCCCCTGCACAAGTAGTCCAGGTTATATATTTAAATGTAAGAGCTCATTAACTTAGCTACATGAATCTTTAGTTAATTTTCATACACTGTTACTGAATACGGGCCATCCTCATTATTTCCTGTCCATCTAGGATAACTGAACCTTCCTATTCATAAAAGCTGAATGCCATAACCTATGAATCGAAATACTCGCCTTGCATTCTATTTGTTACTATTATTTTTATTATCCTTATCATTACTATGCAAGTTCCTCTAGAAACAAGACTTTTTGTTCCGTGCCTGCAAGTTCAAACCCAAGGTGAAACTTCACACTAAAAATTATATGTGATTAAACTGGAACCTGGCAGAGACACAAACCCAACACAAAGAATTCAACTCATTAAAAAAACATCAGGCAAGCAGGTGCTCGGCAGTTCTGATATGACTGAGTCACACAGCAGATGGGGGTGAATACTAAGGGGCAGATCTTAGCTTGTGTGTATTGTCCCAGCTCTGCAGGCTTCAACAGAGCTGTCACAATTTACATCAGCAGAGATATGCCCTTGAATACTGAATACAAAAAAGCAAGTGGCCACATATTTGACTTAGAAGCAATGGTAAGAGATAAAATATTGTAACACACGGCATAAAATCACACTAAAATTTTAATACTTCATGAGGAAAATTGCTAATTCCAGATTTCCTTTTAAATTCTTATTTTTGTTTGTTGTTTTCATTTAATAACTCTCTAGTCTTGTTTGAATGTAAAAAGTAAAGTGTTTGGGTAGATGATTGTCAAAAACAATCTTCCACTCTTAACATAGATTATTAACAGATATAAGAAAGCAGTGGTGCTTTCTAAGCAAGCAGAAGGAAGAATGTCCCAGGTTCTGATGTTTTTTTGTTGGGTGTATCATGGTGCACAGGCATTTACAAAATGATTCTTTCAACCCCTCTAAAAAAGCAAAGCATAAATTTTAAATCTTCTTTCCTGCAGTTTTAAGGAGAAATCCTTATCTTCAGAAAATGTTTCCACATGTTCACGGTGTTGTATTAGCTGGAATTATCTTCTGTACTCTGAGAGAGGGCTATGGATGAAGTGTGCATGCTACCAGGATGACATTTCTCATCTTCCCAAAGTCTGAATGTTTCAGATGCTAAGTGTCAAGTCCAGTGAATTTTCCAGGCTCTGATAGTGTAACAGGCATATGGATGCAAATATTGGTCACATAACAGGCGTGTTGTGTAAAGAAAACAGGTGGCAAACAATTGTAGCTGGTCAGCAAAATGTTGTCCAGAAGGACTCACTGCAGCACTGGGCTGCATAATTCTATGAACTCTGGCTGCAGTGCATCTCCACAGCCTCACCAAAGAACCACAGAACAGTTTGGGCTGAAAGGGACCTCAAAGACCAATAAGTTCCAACCCCCCTGCCAGGGGCAGGTCTGCCATCCACCAGATCAAGCACCAGCTCTGTGCTACAGAGCTGGCCACATCCAGCATAGCTTTGAACTCCTCCAGGGATAGGGCATCTGCAGCTTCTCTGGGCAGCCTGTGCCAGCACTTCTCCACTATCTCAGTGAAAATTTTCCCCTGACATCTAATCTAAATCTCCTCTATTTCAGTTTAAACGAGGCCTCTGCCTGTGCTACGATCTCACGTCACAGATCCAGCAGCTAGATAGAATTTCCAAGTGGATGTGGTGGGACTGTGCTGAAAAAGGCTGAGAGGAAAGCTGTGGGGCAAAGAGGTGAAGGCTACGAAATGCACTACATGAAGCACACATGAGACTCAGAACATCCGAACTGGTTAACTGAGGAGAAATTCATGCCCCTGCCCAGGCTTTGCTGTACTAATTGGAGTTGGAGGGTGTCTGACAGAGAGACCCTCCTACAGCTAAATAAGACTTGTGGCTGAAACGCAATGCGCCAAGGTAAGTTTAGGTTGGACGTTAGGAAACACTTCTTTACAGAAAGGGTGGTTAAAAATTGGAACACGCTCCCCAGGGATGAGTCACCGTCCCTGGATGTGTTTAAGAGCCATTTGGATGTGGTGCTCAGATATATGATTTAGGAGAGGGTTGTTAGAGTTAGGGTACTATGGTTAGGCTGCGGTTGGACTTGATGATTCTTGAGGTCCCTTCCAACATGAGTAATTCTATGATTCTATGGTTCTGTGATTCAACTGTAAAATGCCAGCTCAAATGACTGACCTAGAAAGCCAGTAAAAGTCCTGTAATATGTCTACTTCTCTTCTCAACAGGTTAAACTGGCACTGCTCCTGATCACAATAAGCAAGAGTGTTCCAGCCAGAATAATCAAAAAGCAGATATAGCTCACAAATCACATAATGAGACTGTGCCAGCTCCTGCTCTGTGCTGACCTGCAGCAATTTTTATTTGTGCAACAATCAGAAATAAGATTTTTTAACACTACTACTATGAATGTGAACAAGGACTAAATCTGAACACAGCAGTATGCAGGATTGGAGTCACTGTTTGTGCTAACAGAACCTCTTCACACTGACTCACTGTGCTTCTTAATTAACATGACTTTGTAGGTCATCATTTTCATTTAAGGGAAATGCTTAATGAACACTCTACTTAGTTGTTCAGAAATAATTGGAGCCACTTAAAAGCACAAGAGTGCTTACAGAAATACCTGCCATGCCATGCCCCCACAGGCTGGAAACACTTGTAATTTTCCTGCAGAAGCTGGGATTTTTTTTTTCTCTATGATGAGAGAAATGAAGACAATCTGAAGCTTCAGGTATTATCTGAGAGGGCTAATTCCCCACCTCCTCCCCACGTTGTTAAGGGAAGCATTGCTTAATCAGAGATTGAAAGCATCTACACTCATTCCTCCCACACTTCCAACTAATTTTCTAGAATCACCTTAGCTTTTTTGTTGACAGAGAGTAGAATCATGATGTCACTAAGTTCAGATTAAGACAACCTTCGGCTTTCAGAGAGAGTTTTCTTTCAACCACCAAGCCTTAGAAATGCCATATGAACTGTCATTTAGGTGCAGGATCTGCCAGAGGTCTCGAATAACACATGTGCCAATGACTCAATATTGTCTGGAATTTCATTGGCAACATCACTCCTCATGCTCAGCTTGATTTTCCCATCCTTACTTACAGAATATATCAGTAATTTTTGATCTATCTTGAGCTCATTACAGTCCCCAGCTACACTGTCTGGCCATTGCTCTTCTGGGTAACAACCCTGATAAGAAAAGACCTGAGCAGCTGAAGACAGGTAACCATGCTTCCCAATTTACACAGTCCTTGCTATGAGGAATCCCAAGGCCAGAGGGTGGTCTGCCTTTAGTGATTTTTTCTGTGGGAGCTCTTCAAGGCAAGGAACACCTGTAGCCACAGGCAACACACAGTCTGTACATAGAAATGTGAGGAGTAATGTCCAACAGGGAAGGCTGGCCTGCATGTTTTTACTCACTCTTTTATTCACGAGATCTCCTATTTTTGCCCATAATAAGCCATTCCATATAGAATTTTCCATCTTATTCTCACGTGTAATTTAATGTTCATCTGTTTACAAACACGAACAACCTGGAACCCTTCATCACAGCCATAAACTGCGAGAGGAGTCAGGAAAGCCCTGCTCTAACCAGTGGCATCTTCCCTTTCTCCTTTTCCCTGCAGTTAATTCTGTCATCAAATGCACCACATTCCTCAGGTCCCTCTACCCCACCAGATCTGTTCTGTGCTTGTTCCTATCTCTGATCTCATCTTTTCTTCTCCTGCTGTTCCTAAATTATTGAAGAGGACATATGAAGCAACAAAATCACCATTTTGGATTCCTCTGAGAACAGGGACCTTTCCTTAAACTGTTCCTCGCAAGTGAGCAAGTAGGAAGACAGGTCTACACTCACTGGGTGACAAATTTTCCCCTTTCAAGCAATACTAAAAATATTCCTGTTGAGACAGCTCAACAAGACATGTACATTTCCCAATATGCAAAATGGAAATGTGTTGGCATCCTCTACCCCATGTATGATGTTGATCATTCCTCATCATCTCAGCTACCAGATTCAGACAGGGTGTTTTGTTCCCTCTTTATTCCAATATCATACTATGGCTGAGATATAAACATGTTACTTGCTGTATATAATGCTCTATTCTTCATATTGCCACAAATCACAGATAAAGTCATGCTAGTAGTCTCTACTGGAATTGTGTGATTGAAATCAGATTACCAGTGGAGATCAAGTATGCTACCCTCAAATGGTTCTAAAATGGCTCCACCACATCAATTACTGATAGTTGTTATGGTACTCTATCTCCTGTGTTCATATGGACTGAGTGCAGTGCCTTATTTATATTATAACTTTGAATGGAACAGTAGTTACAGCTCCCACACGGAATTAATGACACAAGTCTCATTTATTAAGAGAAAATAAGTAAGTTATCACCAAAGAATGAAATTACTATGTTCCCTAAGTAAACACTCCTGCATGTTATATTGGTGTGTACTTACATCAGTTGAAAGCTAGACATTATATGCAATTCAAACTCAAAATTTATTTCACTTCTTTATAAGCCAATCTGACAAAAAAAAAAAAAAAAAAAAAAAAGAAAAAAAGAAAAAGAAAAAAATGATAATTACTTTTCAATAGTCTAGTAAATGATGAACAAGACTGTAAAGGAACTATCTGATGCATCATGAACAGCACCCTGACCAATTAAAATCTACATCACTGAGATGCAGACTTTCATGTTATGGAATAACTTCAGTGGGTTTCTATCAAAGGTTGTCTCAATAGGAATTTGATGAAACAAAGAGACAAAGATCTGATGAAGATAGACAGAGAGATATGAACATTCAGTGCCAAGATAGGTATTTGTAACATCAAAAACAAGAAATATTAATTAGATTTCAATGATAAAGTTTCAGCATTTCTGCAGCCTTACATAGGTTGAATCTCAATGTCAAATTTCATATCTCACATCATCTTCTTTTTCACTTGCAGTCTTCTGATGCAATCAGAAGAACCTTTCAAACATGGTGATTTCTCTTAAAATCCCCCTCCCAGCTGGTCAGTGAGGAACACATTAGGTCAGGGTTGGAGAATTTGGGCCTGTTGAACCGTGGACACATTTTCAGGTAGCATGTGACGTTGCTCTGTGGCTCAGCATCTTTCACAGAACCATAGAATGGTTTGGGTTGAAAGGGACTTTTAAGATCATCTAGTTCCAACCCCTCAGCTATAGGCAGGGACACCTCCCACTAGATCAGGTTGCTCAGAGCCTCATCCAGCCTGGTTTTGAATGTCTCCAGGGTGGGGGTATCCACAGCCTCTCTGGGTAACCTGTTCCAGTGTCTCACCATCCTCACAGTAAAGAATTTATTTTTAATATCTAGTCTAAATCTGCCCTCTTCCATTTTAAGGCCATTTCGTCTTGTCCTATTGCTACATGCCCTTACAAAAAAACCCAGCTTTCCTGTAGGCCCCCTTCAGGTACTGGAGGGCTACTATAAGGTCCCCCTCATAGCCTTCTCTTCTTCACGCTGAATAGCCCCAACTCTCTCAGCCTGTCCCCAAAAGGGAGGTGCTCCAGCCCTCTGATCATCTTTGTGGCCCTCCTCTGGATGCACTCCAACAGCTCCATGTCATTCTGCTGGGAGCCCAGAACCAGAAGCAGTACTCCAGGTGGGGTCTCAAGAGAGCAGAGTAGAGGGGCAGAGTCACCTCCCTCATCCTGCTGGCTATGCAACCCAGGATATAGTTGGCTTTCTAAGCTGCAGGTGCACATTGTTGGCTTGTACTGAATCTTTCATCATCTGACATCCCCAAATCCTTATCCTCAAGGCTGTTTTCAAAACATTCTCTGCCCAGCCTGTATTTGTACTTGGGATTTCCCCAACCCAGGTGCAGGAACTTGAACTTCACCTTGTTGAACTTCACAAGGTTGGCATGGACCCAACTTTCAAGCCTGTCCAGGTCTGTCTGGATGCCATCTTTTCCCTCTAGTACGTCAGTGGCACCACTCAGCTTGAATGCTGAGGGTGCATTCAATCCCACTGTCCACGTTGCTTATGAAGACAGTAAATAGTCCCAGCAGTGATCCCCAAGGAATGCCACTTGTCACTGGTCTTCACTTGGACACTGAGCTGTAAACCACAATTCTCTGAGTCCGATCATCCAGCCAATTCCTTATCCAGAGTGTGGTCTACCCATCAAGCCCATTTTTCTTTCATTTGATGATCAGCATGTCATGTAGGACAGTGTCAAATGCTTTGCACAAGTCCAGTTGGATGATGTCAGTTGCTCTTCCTTTATCCACCGACAGTGTAACTCCATCATAGAAGGACACCAAGTTTGTCAGGCATGATTTGCACTTGGTTAAGCCATGTTGGTTACCACCAATCACCTTATACTTATTTTCCATGTGCCTTAGTGGGACCTTCAAGAGGATCTGCTCCATGATCTTGCCATGTAGATGTGAGACTGACTGGCTTGTAGTTACCTGGATCTTCTTTCTTTCCCTTTTTGAAAATTGGGATTATGTTTTCCTCCCCTCTTCCAGCCAGTGGGAACTTCACCAGACCTTTCAAATACGATAGCGGCTTGGCAACTTCATTCACCAGTTGCCCTAGAACCTGTGGATGACTTTTGTCAGGTCCCATGAACTTGAGTCCCTTCAAGTTGTTTAGATGGTCCCAAACCTGATCTTCATTTACAGCAGGCAGGTCTTCCTTCTCCCAGTTCTTACTTTTGCTTTCTGTAACTTTGATGGTGCAGCTAGAGTGCTTGACAGTGAAGACTGAAGCAAAGATGTCATTGAGCACTCCAGCTTTCTCTGTATTCCTTGTGATCGGCTCATGAGATTACACACCAGAAATGTCTTTCTTTCAAGGAATATTACTTATATTCTTATTATATATACTTATTATATAAGTAATATTATAACTGAAAATGTAAAGAAACTTAGCAGAAGAATTAATTGTGAACTTGTGTTCAGTTTGACCTTGAGTTCAAGGCACCATAGTCAATGCAATCCTTATGTTCCTGTATCCAGCCTCACTCCACTAAGCACTCTTGTTGGCAGTATCATTTTCTTCTGTGTTCTTGGCAGTCAGACATAATTTTGCTCTCCTTTCTCGTTCAGATATGCTTTCAAAAGTGACATGACTCTCCTGCAGGGTACTGGATTTCTAGATGGTAGATAATAATGGAAGTTTCAGTGAGATCTAGGTGGGGAAGATTATTAATGTATTAGAGGAGCAACGTGAGGCCCCAGGACTGTCTTCCCCAGGGACAAAGAGATGAGAGCAAACTTTTCTGTTATAAAAGTTCACAAACTTTGTAGGAATTCCTCCTTTTGGCAGATAACGAGAACCGTACATTCCATAATACTGCTTTCAGAGAAAACCAGTCATAGAATCATAGAATGGCCTGGATTTAAAAAGACCTCAAAGATCATTGAGTTTCAACCCCCCTGCTATGTGCAGGATCGCCAACCACCAGACCAGGCTGCCCAGAGACACATCCAGCCTGTCCTTGAATGCCTCCACGGACGGGGGCATCCACAGCCTCCTTGGGCAACCTGTTCCAGTGCTTCGCCACCCTCTGTGTGAAAAACTTCTTCCTAATATCTAACCTAAACCTCCCCTTGTCTCAGTTTAGACCATCTCCCCTTGTTCTATCACAATCCACCCTTGTAAACAGTCATTCCCCCTCCTGTTCATATGCTCCCTTCAAGTACTGGAAGATCAGAATGAGGTCTCCCTGGAGCCTTCTCTTCTCCAAGCTAAACAATCCCACTTCCCTCCACCTTTGCTCATAGGAGAGGTGCTCCAGCTCTCTGATCATCTTAGTGGCCCTCCTCTGCACCCGCTCCAAGAGCTCCACATCCTTCCTATACTGGGGGTTCCAGGCCTGGACACAGTACTCCAGATGGGGCCTCACAAGAGCCTCTCTGTCCCTGCTGGCCACCCCTCTTTTAATGCAGCCCAGAACACAGTTGGCCTTCTGGCCTGCAAGCGCACACTGCTGGCTCATGTCCAACTTCTCATTCACCAGGACCCACAAGTCCTTCTCCGCAGGGCTGCTCTCAAAGAGATCTTCCCCCAGTTTGTATAAATACCTGGGATTGCCCCAACCCAATTGCAGCACCCTGCACTTGGCCTTACTGAACCTCATTAGGTGTTCATGGAGCTATTTCTCCAGTCTGTCCAGGCCCCTCTGGATGGCTTCCCCTCCTTCCAGTTCATCGAATCCACTGCTCAGCTTAGTGTCATCTACAAACTTGCTGAGATGTCCTCAATGACATCTATGTTGTTGATGAAGATGTCCTCTGTTTTTCTTATATACAGTCCTTTGTTTGTGTTATAAAGTAAGGCAATTTTTAGAGCAACAATATGTCTTGCCCTAAAAATCTAACAGTTCCATGGGAAAGATTAGAGACAGCTAACCCCTGTCTGCAAATCTGGAATAAAAATTGATCATTAGAGAAACAACTTCTGGTTACGGTCTATTCAGCAGGAATAATCTGACTGATGAGCACAATTGGATAGCATGGGACAAGGGATTGGGAGAGTGGCACAGTGTGAGACAGGGAAGTGTAGGGAATGTGATACTTGTAACTCTTTTTACAGCACTTGCTAGATATGTATAGAGCAAAGTATAAAGTAACCTTTTCTGTTATTTTACAATTTTTCTAAGTTTGTTTTGTGGGCTATCAACTGCCAATAGATTAAAAGGTTACATAACTAGCTCCCATTCTCCGTTTCAATATATGGAGTGTTTCTAATGGAGCTTTGATAAAACTGTAAATGAGGAATTGGAGGCATTCTTTCACAAGCTCTATTTATGAAATCTTGGCTGACACTTTCTCAAAGGATAAAATGCAACCCAATGACCATGGAGACTTGACCCTGCCTGGGTTGGAAATCAGCGGAGACTCTCTGGAGTTGGGGGCAGTCCCAGGCGCACCCAATTAAAATTCATCCACATCTCTGAAGGGAAAGCTGACATGAACTTAGCTCTGTGGGGAATTATCCTCTCTTGGGATATTGTGTCCTCAATTCTAGGGCTCAGAAAAATAATTCTGAAGAATAAATGCTGAGTTTCCAATATACCAGAAACTTGCTAAGCACGACACAAGCGTGACTAATTTTACACTATCAAAATCAGTCCTTCAGAACATCATACAAGTTGTCCAACACACATCAGACAGCCTATCAATGAGTAATGACAGCTTGGAGGAAAACAATCTGAAGATTTAGGCCATAACACTGCTTATTGTTTTGTTTTGTTTTGTTGTTTTTTATTTTTTTCTCTTGCAGTTTTTATTTTGACATTGACAAAAAATTTGGGAAAAAAAACAGAACTGATTTTGTCTAGCAATTACCTATTTCAATATAAAGTTTTTGAGTTTTTGCTTTATTTAAATAGTACATTCATCTAGGATAATTCATTTGCTTCTATGTATTACTACTTATTCTTATGTAAGACTGAAAATGGAAACAGCTGACATACTAAGGAAAAATACAAATAAAAGCACCTCAGTTCTATGACAAACTGCGTTAAAGTTATTTGTAAAACAGAAAGAGATGGAATGCACACTATCTGAGAAACTGCACCTCAGCTTCTAGAACATAATTTTGGTGAGAATTTTGGCTTTGAAGCCCTGACAGGCTGACTAGAAGTTTAAATAACTTAATATTATCTTTCAACACAATTTCAGGTGTGAAAGTTTTGTTAAATGTTAAAGAAAAGAGTAGCTTTGTCCAAAACTTAGAGGTCAATTAGTGCATAGTATATGGTGCTCCTTTTAAAGTACCTTGAAATGTTTGGTTGCTGCTTTTCATGATGAGCACAATTTTTTGTCAGTAATATAAGTGAAAAATATTTAAGAGAAAATGCTTGAGAAGTGCAGAGGTCACATGCAGGCTCACCTGGTACCTGCAGATTCAGGATCAGGATGGGTGCTCCTGGCCCCAACACTGCAATTCCTGGGACTGCACTCAGCCCCTTCTCAATAAACAAAGCGCTCCCTCAACGTGGAAAGTGAAACTAAAATGTTTTTTTAGAATAACAGTTTTTGGAAAGATATTTTTAGAAGATATTCTCAAGACTTCTAATTTTCATTAAATTCACCATCAACACAGGAGAAAAAAAAAAAAGAGGTTATAGATATAAAGCAGTACCAAAGGTGTACAATGCTGAAATGAGAATGAAAGTTAAAATATTGTATGCCCCAAAGCTTCAGCCTTTAACTGAACTCCCTTTCTAAACCCTGGACACATGGTACAGCCATAGGAAAGAGTTTTACTGACCTCATGGAGGGTATGAGAAAACTCTAAACACGTTAGAAATACATTATGGAAATCTCGTCTTTATTGAAAACACAGAAGTTTTATATTAACCTCTAACACCTCTAGGTTGTTTTCTTCTCTTTTTTTTTCTGTTTTACAAAACATATTTGTTGCAGCTCATACAAATACAATTATATAAAAGGAACGTTCCTATCACAGCTAAGCTGACATGAAAATTGTCTCTGCTGCTTTCAAAAAAAACCAACAAAAATATTCTTTTTCAAGAGCATGATGCTACCAAACAGCAGGGAGCTTTTCCTGACCTCCTGCACCTGCAATTCTGACTTTTGAAAGATGGAAATAGGTTTTCTTTTTTTAAACATATAAAATACTACTAGAGTGCTGTTTGTTCTATAGCTTGTAGGCTTAGTAGAGCAAAAGAAATCAGAGCTTTAGCCAAATGGTAGGGAAGACCTCTCTCATGAGATTATAAAATCAATCACCTACTGTTTACTACGCACTGACAGAGCCTCTTGCTGTGGCTAAGTCACAGAGACTGTTAAAACAATAAACATTGCTCAAAGTCTTATATGCTTTGCTGAGTGGATTCAGCTGCCCCCTGACACACAAGTACCTCTCTCACAGGCATATAGTTGAGCTAACAGTATTTCAGACTGGGGTGGGAAAGGCATGTAGGGAGGATAAAAAAAGGTCCAGAAATGCAAACATGCACCATTACAGCAGAGCACTGCTTTCCTCAGGTATTTCAAATTCACTCCTTGGAGTCTGGAGTAACCACAATCAAACACACAGCAAGAGACAGTAATGTTCCTTGTTCAGTTATCCCAATGTCTTTGGAGCAAGTCCTGAAGAAACACATATCTTCAGTGAAAAACTGGAGTGCTGAGGACAGTTCCTGGAGGTGTTCAAGAAACGTGGAGATGTGGCACATGGGGAGGATGGGTTAACGCTAGTTGGACTAGATGATCTTTGTGGTCTTTTCCAACTTCAGTCAATCATTTTGTGATTCTGTGATTATAAGACCATTTTCACTGTTTCAGACTGTGTTCTGGACAGCTTTTGAGCACACTAGCATACTCTTATCCTTATGTTAAATTCTATGGGATACGTAAAGGACAGTCTCACATCCCTTTGACAATTTCAGGATCAAGTATCCCCCGCATCAAGACAAGCAGTTGGACTACATAAGCATGAAAAATGTGTCCTCTAGACATGACAACGGCACCCTGCACGGAGGTTAGAGATTTCCCATTTGTCTTATTTGTATGGCAAGGCTAGAGACCATAGTCTGAAATACTGCTACAGATACAGATACAGATACCTACAGATGAAGAAATAGCTTTACACTCCCCTAATTCATCATGCATATATGTCATAACATACTTGTTTCTTTTCCACACCCCATTTAAACAGAAATTTAACAAAAAAAATGTGTCGGAGGGGATTTCACTCTTAGTTTTATTTTCACTGTTGGGAATAGTTAATCGGTAACATTTCCTCAAAGGTAAGAGGTATATGGTGCTACTATGGGTATAGATGTCCACCTGGAATTCAGATTGTTATAGGAAAAAATGGTTTCTGTTGTTGCATTTACTCAGTGGAATAACTAATAATGCAGAATTGTTGGCAAATATGACTCAGTGTAAGTCGTATCTTTTATTTGCTCTCTTATCTAATCTCCTAAACAACAAGTTTGGGTAACACATTACCATTATCATTTGTGAAATATACTAATATTTACTTAGATTTATTTTGAATGAAGCAATATCCAAATAATGCAATTTCACATAAATGAACATCAGAGCTATTGCATTTGTTGGCTCATTAGAACATACTCATTAAACTGAGGAAAGCATTAATAAATATTGCAGAACTCAGTACAGAATGTTCACCAAAGTAGAAAAGCAAAGTGCTTATACTTATGCTATGATAGCATACCACATACTGTTTACAGTCACAATGAAGAACAACACAGGATTTATTTTCCATTTTCGGTTATTTGTTTCTCATGGAAGATAATACCTCCAATATTTTTAACAAATACTTTCTTATTTATCAGTTGTGCTCCTATAATGAATTATTCTGCAAGAAGTCTAGTATATGCACAAAATCTATTAGCTCAGAGCTATCCAAATCAAAAGTCAGATGAAAAATTTTCTGGTTCTGATGTTCACGTACAGAACAGTCATAACTAATGCTAGGCACAAATACCAACTGAATTTTGTTTAGTGGTGATGGACAACTAACCTAGGAACATCAGTTACTGAATGTCTCATGCCTAGGCACGGAGAGCTAGATCCAAAAAAGCAGAAATAAAACAAAACAAAACAAAAAAGGGAGTTAGAGCTACAGTACATAGTACTGAGTGAAGAGTGCTTAGAGCAGAATGCATAATGTGATTTAAACACATGGTATTATCAATATCTCCTTACTCTGTGTTCAGTGGAATGTCCAAGGTGCCTGCTGCAGAGAGAAAATCCAGCCACCACAAACTACAGGCTATCTGTTTTCTCTATACATCTAGGGCAGGTAAGCTCTAGCAGTATCTGACAAACTGAACTTCCACAGAGAATTAAACCACGAAACCAAAAAAAGAATTTATTCTGTCACTCTCAATTGGACATCAAAATGTCAAAAAAATATACTGCTTTCCCATCTCAGAAAAAGGTGGTTGAAATGAGAATGATAATACATTTTGAATAAAATCATCATTTTCACTGGAAATATCAGGAACAAAAATTAAGCTGATCAATGTATTACTTTGGTTATAGAATAGCTGTATTTTAACCTCAAAAAACCATCCAGAGAAAAGCAGGAAATCTTTGTTGTTGATATCATTCTTTTATTGGAACCAAAATATTTCCTTCACAGAGAATCAGATTTATCTCCTGTTTGGTATACATAAACTAGATTAATGTTTCGCATCTGTTTTCATGTCATTACTTAAGTATTTTTTCTTTTACTTAATTAAATCTCCTTTTTTTTCATTGCTGAGTACTAACAAAATAAAAATCAATGATACATTTAAAAAAAAACCCTCTTTCAAATTATTTGTTGAATTATTACCACTTTTTTTGGTAGATCAATATCATTTTTTCCCCTCTAAATCAAACCAACTCCATAGAAGAAATGGTAAGATGAATACTTCAAGCTCCTAGAAGTTCCTGAGCATTCTTTGCTTAGCCATCAATGCTCACCATCCTTTAACAGGCAGAATTGCTGAACTGACCTACAGAAAAATAAACAAGAGCATTCTAATCCAGTGGCTGACAAGTCATGAAGATGATGGGATTTCTTCTAGTTTGCAGGTTCTGTGCAGACTTCAAATTTCAGTGACTCCTTCAAATTTAAATGAATTCTTGAAGAATCACAGTGGGAAGTCTACTTTAATTTATTTAAACTGGAGAAAATCCTTCAATTTCTGTGCTCTGAAATTTCTTTTAGAAAGTATTAACAGTTAATCTAAAGAAGAAAAGAGGGCTTTTAAACTAATAAGCTGTCCTTTTTACTATTCGTGCCTGTCACCTTGCCCTAGCACTATGGATCTTGGCCTTTCCCTTAGGACTTAGCAGCTTGATTAGATTTGGGGTTCTGAGACTTCAGAAGAGAAGGACATATATCATTTCCAGTCAGCCTACACAACATGCAGTGTAATGTTAACAGAGCTGAATGTGAAAATGTATCCACACTCTGTTTAACATCGGCGTCACAGAGGAGTAGATTAATATTTTAAACAGAAAAGAACAGAAAGAGTGGTAAGACAGAGAAAGCTGATTTTAGACACAATGTTAGCTTCCTTATTTTTAAAGAACTGCAGCACTAGTATTAAGAAATGCTGTGTGTAATTCTTTACTATTCTTTTTATTAAGGACTGCATTTGATTTACCCAAGTGAAAGAATATATAAAAAAATTTTAAGGGGTCCCTTATACTCATCAAGGCTTCGTAGATGAAGATACAGATGTAAGGAGAAATGTAAGAAGTTACGATTCTAAGTATCAGAAATCTTCAAAGAAGTATAAAGATCACCTAGTTTCAGGAAATCAAGTGGAAGAAATAAAAACAAATTATTCATGAGCATAATTTTTTCCTAAATCTCACAGCCGGAATCTTCATTTACCACATGCAATCATGATACGGGCAATACATTCGGGGGTAAAAGAGACACAAGTCATATGCTTCCAATGCTCGCCTTTCTATCTGCAAGGAGCTCATGTTTGCACCTCATATAGTGACAATAGCTATTAGAAGCCAAGTATGGACATCGTAAGTGTTGGTGACTGTGAAGTATAGAGTACTAACTGTTCTGATTTTTAGAAGAAGTTGTTATATACTGATGTAATCTTGCTGGATGAAGTCTTTGTTTAACTCTCACGGGTAAAAAGAAGAGGGTACACATCTCCCTGGAAAAGTCAGCTTTCAGTTGTTCATACCTGTCAGTAGTAGATGATGGAGGTTAACTCCTCAAGTGATGCTATCAGTGTTGTTTTTTTTTAATAGATCACATATACATATACGACAATCTCATGATAGTTCCACATATAAAGTGAACATAAATGGTATACTAGGACTCTGCTTAAAAAAGAGGGAGATAAAATATATAGCCATGAGTTTTTTTCCCGGTTGTCTAGAGATGTGGGGTGAGGGACACTTCAGATGAGTTTTACATTTATTTCTTGTCACTGAATTCTCTGCCATTTTGGAAAAGGAGGAATGTTAATGCCAGCAGTTAGCAATTCTTCATGCAACAGTTAGTGCCTAGGTCTACTTGTCTGCTCTTGAGACACTGCTGTGATAGAGACAAAGATAATCTATCAGTACAAATCTTTTCCCCCTTCTTCTTTACTGTTTCACTAGGAGGAGCATGGTCATGCTCTGAGGTGCTCAGATTTTGTGCCTAAGAGTTTGCAATCCAATAACAGCAATAGACAGCAAGACACATGTGGCAAACCTCTCACTCCATTCACAGTGGTGGCAGTAGTAAAAGGGAAAAAGATTAGCTGAGCGATTCTATGATTCTATGATTCTATGAAGTGAAGCAAGGAACTAGGTACTTTACCTATGACCAAAACTCTATTTTGTTAACCTAGTGATTTCACTGCCTGAAAGCATTCATGGGAACACTTATACGTCTTGCCTCGTTTCCTGGTACAGTGTAGTCAGCTTTAAAACCACCCACTTTAAAAATATGTTCCCTTCTCAGTTGCCACTAAACATCCAGAATTACAGTAGTCATCATAATAAGAGGAACAAAAAAAGTTCCTTTTCACTAGTTCTTTAAGTGAATGTTTACAAAAGAGACAACTTCCCAAACCAACTTCTAAGCTTTCACTATTGTTCTCTGCTTATCTGGATTCTCTTCTTTGCTTTGGACAGTCCTCTCCATCTTTGTTTTAGCTAACTCTCCATCTCATTTTCCTTCATTCCATTTTCTTCAATTTTATTTTACTTAGCAGTGGGATATCGTGTACAAGGAAATATATCTTAGATTTACTGGTTATCACTCATGTCATATGTTTTACCATCAGAATTCCTTGATATTCACTGAGATAAGGGTCAGGGAGAGAAACCCACTATACTATCAGTCATATGACTTTCTTTCCAGTCTGCATTTAGAAAGCAAACAGGACTTATTTAAAATGCCAAAAAAGTCTATGGATGCTATTTCCCATGAAAGTGCAATGTGTCAGTTCATGTTAGATTCAAGCTGACAAAAGAGAGCAGGGATGGGCTCATGTGCATCCAGTGAGGCTAGGTGAGATGAACAATGTGTGTCTATTAGAGGCATAATGGAAACTCTCAATAAGCACCTGAGTTTCCAAGACAAGAACAAGTATTCATGTATTTTTCTTGGGAAATACTGAATTTGGTGGAAGTAAATCTGCAACAGTAATTCCCTCTTTTCAGTCTAGGAGGAATAGCAATGTCTAGGAAATTAATAGATGTGGATTTTGAAGAACTAAGAAAAAATAACATTTAAAGAGAAATGGGTTCTAAATGTAACCATAGTAAAGCTAATTTCTGTAGTTCACAGGAAAAAAAAAAAGAGTGCAAAGTACAGGAGTGCTCTATTTGTAGTAAGGAAAAATCTATGCTGGAGTGCACTGCAGCTGAATTATATGGAAATTTTACTGAGGATTTCAGCAGGAGCATAGCAACTCTTTCTCTGGAATTCTGCCAGGCCCCAGAAGATATTCGGTGTCTCAAAGACTCAACAAGGTGAGGGGTGACAGTTATGGGAGCACAGTTACAGAATCTTAAGTAAGTGGGATCAGTCCCCATTTGTGTCATCAAAAGGAATGATCACATCTCAAAAGAAACTTCCTTGCTATGCCTTGTTCAAAGCATAAAAGCTGTCAGTATTATGGCATGCCAATAACACAGTGAAAAAGCTGATAGAAAAAGAACAAAAGTGAATGAGAAAGCATGTCCATACTTCCTGAAGATGGCACTTGATGCTATTTCAACAACAACAGAAAAAAAACTGAAGTTTCCATTTGTTTAAAAAGATAAGAATCATAGAAATGAATGATGAGGTAGTCCTAGTAATCAATGAAATAGGTCTTTGTCCCCAGCTTAAGTTTTAGTCTATCTACCCTTGAATGAGCTTGCAATAGAAACCCACCAAACTGTGCATCCAATCAGCAGTCCCTCCTGAGGGTGTCCGCATAACAAAACTCCTCTCATCGACATCCCCTCTAACGGGTGCAGCTTGTGAGACCTTTCTAGACTCAGACAACACAGCAAGTCCAGCCTTTGGGTTAATTATGTGTCCCCAAATCATTCATATCTGACTTTTATGCAATTACCCTTTTTTCAGGGATTTAGGAAGTCATGAAAGTTGGGAGAACTGTGATACAAAGTTATGAACGCGTTTATGTATTGCATTCTGATTTTAATTTCTTGTCCTAGATTAAATGAAATAGCTGTTTTCATCTTTCATACACCTCACTTTGTACTATCTTAAAAGACATCTAGACTCTCACTGGATATTTTAACTTCAATTTTTATAAACTGAAGTAGATAGAATAAACAGCATGGCTTCTTCTTTCCTGTATTTGAAATGCAGTACTCCTACCTGGCTTAGAGTAACTGAGGTGAAAGGACATGACACATGTTGTTTTGGATTGCCTTCATTCTAATCCCAGAGGCAAATTGTTCATAAATAATATCTGAGATTAATACAACAATGTGACTATCTATACAAATATTTAATCACCTACCAATTTAACCACTGAAAAGTGGTAGTTTAACTGCCACTACTTTGGCACTGTTGGAGACTTTCCCTTGGAAGTCATATATTCATTAGACCTTAATACAGAGATATAATTAATGGAAAACTGTCACATCTGCTTTATCTGGTGATTCACTAGAAGATGTCTGAAAAATAAAATCTATTGCAAAAGTGCCAGCTGCAAATGGCAAACTGGAAAAATGACATGCTAAATTATTAAATAAAAATGATTGACTTGCCTTGTACATAATATGCATTCAGATGAATCTTATGCTACTGAATTAATGTTCATTGTGATAAGGAAGCTGGTACACATATTTAAATCTTCAAAACTCTTCATACTTTTCCATCACAGTGTTAAAGCACAGGTCTATGCTGCAAGTCTAGGTCAGAAGAGACAAATCACCCACTGTCTATCACTTAATATAATCCTTTGCTTATTCCAGGATGCTCAGTATCTGTATCTGATAAAGTCCTTTCTCTCTGGAAAGTGAAGCCCTGCCTAACTTTGGGACGGTCTGAACTATACTCAAAGGCATTTCATGGAGAATATATCACTGGGCATTGTTGGTGATGCATATATAAAGCATCATTAGATGTTTGCTTTTGTATCAGCTTCAGAGGTGACTATGCTGCGTGACAGCTTCACCTATATATGTGCAAAATCAAACAAATTGATAATGTCACTCTTCATTTAGGAACAAGAACAGGATCACACTATCAGGAATAGGTGAATAACAGTTTAGAAGGTGGCTTATTGTTACTTTTCAACCAGCTAAGTAAGACAACGTAGTAGAAACATACAATATGACAATGCATGACTTAAAGTCAATTTTCAGTGCCAAAATATAAAACTAACCTGTTCTAATCTTACACTAGATTGATCTTACACTAGATAGTGTACTTCTCCAGCTGAGAGGATATTACTAGAAACTGATCACTTAATAAGTATCCCCAGTATGACAATTATGAAATTAAAATTGCTGAATAGTGGAATTTGTGGAATCACAAAGTTTCTACGGCTGAGTCACCCCAACGTCTCTGTCTAATAATGTCTGCACAATGCATTTGGCTGTGAAGTCATAGGAGAATGTGTGGGCTCAGACCATACCTTGGGCTATGAAGACTTGAAGTGCTTAAGAGGACTGAGCTCAAAGTAGGACTAGATGGTTGGCAGTAGCCTGAAGGCTATGAGTACCTACATGGAGACAGAAGAGTAGACCTGTCCAGTGAAAGATGGTGGTGCTACAGAATTAAACTGAGAGAAACAGATTAAAGGTTTTTTTGTTTGTTTGTTTGTTTTTTAAGTGGGAAGAGTAGAATATTGAAATTAGAACAGTTAGCTTGATGAACTAGTACATCATTGTTAATTTTAGACAACTCAAAGCCAAACAATTTTCTTGAGACTATAGAATTAGGAGCAAGCAGTGCTAAGATCACCCTTTAGGTTTTTCTCTAGTCCATTGAGTGGAAGTCCAGTCCACCATATAAGCCAGACACTGAGCATGCAGCCTCCTCCTACACAGAAGGGCTTTATAATTGTATTTCTGGTGAAGACAGCCAAGTCTGCTGAAGGCACCATTTCTGGTGAAGGAGGAGCTTGAAGAGAAAAACAACTGGATCTAGGGGATAAAGTAAGGGCTGGGAGATTAGTACAATTTACATACAAACAGAAGTATGAAAGTCCTTGCAAAATGCAGTATAGGCTTTGGGCTCCTTCTCACATGGTGACACACCTGCCAAGTGGGCACATGTGAGCATTACACGTGGAACCTCACTGGTACGGGGTAGAATGTTTGAAGGAAACCCTACAGCCAGCATCAGAGCCCAGGGTATTAAAAAATGCAGAAAACATCTTGGAGTCATCCTTTTCATCCATGATAAGTAGTAACCTTTCCCGAAGAGAAAAGAAATTTAAAGACATGTCTGAGAGGGAGGTAGTGTGGTTTTGCCATGTAAAGTCAAGTGAGGATGTGAAGTTCTGATCTGACATTCTGGAAAGTCACTGTCCCTTACCTTTTGTCCTCACTGTTACACACATCGGAGCACACGGACAACCAACCCTAGTCCTGCCAGTGAAGCATGCCAGCAGAGTAAGGACACCCCAAATGGATAGACAACTGCTCCTATAACCCTGGGGCACGCTGCAAAACTAGGGGCTTTGAGTTCAAGTGAGCTCATAAGGAAGAGGGACGATAGGGAAATGCCAAGCTGAAGTACATACGCGAGGAAAAGAGGAAGTTAATAAATAAATGAAAAATATCTAGAAATCAAACAGGAAGAAATTATTGGTAAGAAAAAATGTATGAGAAAATAGGCAAGGAGCAAAATGAAAAGCAAAAGAACAAATATGTTAAGGTTAAATTGGTATAAAAGAAGTAATTAGAGCAGAATTTAGTAAACTGAACACATAAACTTCCACTTTTTCCTTCCTTTTTCATTCTGTCTGGAATTCTAATTCGCCTAGGATTTGAGGCCTTCAGTTTGCATTTTCAGTGATGCATTTCTATTAAGTTTATTTGAGATATTGTGCCATCCAAATACTAAGTAAGCACAATTGTAAAGGGCTAATAGTCTGAATGCCAGCAAACACAGAGCTGCTGATACAATGACATACTCAGATTAGCATATACCTGTTACCTGCTAATTCATCATCAGTGGTCAATCTGCAAATATTTCAGCAGCCTCCACTGAGGAAGATAAAGAACATGTTGTATAGATTTTCCTTCTCTAAACAGGGGCCTGGGAGAAGTCCATGACAGATAATCTGTGATACAGGACTGACACTGCTTACTTCTGAATTAACAGCATCTTAAAAGCCCAATAAAGAAAAAGGCAGTATCTGCAGAGCTGACATCTTTAGCAGATGCTAAGATCACTTAAAGAGTGAAGATGGAGAGAGAGGCAGAAAGGGAACAGGATGAATAAAAATGAGGTAAAGGAAGGTTATAAGACTGATAAACAGTTTACTATCTTTTGAGGTAGCCCTCTAGACAAGAGGAAAGAAAGCTGTTGTTTTTTTTTTTTTAATGTATGCTAAATAACCTCAAGAAAGACAGGTTTAAACCCCATTTCTGGAGATGTATGTAGTAAGACTTAAAGAGAAAAAATATCCTAATTAATCGATGACTAAGAGTATCTGTAGGCACATAAAACTGTTAAAACTGCAAAATCCTCTTAAAATGGCCCAAACCCAGGCTCATTAACAGCACGATGTAGTGCCCTCATTGTTCCCGTAACCTTATGATTGCAGTGACATTGTCAGAGAGTAAGCAAGGGCAGCCATAAACTTGTCCATATTGAGTAAGTTTTATGTTCTCAGTTACCATGAAGATTTACTGGTCTGAAATCTGAAGAATGTGGGTGACCCTGTCATTACTGCAGGGAAGCCCTCAGTCCCCACAGCCTGGAGCTGGGCACATCTCCCTGTGCTGAAGCAAGTGCCTGAAGTCACAGAACACTCCAGGCAAACTCAGGTCCCTCTTGAGCCAAGAAGCCCACATCTACAATCCCAGTCACGACTCCGCTAGGCAAGCCTGAGCTTTGCTTCTCTGTCACAACACTGGTGTAGTGAAGGCTAGAAGCTGAAGTGCGAAGAAGTCCATTGAAGGACAACAGAGAGGAGAGAAAAAAGGGTATTTGGGGCTAATCAGGAGGTAATTCTTGAAAGACAGCCAGGCTGGAATTGGAGCTGTGTTCCATACAGATAAAACAGGAATAGGGATTTTTAAGTACCAAATAGGAGAGCCGTGTCTTTTACATTTCAAAAATACTTGCCAGTATGACACGTGAAAAATCTATTGCTTTTTTAAATACTTTAACTGCACCCCCTCTTCAGCAGTCAGTACTTCTACTCTGGAAGAGCACCAGCACTTCTGCGCCAACTTTCAACGTGGTATATATTAAACCAATGGAGATAGGCATCTCAAGGAAATTGATTTTATAATGAAAGCAGCTCAGTGCTAACTGTAGTGGAACTCCAGAATGGCATTCCAATTGATAATAAATAACTCAATTTTCAGCCCAGTGGTGATAAAATATTTAACACTAATAATTTCAGTAGTCAGCAGGGACTAAATTTTATCTTTGTTTTGCCTTGCCTTGCCAAGTGAGGGAGCAGAAAGTAGAGAGTACTTCTCATCATTGGAATCCAGTTTAAGGGCAAAGGGTGGTACCAGACAGTACTTGTGAGCTGAACTGGGCAGGGAAGGAAGCAAAATTCCCTGAGTAACAACCACCGCAGAAGTTCCCTGCAGAATAAGCAGTCTTTAGTAAAAGAATTGCTGCAGGTCAATTTATCAATCTCTCCTGTAAACGAGAAGGTAGGAGAGTGTTCTGTGTTTCTTGGGACAATATGTTTGATACTCCCATTGAAGTTTTTTTCTTGAATTACCTCATTGAACCATCTCCAGGCTGACAAGCAACTTGAGAAGTAAACTTGAGGATTTCAGTGGACGTTTTCATGCCAGAATCTTCCATTCATAGCTAACAAGTGTAAGCTCCCTTAAGGAGTTAAATGGATATCACAATACTAAATGAAAGCTTTCTCATCACAATTAGATTTTTTCTCATGACAATTAAGTTATATTTAGCAATTCAACTACAATAATTAAAAATTTGACAGTCTATAAAATCACAATACTGTGGGGCTTAATATGTATAGCTGTGTTCCTGTAGCCATCCAAAATCTCTAGCTCACATTCAATTCTGTACAATTCTGTTTTCATTTAGTCTCAGCAGACCTTCATGATATGCCAAATAAAGAGGAAATTAAAAAAAAAAAGTTCCTTCATCCTGAAAATATTGTAAATTGCTTTTATGAACTGAAGTTCTCTATTTCTCCTTTCTCCAATAAATGGTAAACAAGCTGACACACTGATGATGCTCACCTCTGCACACACATGTGCAAGGAGCCATTTCACATTTATGTCAAGGAATTTCCTAGTATTTATTCCATTGGAAAGAGATTGCCTAGCTACAGAAAATCAGTAGATAATAAAAACATTCCAATACTTTTCATGTTTACATTCTTATCGCAGTGAATTTAAATGGTATAACAAAAGGTCTTTGAATATGAATAACTAAAGATTCCACTTTGTTATTCTTAATGTCCACCAAAGGATGCTGTTGGCTGGAAAAGTGTATTTTTATAAAACATTCTTAAATGTAAAGAAATAAAAGCATTAGCTAGATATACATCAAATTCTCTGGCTATTTTTAAATTCAAGGAATGTTGTTGCATTATGATAGTATGCAATACTAGAGAAAAATGTTATGCAGATATCCCAACTTTCCAACTCTCATGTAGGAGAATAATGCTGCAGTATTCATATTCCATGTACTGAGAATTATCTTCTTGTTTTCATGCACTACAGGAATGCACCTAAATACCTCAAAGAAATACGCCTGTCACTCTGAACTACTACATACTTTTTTGCTTTTGGATCTTAATTGGATTAGCGCACTTCCAATCTTATATTGAAAATAAGAGTCTTCCATTTTATTTTCTTCAAACAACAAGGATATGCATGTCTTTATTTAAGGTCAACATCGGAAGATAAGACATCCTTGGGGGAGTTCTCCACTGCAATGCAGAATTTTGCTAAGATCAGACAGGCTGTGCTCTTGGCCATTTGGGAATCCCTAACTGGTAATTTAGTTTACATGCTATTCAATTCATGTCTCTAATCAATGGCCTTTTTTTTTTTTTTTTTCCCCTCGGGTTAACGACAACCTTATGAGGCAGTATTTCTCTCATTCCTGCAAGAAAAACAGGTAGTCAAAGATACAAAAGCCATCGATACAAACATATCATCAAATTGTTTCTGTTTCTACAGTATTAAAAGGTGGATTCAAAAGGTGCATTGTAAATTAATTTATTATTAAATCATTGAGACACTAGATTTACTAGGAGGCAGGATAGTAAAAGCAGTTACAACATTGAGAGCAAGATGATATTGAGTGATGCAGACCAGCTGCAGCATCCACTGACTCCACCGCAAATTCGTCAGCTCAGTACTTCTCTCTCAGTTCTGCACTTCGTGACTCTCATCAACATTGTGCAGAGTGGGCACAAACAGCACTTTAAATATACATGCCTCATAAAAGCATCAATCTAATACTTAGCAGATCTGCGCATTTTATTTTAGCAGATGTGATTTGTCAGCCTCTCCTGGATCTTGAAGCATCTACTTTTACTAAGACTAAATAAAACCTTCTCGGAAACTCAAACCAAAACTTCTGTTGGGTAATAAATGAGCGCCTTTTAGATTCTGAGCAAATAAATACTCTATTAGTGTCTCATAAAGCTGATATAGAAACATAAGTACACCAAGTATTCATCTTACACTTTATACATGTGATGTCCATGTTGTATAAATAGATGTGTGTATGCAGACATGCATTTCTTTTACAATGCTAGTGAGCTTTGTAAATAAGGAACTTTTGCAGATTTCACACTAATCAAATTATTTCTTGTAAATGGGTATCCATGGAGGATGCTCCCCAGGTTTTCTAGTTTTCCTCATTATGTTCTCTAATTTTTCCGGAGAGACAGCTCAAGCAACTACTTGATATACAAAGGCTGTACCCAGCTGGCTTTCAGTTGAGCAGTTGCTTTGATACAGCATCACATGATGATACTCATTACTTCAGATAAATTATTCAGAAACTCCCAGATGCAGTGTCCTGCAGTTTGCTAAGCTATAGGAGAGTTTCACTAAAGTGTGATGCTCTCCTACTATAAACAAATCTGAATTTGTGAATATAATCCTATTAAGCCAAAAGAATCCATGCACTGGGTCACCAAGTTGCTGCTCCATGACAATGTTAACTGCTGGAAAACCTCATTTAATAGAAAGACTTGTCTTCTTTTTCTTGGTGCTTTCTGAAGTCTACTCCAAGGATATCTCACAGTAGCTAAAATTTCTAAAGCTACAAGTTTTATTTCCTGTAATTCTTAAATTTTTTTAAACTTGAATAACAGTTTAACATTTTCAAGGCTACTATAGCATTCATTCTTCACATTTCAAAACTTATTACAGGGCAAAGATAGCTTAAACTTAGCCCCAAATTTTTATCTTTTCATGAAAAATTCTTCAATAACTTTTAGAAGAATAGAATACTTCCTGAAACATTATTATATATATGCATTAAACATTATATATATATATATACGTGTATATATATATATATATATACACACACATATATATATACACACACATTACAAAATTTCCCAGTTATTCGCAGTGGCTTAAAGTCATCAAACACAGTTTGCTGAATCTAGAGCACTAGATTCTATCCCAGCATAATCGTATTGCCTTTAGGAACAAGACATCCAGCAGAGTCTTGAAAATATTCTCAAGGCAAGGAAGGGAAGCCAGCAGGCTGTTCCCTAACTAATTCGCCTGTTGTCCACCTCCTACAGAGCTCTTTAGTAGCATGACATCGACAGGAGGTCGCAGAGGAGTGGAGATAAAGGGCAAGTGTAAAAGGCTTGTTGTGTCTCATGAAAGAAAAGAAAGGCAATGGCTGTCTCTGCTGCTGCATCAGGCCAATTTGCCCTCATGCAGAGCCAATTTCTCCTACCCTGGTTAGATGCCTCAGGATCAATAAATGTGAAGGCCTTCCCTGGTGCTTGCCAAGACCAGAATGTGAAGCATCTCAGCTACTTCAAAGGCCAGTGTTATTCAGAACCAGAGCTAGTGTGCCCTGATGTCTTCTCAAATGCCTGGGGGGAAAGGGGCATAGGGGAGGTAAGTATGTCTGGTTAAGCATTAAAGCTAAGGTAAGATGAAACATCTTCTGGAGGTGCCTACAGTACAGAGTTCATGATGTTCAGCTGTGGATTTCAACATCCCACTTTGACATCACTGAACTGGGTCAGCTGGTTTTGTTTCTGTTGAATAATTCAATTCAGATAATTAGACTGAGATGCTGTTATCAAGCTTTCCTAAATCTGCTATTTCAGAAACAGGATCACTATATTAATTCTCTTTCTGGCTTTTCTTAGCATAGTTTTAGTCAATTTCACTGGTGGATAAAGTATGCAAATAGTCATCTCAAAAGATCAAGTAAAATGAAAGTAAATAAAAATTGTCACACATTCTTTCTTAAGATCTTGTGATTCTGAAGTCACCTTCCTGATGCTGGGAAATTGATTCAAGCCTGAAAGCTTATTCAGGATAATCACATTAAAGCTGCCTGTGAGAAGCTGAAGAACAATCTCATAATACTAACTGATAAAATGGCAGATGAATTTTAATCTCCATAAATGCAAAGAAACATACATTGGAAAAAAATAACCCTAACTCTGCATACACATACATATGTAATGACGGGCTCTAAAGTTGTTATTACCACTCAGGGAAAAAAGAATCTTCAAGACACATCCTTAAGCCCAGCAGCACACAAAACCAAAGAGAACATTAGCAATCTCAGGAAAGGAATTGAGACTAAAACAGTAAACATCATTATGGCATCAATACGGCACTCACATCCTGAGAATCTGTAGCTGTGGCCATCTCACCTGAAAAGCAGAGCTAGCAGCAGCAGCCCCTGCCAGCAGAGCTGGTAAGAAGTTGTCTGCAAAGGGAGATTCAGTGGTCTGGGATTGGTCTCCTTGGACATATGTGATACCAGTACATAACATTAGTAATAATATATATAAGTGTAAAGGGAATTATTATTTAGTGTTTTTCATTATAAAGAAGCGTGATTAATACTACCTGATACCCAGTGAAATTGTTAGCAAGCAGCCATCTAACAAAGAAACATTTATTTTGCTTTTTTCATCTCCAAAGAAAACATAACTGAACTGTGGATTTCATTACCCTCAGAGGCTGTGAAATAGTTTAAATGGACCTGAAAGGAAATTAAACACATTCATAAAGGATAGTTAAGCACAATGAACCTTATGCAGCCTCCAGCTCAGCATTACTTTAAGAAACTGGGAGATAGAAAGTAGGAAGGTGTGAGAAGATTATATCAGCTTGGCTTCTCCTAGTTTTTTTCCAACCATCTGCTTTAAGTTGTACTTAGACACAGGACACAGGTTAGGCAGAGAGCTATTCTGAGCCAGTAGAGAAGACCTTATGTTCCTATTTTGTTTTCCTCATTATGTGTAAAGTAGGAATTTATCTCTGTTCAGCACAAGGCCCAACTTTCTTTCAAATTTTGAAACACAAAAAATCTCCAGAATTCTAATTCTAATTACATTCTAATTTAGACAATCCTCATTCACTTAATACCATAATGGTAATTTTTCAGAACAACAAAAAAAAGAGTAGTAGGTAAAATAAAATGAAAACCAGATTTCAGGAATAAAAGCAGCTTTAAAACTATAGATATCTAGTCTTTCCAGTTACCATCATACGTATGTTTGGACACAAAAGATTTCTACAGTCAGACAGATGTAGTAACACTTTTTAAAGGACTGTGCTTTCACAATTTTGACTGAAGTCTATGAAAACTGTAAAGACTGAAAAGAACTGCAGTGCAGAGACAGGCCTAGCGCATCATTCTGGCTGAAAGTTTGAGCAAGTTGGCTTTATTTTCGAAGATTTTCTTTTTATGTTAAAGAATACATGTGAATGTACAATGAAGAATAAACTTAACACTAGGAAAAAGCCCCACTCAATAGCAACTTTCTGTAGAATGCAAGTTATGTTAGGTATTCCATATTCATTTCAATTCAGTGTTAGCCATATATTATTTTAACTTAAAAAGTAGTGAAGAATTTGGCATGTCTCATCAGGAACTCTCGTCACAGCATGACAAGAGTCCACACTGTATGAGTTATGCGGTCCAGGAACACCTGGTCACAGCACTCCTTATAGTTCAGATCCTTTGATGAGAAACTCCAATGGCAATGCTTTAGGTTTGTGGAGAAAATATGTCTCTGGCATTAAACTCAAAGATTTACAGAGAAGGGAATACATTGCGTAGAATGAGAACTAGCAAGAAGACATCTGCCATTCTTTCAATCAGTTTTAAAGCTTATCTTGCTTTTCTTGATGTTGCAAAATTTGGTGTGCATGAATATATGCAAAGCTGAAATAGTACCTGGCCGCACATAATGATTAAAAAATAAGACCTGAGTCTCAGTTCTCCAAAGGATCAAATTTATGGTGGCACTATTTCAACCTCAAATTCAGAACAACTTTGTACAAAATCTCAGCTGATGGGCACGGAGGCATATGAAAGGCACTGCACAGCAGCAAAAAGGAAGGGCAACATTCCCACTTCAAACATCTCCTCTCAGTTGCACATGATAGTAATGAATTTCAATATTCTACTCTCCCTATATAGCTCCCTACAGCAACATCAGTGTGATCTCTGCACACATCAGGAGAGCAGAATAGCAAAACAGAGAACTAGTGGCTCAGAACTTACAGTGATCAGAACAGCAGGAACAGCTAGATTAGGTCAATGGGATGCGAGATAAACATGTCCACCCTCACTTTTGTCTGAAGTATGAGCACTGACCAAACTAATAACTGAATGCTCTCTGAAAGATGTGCAAATTCAGTATGTCAGCAACACTGAACATGCAATAGGAATGTGAAGCACAACTTTTTAAAGCATGTCCTGGTTTGGGAAACTGCTGGGTTTACACGACAAGGTTTGGGCAGTGCTGGGCAGCAGGGGTTGCCTCTGAACAGAGCCCAGTGCTGTCCCATGTCAGACCAGAGCCATTAGTGACACTGGGTGCATCTAGGAGAGCAGGTTAAAGAAAGGAAAAAAACTGCTGTGTAACAGCAGCTGGAAAAGGAATAGGAGAGAGGCAGCCCTGCAGCCCCCATGGTCAGTGCCAAAGGAGGGCAGGAGGTGCTCCAGGCACGGAGCAGAAACTCCCTGCAGCCCAGGAAAGGCTCATGGTGGAGCAGGCTGTCCCTCTGCAGCCCATGAGCACAACACGGAGCAGATCTCCACATGCAGCCATGTAGGAGCCCATGGGACACAGCCCAGGGATACCACTGCAGGTGCCAGAGCTGCAGTCTGCGGAGAGGAGCCCACGGTGGGGCAGGAGGGCTGGGGGAGTGCTTGAGGAGCTGCAGCCTGTGGGAAGCCCATGTGGGGGTCAGTTTGGGAAGGTTACATAGATAGTTGCTCTGTCATTTCCCCTTTTTTGGGGTAATATCAGTATTTGACAGTTACTGTGCCAAAATGGAGCACAATTGCTACCCCAGAAAAGGAATAAGAATCTAATAGTGCATATCTTTCTCAGATGAAGAAGTAAGTAACAAAAATATTCTAAATCTAGGATCCTAAGTGGCCTTTCTACTGGTCAGGTCATTACTAAGAACATTCGGAAGACAGAAAAAGTTATTACATTTTTGTGAATCTCAAGAAGAAACAAAGAAAATGTAAGTAGGACAGTATCTCAGATATTATGGATGGCACAGAAATGTTTGCGTATTGATTTTTTGTTTGTTGTTAAGCATCTCAATAATCATGGGAAGAAAGCCAGCACACATGCAGTTTGGCTATCAGACATGATGTTACTGTCAATGATTGCTGTCACACTCTTTGAAAACCCATTAGAAGTGAAAGAAGGAAAACTTATCATGAATACATACACAGTCCAGAATAAACAGTATTTGAACACAAATTTTCTACCATCAGAATACACATTGTTCTCTCTGGAATTAATATTCATGAAGACATAATTGCAATATTTGTTGTTGCATAAACAAAATCTCCAAAAGCACGCTCCTCATCTGAATAGGAAACCCTTCAAGTTGATCAATAACTGGAGCCTACACTGAGAAAAAGGCAAACCTCCTTCTTACAGATGAAGTATCTTTCCACCTAAGTGGATTTCAACAAAAGCCATTCAGTGGGTTTTGAAGCATTACCCTGCCTCTTTTCACTAATGGATAGTCTATCTGGGCTTCTTTAAGAAAATAATCTGCATGATTTTTACAATATAACATAAAATTTGATCAATATGATTTGTCAGCCAGCCTTTCAAGCTATCTTTTCTCATGTATGAACATCACTCATTATTACAGATGCTTAAGTAATACATGAATGTATGTTTATTACCTTCCCATATTAACATTTATTCATTGCAGTACTTCTTATTCTTACCTAGTGACGGTACAGACTGAAGAGATACTTCACTTCTTTTTAAGTTCCTTGAGCTACTAGCTATTCACAGCTGTCAGGATTAATACTTGGGGGAAAAAGGTTTTCTTTTACTTCTTAGTAGGCTAATGTCTCTTTTAAAAGTATGCATTTGATTACATTTCAGCCAGTAAAACAAAAATTATGGACCCGCAGAAATCCAAAAATAAGATTTGATTTCTCAAAAACTGATACATGTCAAACGCACTATGAAGATATATGCTAACCAGATGTCAAAGGGAAACATGAGAAAAAGAAGTGTAAGAGAAGAAATAAGGTCACAAAGTGCTTCACACATTTGTAAACAAAAATATAAAGGGGATAAAATGCAAAGTTCAAACAACTTTGAAAGTCTCTTTTGTAGCAAACTGAAATATAATGTCTTTTAATAGTTGGGTAGTCATAAAGTTTAAAGTATATTTCTGTATCCTTCTCAGTACTCATCAGAGCAACAGTGCTCTGTCTTGTGTATTAGTGTACACATTCCAAATACAGTCATATTCTCTGACTTTTGAAGAGGCAAAATAGTTCAAACAGTGGTAGTGACAAAATGCCCAAGTAGAAATATCATGACACAGAAACTGGCCACAGACAAATGAGGAGCAGAAAAGACAGATATGTTGCCTTTTACAAAGTGCACCACCAGAAAAATATGGAAGTTTTAGTGAATACCAATGGAGGCTACATCCAGCAATAGCCTATAGCCTAAAGACCCCTATTAAACACATTTAAAAAGATGAGACTGAAAGTTCTACAAAATTGCCTCCCCTGCCCCTCCAAAATAACTAATGGGCTAGAACTTTCCCTGATTCTGCAGCCAAACCATAAAGAAATGGTATGATTCTTCTAGCCAAATTAAGGGAATTAGGGGAACCCATAAAAGATGAGTGTTTAAATATACAGAATATATCAGTTCAGAAATAGCCATATCTGACCTTATTCATCATGTTTATAATGGTGAAAAATGATGGTAGCAAAAGTAGTAATATGGAAATCACTCCACCTTGTGTGAGCAGTGGCAAACACTTTCATGTTCATTAGCTGCACCGATTATGATGGATCTATCAGAGGCTGTTGTAGTATGTCTAGAACTGTTTAATTTTGTAAGCAATACTCAATTATTTTGGGTGTTTTTTGTATAGATGGAACAGAATGTCCAGACATAATAACAGAATGGTTTGGTTTGGAAGAGACCTTAAAGACCATTTAGATCCAACACTCATGACAAAGGCAGGGAAACCTCCCACTAGACCAGGTTTCTCAAAGTCCTATCCAACCTGGTCTTAAACACTTCCTGGGATAGGGTATCCACACCTTCTCTGGGCAGCCTGTTCTAGTGCCTCACCACCCTTGTGGGGAAGAATTTCTCTCAGATCTGATCTAAATCTACCCTCTTTTTATTTAAACCTGTTATCCTTTGTTCCTACACTCCCCTGACAAGGGTCTGCCCTCATCTTTCCCATGGACCCAAATGGATGGAGCTTTTCTGTTTCCATAACAGGAAAACTGGAATCACTGAAATTTTCTTAAAGGAGTGAAAAGTGTAGAATGATGTTCCTTAAGGGAAAACCTTCATGTCACAAGAGTATGTTTTATAACAGAAAAGGTACGCTACAATTACAAATTGCATATGAAAAACGAAATAAAATGGAGAAATCAGGGAGTACTTAAGAGAAATTAGATTACAGAAATCCAGCTGGAAAGAAGAAAAATGTATCTGCTCTTCATTTTCACAGTTTCATAGGCAACAAAAATGTAGTATTTCACCACAGTGTATAATCAGAAGTAATTATTTTGATTAAACATTAGACTGTAGTCTGTATAATTTAATTAGATTTAAAAATTTCTCAGTGATAATCCTGAGAGATGACTGCATCTGCTTGGACACAGAAGTCCTTTATCCCCACCTTCACTAGATTCAAGAGTTTTCTCAGACTTGGGGAGATTTTTTTTTTCTTGTTATGTTTCTGTGCTGAAATAATTTCAGTACTTTAAAGTATCACAAATCCGAATCTCTTTTTATGCAGTCTGCATTGAATTCTACACATCTATGCTTTTATACTTTTTACATTTTATAGTCACTACTCCAAAGCCTTCCAGTATGAATACTGAAAATGCAGTTCTGCTGTTCCCAACTGTTTTGCTGCAGCCACAATCCACCTAAACACCTACGTGTTCCTTCCACTTGGGAGGAAAGCTTGAAATTGTACCACTATATTTTTTGTCTCATACAAACAGTGCTTATCAGCCACTCTGTTTGCGGGGTATTTGTCAGGAAAGACAGGTAAAGTGCTGTTTTACCTGTCAAAACTTAAATACAGGACATCTGTGCTTAGACAGATTTTTCCAGTTCTACTTAACAAGGACTCCAGCACTCATTTTGAGGGCTGGAGTCAAAGCACAGAACTTGCAAAAGCCAAATTTTGGAGACGTTTTATAAAGCATGTTACATATTAATAAAGGAAGGAAGGAAGGAAGGAAGGAAGGAAGGAAGGAAGGAAGGAAGGAAGGAAGGAAAAAAAAAAAAAAGGAAATGGGAGACAGGAAGCTGTAAATTTTAGGTCATAGAATGGCCTGGATTGAAAAGGACCTTAAAGATAATTTAGTTTTAACCCCCCTGCTATGTGCAGGGTTGTCAACCACCAGACCAGGCCACCCAGAGCCCAGAGCCACATCCAGCCTGGCCCTGAATGCTTCCAGGGATGGGGCTGTCTCAGTTTAAGACTATTCCCCTTTGTCCTATCACTATGCACCCTCATAAGGAGCCGTTCCACCTCCTGTTTATATGCCCCCTTCAAATACTTGAAGGCCACAATGAGGTCTCCTTGGAGCCTTCTCTTCTCCAAGCTAAACAAGTGCAGTTCCCGCAACTTTTTCTCATTGGAGAGGTGCTTCAGCCCTCTGATCATCTTAGTGGCCCTCCTCTGGACTCATTCCAAGAGCTCCATGTCTTTCTGGTGCTGGGTGCCCTAGGCCTGGATGCAGTACTCCAAAGGGGTACCTTTGGGGCCTCACAAGAGCTGAGTAGAGGGAGACAATCTCAAGAGAAACCCTGTGGTACCTGTATATTTTGTGAAACTCAACTGCTAATGCACAGAGAAGTTTTCATTCATCCTTACTGGTCTATAGATGCATTGTGTTATATGCAAAGAGCAATAAAAGAATGTTGAAAAAATGACAACCTCCCTTTTAAGGTATCTGAAAAACAGTGAGTGTTATTAGATTTATTAGTGAGCCATTTGATTTCCTCTGTAGTAGCAATATGCTTTGAACTGTTTGCCTGGAAATATCCAACAGGTCTGTACAACAAGGCAAACTTTCCAGTCAAGAACATCAAATCACTTTCTACTTTAGATGCAGTGGGATTGCTGACCTTCTGGAAGAAATTTAAAATAAGGTCATTACGAAGATTAATTTTTAAAAAGAAGAAGATTGCTATTCCTTTTTAATTAATGATTTCTGCTAAAAACAAGAGATTTCATAAAAAAGCCAGACGAAGGAGAAACAATAAAAATGTGGCTGGCTGGTCATATTGTAATGAGTATAATCCCATAAGTCTCCTTTGTTTAACGCATTGTGCTTCATTGCCATTTAGAGGTCAAGGACTGAAGGATTAAGGCTATAGAGAGAATAGGATTAGAAATCACGTAGTCTAATTTCTATTTACAATTAAATATTTCAGACAAAATTTCAACCTTCTGTTCTTCATTTGCACTAAGACCTTGTGAACAATCCTTGCTAAATATGACCTAATGAATTCCTTTCTATGTGAAATGAGTTTCTTCAGGAATTTTCCAATTGGGAGCATCCACCACGCAATGTTTGTACTTTGGTGGCAAAAATCAACCTTGTGCAGTCAGTAAGAGATTTGCTATGTGCTTCAGTGGTGAGTACAATCCAATTTATAGCTCGTTAAAATGTGAATTGTTAAACTTCTGTCCCTATTTTTCCAGATGAGCTTAAAAATTCCTCTTCCTCCTTTTCTAAATTTCATTATGCATTCCAGCTGAAAACTACTTAAGCTTATCTAGTTAACTTGGCAGCAAAGTGAAAAAGGGATGCTATTAGAAACTGAATGTGAGGAGCCCCAGCAGAACCAGCAGAAACTCAAACTGCCATTCATTTTAGCATTCAAAATACCCATTTTGTGGTGGTCATGTAGCTTTGGTCCTATTTCAGTAGTTCAAGCTGCACTAAAAAGCTAACTTCAGCTTTCTGGCCATGTTTAGAAGTTCGTCATTGGTAAATGTGTTTATTTTATTCTGAAATCAAATAATAATTTGCAAAAGTTTTACAAATCAAACCTATTGCAATTTAAAATAAATATTCATTACATTTTATATCACTAATAAACATACTGGACTCTTTACACTGGATATTTATTCTAAATGCTTTAATAAACATATAAACCTTAAGGGAACCATGTATCAACAATATAACTTCATAGCTCAGAATCTCAGAGTGTCTTACAAGCAAGTTTCCCAGCCACACAAATGATGTGCTTACAGGACACCAGTTCATAAAACACCAAAACATGAATGGATATCTTTTCATAATGTCATGAACAAATTTGAATGAAAGCCTGTGCTTTTCCACATCTAAGATCATGACACAAGTTTGTCTCTGCAAGCTGCTGTCAATCTGACAGTACCTGTTCAGGCAGGGACTCTGTGGGTCCTGGTGAGCTCCCCACTTGAACACACAATCTAGGTGAGCAGTGGGAGCACTGAGCACACAACAGCCAAGTACTAGCTAAACAGTCAAAGAAAATAGACGTTCTCTCTTATTTTTATTCATTCTTGTCCATGTAATTATTAGCTCTATTTAAGATTAAGGTTAATACTCCACAGGGATTTGTATATCTGCTATAATGAGAAACTTTAATGGCTCTGAAATCAACACAATACTTAATAATCCATTACAACTTAAAGGACTTATCTATCACACTGACAAGCAAGCTTCAAGGAAGCACTCCTGCACTTCAGGCTTCTCCTGGAGAGATTCCAGCAGGTTGCCTAGGGCTGGCCCCAAGGCATGGACAGCCAAAGCATGGACATGTGGGCAGCTCTTCTGTCCGCAGTGTTACCCAAGGATGAACAAGATTTCCTCTCAGAATATGTGTCACTGCAACCAGATTGACCAGGGAAGCATCTTCTGAACTCCCGGGAAAACAAAAACCACTAATGAAGAACTCCCCCATTCTTATTTTTATTATCATTACTGTGACCACCACTGAAGGTTTTTTTTTAGTCAATGAATTTCCAGCTGGCACTGCCAGCACAAGATGCCCTTCAAACGGTTAGAAATGTTCAAGAGATTTCCTCTTATTATTTAATAGATTCAAAACTTAAAAAGCAACTTGAAAAAAAAGCATGCACTTAAATAGCAGAAAAACTTATTGTGATCAATATTATTACAAATAATGACAGATCCATTACAAAACTGATGGCATTAAATGCTGTTTAAAAACAGAGTTAGACATTGCAAAATAGAGTACTAAGTAATAACTCTGTGGTTTAAAAGTGTAGTATTCTTATCATCTGCAAACACCTGGATTTTAGTCACAACTGAAAATGAATTTGGTAGTCTGTCAATCAATTTCCTAATTCCTAGTCATTTGTTTATATCACAAAGCCACCAGGCAGGAGTGTGCGATGGGCAGTCTCTATCCAAAAGTGACTCAGGCCTTGAGTAGGAAGGGCTTTGATGCCTGAATTAAAAAGTGTTTGCAGAGCAGTTTTAAAAGTTTGCAGCAAAATTACTCATCTGTGCATGGCACTCTCAGCTGAACCCTGCAAGCACTGTTTACTTGCCCTTGGGAAACAAACCAACAGTCCTTGGCACAGCAACTCAACCCATCCCAGAGGAGGAGGTTAAAATGTCTGGGGACCATGTCACGCTCTGTGTTACTCTCATATTTTCTCTCTGGATTGATTAATCTGACACTAAATTCGGCACCCCATCTGGCAGAGGAGCTTGCTAAACATGTTTCTCACACTTACAGCACAGTATCTTTTCCACGCTGTAATAGAGAATGTTTATGTGTTTAAAATTTTTTTTTTTTTAAAAAAAAGGTCTTCTAACATTTTTTTCATGGATAAGCAGCAGCCTCAAGAGAATGTGCAGAGGAGGTCATGCTCTGGCTGGTAAGCAGAGGAAAAACTTCAGAGCCTTGAATATTTTACTAAGCTCTGGGTCAATATTTAAGATGCAAGCAAGTGATCAACCTCTGTCTTCAGCTGTCTCTGTCTCCACACTGGCTCATCATTTGTACTCAATCCTCTACCCATGGATAAATACCCAACAAGAGATCTGGATTCCCTTTCAGGCACCAGATAATCACTTATCAGATGCTGCAGCAAGTACGTGATCTTACAACAGGGAAATTCCTGCTTTTCCCTTCATGGAGAGCAACTCCTTTGGACATCTGTCATCCATCCCAAACTTCCTCTCCTGCTGACAATCACTTAATGTGTACATATTGAGACAAAACAGTCCTGTATTTTCCATGGAAAATACCAGGTCTTATTTAGACTACAGCTTCCAAATAGCTTCAGTGAAGAGTTAAACTCATTTTCAATATTTCTGCACTTTCTTGTGAGATGGAAAGATGATTACACAGCAAGTCTTTCAATGCAGTAGACAGCTATTCTTTATTAAACGAGGACAAGAAAAAAACAATAAAACACAACAGAGGTTAACTAGCTTTTTGTGAATTGCATGGCTGTCACATACTATGGACAGAAAACTCTGTTAGAGACGAGTGCTATGGCCTTTATTTAGTAATCCTATCATCTGTGGCTGAGTTGTATACCTTAAACTAATATTGAGCTAAAATTCTCCAAGGCAGTTTTCTTGAAAAAGCACCCATATGCACTGATAACAGAGTAGGTGGAGGCCTTCTTATATGTCGTGGTGTGTCATTCCTCATAAAAACATTATTTAGTATACTGATCTATTTAATAACCAACAACATCCCAGAGTTTAAAGACAACAATCTCTGCCAGTTCAAAGTTTGAAAAAGAGACACTCCTCACAAACACCAAATATAATTCTCTGGAAATAGGGTTTTAAATAAAAATGCTGGTAGACCCTTGATTGTAATGGAACAAATGGTGCTATTTAACACATAATGCAACTAGTGCTTAACATTAAATATCTATCAGGACATGCATAATTCTAGGAATTTTTATTGTGATCAAGTGAAAAAACACTTTTCCAAAGCTGATACCTCTTTCTACTTTGGTGTCTGAGGCAAATGAACTCTGTGTTCATATTATCTGTCTGTTGAAGTCTGAATCTATTGCTAGTTTTCAGCTAAAGTTAGCTGAGCCACAGATGTCTCAAAGATAAACACATTAAATAATATGTAAAAGTCAGCAACTGGGAAGGGGATGATGCCTTATAGGTGCTCCTGCACTCAGGAACGTTACACTGGGAGCACAGCAGATGGCCCAGCCCAGCCTGCTCAGAGTTTGCAGGCTGTCCTGGAACTTGGGAAATCCACAAAGGCTTAAGAGAGCCTGAGAGAGTGGGAGAACAGGGAGGCTGGAAGTAGATGGAATCACACAAGGTAATCTTGGAAGAACTGAGGCTGTTTCTTCTTAAGTTATGCAAAATCTTTGTCAGAATTATGTATTTTGGCTATTGATCTTTTTATGTCTTGATTTACTCATCTTCTGGTAAATGACTGATTTTTTACACTATGTGATCATTACTTTTTCTCGTAGAATTTTTATCATGTTCTCAGAAAGAAAAAGTGACCTCAAAAGACAGTCAGAAATGAAAATAATTTTATAAATAAAATAATTAGACTGCAGTTTGCTACTAAAGATGTGAGATCACAGCCTAGTTCCCTGGCTCAGCTGCTGCTCAGGCTTTCTGATAGAAAATACCAGAGGTTCATTAAGGAAGTTTTCAGAACCAACTTAACAAACAAGCATACAAAAAAGCAACAGAAGAAAGCAAAACAAATATAACACCACAAACATGCTAAAAAAAAAAAAAAATAATAATAAAATATTTTTACAACTCACAGAGAGAAAAATCAGAGTAGCAAAAGGCATGATATCATATTGAAAGAGACAGTATTCAGGGTTACAAAGCTCTTAAAAAGCCCAGAATCTTCCTAGCGTCCTCTCTCAGCTCATACTGGGCTCCATTCACTCAACAGAAACTAGGGCTTGATTTGACGTCCTGCTGATGCTTTGCCCAATCAGCATGGTTGGCACTTCCTCCTCCTTTCACATTTTCCCCTACCTGTACTGTTTTGCACAAGTCTCACATGTAAATCTCTGCTATAGATGCAGCCAACCCACCAGAAAGGCCCCAACTCCTTTTTACCAGAAAACAGAAATTTGGTTTCAAATGCAAGGCTACTAATGCTTCAGCAAAATGAAAACTTATCTGCAGATGAGTATTTAGCTACTACACACTGCCACTAATGGACACTGGAATGCACAAACGGTATCCATACAAGACAGAAGTTCACATCTTGGTTGCCACTGAAAACAGATGTAAGAATCGAGAAGTAATGCTTCACCCATAAAAACAGCACACCTCAGTATGTCTAGAAAATGAAAATATAAAGAGATGACATCTTACAACATGATGATGAAGAATCAGGTAAACAATGGCAAATAATTTCTTATTATGCTTGTGATTTACTTTGAGTGGTAATTTCGGTTGAGTTATGCATAGATTTAACTGTAGAGCCATTTGTACTTGCTAAAAGGAAGGAGGTGTATGCAAATACAGACATTCTGTAGTTTAATCGTGGCAGAGATACTAAAAGAAATCTGAGAAATAAGAAAAAGAAATGTTTGTTATGTGGTTTGACTTCTTAAAAAGAAATACGGGATGTATTAAATCTAAATAAGGTGAGAAAGTCCTAGATTTGGGGTTTTTTTTTTCTTTCTTTTTCTTTTTTTTCTTTTTTTTTTTTTTAACAACAATATAAGAACCTAATAATATGAAAATTATTAATTTTAACAAAGCCTGGTGAAATTTGAGAAAATACTTGTTGAGTATTCCTGTTTTGCATTTGTGGAGATATAACAACAGAGTCAGAGTTGCCCATGTAAACTTTCTTCCATCTCTAAAATCTGTCTTTCTACTAGAGTTAGGTGGTTTGGACAGGAAGAACACCTACTGGAAACAAGCAAAATGGTCAACTGCAGACTAACTGCAGGATTTCAGTTATTTCTAGTATTTTGCAGGGGTATGGAAAAAATGGCAAGGCAGTAGCTTAGACCAGCAACATGAAGTGGGTCTGTATGTTAAATTGTGAGATTTTGAGAAAGAACTATTTCTTAGCATTAAGGCACTGATAACACAAAATCATATTACGATATTTTTTTCTTAATTCTTAACACCTTTTGAAGAGGTTAACAAAGAATAAGGTACTCCTCTGTCTCCTGTGTTTCCAGCTAAAAATGTACAACATACATTTTTAGAAAAAAGTAAGGAAAAATGGGCCTGTGTACTCATGTGAATGCTTCCTGCTTTTGTAAGATAGTTACCACTTTGAGATTACAGATGGCCTAGTCAGAGACGATCCTTATGATCTGGAATTTAAAATTAATCTTCAAGTTTTTGATTTTGTTTTGTTTTCTGGCGTACTAAATATATCAAGAATTAAAAAATCAGTTATAACAATAAATTGTCAGTTTTCTCTTAAAAATTTTTTTTTTAATTTTTAATTGGAGGAAGGGAGATTGGGATCTGAGATGTTTACAGATGATTGATCAATGTGATGAAGTTGGTCTTGAACATGCAAGAAGAACTACTTTCTTGAATTCATGGCTACCTGCATGGTACCACATGTACCACACAAAGCAGTGAGAGAAAACTCTTTGGGTGAAAAGTCCTACATGCCCTGAAGTGGGAAGGTACAGGCATATGGAGGTTGAAAGTACTAGGTATTTATGCACGAACCACATATCTGTGCCCCTTCATTGTTAAAATAGAGCTGGTACGCACAGTCAATGAAGTCAGAAGGCAACTCCACTCACCTAAATAAACATCTCCCTTTTTCAGTCAAGTTTGTGGGTGTAGAGTAGATGGAAGGGCACATGACAGATGAATAAGAGGTGAAATCAAAGCTTTATTTATAGTTTTGACTCTACTTGTGTTTGAAAACGAAGACACAGGCGATAGAAGGTTGGCATAAAAAGAAAGAGAAAGGTAAGAGTGATGGAAACTACTGATTGGAGTGGATTAGAAATGAACTAAGTGAAATGGGACTTTCAGATCTCAGGAAATTTCCACAGATGTTTAAACCCCAATTTTCTCCAGAATGGAATTTTTCCTAAAATGGATTAAAGAATTTGAAAAATTAAATTACTTCATTTCTTAATCAAAATGAAACTTTCTATAATAATAGATCTGTCATTTAAGCTCATTTCCATAATAGACTACATTTTATTGCTTTATGGGACTTGTACTTCTTTTCCATATTCTTTCCCAAAGAACAGACTCTGTTAGTAGACCATTCACACAACATAGCTGTAAGAATGCACATCTGAGGAATCTGCTGTGTGTTATAATTTTATGTAAAATGCAGAAACCAGGGAATCTGGCTTACAGCGTGCAGAACTACGCTTATCTGCAGACAAATATTGGTCAACCATTCTATGATTCTGTGATTTTTCATGTGAAAAAAAAAAACCCTTAGAAAAAAATTAAAATAAGTATTCCAACCAAATCCAATTCTTTAATTCTTGTTTTCAGGAGAGAAAAAAATAAAAGTCAAGACTTTCTGAAAGATACCAGAAATGTGTAAAATATTCCAGTTTCTATTGCCAGCCATTTCTCTTTCCTGCTGTTACGAAACTCAAGCACCATAAAAACAAAGAGGCAGTTCTTGCTTCAAAGAGCTACCATCTAAGTAGATCTGATGGAGAAAAAGTCAAAGTAATTTGCTGAAACTCACTCAGAAGGTCATGACAGAGACAGAAATAAAAATCAGCCCTTAAAACCTCCTGACCTACAAAGGGGGTAAGAGCAGTGTCTGTCATTAAAGAAAAACAGAAGGAGTTCACAGCATGAAGGCACAGAAAGCTTAACTTGGTAGAGCTTGTCAGTCTCTTGGAAAAGATGTCAAATTTTCTTCCAAGAGGAAGGATGTGCTGGAAGGTTAGTTCAGACTTTCAAATAGAAGTGAACAAGCACCGAGATTTGCACGTATGGAATGCTGGGGAATGTGGAGATTAGTTTCTGGTGAAAGAGCATTCAAGAGCTGAAAGTAGAGGAGAGGAGCTGTTTGGAGCAGAGGGGGCCTTCAGTACTGTTAGACCAGAACATCAGGACGACTCAAATATTAAACAATGTTCAGACTTTGTCAGGGGTGGAGATGGTGTGCTCGTGGCAGAATGAAGGATTTGGCAGGATTTGCACAGATAGAGAATGTGAAAGTTGGGTTGTTCAGATGAAAACCTGATGGCAGGATCTGAGAGGTGATAAGAGCATAATAGTATATCTCAGAGAATCAATACAAGTTTCAAATGTTGCAAACGGAATGTCAATGAAAACACAAGCTATGCAGATAGCGATATGGAAGGATGTTGAGTATCATTTCCAATCTCAGCGTATTCTAATTCTTGTATCTTTTAGTAAAAATGTGCCATAATAAATCATGAAATATAACAGAAAAGATGTTTGGGATAAATAACCAAGTCGTACCTTAAATGTATGAAATTACTCCTTGATCTGACATTAAACTGAATTGAAAATTCCATACCCCTGTGTAGTATAACAAGCACCATGGTGGAGGACCTCAGAGCAAGGAATAGTCATTTTAAGGCATTTTTAAGAGACTTTCTTTTGTAGGTATTGGACATTAAAAAAAAAAAAAAAAAGGAAACAACAAAACACCAGAAAACCACAGCAGCAATTTTTGAGCAACTGAAGAACCTTAGGAAAAGAGGAGGACATTGCAAGAACAACCTCTATAAGAATACAAGACCTCTTCCTACTCTTTTAAGCTTCACTTCAAGTACTTTGCATTAATGAGGTGAGTAACTTTAAAGTACAGCATGACCCAGAACACTATCCTCATTCAATAATCTACTAGTCAAATATCTGTAAGATAATACTGTTTCTTTAATGCATTGACCTTCATTTAAAATTATATCAAACACTGCTATTTTTTAATATTTCTGTATTTTTTGTGATCTCAGTGTAACAGTTATAAGAAAGAAAAAGAAAAAGCAACACACATTCACTCCAAGTAATGTGGTATGTTACTTCATAGATACAGCTGGATTTTTCTCCTGCTTTTTCTGTGCATATTCCTTCCTATACATAATTAGAGAGATTTATAATACAGAACTCCTGTGCCCTTGTTTTGTTTCAGTAACACTTTTCAGTACAGACTTTACTCCAGGGACTAGTGTTGTAAGTGCTGGAATAAGCATCACAAAATCATTCAGACATGTAATTTCTGATGTCAGAAGAGAACGTCAGAATTACTGCTGAAATAAGGAAGGGATTTTTAGAATAAAGCAGCCTTTCAAAAAAGAAGTCGTCTGCAAAAATGGAACAGTTTATACCAAATCATTGCCCCTAAATTTCACACAACCAGCAACTCTTCAGTGACACTTTATCAGCCCAAAATTGCATTGAGTTTTCTTTCTATTAATAATATCTACATTAAACAAGGTAATGCATTTCAGAAAATTTAAAATAAATCAGACACAGTACATGAAAGCCTATTAGTCAGTTTAAAATACTAAAATGCTTTGAGATAATGTAAATAGCATGCATGCATCTAATTCTCTATATCTCATACTAGCAAAATAAGAAGCATTCTTCAGAATTCATTCCTTCTTAACTGGCTCATTTAATTAACACTGAAATATTAAACAGTAAAATAAAACTCCTCAGAAAAAGATCCATCACTGCGCATATTTAATTTGGCTTTATTAAATGATTCTGATTCCTGAAACTTTACTAGAGGAAAAATAAAAATCATACTGAGTACAGAAGCAATTGTTAGAGGAGATGTGTATTCCATCTCTCTCGTTGAGTTAGTCGATATACAACTCATCTCTCCTGCATTTCAGCCGCAGCTCCTCTAAGCATCCCCATACTATTTACACTGATAAATTTAAAACCCTTAACAACGCAGTACCCCCAAATGCAGTCACAAACTCGGACAGACACAGATCTATTTTCTCCCTCCCACACGGTGCTTTATCAGACACTATTTTGTTTAAATTGGCTACTAAACAGCATAGCACTGTACCTTTAAATACAAATCAAACAATATTCATATTCCCACGGTGCTGCTAGCTTCCCTTATGCATTGAATCGCCTGTAGATTAAAAGCTCAGAATCTGAAAAGGGATTCTGTTCTGCAGACCAAAGTTCTCCGTAGGAGATGAGGGAGAGGGTCAGTCCCGGAGTCACACACACACAACAGGCAGAAAACACACTTGTGATCCTCAGCTTTGGATGGCATCAGAAAGGGGAATAAAAAGCAGAAACACATGGCACACTGAGAACTGGTATCACTTATGGCTTGTAACCAAAGCAGCAATTAAACACCTTTCATCATTCCCCCAAATGCCTGATTTTTGTAAGAACTGAGAGAGACACACACACAAAGGCAAATCCCCTCTGAGCAGCAACGAAAACTTAATAACCTACCATTTTCTTTGCACTCTTCTGGAGGTTTAGCCTTTTTCGCAAGTCGTGGATCCAGCCATGATGTTGTCTTTGTGTTATGGCTGAAAAGAAAAGAGATCACTCTGAGCAGACACATACTGAAAGGAATCAAGTTTATTCCTTAAGAAAAAAGGGTTAGTCCAACAAAATTGCAATCGATACACTTAATTTGCTTACTGGTTCTAAGTAGCCCTGAAGGAGGTGTAAGAGTAATTGTGCAAGGCAGCTGTAAATTTGGCAACCTCAGCTCCCTGTCCTCAAAGCAGCTATTTTTATTAAAATCAACTAGAATGTTGCCAAGTTAACCTCATTGAAAATGCAGAACTCATCCAGAGCAAAAGGAATTTATTACAAATACAGTGTTCTCCCGTTGAACGAGTGCAGGCGGCAGGATTCTGAACCATTCTCATAGTTTTCGGATAGAATTATTTTCATCTTAAACCTCTCCTTTTCATAAATGCAGGTTTCTTATTTCTCACCAGCAGCACTGGCAAGACATAGTGAAAGTAATGCAAATTACGGCATGTTCCTGCAAAGACTACGTTTCCGGACAGAGTGATTAATGATACTTTGTTTAACAAACCTTTATCTCTTCATAGATAATCCTTCTATCAAGATAAAAAAGATATGCACAAGCTGAATGAATCATGTGGTTTCTTTCTATACACTGAATAGATCTTAGAGGAATCAGCCATGAAATAGCACTGAACTGATACGAACTGTTTTCTAAGAGATTATTTTGTCAAATGAATTGACACTTAACACACCTAATGAGACTTAAAACAAGATTTTTTCAGTGTATACCTTTACCATAAGCATTTGAATTTTGGAATCTTTTTTTTTTTTTTTTTTTTTTTAAAGTATGTTAAAGAAGGAAGACTATAAAACAGAAAATCATATGATCATTACTCCTTTATGTTTTGAGATGCCTTTCTTACAATACCATCATTCACAGTCCATTTTAACCCATGTTTTATTTATATGATACACCCTAGGAGGATGCTTGTTCCATACAATTTATATAGTACTGAATTATTTAGGTTATTATTAATTTGCTATGTCATTGTAAAGTATACTTAAGACCTCTCTTATAAACATTAGCATAAGGTGTAGAAAAACAGGGGACCTGGCAAAAAACAGCTTAGGATGCAACAGTTAATTGGTGGGTTGCTGACTGATACAGTCCATGTGGTCCAAACAGCACTGGTTCCCCCAGGGAAAAATAAATGCATAGTACCAGCCGTTTCTCACACCTTAACTCACTATTTAAGCCTTGGCAGGTAACCTTTCCTCTGACTTGATTTCTCCATCTCTGAAACCAGTGATAGTACTTACTGCTCAGCATTATTGTCACAATATTAAGTCTTCCTACATACTTTGGATGAAAAAAAAAAAAAAAAAGGGAGATGAGCATCATGTACGGTTAAAATGGCAAACAAAATGAAAATTGAGGCATTTAAATTCATATTTTAAGCACATCCCAGTCTAAAACACCATTTGTGACAGGCGAGGAGGAAAAGTGAAATCTTCACCTACTTTAGGAACGTGGCTGCATCTGCAGAAAATGAAGAACAAAAAACTAAAGGTAAATCAAATTTGAAACAATGCCATCAGCCCGTGCTTGATTTCAAATGCAAGTTAGATGCTTTCTCTGAAGATTTGGCTGCCTTTGGTCTCCTGTAGGGTGTATTTTTATACCGCAGTCAAAGCCTAGCTGCGGCTTGTGCAGACATACTTGAGCTAGCTTTAAATCAACCAGTGGAGCTACCGGCAGTGACGCTGTTGCAGCAGTGTGGAGCTCAGCGTGGGCTGCTCTCAGCTCCTTGGGTGCAGCCAGCAGCACACACTGAGCTCCATGCTACTACGGGTGCCTTGTTAGCAGTGCCAGTGCTATGCACTAGCTTGGGCTATCAGGACAAGCTGCAGTAGCAGCTCTGGAGTATGGGCATGTCTGTGCAATTGCCACTGACTCCCAGCTACCAATTCTGAATGACTGCAGGGACCCCCACTGGTTGCAGGGATTCACAGATAGTTTCCTATAGCTCTGAAAGAGCAAAATCTATGACTACACTTAGGAATTTTTGCTGTGATAAAAAACACATCTCAAAGCACCTTAGAAAGGAAACAAAAACCATCACTCCCATTTTAAAGGTGGGAAAATGGAGTCACAGAGACAGCAAGCAATTATCCATAACCACCAAACGATCCAGTGGCAGAACCAGTGCTAATGGCCAACTCTGCTGTAAGCTGGCTGGCTGGTGCTTGCTTCATAAGACTTCACGAGAGCAGAACACACCAGTTCACCAGCCTTGAAAATATCCCTGTGACATTTCTAGAATAGGCCTGAAATGAATTTCCAGGCTTCTGCAAAGACAGGTGCCAAGCTGAAAATAAGCCCAATTCAATGTTATTGTTTAAACGCGTGAATTACTTGAATTACATCCTTTGAGGGTTTTGTTGAAACCAAAAGCAACAACAAGCAAACAGCTATGCTTCATTTTAGCATAAATGTGGCTTTCATAAAGCCAAGAGGACTACTGCCTTCCAGTTTTGTCCACTGTGCCCATTCCATGCAAAACCAAAACTAAATAAAAAGGTCAACCGTTTTTCCAGCAAGATAATGATCCTTCAGTCTACAGCAGCATTTCAGAGAGTGAAGATGGTATCTAGATGAGGTCTTACAACACTCAATCTCCTCTTCTACTTTCTGTCTCAGTCAGCAAAAGTTTAAATTATCCACAAGAACTTTTATCTAAAGCAAGCAGAAGGACCAAAGTACCTTTTGAAAATCACCCCTCTGCTCCTTATCCATGTCTATGCTTGCTCCCTTGCTCCGCACCTGCTCTATCATTCATACAGAAACTTATGGAATCACTTGCAATGGGGCTTCAAGTACTTCCAGACAGGTGCTCCAGCATATGGTAGAACTCCTTTTCCTTTTCTGAAGATCGACCCTATCTGAAAGAATGCAGAATTAACAACAGGACAAGAGGGAATGGCCTTATGTTGCACCAGGAAGGTTCACATTGGATGTTAGGAAAAATTTCTTCTTGGAAAGAGTGGTGAGGTATTGGAAGAGGCTGCCCAAGGACATGGAATCACTGTCTCTGGAGGTATTCAAGAAGAGCACAGATATGGCACTGAGGGACATGGCATAGTGGGCATTGTGGGGATGCATTGATGGTTGGACAAGATGATCTTAGTGGTCTTTTCCAATCTTAATGATTCTATGATTCTATTCCATGATTCTGTGGACTCCATTTTGTAACGTCTCTACAAAACCACCTTAGAGGTAACTGGATCACCTTAGCAACCAGGTACCCAGCGCACCTACACTCCTACAGTGAGTAAACACTTGACTACCACTATGCTTCTCTCTGTAAAAGAAGAAAATAAGTGCTCCTGCTTTACAGCATTGTGATTACCTCTGTATGTCTACTTCTCTCCTACTGAGGAGGTATACATAGCAGGGTCCTCTCCCAATCTCCCTTGTGCCAGCTTTTGAGTTTCAGGCTTTGGAAAGATACTTCTCTTTCCATACACCATACTGTTGTTCAGGTTAATCTGAAGCCCTGTCCTTGTAGACATTCAAGGTAAGACTGGACCAGGCTCTGAGCAACCTGATCTAGCTGTAGATGTCCCTTTTCATTGCAGAGGGGTTGGACTAAATGATCTTTGAAGAGATCTCTTCCAGTTCAAATGATTCTATGACTGTACTCCATTATAACCACCTGTTTTATGTCTTCCGAAAAGGACTAAAACTGAACTTAGCCAACAGCACAGACACAAAAGAGGCAGTTTGTTCTCCACACAGACAGAACAACTGAAAATGAGAGGAAGAATGATGGCTTGCTAGTGCTGGCTGTCTGAATGTCCCAGGGCAGGCTGCAGGGACATCTTATGGAAGATGTCAGCTCCTCTAAGTCCTAGTGCTCTGCTTCTTCCATATTCAGCTCTGCAATGGATTAGAATCTGTAGAAGCTATAGGGAGACGACATTTAGCTCCAGAAGAGTTTTTAACCTAATTTAAAAGAAGCCCCGGTAGGAAACAATGGTAAGAAGACAGAAGGAACAGTAAAATGGTCAAATTAATATCAGTGGCAAAAGTAACTCTGACACATATCCACTGCAAAAGCTGTGAACATTTTAATGTTTCTTAAGCACTAAAAATCCTGTAAAATGCATACAGGATAAGCTGTCCTGCCTCACCACTACATCTAACCATGTGTGCACTTTGAGGAGTCCTGCAGATAGGCCAGGAGGAGAAGGGAATGTGGATTTGCAGATTAGTTATGAATGAGTTGTGGAATAACAGAGGCAGTCGTGGAGCAAATGAACAAACATACAGAGCAGTTCTCACTGTCTGAATGAGCATGAAGCGATGCAACAAAAGCATCCTGTGAGAAATACAGCTGTGGCTTCACCAGCATTTTCCACTGGCCACTGTTTGATTACTCAGCAATAACCATGCCTCATAATTAGTGGGCAGATTTATAAAGGCTATACTTACACAGTTTTCATGATATTGATTAATAGCTATGATGACTGAATTAATATATGGTTGCTGGCAAACCAACCAGATATGCCTCAGAATGTCTTAAAATCAGCAGCAACCTCCTAATTCTGGAAACCTTGAAAGCAGTGAATGAAAAATCTCTTTGGTTCTGCTGAATAGAGGTGGAGCACGAGAATAGCAGAACATTTGCAAATTCTGTCTGATTTATTAACTGCTGTACAAAATATGAACAATTTTAGACCCGAGGTTTATTGCAGTGTTGAAAAAATAAACGTCAAAATAAACTCCACCAGAAATGATTAGTATTTGACTATACTATCCAAAAGTCAATATAGTAATTACTGCAAGTTAACTTAAATCCTCTTTACCAAGCACTTACACTTGCCAGAAATAGTTTATTGCAGTCAGTGTCCTAACATATCAATTAGACTTACGTGAAAAAAAACACAAAACAAAACATTTTTCAGCTGGTTTAAATGGAGTGAAAGAAGCTGAGAATACTTCCCAGAAACTATGACTCAACCTCCCGTTCCTCTCTTTGTAGCTCTGCTTTCAGTACTTTGCAGCCTGGTCATAACCCAGTTTCCCATTATCACTATAGTTTGGTGCCAGCACCAAAGACTCTCTAGAAATTCAGTGTATATTTGTCCATACTTTCAGGTATTAAGAAAACCAGTACTTGGAGTGTGGCTTTTCTTGCTTAACAATGTACTAACTTACTATTATTTGTCATGAAGTATATTATTTTACTTAAGATTTTTAATATGATAGATTGGTGTTAGCAATCTGCCAGTTTAAAGCACATAGACAGATGAAGTTTTTGTGGTAACAAAGCACACAGAAAATCTCTTGAAACATTTCTGAAGGGAATACAGAAAGCACTTACTGACAGTAATAGCTTTAATGTCTTCTGAAAACACTGCAAACCTATTCTAAATTGTGACTCTTGCAAGGTATGTAATTTGCACGTTATTGTGAAAGGCATTTCAAAATGGGTATTTACCAATGTGCTGCTTCAGTGTATTCAGGGACAGCACATATGGGTTTGTTTGGGTTTTTATTGTAAATGCATAACATCCAAGATGGTCCTCAATAGAACATCTTGAGCAAAGGAGAGTATATGAGACAGAGAGAAATCAAGCACACTGTAGGCCACCTGACTTTCATATTAAAATGCTTACTCCTTTCCCTTGTTTGTATACCTCAGATTTGACTATCTGCAGAGCTTTGGAGAAACTGATTTTCAAGCAGTTTACATGTAGGGAGACAAAGACAAAAAAACTGAGCAGTAAAATCACCATTTTGCAATTCATCCTTTGTGGGCTACTTCCCAAACTTCTTGCACAAATGTAGGGAGAGATGCAGAAGGGACTCCACTTCTGGCTATGATGAGAATGAGAAAAGATATGACTGCACTTCGTGTTGCACATCACACTGTTGGTTTGTGTTAAGTGTGCCTGGAATATGAGGTCTTTAAGAGATACAAGTTTGAGGATGCCCATTTTGTGCATCCCAGAGAGCTTTGGGCAGTGGTAAGCACTTATGTACTTGTACCAAATACAGTGGTAGTGCCTCTAGGCATTTGTAGGAGCAGAAGATGCACATGTAAGATTTTTGAAGGAATACATAAATGTCTATGGTCTTCTACAGTCATTTCTGCTGCTGAAAATGGGCAGCTAAATTGTGACCAAGAATAGACTTAATTTCATTTGAATGCCATCTAGAAATTATACAGCTAACTTTGTAGGATTCTTCTCTACTCAAAGAAGAGGCAGAATAATCTATCTTACTTGTTTTAGGTTGGGATTAGGGACCTAAACATATGCTCTTAATAACGTGTTTGTCTCTAAGGTGTATTTCAAGTGGTCTCCAGCTGGCATTTTCTAATGGCACTGGGTTTGTATCCTGTCTGCCAGGTCCATGTATATAACTTGGGCTATTACTATACTTTCACAGTAGTGCTTTGAGTCAGATCAGGATTCAACTTTATATCTTAATTTACCCACTGAGCATTCTCAGAACTGTGAACTTCTTTCATTTGAATCTAAACCAGATGACACACAGCAAGAGTTTGCCTAGTGCATTTCAGCCATTCACAGGAGTGCAGTACAGGGCACCTGGAAAGAGACAGTGAATGCAGATGTCAGGCCATCAGCACCAAGTGTTTCACTCTGCAGTGTCCTGATACAGCTAAAGTAAATGCAGATATGTTTTAGTTCAGAAGGAATCTAAACAGGTTTTAACTCTAATCTGGTGCCATGAACTGAATCCCTGACAGAGTTTGGAGTCAATTATTTGTACTCCTAGAGATAAATTTATTTTTAGTTTCATCTGAAAATATGTCAGTTCATTTTAGTATTTCAGTATTTCAGCATTCTGACACGTGAACTAAATCACAGTGAGGGAGACAACCACACTTCCTTCAACAGTGTACTGCTGACAAAGATCGACATGTTCCTGCAGTTGTACCCTTGAAAATCCTAGGGGATTTCTACTGATAAATGCACCTATTTTGGGGTAAATGGATTTCACCCTTTGCCTTTGATGAATCAGACTGGAAATAATTACCTCTCATCACTGACCACAGGAAGAGTCTTGGTAAGTGGTTTATACTGATACCTAATGCTGAAAAGCAAGCTAGGTGAATGGAGTCCACTAGTTCATTTAAAGGAAAGAAGGTGAAAGAATATAATACCACTACAGATGTCAGAAGAAAGGTGTTAAAAGAGGAGCTCCGCAGAGCAGCAGAGACATTTGGGGAAAAGACAAGAAATTAGAGAGTGAGGAAAGACAACAGGAGTTGAGCTGACAGTTTGGCCTGGATGTCAGCATAGATTAAAAAGTGGTTAAGAGTTAAGGAAGATTTAGCGCTGGTACATGTTAAGAATGTCTTTAGAACATCAAAATATAAAAGAATAAAAAAATCAGTATTTGCAAAGTTTTTTCCAGTTCCAGTCCCTCACTCCAAAGTAATTTGTCACAAGGCAAGGAAATGGTTGCAGGAGAAAGAAACTGTAAGTGATCTTGCTGGTGCCAGTCCCACTGCACATCATGCTGAAAGACAAAGGCTGGGAGATGTGACAGTTGTTATGCCTAACTGAAACAGACAGATTCAACACAATGTGTAGAGATGGAAAAAGCATCATAGACATCTATGATCAAATTCATAGAAGCTGATGATTAAGAATCATCTAGATGACAAAGTCATACTGATACTTGTTTCTTGAAGAAGAGCACATTAAAACAGCATGTGGAAAAAGTCCTTGGAAGGTCACCTTAACTGCCCATTAATTAAAGTTGCAGAAATAACCGCAAAACTGAGACACGACAAATCTCAGTATTACACACTGGTATGCTGATGATGTAACACAGTTGCAAGAGACCCAAGTTAGCTCCTAAGAGACGGACAGTTGCTGCAGGATATGGAAGTAATCTTGAGCAGATAGAAGGGTGTACTTACACGTCAGTACTTCTAGCATGTTCTATCATGACAGACAAAGGTGGTCAAATTCAACAATGTGGCTATGCTTAAATAATACACTTTGCTTTTTGATGGTGAACTGATGAGCAAGCAGGTAGAGTTGAATACACAGCGATTCTTCAGGTAAGCAAGATGTTAGAATAAACATGCTATTCCTGCCAATCAAAAGACCTTCCTACCTTAAAACGTAGAAACACTGATCCCATTGAAGTCAGACGCAATACTCTTAGAAACAAACTGGGTCAGAGTTTTACTTTTCTAGTCTGTAGCTGTACATCTCTTCAGGTAACACCTGAAATAGCACCAGCTATATTCAAAACATTAATGGCTGTTTTTTACTGAGAGAAGGAGAGTCCTTGGCAGAGACCTACTTTATGGATGTTTTGTAGCCTTTTACGACACTCTCATGAAAAGTACTTCAAACTGAAAAAAAGATACTGCAGTGGGTCCAAAAAGCAACGCTGATTGTAAGATCAGGTAAGGAGGAGGTGTTAATGGGGGAAGAGACTTCATATCTGTGAGATGCACAAGAAAGCGTTTTCTTAAACCTCACATCTCCAAATTCTCCTAAAAATGATCACCGTAGCTCAAAGATGATCTCTTATTACTCATATTACAGAAGTTTAAGTTTATTCTAAACTTTTCTTCACTAATAAAACAACCAATAATGTTGTATTAGCAAAGAAGTGCTTTGAACAGAGTAAGTTAAATTGATTTTGTTATGGCTTATGCAATGTCCTTGAGACTCTTCATTAAGGCTTAGCTGTAGCTCAGCTTGATGACCGGTAGCTCTTCCTGGCTTAATGTCTTGCACCCTGCAACATTTCTAGAGAGCTCTGCTCCCTAGGTGGAGAGGGCTGCAGAGAGAGGCAAAATCAATCCTGCCTTTTAGAAAGAAGTATAATAAAAACCATGACAGACCATTTTTACAGGATGGTCTATGATGTAATAATGATGGAAGCAATGGAGTAAGAGTTGAGTGAGTGCTGGATTTAAGGCTGACTGCCCATTACAGAGATGCACCAAGATACTTGCTTGTTTTACATTCCCTTCAACACTGCACTGGGACAACACAACACTGAATGCTGAGATCCATCAGAGCCAATGTCTGCTGACTTTGCAAGGGCAATACAAGGCTACTCTCTCTAGTACGTGGATTGAGAGCTGTTGGCAAGGTGAAGTCTGAAGGCTATGGGTAATTTCAGCCTTTCCTTAACCCCTGGAGAGGGAAAAACTAAAAATCAGTGACAGCTACAATTTAAACAGCACCAAAGTAAGTCACACTCATCATCTCTATTTAAAGAAGGAAAGAAGTATTAGAACTGGATTCTTTTTGGTGATATTCTAATTTATATACAGTGTTTAAATTATTGTATGTTCTCGTTAGCATATGTTCCAAATGAAAGTAAACGCTGGAGGTGAACTCCTATTTGTGTGGTACATACTTGTATTAAAAAATCTGATTCCATACATAAGGGAGGCTGGAAGCAACCCAAACAATGTACTTAAGTAGCTCTTCCTGAAAACCTTACAGTGGTAAGTATTCTGCAGTGGGCAGGGATGCTCTTCCTGTTCTGTCAGTGAATGCTAATAAAGGTAAACGTAGGGCCATGCACCTATGTCAAAAAATGGGAAAAAAATGAAGAAACAAACAGAGTCATACTCTAAAATGCAACATCCTCTGAATTATCCAGTTTATCTGGTGTTTGCTTTTTTCTTCTAGAGCTTAAAGCAGAGGAAATTCCTTCCAGTGTGCTTTACAAAATGCTAACTGGGCCATTAATGATTAACAAATAAATAATACTGCCTACAGTTATATTTCTTCTCCTGAAGACACTCCCTCTCTGTAATTCTGCCACATTACTTCTGATGGGAATGCTGATAAATGAAATCAGATGCAAATTTTGAAGTGAATGAATGAAATTGCTGTCATTCAGTTTAAGACCTCTGAATATACCTGTGACAATCTGGAACTTGAGACTGCTTGAGGCTTGAAGTCCTCGGGGTTCAAAGCCACAATTCACAAGAGCCTCAAATAAAGTAATAAAAGATGCTGCCTAGTATGACTTTTTTACACCCACCATGATGTACACTTTAAAAATGTTTGGCTTTCATCTATTATTTAATAATCTTTACTACTGTTCAGGGAGATGTTAGACAAATAGGTTTTTGTTGTCTTTTTATCTTTCCTTTTTTTTTTTTTTTTTTTTTTTTGAGAAAGCAAATGGAGTCTCTTTATGCCATTAACCAAAGTGACTTCTAAACAAAGAGGCAATTTAACAGCATCCCCATGGCATTAGATTCCAACTTAACCCTGTGAAGACTGTGCAGTGTGAAAACCCAGATAATCAAATAACTGTTATTTTACTGGGATTCTAGTAAACAACTTGGTAGTTTTACAGACATGAAATACTACATTTTTTTTTTTTTTTTGCAATAACATTATTCAAGAATATAATTTCAGCAGTAAAGAGCCCTTGTAACAGTCTTTCTACTCAGCTTGTACCTCTGATTGATTTCTTTATTTTACATAACCTTCATTTAGTGGAAGTGAATAATGTGCACTGTCAGAATGGTAATGTAAACCAGAGCTTTTCCAAGAATAGGAAGTAAACTGTAACATCTAAGGAATATGAGGAGTGGAACAGCTGCTGCATAGAGTGGCTGGGTTGTTTTCATTCTCTGCATTTTTTAGAAACTACTTATTTATTTTCTGTTAAACTGCCTGCTTCAGTATTTGCCTCTTTCACAGCTGGGTGTGTTACTGCACCCCAAACCTCATCTCTCAAACAGAACAGGTTTTTATTACATTAAGTAAAACAAAAGTACCATATAATTCGGTCTGCTCACTGTTCTCTGTCAGAGCATTCAATATATGCAGAAAAATTCTATATGGTAGTGAGGTAAGAAAGAAACAAAGGTTTAAGCTCACCCTGAAGTCATCCTAATTCTTCTCTGCTTGCTTGGGCAAAGTTACTATATTTATTCTTTTTCTAGAATAAGCACATTTTTGCCCTTTTCAGCAAAGACACTTATTTTTTAACAGTTACTGCTCTTTTCAGCCTTACATTCGCCAGAAGCTATAGTTGATCATGTCAGTGTTTAGGAAAAAATAATGTACACAAACTTTATTCTTATCATCTGTTTACGCTTCATGAAATTGTCATAAAATCTTGCATGAAATAAGGGACTTAAAATAAAAGTGACATAGCCAAAAGTTATTTTTACCAACTAGTAATCAGAATAACGGCTAACACTCTGAATTGTTTGAGGCAGTTCTTAAAGCAAACATGAATGCTACTGCTTCCTCTTTAAGTAGTGTTGTGAAGATGACTGCACTGGCTTTTCCTTTCACTATTTTTGTGAAACGTGAGATAATATTTCACTCATTTGTTCTATTTTTATTCTGATAATGTGTATTAATGACTGCACTTAGTGAAGAAGGAACTTTCATATCCATTCATTCAGTGAGTTGGCTAATTAACAACAGTAGCAGTAGGTACATATACCATACCAGGAAAATGTTTCTACTTGTCCTACATTAATTCTCCTCACTGTCCATTTATCCCTTTTATTATTTCTAAATATATCATGGCCTGCATCTACTATTGACTGTGTAGAATTTAGCTTTTCTATCTTTCTTCCCTTAAATTGACAAAACTTAACCATATCCCTCTCTGTCCACAGAAGGAAGACTTCCGTGACCGCACAACTCAGCACAGCAGAAAAGCTCTGCTTTGAAAAGAAGACAGAATTGCTCTACTTGCTCTTAGCAAAATGCTAATATGCAGTAACCTATTAAAAAATAAAACAAAACAACAGAACAGTATGCTTCAATGTAAATCAGTAATGTAGGAATTGTCTCTTGTCTCTTGGGAGCCTTGATTGCCATAACATCAGTGGAGTTTTAGAGTAGAGCAGTGAGTGCTCCACTCAACCATACAAACCGTCTCACCGCCCAGTTAAATATACTATATCTACTAGAAAGAAAAGAAATAACACTCACTCAATGAAGTAGACTTCCCCTTTTTCTGTATAAGCCATTTCCCAGTTATCAGGCAGTGGGCCCAAGTCATCATTCTCTTCAGGCTTTGTTTGTTCTGTTACATCCATATCCTCCTTTGCTTCTTCAGGCTGAGTATATCCTGGTGCAGGGCACGGCTGGGTAGAAGATACCTCACCTGAGACACCTGTGCTCTTGTCTTCATGTTCACTTGATTCTACAAGAGAAGAAGAATTACAGTTTTTGGATATTTAAATTAATGATGGATGAAATACTGGGTGCAAGTCTTCAACAAACATTCTACGAACTGTAAGTCTTTAAAAAAAAGAGAGAAGTTATTGGATTTACACAGCAGTCCCTCTGATGATACATTTTTTATCTGGAACACAATAAAAGAAAGTAAAGCAATAAAAACAAACTGAAACAAGAAACTAATAAAGAGCTAAGAAATGAGCCAAAGAGTTTTTGCTTGTGTTGTCCCAGGAGTCCTTCCTTCAGCAGTTAGCACTGAGCAAAACGCAGCCTCATATCCAGCAGCGATATTGTCTTGTGTCTCATAACTTTTCAGAATACATATCCATCAAGCAAATACCCTGTTTTGCTGCAGAAAACAGATCATTTTCAATTAAAAATGTAAACACAAGCGTAATATCCATAGGTAAAGAAAACAATATGACATTCACGAATTCACAGTTATATCTGAGCCATATATAAAGTGGTTCTGATTTCAATCCCAATATAATCTATGGGAGGCTTAATTTTCCACAATGACAAATGCCTCCTATACCTGATGTAATTGTGACATCGTGACCCAGAACATACTGAGGAAGAAGTCTTCCTTTCCTAACCTTTTTTCACTGTTTGGTCTTCTACTGTTCACTGATATTACTTTATTTATCTGACTACTGCTAACTCCAAGAAAGGATGCTTGAGATAACTTATCCTACTAAAGAGGTTTCCTCATCCTTGGGGATGAATACACTTGGCCGACTGGTCTAGTAGGCATGTGTTTGTATCATTTGGTCTGTCTACCTATAATTTCCTCCAAAAATGGCTCTCATCCTTGGACCCTGGATTCTTGTTTTCTGCTGCACTTACGTGGAGCTTGATCACACTGAAGCAGAAAAGACCCCTGTATTTGATCAAATGAATTACAACTAAAATAAGTTCATAATTTGAATGCATTTGCTGAATCTCCACTGACTGTGATTCAATTGGCTGAAATGACCCTACATATTGAGATGAGTGGGCTGGCTGATGGATGACCGCACTCTCACCTCACCTCCTCAGCAACACAAAGAGAAGAAAATACAGTGAAAAAATGCTAGGGTCGAGAAAAAGGAGATGAACAATGCTCACCAATTGCTCACTATCACAGAATTGTACAAAAGGCTAAAAAGAAAATGAAATCATTCAGCATGAACACTTAAAAAAAACACACAGGCATGTAACAGTAAAATAGAGCAAGCAGCCTAGAAAATGGGATATGGCCAGGAACATGAAAAGTAACAAGAAAACTTTCTGTAAGTACATTAATAATATGAAGACTAAAAGCAGATTCATTCCAATACATGGGAAAGAAAGCTAATAATATATGACAAACATAAAACCACAAGGCAGTTAGTGCTCATTTTGCCTCAGTCACTACTGCAAAAAGATTACCTATGATTAAATGACTAACATAATTAACGTCAGCAGTAGGGCTAAAGAAATCAGATTAGAACGGACAGAGAATGGGTCAGGTATAATTTAGATGAAGCAGCCATTTGCAATTGGCAGAGCCTGATGAAATGAAACGTAGACTACTTCATGAACCAACGGAACAGACTCATGGCTAGTAGTGAATGCACATTTTGAGATTGTACAGAGACAAGAAACTTCAGAAGGACAGAAAGTCTTGGTTTCTATATTTTAGATTTCTAGATAGTTTAGATTCTTAATTTCTGAGCACCCAATCTCCCAGGTCATTTTGTAAAAAGGAGAAGCACAGCTAATGAAACTGTAATCACAGAATCATAGAATTGCTCAGGTTGGAAAAGACCTTAAAGATCATCGAGTCCAACCATAACTTAACCATACTACCCTAACTAACAACCCTCCACTAAATCACGTCCCTGAGCACATCTAAATGGCTTTTAAACACATCCAGGTATGGTGATTCAACCACACCCCTGGGGAGATTATTTTAGTGCTTAACAATCCTTTCAGTAAAGAAGTTTTTCCTGATATCCAACTTAAAAATTTCATGTCTATTTTTAATTACTAAAAGGACATTAGGACCAGCAGTCAAACCACCTGCACATAAGCTCTTCAAAGGAGGTGGTGAATAATTGTCAAGATTTAGCACGAAGGAATTGTGCCAAACTCTTTTATTATTTTTTTTTTTATTTTTTGACAGAGTACCAGATGTTGTTCCTTACAGAGAAATGGTAGACATAGCTGTCATTATCTTAAAAAAAAATAAAAATGCTTCTGACACTTACATATATTAGATCATGTCTCGATCAGAGTGATGGTCGATAGCTTTACAGCCATATGCAGCTCATGCTGCTAACTGCTTATATTTTAACTACTTGCTACTAGTATTTTATGCTGTTGGGAAATGTGGGGGGAATCTGTGGGAACAAATGAATTAGCAAGAGGCACAAGTGCAAGCTGCAAGTTTTGCTTAGCTGAATCCCACAAAAGAGCAATAGGATCCCAGGGGAGATGCAGTCACCTGTTGCTTATGTGTCACTCACAAACTTCCCCTTCTTTGACTTTCTGAAGTCTGCTGCAAAATGCCACAATCAGCTGTAAAAATGGACATGGGGAGCAAATGTCTAGAAAGCGAAAAGAGATTCCTAGCACAAATACAGGAACTACAGGAAGCTACAGGAAGTTTTCAGCAGAAGCACAGAGCCCATTTTCAAGAATTTAATGTCAATGGAGATTTTTTTTTTATTTTTAATTTTGAACAGGTGGATATGGAGGGCATTTTAGTATTATGGAGGATAAATTATCTCTAAATGCACTAAGAAAATAATGATGTAATTGCTGATAAATTCATCTCTATAAAGTTAAAGTGAATCTTCATCTGTTTTAAGTGTCATTGAGTGCACTATGAATTGTGTTCTACACAAGTCCTGACCACATTTCTACTGTGGGAATACTGCTGCACAGATTAAACAATGATCAAGATGTAAAGTCAGATAGCACATATGATGACAGTAGGAAAAATAAACTTGGTGTATGGGTGCACTGTAAATAATAATGGCCATCCCACTGGTCTGATAGGCATGGTAACATTGCTATGTCCTAGGATTTTAGCATGATATCTGTAATATGTGTTCTTTCTCAGGATTTTATTTTCCACAGGTCTGAAGAGGTCAGATTCTTAACTTTTGATAGCTATATTAACAAGCTGACAGAAAAAAATGTGAAAACTAAACTTCGAGTACTACAAGAAATATTTTCAGCCTGTCTCAGAGATCGCTATCAAAACAAAGTGGAAAAAGAGGAGCCTGATGCTTATTTAACAATTAAAAATATAATTATGTTAAAGCCAATCTCATGACTTATTAATTCTTGGATCATTATTTTTAATAGTTTGTTTTAGTAATAAAGAGAAAAGTATCTTGTGAATAAAACCCAAGCAATTATGGAAGAATTACTTAATGTCATTTAATAACATTTACTTTTGCACAATGGATGTTATAATTGTTGGTTATCTGGAATGCAGCACTACAATGGTATTTCATCTTTTTCTACACGTATCTATCCTTCATATATTCCTAAAAGCGCACCTATTCACCTTGTGTTGTTTTTTTTTTTCTTTCTCCTGTTTATATATATTCTTACATAACAACGTATTTGATAAAAAAACAGAAGTCCTGGTTAAAAATTGGTAGTGCCTTAAATGTACAACTAAAGCTTGAAATAGTATGGTAATATGCTATGAGCACAAGTGTCTATCATTAGATAACATCCGATACAAATACAAATCCTAATACGTCCAGAACTACTTCTTATCAATGAAAAATACAATTGACTTTTCATCAGGTGAAATCGCCTACTGTCTCTACAAAACAGATTACGTGGCCCAGTTTTCTAAAATAATTTACACAGTATCTCAGTGAGTGTTCTGTGCTGTGGCAGAATAGGCACCAGCAAAGCACCAGCAAATTATTCCATGTGTAGAATACAAGAAACATGGGGGAAAAAAGTCACAGAATCACAGAACTGTTTGGGTTGAAAGGGACCTTTAACTTCCTAACATTAAATAGTCTAAGTCCATCTCTATAGTATTTCAAATACCAGCGGTGAAAAATTTTACTGGATGAGACAATATATTCTCTATACAGCTCTTAGACAATATATTGGCTATTTGTTGAACCTGAAGATACACAAGTCCATAGGATGTGATGAGATGAATCTGAGGGTCCTGAGGATACTGACAGATGAAATCACTAACTCATTTTCCATCATTCTTGAGAAGTCATGACAATCTGGAGACTGCCACTGATTGAAAAGGGGAAACACAACTCCCATTTTTAAAAAGGTAATAATAATAATAATAAAAAATAAGACCTCAGAAACTAGAGTCCAGTCAGTGTCACCTCTCTGCCCAGCACAAACATGGAGTAGATTCTCCTGAAAGCTATCTAAGACACAAGGACAACAAAGAAGCAATTGCTGACAGCCAACACAGTTTCATTAAGGGTAAATCATGCCTGACAAAGACTTACAATGGAAGAGCAACTGAAGTGATCCACTTGGACCTCTACAAAGCACTATACTGCATGGTATTCTTGTTTCTAAATTGGAGGTCATAGATTTGATGGATGGACCACTTCTGAGATAAGGATTTGGTTGAATGGCCACACTCCAAGAGTTGCAGTCTGTGCCTTAATGTCAAGCTGGAGACTGTTGATCAGTGGGTTCAAGAATTGGTGGTATTGGGACTGGTACTGCTTAACATCTTTGTTGGTGGGACCTTAAATATCATCGAGTTCCAGCCATAATGCCATGGACAGGGACATCTTCCATTCTATATCAGGATCCTCAGAGCCCCATCCTAATTGGCCTTGGGACACCTCCAGGGATCCTGCTTCTTTGGGAATCTGTTCCATTGCCTCATCATCCTTTTAGGGAAAAAATTCTTCCTAACATATAATCTAAATCTACCCTATTTTAATGAATAACAATTTATATATTTTTAAAAATCTTATGGTTCTTAAGTGTCTCCTATTTTATTTTCTTTCCTGTGGCTGCCATGGCTATGCAATAATAAAAGAGCTAGCTTAAACTGTTCTCTAGGACTGTTGCACCTTGTGTGGTGATTGACAACACTGAGATTTTAGCCTTTTGCTTCATTTTCAACCTAAGGCATGGAATGAACATTCTGAAACTCTGTCATATCTTATCCTTCACTCAATTTGAGCCTGCCAGAACTTCCATTCTCTGGGTGCAACTTATCATTACCCAAGTAATGTACGATTATTATACATACATAAGCATTCTTCTGACATTACACTGGTTCTTTTGTAGTTTGGATGATAAACACTTCATCAGTCAGAAGAGTGAAGCAAATATGACCAGCACAGTGTCAGATCATGACACTGGTTGGGAAGGAGACTTACTTAATTCTCTGCAGACACGATAACAACAATAGTGAAATCTGAGTGTCTGACAAATAGGTGGCTGTTTGACCAAGCATCTTTTTATCACTATTGTCATGATATTTGCAAAAATCTTTGATTTCATTACAGTGTTCATCAGAAAAGGTTTTTCAGGTGCAAGATACCTCATCCAGACCAGTGAATGCCAGAAACCTAACTCAGAACAACCGTAAGTCCAGTAGTTGCATTAGGAGTGGGAAACCCAGCACTAACTCTAGACTTGGCCATTTCAACAGCTAAGTACAGATTACTTCTGTCACTGCTGTTTTGCAAATAGTAGGATTCTCATTTAAAGTTAGCCACCCAGGCTCCTGTGTATCTGTAGGCTGAACTAAACATCCTAGGTTGAAGAAGTAGTACCTAAAAGGAGTACCTGAAATACCTATGCTCTGTTTGTTTTTCTCCCTTCTATCAAGAAAGAATAAATAGCTCTAGCAAAAACTAAGACATTTAGGTGCATCATTTACTATACAATCCATTTCTCATTAGATATTATTGTGTGTTGACAGTACTTGATCCAGGATGAAGGACTGAGATATCATCTTAAGATGGCCAAACACCTCATCCTAAAGTTAGTTTCCCATTGGGTTTTAGGATGAGGATAAGTGACAAAAATCATAAAGAAAAAACACATTTTACAACACAAGTTAACAAGAAGACAATTATGTATATGGACCAGTCTGTCTATGTACAAAAGTTCAAGGGAACTTTGGCCTGTAAAACAAGGTGTGAATGAAAAACTGAATCCTACTTATAAAAGTCTACAGATGCATAGATTATTATCTCAACAAACACTGAAAAGTGGTCTGAAAAATCAGACTCAAGGCATAAAGATCTCTGCATCTACAGATGTTGCCTATTGGCCTGATAAAAACAGGTTTATTTCCTATGGATTCATCCTAGATCTGCTACTGCTTCTGCTTTGCAGTCCTAGGTATTAGAGCAGCCCTTTGCCTGGCTGCCACTCTGATCGTTTTGGCAGTTAATAAGACGTAAAGTTGTTGAGTATTTGTAAAAAAAGTATCTATGTCTTAGATGTCCTAATAGCCTTATATTTAATTAAAAAATCTCCATTTGTAAGTGAGACATTTAGAATAGAACTTACTTTCTAAATGAACTAAAATAATAGACATATTGCCTTACTCGCTTCTTTCTGAGAACCAGATAAAATAAACAACAACAAAAAAAACAACAATAAACACAAATAAAACAAAACAAAGCAAAAAACACACAAAAATTAACATTCTATTTTCCCCCACTGTTCAAAGATACAGATGACAAATGCGTGTACATTCTAGAGGCAGTTAAGGCTCTGACAGCTGACAGAGAAAATGACTGCAGTAACAGAGCCCGTGGGAGCTACACACCCCAACAAAAGCAACACAGCATGTATGTACAGAGCTGCTTTCTACAATCCCCAAAGTCCTCAATCAGTGTGACTGAACAACAAAACCCTGCTTATGAAACCTTGAGCACCAACACAGGCACTGCTTGTTCTGCTGGCCACACCTACAGGAATCACTTTGTGGGGGCTGAGGAGGGGGAGGAAAGAGGTTGTACTCCAGTGCTTGTGTGTTTTTAACGCAGCACATGCCAGTAGCTGCCTAGTCATTGTTTTGGTCACACAGAATTTGCCTGGGAGATGCCAGTCAGTAGTGGACAATGCTAGGAGAAAAGCAGGTAGACATCTTCCCTTGATCCATCTAGAACTGAAACGCTGCACCAGAGATTACTCCTGAGCAATGGTAGGTTAAGTGGCACATTTCAAGTAACTGCAAAGAATGCTCTTCCTAATGATTTCCGCAATATACATTACATACCAAATCCTGCCTTTGCCTCTGTCGCTCTGAAAGTATCCTGGCAACAGAGCCAGTGCTGATGTTTTATGTAAGAATTTCTGGGCTTCACCCATTTCTGCTTAGCTGTATGGGAAAGGCACAGCACTAAGTGCCACGGCATTGCCAGCAGATGCGGGGAAAGGATGAGCGAGGCTCAAACAGCAACGTGACTCCAGCCCTCTGGTGTGCAGAATGAGGCCCACACCCACCACACCACTACCTGCCAGCCCATTGGACACAGAGACGGATTTGACACTTCCACATAATATTAGTCAGCTACTACAGAAAAGCAAGTGACAAACACATCTGTGGTGGAAGGATAACTAATTCAATATACTTTATAATGCAGAAGGAGAATAAAAGAACACATGGAATCCGCAGTACGAAAACCCTTTTTGCAGTGCTTAGGAGATTAGATAGTGGATTTATTGTTTCAGATACCTATATGTTTATAGAACTCCTTATCTTCTTATATGTGTGGCTGTCATTACAGACTTCTATTTCAATCATTTATTCCTGAATTTCTGAGTTAACAAAGAATAATTCACAGTTATGTATTCCTCAGAGATACAAATGCCTGAATTCTTTAATTTCCTACTTGAAGAAAAAGTAATTTCTTATATGTTATTTCAGAATCAAAAGGATAAAGTAATTTGAAATGATGACTCGCTGCAGTATTCAAGGGGAAGCTGACTGGGAAAAGCCTGGACTTCTTCCACTCAGGATACCAGTCTGTATGTATCTTCAGCCCCTTTTTTTTTTCTGAAGAATTATAATCCAAAGGGTAAAACAAAAGTTGCCTTTAGGACTAGACATCTAAAACCCTTATCAGCTTTATGCAGCATCTGAAATGTGGCTGGAAAGGGTCCTTTTTGATAATGTTGCCTGCTGAGTTTCATCAACACTGTCACAAATTTATTAATGTGATGACAGCTTTACTCTTACATTGCAAAGATTTAATAACAATTTATAAAAGTTCCCTTTATAATAATCTAGTTAATTCTGCAGTGAATATCAGCTTCTGAGAGCAAGGGGACCTGAAGCACAGAGACAGGATTCATTTGACCAAATTGCAGCTCTCTAGATTACTTCTATGGTCAATAAAAAGATGCTTGGGTTTGATTTCCTAACATACAAATCTAAAACAAATCACCAGAAGTGCAATCAGAAAGACGATATTTTTCCCTTCAGACTGTAGAGTGGTTTCAGGGTGATGAGCTCACGGGCAGACCTGACTGTAGCTGAGGTGAGTCTCCAGAATGGAGGTGAGGCATTTTGTTTAATGTTTGACAAGGATTCTATCACTCAGAATTCCTGGGTTCCTGTCATGCAAGACTTACTTGAGCATTCATATTCTCATTGTAGGAGATAACTGGGAAATTTGTGAATAACAGAAATGCAATGCAAAATAAGAAGGAAGAACAGACCTGGTGTTACTGTCACATCATTTCCATTGACCACAGGTCTTTCTTCCTCTTCTTCCTCGGGTGGTTCAATACCTGTCTTCTCCATATTGCTCACAGACTTATTCCTCTTACGTTTGCCTTCAGCCCCAGGAGTGGCACCTGGAAGGATCTGGTCTGTTACATTTACCAATAATGGAGCTGGTTCTGCTGGAGGCTTCGGTGTGCCGTAATAGTTGTCTGGAAAGATAAGAGAAAGAAAAACACACAAATTAGCAGAGGTGAATCTGCTGCTTCTTTTTCTCTCGGTTTAGATTAATGGCATTTTCTGCTGTAGGATCTAGTTCATGAGATAATATGAGTTCAAGAAGTTTTCCACAAAGTTAAAAACTTAATTTGCATGAAATAGTATTTTTTTGATGCCAATGCTAGTGAAGAAATCATGCTCACAAATATAACCATACCAACACTTCTTGAAACTTTAACAGGGTAAATTAATATTCCTCTCACCCAAATACCTAAGAAACAGGCAGCATATCAGAGCTGTTTTCTCATTTCAAATTATTAGTTAAGATAAATTAACATTTATGCCACAATACAAGAGTTTCTGAAGCATCAGAAGGACCATAAACATATTGATTACTCACCAAATTACAACATTTTCATACCTCCTAAAATTCTCTTACTTGCTTCGAAAGCAAATAATTATTCAATGATACAGAGATTTGCGGTTTCCAGTAATGCCTGCACTACCTCATTTTTCATATTTGTCAAAATTTTGCTATTCTTGAGCAAACCTTCATGTAATAGGTAATGCTAATATATTTTCAAAGAAAGATGAAACCTTATGCTTTGGGGCTTAAAATTATCAGAGTACTAAGAAATTCTGAGAAGATTTAAGGTGGATGACAGATTACTCTCTATTTGTCTCCTGAAATTTCTGTCAACTTCTGAATCACCCACTTTCTGTCAAAAAGATCATTAGATTGGGTGGACTAGGTGTGATCTTATCTATCTATATGGGCGTGCTCATATTTTTAGCACATCTGGTCTCAAAAGTGATAGCTCAAATTTGTATGTATGGTTAAAAACAAAATATTAACATAATTAAATAAAAGAACATTGAAAAGACTAGTGAATCCTTTGTGGAAGAGAATATAAAGAGTAATAAAAGACATAAAGACATGCTATTTATACAAAGTTTTTTGGTTTTTTTTTTGTCATCTAAAAGTTGCCTTGAAGGGCAGTGCACATGCCTTATCAGTGGATTTTCCACAGTTAATAGGGGAATCTAAACATACTGCCTAGCTCTGAGAGACTTTTCCAATGGAAAAAGCACCTATCTAAGGAAGGTGCTAAAGGTATTTCTAGGCCACGATTTAGAACTTCAATCAAATAATAATGTAACTTGCAAGAATGATTTCAACTACATTAGGAGTGTAAAACAGATAGAAGTTTAATCTGTGTTAATCTGTGCAGTAAAGCATCATAAGAGGTACTTTGCAGGTAGAGTAAATATTATTTCTGGCATTCCTGTATGTTTCCACTGAATTACAGCATTCAGCCACATGACCACTTCAATACGGGTAAGTAACTGAGCAGTCTTACAAGTACTGAATACTGTGAATTTTCACAGTGCTTTAGCAAAATATTGTTCATAACAGATGTTTCTGTAATTGTAATACACTACACTATACACTACTTAGTGTGTTAAACGGCCTTCATGCTCACTCTGGTCTTATGGCTGGCATAATGAAAAACAGACTTGTTGAAGATTTTTTTGTTTTTTTTTGAGATGGCAGCAGGTTAAATAAGGAATCCAGATGTCAGTGAGGAGTGAGCTGTGCCTTCACATGGCTAGTTGTTGCCTGTCCTCCCATGCTCTAGTTTATCTGATTAAGGGAGGTAAAGAAGGGAAGTGGGACTTTGGGTCTAAAAGAGGAGGGAAAATATACACTGATGTGCTTGCAAAACCATATTTCTGAAAAATGCCAAAATCAGACCTGGTCACTGTCAGACTTCCAAGTTCTGATGGTCCAATTACTGTCCTGTTTGGAGTATTTAGAGAATACCTGAAAACTGGTGGTCAAAGCACAGCTAAATCGAAAATCTAGTTTTCTACTTGTGTAAGAACAATGCTATCATTATTGGTAAGAAGCACGTCTGAAACAGTACATATTTTGAAAAAAACAAGTTTGTTAAATCTAAAAAATTCCTCTGTTACGTAAACCCTTTTACCAGTCTGAAAGTCAAAGTGCTGCCATGAGCTTTAAAAAACTTGTCCACGAATTTCATAAATATCAGCTCAGAAATCTAAAGGTTATAGGTCTGATGTGATACAAACTGAAATTAAAAGTGTGGTGTCTTGGCCTTTATCCTCTCATTCTTAGTTCTGCCATTGTTAAATAAAAGCTGCTGCAGTAGTAATTAGCTCTAATGCTAATATTCGGAATGGTAGATAAGAGGATTAAGAATAAAAGACATTTTAAATCAAGGGTATGCTCATTCTATTTTTGGGTATTAAGCACTTCTTCATTTTGACTGCCTGGATGTACACATCTCTGGCAGACAGACAAAAGTCATAGCAAAGAAAGTCCATGAATATGATATATTGCAGCATCACAGAATTGTAGTTGTTGGAAAGGAACGTCTGGAGATCATCTAGCCCAGCCCCTTGCTAAAGCAGGCTCCCAAGAAAGTAGCTGCTTCAATCCAGGTGGGCTTTGAATATCACTAGAGAAGATTCCACAACCTCTCTGGGCAGCCTGTCACCCTCACAGTAAAGGAATTTGTCTTGATGTTTTTATGGAACTTCGTATGCTCCAATTTGTACTCACTGTTCTGTAGCTGGGTACCACTGAAGAGCCTTGCCCCAGTCCACTTGACTCCTGCACATTAGGTATTTATAAGCACTGGTCCCTTCTAAGTCTTCTCCAGGCTGGACAGTCCCAGAAACACTGGACATTTAACAACAGAATCCAAAGTAGATTCCATTCTTTCAGTTTCAAACTGAAAATCTAATGTGATTTCCAACTTATGCGCTCAGTCATAAGACTGTGTATTCTATGGTCAACAAACCATTGATTTAAACTGAGTTGTGCACTATTATATGTTCTATCTATCTATATCAAACACATTCATAAGTAGTGCCAATAAAAATAACATAGTAGACCACATATTTTGATATAATCAGCGTATCTTAAAAATAATGAAAAAATCCATGGAGTTCCAAAGGAAAAAAAAAAATAGATAGGATGAGGAGTAGACATTTCAATGAAAGAACAATGCTGTATTAAAGAAAAAATGCAATCTGTGTCAACTGTAACCTGCATTAAAAAAAAAAAAAAAAAAAAAAAAAGCTTATCTTGGCCTTGAAATTCCTCAGCTAAGCCTTTGAGCTTAGCACAAGGACTTGCTATGGACTTCCCAACTTCAGTGGTAATGTGCTAGGCAAGTCAGTGAAGGCAAAACTTTACAATGATGAGATTTTCTTGTACAGCCTCAGCAAATGTCATATCTGGGTATAATGCAGAGACTAAATTTTTAAACAACATAAGTTTTGCTGCAATGGTGTTTGGAAAAGCTATGATAAAAGCAGTTCTTTTATCTTGCCTGAGATAAATTCAAATTGATACTGTTGAAATACTGATAATAAAGCACTGCAGTTCAGCGTCCTGCATGTACAAAAAGCACACCAAAGAAGTAATTTCAATTGTGTTCAATTTAAAAAAGCCAACGAATTAATAAAAAATAAATAAATAAAGCTTACTGAAAGACAAAACAGATGTTATGCTTATTGGTAGTCAAAGAACCACATGTGTAGAACCTTAGGAAAAAGGAATAGAGCACAAAAGAGAAAACACCTTTCCAACATTACGCAAAACCCTACAGTACCCTCCCTTTTGAATGCTGCCTGCTGTTCCTGTCCTTGCCTCTCAAAAATTACATGGGGGAACTAAAGAAGGGCAATTAAAGCTTGGAACTGCTTAAATTGATTTGGAGCTTTCAGCGTGGAAAACAGACAATGAAGGGGTATATGGCAGATACGTATAAAATCAGGAGAAATCTGGGAAAGTGCCTAGAAAATAAATGAATGGATGCCTGGCTTCTCACTGCATGGGAACAAGAAGATGGCCAATGAAATTAACAGATTTTAAATGAGCAAAAGAAATGTGGGTTGTTTTTTTTTTCTTCATAGTATGAGAAAACGATGGCATTCACTGCCAGATGCAGCCAGTATCACAGAAACAGTCAAAAAGCAACAATACAAAGACAAAAAAGAAAGAATTGTGCAAGTCTATTAAATGTGATAAGAAACTCAGAATCAAGTGTTCAATACAATAGAGATTGCTGGAGTGGAGTTGTATCTCTGCATGCCCTCCCTGTTCTTATATTACTGGCTTTAACATTTACTAAGGGGTTGTAGGAGAGACGGGTGCAGGGTACAGTTCCCTTTAGTTTGGCTCAGTACTGCTGCCCTCTTCCTCAGGTGTCTCCTGGCTGCACTTAGAAAATGTGTGCACGCTCCCTGCCACCCCAGCACAAAGTTGGGAGGTTAGCTGAAGCCAGCAGCACTAAAGCTAAGCTCTTTGCATGAGACCTGGCTAAAAGCCTTCATGCAGACAGGCAGTGCAGAGTATTTAATTGCAGAAATGCCACTCTGCTTAATCTATCTCACTGCTGTGCCTGCTTGTCTCAGTGCTCCTATTTCTAAGTGCAGCTGAACACTGGAGATGGTCTAACCTAACCTGACTTTGCTGCTGAAATGGCCTGGAAGCCACAGTTACAGCTCCCGAGTGTTCTCTGCCACTCCTAAGCTGTATGAAAAGGTCTCCCTCATTCTGCAAGGAGTCAGATAAAAGTACTGGGGAGGTTCTCCCTGGTGATAGAGAACAGATCAGGAAATCAAGAGGGGCACAAAAGACAAAAAATGAAGAGGCTAACACAGCTGTATTTTTTCTTAACCTGAGCTCACCTATCTCAGGAAGTAGTACAACTTTTATCGATAAAGTGTTTGATGATGAAGCAATAGGTCTGAACTTGTTTCCTCAGAAATGGTAAGCCCTTTGGGAAAGAAAAATGTTTTTCAGTGGGAGTAAAGAGCAGAAGAGTCATCACACTTAAGAGATAACACAGCTCAGATCTAGTGATGTTCCCTATACTGATATGAAAGCACCAAATATGTGGCACAGGGTGGGACATTTTACTTTCAATCCTCCTGCAGCGAGCGAAAGAAGGGAAGTGAGGGGAAGGAGGGCTTTTTGCCAGATCTGAATCTCCATCTTCATAGAATCATTTGACTTGGAATGGACTTTTGAAGATAAATCTAGTCCAACTCCCCTGCAATGATCAGGGACATCTACAGCTAGATCAGGGTGCTCAGAACGCCATCCAGCCTGAAACCATCAGCTTTTGTAGGAATGGCAATATTTCAAAAGTTCCCAGAGCTTCACCTGTCTCCTTTAACAAACAAAAATTTTAGTCTAAAAATGTGTTACAAAGTAATAAAGATGTTGCTGAGGAACCAGCACATGATAGCAAGAATGAATAATCACACAAGAGATGTGCCAGAGCCAAAAGCTTTTAATATGAGTATTTCCAACTCAGATCTGGGACTCGGATTCTAAGCCCAGAATGAGATACACGTTTCTTTTCACACTTATTGTCAGAGTTGGATGAAACAGTATCCAGCAACAAATACACCTCAACTTCTGCTTACTCAGCTCTCTCGTTTAGATTGATTTGTCTGTACTGTTCATATAGCTTTCAGTTGCTGAAGTATCAGTCAAAATTGTGTGAATCAGCCACAACAAAATGTAAAAGACAAATATTTTTCAGTTATTAGAACAGTAACTGCAAATGTTAAATCTCCTCATATTTCTTATATGGCCATTGACTATTGATATTAAATTAAGAGGAAAGTAGCACAAAGTCTAATTATTGATGGGATATAAGATGTACATTTGATATTTGATCACACACTGATCACAAATACACATGAAAAAAAAGTCAGTGAAGTTGTACGCAGAGTTTGTGTAAGCAAAATTGGCTAAACTTCTAATTAAAATAATAAAGGAGAATGTTCTATTTGTTTCAAAGGTGATAGCTGCATTTGTTAATTTCTTGAGGCATACATCAAGAAACAGCTTGCAAATTATTATTTACATAGGTCACTCCAAAAGTAATGTCTCCTCATTATTTCTATGGAAACAGCTGCTACAAAAGCACAATAAGTCTGCTAAATAGAGAAAATCCTCAGATACAAAACACTATTATTCATCACAGTCACCACCATGAGCTATGCATTTCACCAGCTATGAACAAGATCCTGCATAACCACTCATAAAAATCTTCATCAGTAGAGGAGACCCACTGCCACTGTTACCACTGCTGAAATGCACCATCCACTGCCTCACTGTGCCCACATCCACTGGTTGGTCTCCACAAATGTTCAGCAAGTGTCCATGAGTGACATTCTTTCTACATGGAAGAATTCAGTGACACACTTCTGCTTCGTATGCACTTCCATATCAGATACCCATCTGCTGCCATCTGTAACACAGCAACAAAATCTGAAGGAATGTTGGTGGGAAGGTTCAACTCCTACTGCCATACCACCAACATCCACCTCTGGTGTCATAGTGCAGCGTAGCAGAATAGGAGGCATTACTTTGGGAGCAGCACTCACATAATAAAGATGCCTTAACATCATCTAAGTGATAGTAAAAAGCTAACAAAAATGACATTTTAAAAAAATATATGAACTGTGCAACATAACAATGAAAAGAGATCTAAAAACTGTATCTCCATCTGTAGCGGCCCATAGAATGTAAGCCCTGGGGCATTCTTCTCTAGACTGCAGAGAATTGAGCATTCTTTGGATGCAATTTTAAGTGCATGTTTTTTGCAAGCTCCAGAAGACAGCATAAATGAAAAGCTGTGATTTTAGGGTAGCCCCAACACACTGGCAGCATAATCAGCAAGGCAAGATCATAAGCAGCTTGTGGTCTCGTGAACTTTGCAATAAATGTTCAGTATGAACGAGGTGAATGAGTTGCAGATACCTTCTTTGTAGGTTATGACATCTGTGTACAGCAGATTTTGAATACTTCTTAAATGTGGGCTTCATGAACCTTATTAACTCTGTGTAGGCCCCCAGAGGCCAACCATGTAGCATTACCATGCTCTCACTTCACTGCTCTGTCAGATCCACACGCTGCTTTACCATGGAACTAGGAAGGATTAATTTGGTTTTGCAACATATTTGTGGTTCAATCAATCAGCATATTCACATGATATTATTTTATTCTTATTTTTCTAGTTACCTATGCATGGCATGTAGATCATTCTTTAGTATGCCATAAAACATGCTCTGCAGTGCAAACGTGCAGTAATTTAAAACTGTTGAAGCTTTCTCTTGCAATTCTTGCAACCACCTTATAAGATTCCCGAAGAGGAAAACAGTACATAGACATTGTTAAAATATAATTTGTGATGTATTTTAACAAAATTCAAGACAATTACCACCTCCTTATGGAAGTCTTACAAACTTCTTTTCACCCACTCAGCCTGAGTGAGTAATTTATTTTGACGGGTGACTAGACTATAATTAGGGCTTTTTTAATCACTGCTGTAAGGTTGGGTGAGTGGATTTTGTTCTTGGGTTCATACATTTTCATGATGGTTTTGCAGTGCTGTTTGATGGATCAAAGTTGCCTAACTCCTGGTGTTGATGCTAAAGTGGGATTCAAAAATATATAGCCTTCCAAACTTTTTTCATTTTAGATTCTCATTTATATTATTTTTGCTCAAGATGATTGTGACATTAAGATAGTAAAGAGGTCAGAAAAAGTAGACCTCTCAAGATTTAAGAAAACAAAAATTATTATTAAGTGTAGATTTCTGATTACATTTTTGAACACATCTCTAAACTTCTACAGTGTTCTTGCTTTACACTTAAACTTTGCAGCTAACTTTCAGTTTCTGTATGTTCAGCCAGCAACTGAAGATTCTGAAGTCTTTCCCTACTAAGCTTTTGAGTCCAGATTGTTTAGTTCTCTGCACCTTGCTGATACATTAACATCAGAGTTAAAAATTAAAATTGATTTACTTTTGGTGTTGCATCAGACTTATTTATACATGCTACACAAAAATATTTTCCTTTTTGTTGGATATATAGAACCCCAGGGCTACTTTTTATAAAATTTATTTTTCATCCTTGCTATTTTCTTACTGTTTTGAACTTTTGCTAGCCAAAGCTACCCAAAAGGAATAGTGGGCATGGTGTTATGGATTGACAGCTTCACTACATTATATTAGAGATCTTTTCCAACCAGAATGATTCTATGGCTTCAGGATCTTCCAGAAATCTCAGGGTTTTGCTATAACAGACAGGGCAGTGTTAAAAAAATGTTGTGCTTACATCACCAATGCATTCCCTGAAAACACTTGAACATTTTCTGGCAAGAGCTCACCAGCTGTTTCCCAGAGACGTAGAGATTTTGGATGACTTGTGTTGCTGTGACTCTTCCCCAGGCAGCATTCTCATTTAGTTGGTCTCTGCAGCTTCTGCTAACAGACATTAGGCAGATATGCTAACTTCTGTGTCAACTAATGACATTTTAATAACTGGCTTCAGGATTGTCTATTCATCTACATTAAAATTAAATCACTAATTATAGCTGCGGATTTTTGCCCAGGAGTGTTCTGGCCGCCAGTGAATGCAATAGCAGAGGAAGTTTCTAAATTCACAAATACAGGAACAGAGACAGCCAGGCTGTCAAACTTTCCAACATCACAGATCAGCTCCTCATCTTCTCTTGCTCCAGGACCTCAGCTGTTCCCAGTTAGAACTATTTTTTTCCAGACTGGGAAAAGGCTGTTGAAGTAAGAATATGTGAGATTGTTTCTGTTTCCTAATTAGTTTTTTTTTTTTTTTCATGAAAAATATTAGTAGCAAATCAATTCTTATGAAACTGATGCAATATATTATATTTGTATAGGAGGTGGTCTGAATCAAGTATGAATTTCAGAAATTTTGAAGACATCCAAATTAAGACACACAGAATTAATATGCATTTAAAAATACATATTTTCCTTGGGGAAGTCACTTTGTGCTTCACTCTTTTTCAGAGATTTCAGACTCCTAACCTTTCTCTATCTTTGCTTCCATATTTCTTCCATTTTATATAGCTTCTTTTTCTTTTAGCTTTTTTTTTTTTTCTTACAAATGTACTAGAGTGGTTTTATCCTATAAATATTCAGCATTCCTCATTTGTTACTGAATCTTTTAGCTATTAGCAGTCCCATCTATGAACATACAGTTTAACATACAGGCACATACCTACAGGCACATATCTAGAAGTAGAAGAATTGAGGAAAAAGAACAGTTTCACCTTTAAAGAATAGATACTGCTTGAAGTGTTTCCATCACTCCTTTAATTTCTTCCAAGTCCAAGCCAGGTGAATAAAAATAACTCTCTTTAACACAAAATCTGTTGCAGTTGGAAATAACTGTTCTCCCATCAGACCTTAGAATCCCGTGGATTGAAGGTGGAAATACATTTCAGATAAAGTAGCCATAAACTATCCTGTGTTAAATTCAGGTGGAGGTGGCTATGGAAAAGGAAGAAGCTTGCTCCACAGAGATTAAGGTCCTGACCTTCTTTCTCCAAGATATTCTTCAAGTTTGTATTTCCCTCTGAGCAGCAGAATAAATCAATTTTAAATAATGGCCTAGAAGGGAGATGATTGTTTATCAGATGCTGTGCACACTGCACATCATCATACATCTCCCAGTTGCCAGGAAATATAAAGAGACCTTTAGCTCCCAAGTTTTGATTTTACACTGAGTGTAACAGAAGTGAAAGACATAAATAACATTCCTTAAAAGGCTACTGTAACTTATTTAAGGAACTTCACAGACATGAATCACAGAAATATGAATGCATAACACTGGAACAAGACTGTGCAAAAATTCAGCTTGATAAATATATTAGTAACTATTTTACTGTATTTTATACATTTTAAATCAATCCCATCATCTATCCTCACCCTTCAAAGAATGACACTAAAGTTAATCTGAAACTTCCACCTTCTCATGAAAGAGTTTGCTAAAAAATTTATTTTGTTGAGGTCTCTCAGTCCTGCCTACCTTAACTGTCTTTTGACTGAAACAATCCTCCTCAAGTTTGACTAGTCCTGTATTTCCCTTTTTAAAGGGAAATAATTTTACAGACCTATTTTATAAGGATAGATTTACAATTTCACAGTAGCATTTTAATGGATTTATAGTTGGAAACCTGTTGTCTCCAGTTCCCTTTTGACAACCTCAGTGAGGCAGCCTAGGCTGTTTGTCTGACATTTTCTTCAAAGCTTCTTCTTCCAGAAAGAATATATCCCTGTAATTTTTTGTATTCATTCATTTAAGCTGCTACAGGAAAACACTATCTTGTCAGTTGGAGAGGAACACAAGAAATCTTTGCCTTATTTGCCTGAGAAGGCACCTGCAGATTGTCCTAGATAGACTTCTTGCACACACAGATTAGAACCAAGCAAATTAATATTAGGGCTTGATGTGATAGACATTTCCTGGTGTCATTTCATCACATGGTTAAAGAAGAACTAAGTAAAAAAAAAAGCAATATTGGATTGTTGGAATGAGTCCAGAAGAGGGCTATGAGGATGCTTAGAGGGCTGGAGCACCTGTCCTACGAAGGAAGGTTGAGGGAGTTAGGCTTGTTCAGAAGGTCCTGGGGAGACTCCATTGTGGCCTTGCAGTAGCAAAAGGGGGCCAAGAGAAAAACTGGATAGGGACTTTTTATCAGGGAGTGTAGTAATAGGACCAGAGTTAGCAGCTTTAAACTAAAGAGGGGAGATTTAGATTACACAGGAAGAAATTCTCCCTTATGAGAGTCACAAGGCATTGTTTGCCCGGAGAAGCTGTGGATCCATGTGTGAGCCACTGGAAGTGTTCAGTGACAGGTTGGGTGGAACTCTGGGCAGCCTCATCTAGGAAAAGGTATCTTTACCCATAGCAAAGCAGTTGGAACTAGATGGTGTTTAAACATCCTTTCCAACCCCAGCCATTCTATGATTCTATGATTTTCTAATAAGTGAACATGGTCCACTTGAGTGTTCTCATTCCTAAACTATATAACTGGGCCATTTCTAGGTTTTTCTTCATTAAGTATGTGAAATAATTCATTTCACAATGTTATTCTTCCCAGCGGAATGGAGGATCACTTCAATCAGGTACAGCACACTGGGGAGTGCGATGTGAGAGCCTAAATAACCCCTTGTTTCAGCTACAAGATCAATTGGCCTCAAGATTATCAAGAAAGTACTACTGCCATAAGAGTATGTGCTCTTTGTCATATGTCAAAATTCATTTTACACATTATATGGGCGTGAATAAGATTGCTGTGGAAATGTGTAGTATCTAGGTGCCTCCCACTCATTTCTTGGCCATGACGGTATTCAGGAACAAATGGACAGTATGGTCCCAAGGCCAAATCTCTGCACACAAAGAACTGGAGGAGTGCAGAAGTTGTCAGACTAAATTAATTGTTACTGGAGTTGATGGTCCAAATTTTGTACTTAATTTATGCTAGAAATCTACAAAGCAAATAGATTTTTCCCTAGTGAAAGCTGATAAGCAGTTGAAACGAGATGTTAAAACACAACCACACCATTCAGTTTGTCTCTCTGAGATAACTAACAATTGCCTGAAGGTGATTGGACAAATAGTTAAAAACAAAGTAAACAAACTGTTATTTACCAGGTTGACTACTTAAAAAATTTCAACTAAAGAGGAAAAAAAAAAAAGAAAAAAGCAACAGCTGAAAAATCTGCCCTATATCTTTTTTTTTTTGTTCTCTGTCAAGGACAGCCAAATGTTTTTGATGTGTGGTCTGCACAGTCATTACAGATTGAAGCCAACATGCACAACTGTCCAAGTGTTTCTTATCTCTCTCTTTCCCATTGACACACTGTGTTGCCCTAGGCTACTTTTTGTTGGCTGTCCTTGTTTTGCTTGGCTGTTTCATTCCTGATCCTCAAATCCTGTTCTGGGGTAAAAGACTTTTCTACTTAGTCATGGATACCTCTTGACTCTGCCCTGTGAGCCAGTGAAGCAACAAAGGGAATTAAATGCAAAAACATCTGTCTCTGTCTGTCTTTAGCTTTTGAACACTGCAGCTGATAAAAATTCCCTGGTAATGCTCAGTCAGGTCCTACAGAAAAGCCAAAGGGTTATTCTTCAAAATAAAATCACATCAGTTAGGTATATGTAAATTATTTCCTTAAAATATGCATTTGTGAGAGAAGTAATCTGTAAGATTTCTATACTTTAAATACTAATGCAATTATAGACATTCCTGCTGTGAAAAAAAATCGTAATCTCAAATTCTAAGTATATCAAAAGGATGATTGTTTCATTTATAGCAAAACCTATATGGAAGATCTGTATTCACTAGAACCTTTATACTTTCACAAGACTACTCCCTTATATATACAGATATCTAAGATTCAATTCTCTTTCCACATGAGCAAAACTCAAATACTTCCAGTGATATTAATAGATTTACAGTGTGATGAAAGAGATGAAAAGTTCAAGCGTTTAAGAAGTGCAGTTCTGTGAAACAAAGGGTTTTTTTGTTTGTTTGTTTGTTTTTGTGATACTTGAGTGATTACTTATGACAGAATTCACCATATTTACTCTTGTAAATGGCAAATAATTTCTCTTTAATTTTCATTCTGGAAAGAAAATGGCTCAGGAAGAGTCACAAAGTAATAACAACCTTGAACACTTACACAACATTTCACATTCAAACTGCTTTGAAAATATAAACCAATTAAGCTGTCTTTATGATTTATGCTAAGGGAGACAAGAAAATATAAACAAAGTCAAACTGAGATGCAGGGCTTCAGACTACAGCTCTATGAATTACAAATCACAGAAACAGCTTAGGGATGTAGAGCATAGGGGACTGGGCTAATGCTAGGAAGTGGAAGATAAAACCATGTGACAGACTGTGTAATGGCTAGTATGTTGTTATCTAGTTGGTGGTATATGGTCACTTCTTTCTATATGCAACAGAGAACACTTAAGTATGCTACTTGGCTAAATAAGCATTATCAGCTGTGTTTTTCATCACTACAAACATCTATCACTCATTAGCTCATTAATGACTTTCTGGAGATATCTGAATTACAATGCAGTCACCCCTAGTAGTTCTGTCTAAATTGATAACCAAAGGGCAATTAAAATCAGTGCCCATACCAAACCATTAGGTGATTTAAGGAGGAATAGCTGTGCTACTGGTTCCTTTTAAAAGTACACTGTTAACATTAGGAACATAAATGTTAATTAGAATAATGACTTTATTCAGCAATTTCTTTTCTACAAGGCCATTTGGATCAGAATCTAGCTCCTCTGTTTGAAAGGGCAAGTTCTTTTTAATTAGGACAGCTACTCCATTGGCACCAGTAATAAATGTGGAAAGAGATAAAAGGTCTAACCCACTAGGATTTTTCCATCTTTTTCTTTCTGTGTAGCATTCACTATTATTGAAAAAATCAGTTATACTCAGAAAAAAAGCTGTAAATTCTTAATTCCTTTAATGTTAATGTACAACTTTTACAAACATTTTTTTTTTGCAGCCCAGATATTCTCATATGGTCGTTTTTGAGATACATTCTCCTCCTCGCATGCTTGAGTGGGCAGAGCAGGAGCTCCAGGTCATTGCTATTCCACTGGATGATCCCCCTAAGGCAGGGGTCTGTGCCAGAGTGAGACTAGTTAAGAAAAAGCTTCAAAGACTATTTAATTTCAAGCCTGGTCTGCTTTTGTGCATCTCTCACCCTTCAATCATGCTCTGACCCTGTCTACGCACAAGCATGCAACTGAGAGAGGACAGGCTGCTCTTGGCAACCGTAATGCCCAGTGCCTTGCCCAGTGCTGACCTGAGCTTCAAAGGAAGGGAGTTCTGGTTTGAACATGGAAAAATCCACACAGGAACAAAGAGATGTGACAAAAACATGTGAGGTGGGGAAAGAGAAGAAGAGAACACACCTCTGTCCTGAAAAGGCAGAATACCTTTTTCTTCATCATTCTTGCCTGGACTGGAATAGCCTTACAAACTGTCTAAAGGCCATTGCCACCTTTCCCTCTAAAGAGTCAGGATGCTTTATTACAGAGCAGTTTGGCTTCTCACCAATTCAGTGCCTCTCAGTATTTCTTAACTCTGCCCTTTTAGGTGCATATGCTCTGGGCATATTCAGTTACAGCTATTAGTGCCAGAGAATAGGCTCGAGTCATCACTGTCATAAAGGTGTCAAACGAGTAGTGGTCAGAAAAGAAGGGATGAACCTATCAATGCATAACAGGATTTGTTTATAAAGGTACCATTTTTAATGTGTACCAGTGATACTGGAGCAAAGGACAAAGAACAGGCTAGTATTCACAACGGAGGGCACTGAAGAAACCGCAGTTACTTCATTTGCCAGAGCAGAAGGACGCAAAGGGAGACCTCTGAAAGGCTCTGGAGCACCCTGTTGCTGCAGAGAGAGGACACATGGGTCACAATTCTGACTCTGAAAGAGTTGAGGATAAGGACTAGATATGACTGGAGATAGACACATAGTCAGCCATCAGCTGACTGATGGGAACCAAGTTCTTCTGGACACAAGGACCCAGAAGAACCACTGATTCCAGTCCCTGGCTCCATACAGGAACAGTCAAAAATCAGACCATATGCCTGAAGCACTGTCCAAACGCTCCTTGAACCCCAGCAGCTCAGTGCCGTGTCCATGGCCCTGGGCAGCCCGTTCCGTGCCCACCGCCCTCTGGTGCAGACCCTCTCCCTCAGCCCTTTTCCCGCCCCTCCCCTCACACAGCTCCACGCCGTTCCCTCGGGCGCTGTCGCTGTCACACAGAGCAGAGCTCAGCGCTGCCCTCGGCTCCCTGTGAGGAGCTGCAGCCACCATCAGGCCTCCACTCAGCTTCTCTGCTCTGAGCTGAGCGAATACAGGGACCTCAGCCGCTCTTCTTTTGCTCCTCTAGTGCTGGTCTACAAACTTGTGGCCAAATTATGCGTGCAAAAGCATGATGTGTAGATCCTCACAGAAAATAGAAGTGTCTGTTTTTCACATCAGACAGTAAGGCGAGTCATGCAGCCAGATGTGTGCAGGTGTACACACACACATTCACACATACACATGGTGCTTTGCCACACACAGAGTAGATTTCTCATGCACTCACGTAAGTAAGAGTGTTGAAAGCAGTTTTTAGTTTGTCCCTGACCTGGTCAGCAAGTCAGTGGGAATATGCAGTTATATATTTAATTTATTTAATCCTATAATTGGCAACAGAGATTAGTGCTTACAACAACACTGTAGTCTTTCTTCTTGCTTATGACCAGCTATTACTTGGTTGTTTGACTTGTTTGTGCTCAGCACAATAATGGCAGCCCAAAATAGTAGAAACAAGTTATCCATATGAAGTGGGCCACATCCTGCTCAGTTCTGCTCCATGATGTTATTGAGGACAGTTGTTGCAGCTGAATTTGAACCAATATGTCTAAACTGCAAAGCTTACAGCAGTACAGATTTGCTGTGTTGAAGCTACAAGGGTCAGCACAATGACATGGTGATGCAGGTAGTAAGCCTGAGAGGGCACTTTATACTTTCCAGCCAAAATGTATAGTAAATGAGAGGAATATGTAACTATTACTATAAAATAATTCAATAGTGTAAGCCTTGCTTTATGTGGTTCACAGTGTCAGAAAATGAAATGTTACAAAGGCATGGATAATGTATAGGAATGAGATCCTCAGAACAAAGGCAAGATGGTGATTACTGAGCAGGCTGCAAGGAAAATCTTACAGAGCTACTGTCTGTTCTGATTTTTAAGCCATGTGTCCCACATTGAAAGTGCCATTCAGAATGATCCAAAAAGTTGCTGCTGTGTGCCATTAAAGTGCTATGTTAGCACCTACTTCACTAGTAGCTCCCTACTACAAAGCTTTTGTATTTCCTTTGGAAACGCTGAATTTCTATGCACGTTTTCTGTCCAGGAGAACTAAATTTACAGCTTTTACAGATGGCACTGACACTATATTCACTAGCCTTGCTCAGCAAGACCTATTTCTGTGTAAAGTTCCCAAAATAGCTTTTGGACTACAGCAGTGTTGCAGGTTTGGAACAAAAAACCTGAGGCTAGTGGAAGTTGTACCTGACCCCCATTCCTCATCATTACCCTGTTACTGGAGCATCATTCTTATTGATAGTTCATGCGAGCGCTTCTAGCTGATTTTGTCTGAAGCAGACTGTAGGGCTGTCAAGTATAAACTACTCTGCTGGCAGATAAATAAGAACTATGAGAAGGAGAGGGGTAGAAGAAGGCAACTGAGCTGCCAAGGTGTACAGATCCTCCACCAGTGCATCTGCTTCCAGGGAGAATGTCTGTCAATGCCTCAGCAAAGCAGTGAAATCCATCTGTCATACTGACATAAGTAATTTAACTCAAACACTGCAAAATAAAAATGCAAGTGTCTTTTAACCCATTAGGTCTTTTTTGGCTTTACCATTACCCTCACATACACATATTTCATATTCTACGTCTAAGCTTTTAAGTTTCTTGCAAAGTTTCAGATAAAACTCAGTCATTGACTACTTGAAGAAATTGAGGTGTGGATTTCTGTGACTATAGATATTTCTTTTATCTATATTTTATGACATATTTTATAAATTGCCATGCTGATTAATCACCGGACTGTATATTTTAAGATAAATGAAGGTCTAATTTTTTTAAGTTCTTTTAAAAAATATTTATTTTCTATTTAGACTTTTGGCTAGGAAATGTCTTCAGGGAAGATTTTCAGTGAAATCTAACTTATTTGCTGTCTATGTATATGTCAGTCACTGAGAACATCAAATAGCAGGTTATACACACTAATAGCCAGTTGTCATTTTCGTCTCCCCCTTTTTTTTTTTTAACCTCTCCAGACATAACTCGCATTAGATGGAACTGAAAAGTTAACATGCAGAACTATTTTCAAAGAGGAAAGTCAGCAGATATTTCTCATTCAAACAATTACATTTTGATTTAATTAGAAGAAATAATAAAAATTGAACTGAAGGCTACTTTTTATTTTATTTTTTCAGGGAAAAGAAAAACAGTGAGATACAAACAGTTTTATCAAATCTATCCCTAAGATAGAACCCTAAGACAGGAGGGAGATTGACTTTTTACAGGGGCAGATAAGACAAGGTGGAACAATTTTAAAATAAAAGGTAAATATAGTTTAGATGTTAGGAGGAAATTTTCACTCAGAGAGCACTGAGGCAGTGGCATAGCTGTGGATGCCCTGGAGATGTTCAAGGATGTTGGATGGGGCCCTGGGCAGCCTGGCCTGTTGGAAGGTGCCCACAGCAGGGAATTTGGAACTGGATGATCTTCAGCGTACCTTGAAATCCAAGCCATTGTATGATTCTTTACCTTTTCCACATAGTAATTCTTCTTTCTAACTCAATCAGATTACAGCTTCTTATCTGTTTTATTACTAAAAGATAATAATTGAGTAAATCTTCTATCAATACCCCTAAAACTAATAATTAGTATTCCATTTTCCTATAGTATTTTCTAATACTTTCAAACTCCCTCACAAGCATTTGCCAATTCAGTCTTAGAACATCGCCCTAAATTAAGAATTGTAGCAAATGTGTTATAAAATACATTTGAGATTAAGAACAATATTGTTCAAGATTTTTGCCCACTCATGCTTTGAAACTCACAATTATTTGCTATACACAAAACGAACCCTTATTTTTAAAACACTGATACTTATTTAAGCTGACTGCAAGTGAAACAATTTCTGGCTAATGAAGCTCTTTACTGAGTGGAGCAGAGAAAACCAGAGGGAGCTTTTTGCTGGATGAAGAGGCCAAAGCGTTGCACAGTCACAATCTATCAGAAGCCTCTGGCACTGCTGTTGTGGTTGGGAGGTGCTACACTGATAATTCTATTTGGTATTATAAAAACAGATAGTGCTCCAGTATTCTTTGGGACATAGGATGCAGATTTTAATTGGACTTTTTACATTTATAGAATAAACAGACGGTGTGTCCTTCTGAGACAGCCTTGTTATGGAGTTGCAAGCAACCAAAATATCATGTGCACGTGTCCCATGCACTGTGCAATACAAGCAGAACACCCACATCATCTCTGGGTGCGTTTGTACCTGTACAGGCTCCCAGCACACAGCAGTGCCCCCAGATGCTGCCTGTGTGCCACTGGACATGCCTGTGCCTCACATTTTGCCTTGTGGGAGTAGATCTTTAACCATGCCCTCCCACCTCCAGTGTCACACTGGCAGCAGCATGTTGGGAATGCCAAAACTATTATATGGCCCCATCTGCTGTGAGTGCTGAGAGTGCCAGAAATAGATTCACTCATGATGCTGTGCAATATAGCATCACAACTTCCGATCTGTTTATGGAAAGAAAAAGGATTCCTATTATGGGACTGCTCCAGCTCTGACCTTGCCTAAGGTGTTTGCATTTGTCATTGCTGGGGATGCACCGATGTGATGATTTACCTTCAAAGCAGGGCTCTGTAGAAGTTACTGCAATCTGAAGTAAGTTACTTCTCTTTTTCCCTCTAGAAATTACATTAGTTACTAAGAAGGGATAGTAACCAGGTTCTCAGATTGTAAAATAACATGGTACCTTTGTGGACACATCCTCCTGTGAACGTCCCTGAATTAATTGCTATTCAAATTCTTGCCTGTCATTTAGGAAGTAAATCCAGCCTTAACTTTAAAAATTTAATACATGGTAACCATATCTAATTACTTGCCTCCATTGCTAAAAACACGTGCTTTATGTCTAACTGAGCAGGTTCTAGTTACAACCAGGGAGCTTATATGCTGGCTGTAAGACTGAAGAACTATCTATTACTTGGTATCTATTTCTGCATACACCATGGAAGTACTTGCAAAATGTGACAAAGTCACCCCTTCAGCTTCATTTTGCTAAGCTAGACAGATTCAGGTCCGAGCAACCCACATAAATCACATTTCCTACTCCTATAATGTTTTTCATGAACTCTCTCCCCTGATTTGTCATCTTCCTGCTTAAACTGCATGCACCATAACTGGACAGAGACAGCCAGTCTCTGTTTAAAGCAGTTTCATACACAAAGGTTATTTATCCTCCCAAGTCCTGCTGGTTTAATTCTCTGCTCTACAATCACCTTATATCTTTGCTCTGATAACATAGCAGGAGCTCACTTTCAGTTAATATATTTTTCTATGCTCTTACACCTTTTAAGTGTCAGGAATTATAAGAAAAATAAAAGACAACCCATGTAGGTGTGCCCCAGACTTTTCCTTAATGAAAACAAGCAAGCAAACAAACCAAAACCCCAAGTAAACCCTTCACCATTTAGCTAGATAATCTAACTCAGGTGTTGTCTGTCCTTTACCATCTACACTCTCCACTCAATAAAACGTCTATTAACACATGTTTCAGTCTTGGCTTTTAAGACCGAGTAGCACAAGATTCAGTTAAACGCATGCTGAAATCACACTGAAAGTTATGTCCTTTGTCTATCAGCTTCTATAGGAAAACACTGTTTTTAGAAACTATTTAATAACTACTGATGCATAAAAAAAGATGTCTCTGGGGCAGTGTTGCACAGAAGGAGCTGTGAGAATAAAACAAATTAATCTCAGCAGTGATAAGCTGATGCAAATAGACAAATATTTTTTGAATTATTTATTTTGTAATAAGTCATTACCACTGAGAAACCTGCAGAGCGTTGGATGTTTAGGTAGCAGAGAGACCTATGTCAAAACCTGAGAACGGTGAAAGGTGTTTATGTACCGGAGTATGGATTCCATCCATCCGACAGCAGCTGCAAGACAAGCTATTAGTGCAAAAATGATACATGAGTGATATTAGCTACCTCTACAGTTTTGTAACTTTTCATGAAGAATGAATGATATACAATATATTTAATCCATCCCAGACCGTTGCCACATTATAACCTTGACTATATAAGCACAAAGTCAAAATTCAACTAATTTGTCATTAATTGATGCAAATATAATCCTCTACATTCACTTTAATAACCTCTTTTCACATGTTCAAGAAAGAGGTATGTTCTTATCAAGGCTTTTATCAACACTCGCATTAAAGAAACTCCCTAGATATTTTGGCTTCTAGCTAGGCTCCCACAATAATCAGCCGTTTTTCATCTGTGACTTATTTAAGCTAAATAAGCATGTAGCTATGCTTAGAATCAAAGGATCACAGGATAATTCAGATGGGCTTGGACCTCAGAAGGTAGCTAAGTCCAACCTTCTGCTCAAAGAGGAGTGACCTGTTCAGTCAGACCAGGTTGATCTGGGCTTTATTGAATTGACTCTTGAAAACATCCAAAGACACAGACTGTACAATCTCCCTGGGCAGCCTATTCAACCTTCTGATGCCCTTGTGGTGAAAATTTCACCCTCTATCCAGATCTATAGCTATGCTCAGGTTCATAAAGCCCAGAATACATTTGGCCATCTGGATCCCTCAGAAGTCTTGATCTCTAGCATACTGACTATTCTTTCTGTTCGATATTATCTGAAACCCTGATGACAGTGCCAGGATAAACTTCTCATTTGCCACTGGCATCCATGTAGAATGCTGACAGTTAACCATTAGGCTCTGCAGCCCACTGTTCAACCAGTTTTTTACCCATCTATTTTATCATGCCATTACACACCTACACATTTGGTTACAGTCACTGTATATAGCATAATGGAAGAAAAATTAGAGTCAAACTTTTAGTTCTCTTGATCTGATGAAAGCTAAACTGATGAACAGCTTGTATTTGATTAATGTGATTGATGATGAAGGCAGCTTCTTATTTTTGCTGAGAATTTACCATGTCAAAGGCAGATTCATAAATGTATCTGAAAAAAACTACAGTTTTCACAAAATGTCTGAAAAAGCCTTAACATGTGAATATTGTAACCGATTCTGATACTTGTTCATGAATAACTGGCTTTCATGTCTCTGTTATGAGTGGGCAATGGAAAGAAGAAACATGAGAAGATGATGAAACAGTGTGAAGACAACAAGCTTTGAAGTTAGGAGTCTATTTGATTTTATTTATGAATAATTGGAATCCCCACTCACTAAAAAAACATCTTATGCATTTTAGTATTGCAAAGGATCACTCAAAACTTATTATTTATTTAGTACTATTCATCTCCTAGGTGCTTTAACGATTAGAACATCACAAATGAGAAAATATATATATGTTTAGTATTATCTAGTTCAGCCCCTGCCAGTACAGAAGTTTTTCTTGCCTTTGTCCTACATGCTCATGTAAAAAGTCCCTATAGGTACTGGAAAGTCACTGTAACATCTCTCCTGAACCTCCTATTTTTCAGGCTGAACAAGACCAACTCTCTCAGCCTTTCTTCGAAGGAGCTTCAGCACTCTGATCATCCTTATGGCTCTCTTCTGGATCCACTCTAACAGCTTGATGTCATTCTTATGCTGGGGTCCCCAGATCTGGATGCAGTACTCAAAGTGGGATCTCACAAGAGTTTTTTCTCTGAGAAAAGCCCTAATGTACCTCATATGGGGAACGTGGCATAGCAAACACAGGGCAATACAAATACTTAGCCTTGCAAACCCATCCCACTACCAAAATAGCTCTGCCAAGATACTGAGCTTGACCAATGAGCTTTTCATTTTTTCTTTATCATTTCTAAATTCATGATTATTACTCTTCACTAAAATGTATATGTGGTTTTCTTAGGAAAAAAAAAAAGGGGGGGGGGGGGGGAAGAAGAAGAACAGAATGGTTAAAAACTGATCAGACTAAATCAGGAGAGAGCAAGGTTGCACAGATATGAGCAGAGGACTACTCTGGAGGATGGCTATGGAAAGAGTGAAACATTTCTTACCATTACAGCCGGATATTTTCTATTTTGCTTATTTTAACTGGTGACACACCACAAAGATGCGCATACGGAAAGAAGTGGAGATTATATAAAATAAGTCCAAAGGTACCCACAAGTCTGTCTTACTCGTCATCTTCAGTATTCGCTTCAAAGTGCATCAGACATTTAAAAAGCATTTAAACTCACAGGTCATTCAAGTGGCTTTTCAAGTGCTCTGTACAACCCTTTTTCAACCTAAAATGGAAGTCTAAGATTTCATTAATTCTGTTTTTCATCCCTGATGGCTTTCTTGTAGCTGTCTGTTTGCAGTACAGGCTCAAAATGACAGTAGTGTCCCATGCACTGAAATAAAAAGGAAGGTTTCCTTAGCAACAATATCGACAAAAAAGCTCTCATGATTTTCTCCCTCACTCCTGTGTCTTCTTAATAGCTTGAATAATCCAAATAGTGGGGAAAGGCAACATGCATTTGATCTTAATGAACTGCAATGGCTAGAGACAGCATGAAAGCAAGCAAAGGTATCTGAGCTATTTATAAACTAGTGGATCAGATGACTCAGATTCAGCAGCATTTGGAATTATTCATATTATTTTCAGTGAGTCATTTAAGGAGATACTTAATTGTGTCAGGCTGTGTGCAAAATATTCTTAGACTTTCTTTTTACCAGCAGTTCAATCTGATAACTGTAATGTATATGAGGCTAAGTATGAGTTATACCTTCAACACCATTGAGAAATGGGGAAAAAGGCAGCAGTGAATTATCAGGGTATGAAATGAAGTGGCCATTTGAATCCCAAACTCTGAAGAAGACTTGGACTTGTTTGTGGCTTCTTAGCCCCAGATCAGTTTTCACCAGACCTGTTTCCCAGACATCAATTTTGACTATTTGGGGCTTCTTTTAACACTTCATCTCATCATACAATAGTCATTCTATCCATAGATGGATTTTTCTCATGACTGTGAGCATTGCAGAAAATATCAAACAAAATGAGAAAAACAAGTAATTCTTCAAATGGAGCATTATCTGTTTGTTTTCATCATTTAGTATTTAGCATTCGCAGTATTTATTCAGCATTTACAATTACAGATTTCTGTCACTTATTATAAGATGGCTCATCCTGAACAGCTATGTGCATCTTCAGTGTGACTGTAGACGATAAGGACTATTTCCTTCTTGTGTTACTATGGGAACATCTGCCACACTGGAGATGCTAATGGGGGATATGGTCCTCACAGCTGCCTTTACACCAACTGTTTATCATTGCTTCTGAGAACATCTATCTAAAAAATAAAATACCATGGTTCATGAAAAGGAAACCCTCTCAAAGTCTGGCTACAGGTAACAACTGAAATTGACTCCATATTCTGGCCTTCAGTTTCTGGATAAAACATTGACCATGAGGCTACCAGCTATAGAAACTGGAAACATAGCTGAGAACAAAGCAGAAAAATGAGAACTCCCAGATCTTCCATAGTTGAATTCTACAATTGCAAGCTAGAGGCATTTGACACACAGCCAAATACTTGTCTGAGATGTTAAGTGATAAGCAATGTGTAATTAACAAAAGTCTTTGCTGATCCTTCTGGGACTCAAACAACATCTAACTATCATTAGCATTCACTGGATGCCAAGACCAAATGTATAAATATTACATTAGTCAAACATGAATATAAATGAAAAATGAAGTATGTGAAACTAGAGCACAAAGTGAATGTAGAAAAAATTGGGAATGTCAGAAAAGGGAAAAAACGATTCAGTCACTGCAACAAAAAATCCACTGTGAATGACAATAGGGGCTGACACTTAAGTTTGTAACTTCAGTCCATTTCACTGTGTGGGACAAGGCAGCCAATAACAACATCTGAACTTAGGTGTTTATTGTTAATGCACAGAATTCCAGGATGCTCAGTAAGGATGAAGATACAGTCTTTTTGATCATGTGTAATTGCCCCAGTGCTGGACTCAGAAAGATATCAGGGACAATAAGGACTGAAAGATTTGAAACAGGAGTTTGAAACAGAAGATGTGTCCTTCTGGAACAGCAGCTGGAAGTCCACTGAGATACACAATGCCTAGATATATGAGGGTTGCTCTCAAATGCCTTCTATTTTATTAAATTGGTTTATGACATCAGAAGTGGATGTTGGTGTTATGGCAGAAGGAGTTGAACCTTCCTATCCATATTCCATTCAATTTGGTGCCATAAGACAGATGACAGCAGAAGGGATGTCTGAAAGAATGGCGTCTGATGTGGAAGCGCACGTGAAACAGAAGTGTGTCACTGAATTCTTCCATATGGGAAAAGCGGTGTCCATTCATTGACACTTGCTGAACAGTTATGGAGACCAACCAGTGGATGTGAGCAGTGAGGCAGTGGGTGGTGCATTTCAGTAGTGGCAACAAAGACAGTGGGTCACCTCCACTGGTGCAGATTTTCATGAGTGCAGCATGCAGACTCTTGTTCATTGCTGGTGGGTGAAAATACACAGCTAATGATTGGAACTATGTTGAAAAACAGTGTTTTGTAGCTGAGAATTTGTCCTATCAGTTTTATTGTGCTGTTTGAATCTGTTGTAGTTTCCATTTAAATAAATAGAATGCATTATTTGAGAATTCAGAAGTGATCGTTTGAGGTACCCTGTTGCTCCCATGTACCATATATCATGCACATGGAACCGTCTGAGGACACAAAACCTGCATTTTTTTTTCTGATGAAACTAACCATGAACACGTCCATTGGCTACCAAAGGGCATTCACTCTGCAAGACTATGATAGAGCATAACTCACTGAATATTTGCAGTGCAGGCACTGGGACTACAGTATATGTGCTTTTCATTTTACAAATCTGCATCTATATCACCAAACTACCTGTTAGTCTATGTTTTTCTAAATGATACTAAACAAAATGCTTTGTTTGAGTAACTGAAATCTCCTAGATTGATACAGTACAGAGTCAAAAGGAATTATTTGGTAAAGCCTAAAGTTGACATCTAGTGGCTGATCAGCTGAATCCCTTCACAGGCTTATCTGACTAATTAATTGGATCTAATTAACCAACAGCAGTGGGATGTCAGACTTCTATACACATGTGTCTTAACACTGAACTGACTCCTATCTTTGTGTCAGCATCACAAAATCTTCTAGGGACAGTTAATTTTGTGATCATCCTCCTCTAAGATTATTAGAAATTATAATCTTTCTGCTTTGTCAGCATCAGCTAAAATGGTGTAGGTGAGGTTGGATATCCAGTAGGTAAACAGAGCCCTCTGATGCTCTTGGCTATATATCCAACATCTTTCAGGAGCTCTGTGTTAAATATCAAAAGAAAACCTACACAGAATATCAAGTACTACCGAAATGTTTAATAAAAGGTGAATAAAATGCAGCTAATAGAGAAAAAAGAAACATACAGGCAGATTAGTGTCTGAAAAACAAAATTCTTTTATTTGTAGCCTGATGTTATTTTCTGCTGTGACCTTTCATTTTAGCTTAAAGAAAGAATACTAATTCATAACCTAAATGAAAACTGCCCAAATCTTATAATCTAAGAACAAATATATTTTTGTGGGAAAATATTTATTTTTTCTTAAAACTGGTTCTGGAAAGAATAAGGATCATAATTCCCAAAATGAATTTCTCAGTCTGTTCATTATTTTATCTTCAGTTTTCCTAAGTGAGACATTTTCTGTTGCACCTTTTAAAAAATACTCTATTCTCCAAAGGCTTTTGTTGTCAGAAGTTAATACGGAGATCCAGATCAGATCCTTCCTTTTTAATTTCATTTGGCTATTCCACTAATACTTCTCACAACATCCTAAACAGCTGCTATTCCTTGCTGACATTTACAAATTTCAAATATCTGAGAGAGTGTTTTGCAATCACTTTTTCATCATAGGTATACAGACCATTTAATCTTTTCATCATACTGTTCTATCCAGACTCTATTAAAAATTGAATTGAATAAATATATAAATACTCCAAGTAATCAACCAAAATACTCAGTCTACTTTATTCACACTACTGACAACTTATGTCTTCCTAGGGATTTTTTTTTTTTTTTCTAAAAAGTAATTCAAATTTGAACTTGAATGCAAACTTTATGTAGCAATCAATAGAAAACCTTCCAACTCACTCTGGTCACTAATAAGATTTTTGTCCAAGAGTTTTCAATTATTACGAGTACTGATCAATTTTAACCCAAAGTAACTGGGCAAAAGCTGGGATACATTATCATAAGTTATATAATTTCTTTGTTTACTGGTGAAATAATCAGCAAAGACATGACTCTCAGTACAGGATCCTCAGTTTGTCAGTGTTCTGTAATAATAAGGAACACTGAGAGTATGAAAATCTATGCACTAAGACTTTCACTTAAATAGTAAAGTAAAGACAATCACAATGCAGTGTGTGTATGGAAATGCTGTAAGGAACAACCACAATGGCTGTTGATGTATCTGCAGAGATTCGGATACATAGAACGCAGAATAAATCATAAATAGAGAATGCAAACATTGCGTACCAGAGCAAAGGGATATTTCAATTCCCAAAGTAATAGCCACTGAAATAGATATATTAGTGCATTTTCATTTCTTGACAGCATTTATTTCTAACTCATTTGCTAAACAGTATGCATTAAGATATTTTTTGGTAGCTGTCACTGAAGATATAATTCTAAGCGGTAACAAAACAGAGATTAACACTTTCCAGTTTAGGCTCTTCCAAGTCCATCAGCTGACTTAGATGAGTACATCATAACTTTGCTTTTGTTAGCAGCTATAAGATAGAAAAATAAAAGCTTTAATATCCCAAACCTAAACAGCAAGATTCATCTCATAATTTTCAGATTAAAATGCCTTTTCAGTCATACAATAGCCATTTTGTGGTGGCAATAATTTGCTTCATTTCAATTTATTTCATGCAGGTTGCATTCAACTTTATTGCTATAAACTCTAATTTATCTTGTTTGATGAAAATTGTGCATTTATTATGTCACTGAGTGTTTAGCAAATATAAAGTAAGTTGCTCTAAAAGTAATGCCTCCTATTTATTTCCTTGGAAAGTACAACAGATACAAAGAACACAATGCCACTACTTGACAGAAAATTATCAGCTACAAAACACTATTTTTCAGCATACTCACAATCGTTACCTATTTATTTTTTGTCAGCTATGTACTCGAGCCTGCATGCTGCAGTCATGAAAATCTGCACAAGCAGAGATGACCCACTGCCACTGGTGCCACTGCTGAAATGCACCACTGCCTATCTAGCTGTGCTCACATTCACTGGTTGGTCCCTACAAAAGTTCAGCAAGTGTCAGTGCATGTCAATGGGTGCCATTTTTTCTGCATGGAAGGGACACACCTTTGCTTCATATGCACTTTATGTCAGACTGCCCCTCCACTGCCATCGTGAAATGGCAACAAAATGTAATGGAATTGATACTGCCACAATGGGAAAAGCCACAGACTGGACATATTTATGCCAGAAAAGGTGGCCTCTTGTTGGAATACCTTGTCTTATTCAAGAAAGCCACGGGAATTCTGTTCTTAAAAAAACATACAACTATTTGGGTAACATCAGCTGAATTTCCTCAATAACGTTTTGGCTATTTGAATAGGTAAGAAAATATGTGTTAGTGTAAGGAAACTTTTAAGCAAAAACTTTTAAGACAATCCAAGACTTAATGCTTTTACTGTATAACTTAATTAAAAATATACATCATTTATGGTATTGAAACATTTGCTTTTATTCAACCAAAGCTTTAATCAAACTCCATTTTCAAACTATTTAGTGCACTTTCAGAATTAAGCATTTCTTATCCTTCATATATACTTCCCTGATCTTGTCACTTTTCTCAGGAGGTTTTTCTAATATTAAAAGGCCAGTCCTTTCTAGACAGTTTTGGAACTTTCCACATTATGCTTATACATCCTCCCTTTTTTACTGCCTCATTGATATCTGTTTTACTGAACTTACTGCTATCTCAGTTCATTGCAGTTGCAATCCTTGCTTTCCAATTCTAGGTGAAAAATACTCATTTTCAGTTAGTTACTGATGGTTCATGTGGGGCCATTCAGAAATGTATCTGTTATGTGAAAATATATTTTAAACACAGCTCTTCAAAAAAGTGTGTAAGTTACCTAGAGGAAAAGATTTTATAGCAAAATATATCTCACAAGTACCCACAGAGAGAAAATTGCTGAACCTAGAAAGTACAAACAATAATAACAAAAAAGAAAAAAAAATCTATTATTAGGATATGAAATAATCAAGCAGCTAATGAAAACTGGAAAATCTGATGAAAATGATAACAAGCTATTGATTTTGTTTATTAAGACATGTTTTTCATGGAAGAAAAACATTAAATTTTGAGAAAGAAGTTCTGTGGGGATTTAAGATACCTCGTCCTTCATAAGCTACCATTGAAACCCATTAGTTTGGAAAAGGCTGGGGAAGCTTGAAAGTTGAAAAGGAGCACCTTGTACTAACAAACATCACCCCTGAGGAAATAATAAAAGAAGCGGGTAAGAGAGCTCCTCTCTTACATTTGCTGTAATGAAAACAAGAACGAGAATGTATCAAAGGAAAAGCCACAAGTCAGTGAAGGTGTGCAGGAAAGAGATAGTGTCTGCAGAGGGCAAAATGAAGTAATTCTAGTGCGGAGAGAGAAAGGATGTGCTCTTTACTTTATTTGACTTGCAAATACGCTATATCAGGAAAAAAATGCTGGCATAAAGTCATTAATAAACAATGATAGTTGGCATTCAAGCCCTGAAGGAGGTACAAGGATGGCCTAGCATGGAACACGAAATTCATTGTGTGAATCTGTGGGTAGTGAGTCCTTTCCCTGGACTTTTAAGAGGGAGAGACAATTTGCATCATCAATGTGATCTTCCCTAAGTTCCACAGACCATTGAACTTATCAAAATCAGTTCCAATATCCAACTAAACCATGGATGGAATTGCTTTTGGTGTGTTTGTTTTCTGAAGAAGCATAATCTCCCAAAATTTGCTTTTGCTGCTGTAAGGAAATAGACCAGATTCATTTTCAGCTTCATAATATCTACTGAATTTCCAACCATCCTACATTATTTTTCAGTACTTCAATGTTTTGTTTACTAAACATCCTGCAATTCTGCATCACTTGCAAAAGATATTTCACTTGAAAATCTCCATATTCCCTCTAATTTCACCTGCTAGTTCTCTTTTTTTTTAACCTTGATTCTACTTCTTCCTTCTTGTGATGCTTTATGATAAGGTCCCAGGCTACTTATCATAAACTTATTCAAACACTCAGAGAACAGTGCTAAAACAGTGAAGCTGGTGCAGAAAAGACAGTGAGCACTGACTGGAAAAAGCACAGCACAGTGAATTGACACGTTGATAATTTACATCTGAGGTCCAAAATTCTGAGCATCTGAGTGCGAAAAACCAATTTAAAAAAAAAAAAAAAAAAGATGGTAAATCAGGAAAGAATTGATTCACCGATTCTAAGAATATTTAGAAAGTATTTATGGATACTTTAGAAGTACTTAGACTGAATAAATTACAAGTGAGAACGCTGGGTGGGAGAAGTCAGGGAGGAATATGATCATTACCTCTCTTAGGAGGGTCAAACTCAGATTAAGAAGAGAGATTATTTAGGATGGCTGTACTGAATATAAATAGAAACAGTGCACTGATGCTGTGCAAAAGGAAATCTTCAGCCAAGTATCAGGAAGCATTTTCTCAGTGGTAGGATGTTAGATTACAGAGCTGTCTCCCAAGGGAGGTAGTGCTTCAATGTATGAGTCATTTAAAATTAGACTGAAACAAAGCACCTGCAGATACCGCAGGCGACGTAGCTTTGTTGGCAGGCAGACAATCTCAGTGACCTGACAAGTCTTAACCAGCCCTCCTTTCTATCATTTCATTTAATTTTCTTCAGTTCATATTCAGGAAAGTGAGAAAAATAGCATTCTGTGAAGCACTTTTATTCATTTCCTCAAGTGCCTGATTACAAATGAAAAATACATAAACTATCATAAATATTCAGACATCTGACAGATAAAACCAATGATCTACTAAACTGTTCTCTGGTTTATGTTATTTAGGAAGTTGTTTCAAAGCATCCCCCTTCCTTTCCTACTACAGTGATGAATTTTGTTTGCCAGAAGGTGAGACAGTCAGCGGTAATCAAATACATAAATGAGATTTAGTTATACCTGGAATTAGAGCATTTATTTTTGGACTCCTACTGCTTGAAACATCTAACTTTGCAGCAATACCAAAGCAAAATGGTAGCAACAGATATGAAGATGCTTCTAGAAACCATTCATGTGTTAACAGCAAGGAGTTAATATATCTGCCATTTTATGTTACAGAATATAGGAGCAAAAAAAAGTAGAATGGCAAATAAAAGTTCAGTGTTGTCTAAATCGGAATTACAGATGACATCCATTGCAGAAAATGAGCACATGACTTCCTTGACTAGAAATGAGGATTTTTTATATATTTAACAAATTATATGCCTGAAGAGTAGCTAATAGAATATCAATATTCAGGTAAGGGGCTTGGGGGAAAAATATCTGAATATCCAAAAACATACTGACTCATTATTCTGACCTCAAAACTGTGCAAGGCTTTAAAAATTCTTTGAAGAAGAAACACGGTTACCTACCTGATCTCTGTTTAATTTGGAAGTTTTAACTTGAGTTTTGTTTCAAAAGGGACTAAAATAACAGGATTTCTTTAGCTGAGCATAACAAGGATAGAAGACAAACATAGTACCTCTGCTGGTAAGGGGCAATCGTAAGTGTGAAATTAAATATGAAATGTGAAATTAAATATGAATTGGTATCTAAATATTTTACTTAATGTAATTTCAGACATGGTAGGTTGCCCGCTGTAGCATTCCAGTAACTGTTCCAAAAAAGTGCAAATTTTGTAGGTTGTGTGCCCAATCTTCCACTCTCACATGGAAACTATGCTGGATATCACACATACAATGGTACCTTCCTTACACTGTAGAGGATGGTAAGGTTTAGGATCTTGACTTCATCACAATGTCATGTAAAGGAAACACCATAAAAACAGGTTGGACATGAGGAAAAACTTTTTCTCTCAGAGAGTGGCCAGGCACTGGAATGGCTGCCCAGGTGGTAGAGTCGCTGTCCCTGGCAGCGTTCAAGAGGCGTCTGGATGAGGAGCTACGAGATATGGTTTAGTTTGTGGTAGTAATGATAATGAGAAGATGCTTGGACTAGATGATCTTGTAGGTCATTTCCAATCTTGTGATTCTATGATTCTATGATTCCAATGACATTAAAGTGAATAACATGGGCTTGTAAGAATGAAGGCCAGAAGTTACAGACTGTTTCCTAAGTAGAACAAGAGCAACGATCAGCACAGTATTTCCATAGGACATAGGGGAAAAAATTATTACTCTGAGGTTGATCTTGATAAGTTTAAAACAGCAGAAGGATTCCAGATTGGCATTTATTTCTTAGTAAGACCCTAATGATGCAGAATGAGGGAGGCTTTTGTGATCAAAGCACACAACCAAAAGCATATGAGGCTGCACAGTGTGGTAGAGAAAGCTTTAAACTAAGAATTATGGGGAAGGCAGAGATTCCTCAACAAACAAGTGAGGAAGTTGTAGATGTGGTAGGCAAGTCAACAGTCAGGGGAAATGACAGCTTAAAGGATACTCCATTTAATAAGGCAATACATGCAAGAAAGGAAATGCGTGTGGTACAATCTTACAGGGAAAGCTCTTGAGTTTTTCCTGGTGAGCACACCTGGTTTCTCTGAAATACATTGACCCTTTCTACACAATGCATCCTATCATTCTTTTATGGTATGAACGGTATTGACCCAAGTAATGAATCCAGAAGTACACAACTGGTGGCTTCCAAATCCATTTTATACCTAAGATTTCTCTTCTGCAGGCTAAACTGTCCCAACTGACTCATCCTCTCTTCGTCAGAAAGATGTTCCTATCTCTTCATCATCTTCCTGGTCCTTCACTGCTATTGCTCCACTATGAGTACAGCTCTGTTGTATAGGGAGCTCTAAAGTGGACACAGTACTCAGATGTGGCTGCATTGGTGCTGAACAGAGAAAAAGGATCACCTCCCTTGACCTGCTGACAATGGCCTTTTATTATGCAGACCAGAATACTGTTGGTCATTTTGCCACAAGGGTGTATAACTTGTTCACAGTCAGCTTGTCGTACAGCAGAAACCCAAAGTCTTTCTCTGCAGAGCTGCTTTCCATCAAGTCAGCCCTAGGAAATAGTGGGCTGATGAGGCAAGAATGAGAGAGCTAGAAAAGTTTGGACTGCAGAAAGAAGTTTCAAGGAGAGTCAATCTGTATAATAAATACTTGATGGGACAGAAATATACTCTTATCAGTGTTGCCCAGTGGGAGGACAAGAGGCAATGGAAAAGAATTAAAAATGGGTAAACTTCATCTGAACACAACAAAAATTTCTTAGTGAGGGTGGTCAAACATTGGAATAGATTGCTCAGAGAATCTGTGAAGTCTTCAACTGCTAAGATATTCAAACCCAACTGGTCATGGCCTTGAGTAACCTGATTTAGCTGACCCTACTTGAGCAGGTTGGTTGGACTAGATGATCTGAAGGGGCTCCTTCCAATCTAAAGGATTCTGGGATTCTGTGAGCCTGTAATCTAAGGATGATCATTCCATAGTCTGTGCCAGATAGAAGTAGACAGACTGACAATCCATCAGTCAGATAACAGTCGCTGAAATGTCAAAGCATATGAAACTTAATAATATCAGGTTTACTTATATAACTAGACCTAGAACTTGACCTCTACCTGTCAGATTTCTTTTGCAGTCCTAGGGAATTTTGCAGCTCACTTCCTCTAAATGTATGCTTATCAGGCTGCTGATGAAAATGGTAGCTTGTCACCATATCTCTACCAGTAGGGTAAAATGCCGATGCATTTCGCTACTCTCTGTTTGAAGAGAATTCAGCCCTTGAATTGATGTCTGCTAAAGACACTAAATAGGATACTAAACAGATCTTTAGTAGCTAAAATTATATATAAATTGCATCTACTTAACTGTTTTGGCACTGGCCATTTAACTTACCATGCCATAAGTTAGAACTGAAGTCCTCAATATAGAGAACAAAATGCCTGTAGGGGTTGCTGAAGAGAAAGAAGCTATACACTTATTGTAACAATATGAATAACCTCCCAATCACATGCTGTTTTTCCTGGTGAATTCTTGACTCGTTCACACAATGAAAATGCACAGTATGAAAACATTCAGGAGAAACAGCTATTCAATGCTTTCAATGCTTATTTTTATCTGAATGCTGTGTGCCTTCATGCCACATATCACACAAACTTTTGCAGTTGATAAAGTAGACATGCTGTGAAGAGGTCTTTTATCCCTTAATCAATGAACAGAAATAAAACATTAAAGATAGCTGGTTTGTTTTACCTTCTTTTTCCTTGAAAAGTTATGTAGAAAGGGGCTTACTAAACCCTTCTGAAAAACTCCATCTCAAAAACCAATGTAGTATTGAGCACCCTCAGAATGAGAGGTGGAAAGAATGAGATAAAGAAGCAAAGGAAAGCAATTATTCTGTAAATTGCAGTTCAGTTGCATTAAGATTGCTGTAAAACTATATCACTACGTTTGTCCAAACCCTTTTTACAAATAAAGCAAATAAAGGCATACTGACAATCTGACAGGTTGTGGCAGTGCTGAAAGCAGCAGAATCTACAATCTGTAATTAAGTAAGAACAACAACAAAATACAGTTTATAAATACATTGTATGAACAATGTATTTATGAGAGCAGAAATCTATTTATTGAAAAGTGTCACTGTGTACGTAATGCAGGTTTCTTCCAGACCCCTGTCTATCTAATCAGAGTGGTGCACTTCAATAAAATGGTTTCTTGAACTCATACTAGCCTTCACTGTTGGAAAACACTATATTAAAAAAAACCAGACTTTTTACAAGCCCTGCACCATTAAGGTAAGCACTCCATACATTCACTCTAGAAATTTAGGATGAGAAACTGATGACACATTCAAAAACCTGAATGATTCTCCTCAGACTTCGTCCTTTAATCTTATTCCTGGAGTGATTGCCCTTTTTCCCCATGTGACTTTTGCTGATAAAATCACCTGTACCATGAGTCAAAAATCAGTTTAGAATGCAGCAAATTACTCATTATGCTCATAATGAATCAGATAAAAAAGCATACATAATTGGACAAGCAAAGACTGCCTAGTCTGGAAGGCTGCAGGTACAGGTTCTACTCCATCGTGAGTCATTTTAAGCATCAGTTTAGAAGACAGTATTATCTTTTCACTCCATAATACTTTTCACTCCACAATCCCCACATACTTCTTCCTCCTTTCTTCTATGGGCTTTTACAGAAGAGCAAGAGAGGAGGTTTACTGAACCACAGTCAGTTTTGCATCCTCATAACACAAAGCACCTCCTGTTAATTTGTGCCAGGAATTTATGCCTTACCCTTACATAAAGTCCCAGTAAGGACAAGTCAACATTCTCATCCCTTCTGTAGATAGCAAAACCAAACCAAACCAAAACAAACAAACAAACAAACAACAACAACAACAACAAAATCTACCAAAAAAAACCCAAACAACTTGCTTTGTTCCATTCAAGGAAGTATATACCCTGCTTACCAGTAGAGCTTTGTGTAATCTAGAAAGCCCTTCCCTAACACTGCTGGTAGCCCTTCAGTATGAGGGCTCATGAAGTAGCAAAGGCTACTAATAAAGTAGCAAAGGAACTAATACTGTAAGGATACTGCCAGGTGAGCTCATGGAGGGTGTTTGGTAAATAGTACTGTAAGCGGAATTCCTTTATTTCTGTCATTTTTATTTGCATCTTTCCCCTTCCCCGCTGAATTTCACCACTGAATATAAAAAGGCAGATGTCTTCATACCATCTGTCCCCTTTCATATTTTTTCAAGCAGAATCAGTTTTAATTTAAATTTTCATTGATTAAGCGATTTTTTATCTTGTCTAGGGCAGAATAGAGGTTTTCCAAAGACAATAACAATCTTAGCATCCTACGAGAGATTTTATTGCTATTTGTTTTAGCTGTGGGGTTTCTATGCTAAACAGGGCACCATGTATGGCTGCAAAAATATGACAATTAAATGTATGCTAGGGATTACCGAGAAAACTACCTGTAATCAACGTTTGCAGACTGGTTAGATTTTCTTTTCTTTAAGGACTCAAATACAAAGCTATGAACGGTCAATGGCTTTTAATTAGTTTTAACTCACAAAGCAAACTACTGTTTGACATATCCCAAGTGCGGGTATTGTGAGGAGATTCCAGTTTCTTGGCATTTTCCTTGTTCATCTGAAATGAGAAGAACTCCTCATGATAGTGGTGGTACAGGATCAGCTCCACAGCCTGTTTCCTCTGCCACTGAGGTTCTGACAGATCTTGCACATACTTAGCAGAAGAGGAGGAAATGCTTGCACCTTCTCCCTTTTCTCTATACAAAATTCTTTCAAAACATTATCGTAGAAAACCACTAATGGGATATTTTGTGATAGTAAGCTGTTTACTTAGGTGACTATAATATAAAATAGTGAAATAGCTTGTTTTGGAATAGCCCTTCTGGGGTTGTTATAAGCCAGGCTGAATGTAATTCTCTTTAACAGAGTGAGTTAAAAATGCTTAGAATGAAATTTTCCCACACCAGAAACTAACACTCCTAGTAAAGCTCTAAGCTGCAAAATCATTGAATTTTTCCATTTGTAAATAGTTAATCTAATGCATTTCTTGCTAAACTGCAAGAAGGTAACTGTGAACTACACCATTCCCAGATCTTCGCAGTGATGCAGCCTTCCACTTCTTATGATGAAGGGATGCTAATCACATTCCTAAGAGCCATTCAGTCACTGTACTGTCTATCCTTCTCTATTATCCACCTTTGGTTAGGTTACCAACTCCTTTTATTCAACACAACATTCACTCCTTCCACCTTCCCTTGCTTATTTTCTACACTGGGCCCACCACCCCACCTGCATGATTCCACTCAACTCAGCATCTCCTTTTGCTTTTCTAGTTCATGCTAGCACCAGCTGTTACAAAATAAAATCCCTTTGCATTTCCCCACTACTCCTGACATCCCCTCAGGAAGAACTAATTATATCCACACTATGACATCACTAATCTTATGATTTCATACCTCCTTTGAAGTGTTTCTATGTATGATCATGACAACAATCAAATTCCAGTCCACTGAGACTCGCTGCTGTTGCTTTTTTTACCTTCTTGTGCTTCCCCTACTGACTGCTTTCATCTATTGTCCTTCATCTCATGCTGCAACTGTAAATTCCTAAGGGAAAGGCTGTCCTTTTCTCTCTGCTTTTACTGCACCTCATCAGTGGCTCCTGGTCTTTGCCTGGGGCTCAATGACACCATAGCAACAAGAAATAAGGTCAGACTGGTTCTTTCATTTAAAGCTCCTATAACCCCTATGCTTATTAGGGGTGAGCATTCATGTGCACAGAACACAGAGGAAGAACTGTGTCATTAGCCTGCAATCACCCTCAATATATGTGAGAGATCCTACACAGATATCTATCCCTGGACAAAAAGGTGAATGTGATTTCTTTTCATCATTTTAAAAGTTTACTATTCTCCTCAGACATTCAGAGAGAACTTTCTTTATTGTAGATTTTCTTCTGGAGCTCCAAATTTGGTGATTGAGAATGTAATCTAATTCAGGGGTGATCTAAGATCACAGCAACATTTTTCTTTGCATTCCTCTAATCTCAAGCAGTTCCAAGAATGGATAGATACCAACATGTGGTGCTCATGACTAACTCACATCCTATCTCCTCCTATTGATGACTGAAGGAGTTTAGAAAATCCACTCAGTTTGCAGACATTGTGGCTCTTTCTCTCCTGCACCATTACTGGAAATACAATGGAAGCCTTCCGTATGCAAAAAAAAAAAAAAAAAAAGAAAGAAAGAAAAAAAGAAAAAAAAAGTATTCTTTTACTTACACGCAATGTAAAACAGAATAACTATATCTGAATAGCTGAATACAGATTAAACTCAGTATAGTTTATTATTTATTTATTTTCCTTTGTTTCTTTCTTTAATCAGAAACTGCTGCGCTTTGAAACAAACACTGCTTTTAGTGCTTGCTTTTTGTTGGCCTTTTATCTTTTTTTAATTAGCTCACTTGGGAAGTAATGTAACTGTTTTGCTAAAAAAGTTGTATCAGTGTGTACCCCGTGTAGCTGAATCCTTCTTTTCAATTAACCATACAAATCCTGGCACTTCTCAAACATTTATATTGAATTATTCCACATTTGGCACAGCCTGCTTCCCTGAATGCCCTTCATTTTCCTTATATATCTATAAGAAGCAGTCCATTTCTTTTTTTTTTAATTATTTTTATTTTTTGCTGGCAGGCAACAAGATGCACACTTTTGTTTACCTATCAGGAGTCTACCGTAAGCAGCCACAAACAGGGTTGTATGCAGTACTGCGAAGCCTTAGAACACCTTGCTATTGAAACAAGTAATGAAAGCTAGGTTTCAGAAAAACAAAACAAAATAAAAACCCCAAACCATAAAAACCAAACAAGTCTTCACAATGTCACAAAAATGAATGTTTATGCCTTACTGTAAAGTGCTTTCTGCTGAAAGCACAGAAATACAGAAATTACAGTCCAATCTTTGTTAGCATACAGAAGTCTTACGTTGGTTTTATAGATCATTTTGCAAACCAGGTAGGAGACTAATGCTCACCTTTGCTCCCAGATAACTCCTCACTATACACAGTATGTGAGAAGCATCCTTCTCACTCTGCTCTCCAAGAAGAAAAAAAGAAACGTGTCCTGAATACACAGAACAGAAGGAAAGCCAATAAAGAGGAGAGCTAGAACTGGTGAAGAACACGAAAGAGAACAGAAAAGGTTTCTACAACTACAGAACTAAAAAGACCAGGGAGAGTATGTTGCCAAGTGTGATAGACCACCGAGCGATGGGGAGCCTGTAAAAGGTATACAGTACCTTTGCTCCCTCAGCCTTTACTGGTGAGGGCTGCTGCTCGCAGGTCTTTGAGATCTTTACTTAAAGGCAAACACTGGCAGAGGTGCTTCCATGGTACAGAAAGATCAATTTAAGTACAGCTTTGGTCTTCTGGACATACACAAGCTTGTAGGAGCAGGTAAAATGCATCTGAAGGTGCTAAGGAAGTTGGCTTGATGTTACTTTAGGACCATTCTCTATCATGTTTGAAAAAGATGTGGTGATTAAAGGAGGAAGTATTATGAAGGGTAATTGTTAAAACTATTTTCAGAAAGGCAAGAAGGTCTGCTCAGAAAAAGAAGTCCTTTGATTCACAGGAAGTTGTTAATAGGAAACCATAGGAAACCAATAAGGAGTTTCTACATGTGGTTTAGGAGGAATCTTCAGTTACTGGACTGTGGGTTGTAGAAAATAGGAAAATAGCAGACTACTATTTGTTACAGGAACACAACTTTTTTTTTTTTTTTTTTTTTTTTTTCCGGTCTGAAAGGGAATAATGAGGAATATTGCAAATACTGCTGTGTAGTATTCAAAATGATATGAAACTCAGGTCAGCTTCACAGGAATACAATTACATGATTAATAGCATGTAAACTGGGTAAGATATTCAAACACTGTGCATTCTCAGTAATGTATTAAACAATGTAGAACTCTGTAACTGAGCAACGAAGGTAAACATTTCTCCAGAGCAATGACACATGTCATAATTTGTAATTTGAGTTGTTAAATTCTTTAACATCTTTTGTAATACCTACAGACAAATGCATCTTATCAGTGCAATAGCCTTGTAGCACACCCATACAGGTTTTGTCAGAGTTCTTTGAACGCAGTTTGCATTTAAACTAAAGCAGCACAACAAATGCTAGTATTGTCAAAATTCAGTTAGAAATGTATCTGAAATGTACACACTAACTGGCTATGCTCTTTTCATATGAAGTCAAAGCCTAATATGTCACATAGGTAGCATTAATACATAGTGTATGGAGGTAGACAATATTACAGTACAGACTGTAATTAACCCCTCTAACTAGTGTGTCACTGTTTCTACCAACTACTTCTAAACTTCCTAAGAGATGAAACTTGGATTTCCACCTCTGAATATTATTCTAACATTTTAATCACATAATTATGAGAAAATTTCTTCCCAGCATTAAATCCAAATGTTCATCTCTTCCAGTTACATCACATTAGCTCTGGTTACTTATTTTAACTACAAGTTATCTTTATTCATCCATGGGGTTCACACATTTTAAATTCTCTGAGCTTCTCAATCATTACTCAACAAAGCTCTATCTGATGAGTTCTCTAAATGTATTCCCTACAGCCTTCTGGTTAATTTGCATGACTTTTGTCTGGACACTTCCATTTGGTAACACATTTCTGGTAGTGACTGCACAGAATTTTGAAAAATAAGCATGTCTTGGGATGAGCCGAGATATGGTCAACTTGGCTGAGGTAAAAAGATGAAGGTTAAGGTAATTTCCTGATTTCTCTGACACAGAGATCCCCTTGGTGCTGTTCAAGTTTTGCTATAAAATAAAATGCATTGACAGGTGCTTCATATAGGTGTGGTTGAGTAAAAGAACTTTCTGGAGCACCCTCATCCAAAGAAAAAGTGTTCTGTGGCACCTGATCCTGCTCAATATCCTGGAAACATACACAAGCAAAGAAAAATGTTTATTGCCTGAGTAAATTACATCCAAATGATTTCCTTAGGAAATTACCAGCTGATGTGATATAAAGCAATCCTGAGCTGCTTGTGGTAGGCATAGAATCTCAACAGAAAACAAATTAGATAAATCAAATGTCTACATGCACTTCTGCTGAACAATGCTGAATTAGCCAGCAGAAATATGGGGTCTACCATGCCAAGTATGGCAGTGCTTAGCCTGACCTTGTGCCTGACACAACTGCTTAAAAGAAGTGTGGGTGTGCTCAGCCCAGAGCAGAGGAGCTGAGGGGAGGCAGCAGCTCCTCACAGGGAGCCGAGGGCAGCGCTGAGCTCTGCTCTGTGTGACAGCGACGGCGCCCGAGGGAACGGCATGGAGCTGTGTGAGGGGAGGGGCGGGAAAAGGGCTGAGGGAGAGGGTCGGCACCACAGGGCGGTGGGCACGGCACTGAGTTCAACAAGAGTCTGAACAACGCTGTCAGATATTTTTGAGTGTTCCTGTGTAGAGTCCATTAGGGTCCAGGGACTGGACTCAGAGATACTTGTGTGTCCCTTACAACTGAGGATATTCTGTCATTCTATGAGGCGGAGCACCAGCCTGTACACTGGGATGCTCAGAAACAGTTCTCGGGTCACCATCAGGGAAAAATGACACAATACACAATAAAGATTTCTCACTGCCTTCCCCCTTAACCCCCCAAAAATGAAGGAAACATGATTTTCAGTGCCTTAAAATGCATTAACAAAATTAGAAATTAGTTATTATAAATGCAACTAGCATTAGACTTTTGGGCTTCTGCTCTGATTCTACTCTTTTTTTTTTTTTTTAATATGCCAATAATACTTTGATTTTCCTATTTAATGATGAGAATGAGATTCAGTTCACCCCTCCACACTTGCAACGGGAATGCGATCTTTAAAGTATCTCCTTGTATTTCTCTGCGCCCTTGAAAACAGTTTCTGCTGTTAAAAGATATGATCTCTTAATGACTATTTTTATCTTTGTCTATGTACATCTACCCTGACAGTTCCTCTGCTTATCATTTCAAATCAGAATATTTCTTTAACTACTATATTCAAGTCTTAGTAAGGTAGCATTTTATTATTTTTGATTAATTTATTTTGTATCCTTTTGCTGTGGAGTGCTCTGGATGCCCTGCTCATAAGGGAGTATTGCATACAGTAAGTAGGAGGATGTTTGGATTCCCTACAATTTTTTACATGGAAGAACGGAATCAAAACCACTGGAATCAAACACCATTGGTAAAGCCATTGTCACCACAGTGGTGTAATTAACAACTCAGTGCCAACCTGGAGCAGTACTTCAGTCATACTTTATATTTGCAGATCACAAAATTAAATTGATTACTGAGAAGTATTTGCCTGACTTTTGTCTCCACACAGTCTAAATTTCTCTTGGAAGATGGCAACGAATGACTGCCTATGCAAAACTTAATATCTCCTTGCACATGAAGACTGCACATCCCAGGTGAATGGAATCAGAACATACCCCTGTGCCAGGTACCTGTTCAGTAGTTAAAATAGCTTCAGCAAGATTTGAATAAACCAATGAATGAATTTGAGATAATTCCAAACAATGAAACACAGAAAAACAACAACCCAACTTGGGATAAAATTAATGGCACAATAACCAAAATAGTTGTTTTTCATAGGATAAAATTAAAGACTGTTCTTCTACTGAGTAAATACAGTGTCTTTGCTAAAGTAACTGTTATGAAGGCCTGCTGAATTAAACAAAATGCAGAAGAAAAGTCTACTTGGTATGTTATCCAGTGGAATATTGGTTAAATTCAGTTCTTTTCATAATTGTCACATCTTTAGCAGATATGAAAGTTTTCCATGTCTTTATTTCTTACAAAATTCAATATGGCTAAAATCTTTATTTTTGAAATGCAGATATATCCTTATAGATTAAACATATTTCTTTTTCCCCTGGAGTGTGCGTACATGGAAGATTTATTGTTTCTGGTACTGCCACTGCTTATGCTTCTTTTAAAAAGCAGTTCTACCTGTAGACTGCACTTCTCTTCAATTCTTACATTATCAATACTTTGTTATGTCATCTTACAATAACCTTCGATCATGTGCCTTAGCATATCTGTGTTTCAGAGTAATATTGAAGCTGTTATATTTCTGTTTATGAGCACTGGCATTCTTACCCAATATATGAGGGTTGCTCTGAAGGCAATTCCTCTTATTATGTTGGCCCACTACATCAGAGGCAGATGTTGATGGTACAGCAATAGAGGTTAAACCTTCCCATCAGTATTCCATTACATTTTGTTCCTGTGCATAAGATGGCATCAGAGGGGCAGTCTGATAAAATGATGTCTGACATGGAAATGCAGATGAAGCAAAGGTGTGTCACTGAATTCCTCCATGCAGAAAAATAGGCACCCAGTGACATTCAATGATGCTTTCTGAATACTTATGGAGACCAGTCTCCAGCTATCAAGAATGAAACAGTGGGTAGTACATTTCAGCAGTGTCAACAGTGACGTGAAGAAAAGCCATGTTCCAGACAGTTACGTACAGTTGTCATGTTACAAAATGAAGTGTCTCAATCAGCTTATTCCCACAAATTGGCAGATTGTAACTAGGGAACTACATATAGACCTAATATCAGCTTCAGTACACTGAAAACAATGGTGGCAATGTCAGAACGTTGCAAAGTTTGCATCACATGGTTCTCATGAATGCTCACATTGGAACAGAAAGAACACTATATGCAAGTATGTTGGGACCTACTGAACCAACATAAGGCTCAAGGTGACAGGTTCCTGGATAACATGATTACTGGTGAGAACACACAGTGTCACCACTACAAGTGGAAGTCAAAACAAAACAGTCCATGGAATTGCAACACGTGAATTCTCTATCAAGGGTAAAGTTTATGACAGTCCTCAGTGAGTAAAGGTGATGTATAATGTCTTCTGGGATAAGAAAGATGTGATCCTCTGGATCTCCTAAAATTCATACAAACCATCAGCTCTGACCACTGCATGGTGTTGCTGACTAAGCTGAAGGCTCAAACTTCCAGAGTCAGGCCAGTGAAAAAGATAACATATTTCTTGCAGTATAACAACACTGGGCACCATACCAGTTTGAAGAGTGTGGACTGCATGGTCAATCTCGTCCGGACAGTCCCACCACACCTACTGTATAGTCTAGATTTAGTGTCTTGTGACTTTCATCTATTCCAACTGTTGAAAGATGGACAGCATGGGCAACATTTTCCTGGCGGTGATGCCATGCCACAGGTCACCTCCCTTGGTGCAGATTTTTATGAGCACAGCAGGTAGGCTTTTGTTCACTGCTGGCAAAAATGTGTAGCTGATGGTAGTGACTATGCTGAAAAATAAAGCAAATTTTCAGCTGCAAAATGCCATCAAATAGTGTTACTGTACTCTTCGTATTTGTTGTAGTTTCCATAGAAGTAATTAGGAGGCATTACTTTTAGAGCAACCTACATACATTTCAAGCACATCTTCAGTTTACTGATATGCTGCTCTGACTGAGAAATTCTGCTGATAAGCAGCAAGGAAAGTAAGGAAATAGCTTATTAATAGATAATCATTTAAAAGATTTTTTAATACTGATTTTAAAGGCCTGATAGTAAGTGTTGATAAGAAAATCCAGCTCCCATAACACACGTATGTAAGTTGAAAGGAAGCAAAATTCATCACTATTTGATAGGGGGAATTGAAAATTTCTTTTCTCTGGCTGGTATGATTGTCAGTAGTAAAATTAATCGCTGAAGGCTTAATGTGCTTAGAAAACTTGTGACTGAACAAATAGCAAAATTCTTTCTTGAAGAAGGTACTACAGTTATAACTTAAGGCCCTGGATGGAAGTTTCTGTATGAGAGCAAGAAAAACAGCATCTGCAAACCAAGTATGTTTTAGAATATGCTATCAATTATTTATTGTAATAGATAGGAAGGTATTATATTATCTATTATTTGTCAGAATGTGTTTTTACTTACTGGGAAACATGGAAATTGGTCAAAGAAATAATTTATGCAGAAATTGATCAGCTGAGCTTATTTTGGTCTTCATTTAGTTTCTGACTAATTAAGTTCAGTGCACTTGTCATCTGTGATAGACACTGTGTAGTCACGACTTTGGCTAGGTCCTCAATTGGCTTAAGGACTTACACTGACTTCCACAACCAGTATTTCACCTTGCTGTCCACTCAGCTCTGATAACTGGTATTAAAAGACACCTCTCAGTATCCTCGAGGGACAGAACACCACTGTAAATTAATCTAACCTAGCAGTTCAATCTCCACAAACTTGCTACAAACTAATGAAATTACATGGTCAAGAAAAGACAAACTACACTTAAGCTTCTTTTATGTTAGCTTCAAACACTTCAGGTAACAAAAAATACTTCAAGAAAGGCTTGCTACTTAATGAATGTAAGATGAAAATAAAATTGTGGTGTTGTATATCTATTAATATTTATGTAACTTCTACCATTAGATGTCAGAGAGTGGAGAAAAACAGAAGAGGAAAAGAAGATGTATTTTCCTTTATTCAACCTTCTTTAATGGAAATCTATGTTACAATTTCTGTATTGATATAACTCTTTATGAAAATTTATTTACTTTCCAGTGGGTGCTTTGTGCTGATTAGGTGGGAAAGGATTGCACTTTCTGCTATTTATAACATAGATAATGATTTTCTTTGGGGTGAATGGCTCCTTATTTATCTTCAGATGCTTTCCTTGACAGGTACAAAGTCAGGACAAAAAAGTCTTCAATGCTTTATCTGCTACAAGGTAGAAATATAGGCCCACTTCCTGAAAGTGGTTCTACTCAGACATGTATTCTCATATGTGCAGGTCATTTTTTTCACAAGAAAAGTGTATTTCTGGATATTTTGCTTTCAAAATTGAAGATTAAAGGATCTATCCATTACTAAGCTACTTTAAATACTAGAGAAATCATAAGAAACACAACGTTTAAAATAGTGTAGCATAATCGTGGATTTATTTAAGTGCTATGCTATGTAACTGATGTGCTGTCTGTGGTATTTTCACTGTCAGGATAATTGTTCTGGGAAAGGTTTGAAATCAGATGGGGTGGCCAGCAGGGACAGGGAGGTGACTGACCTCTCTCTACTCTGCCCTTATGAGGCCCCATCTGGAGTACTGTGTCCAGGTCTGGAGCCCCCGGTACAGGAAAGACAGGGAGCTGTTGGAGAGGGTCCAAAGGAGGGCCACAAAGATGATCAGAGCGCTGGAGCACCTCCCCCTACAAAGACAAGCTGAGGGAGATGGGCTTGTTCAGTCTGGAGTAAAGAAGACTGTGGAGTGACTTCACTGCAGCTTTTCAGTACCTAATGGGAGCCTATAAACAGGAGGCAGATCAACTCTTTGAAAGGGTAGATAACAGCAGGACAAGGGGAAATGGTTTTAGATTGAAGGAGGGAAGATTTAGGTTGGATGTCAGGGGGAAGTTCTTTACAGAGAGTGGTGAGGTGCTGGTGCTGTAACAGGCTGCCCAGAGAGGCTGTGGATACCCCATCCCTGGAGGTATTCAAGGCCAAGTTGGATGGGGCCTGGGCAGCCTGGTTTAGTATTAAATGTGGAGGCATGTGGCAGCAGTTTGGAGATTCATGATCCTTGAGGTCCCTTCCAACCTGGGCATTCTGCAATTCTGTGATTCAGATAAATCATTACATCTAAAAAGCCCTGATTTCTATGAAACTGCTGGCTCTTTGCCCCATGTAGAGATATTTTCTAGCGCAGCCATTAGGACAGTTCCTACCCTTCTGTAATATTAATGAAACTAATCAATTATTTTCAATAACTTTATAAAGTTATTAGGTATGCCATTGCAAACCCTTCTTGTTTCAACCTCTGACATACGCTGATATTTGCAGAATCTCATATGCAAATAAGTGTTGTCCTTCCAATTGATTTCTGTTCTAGAATTTATTTATCCTATGTTAAAAATGCAGTTGATAGCTTAAATTTTGTGGAAATATCTTCAAGTCTTTGCCGTGGAGGACTAGTATTTCTTTCCTCTAATTGCAATGTATTATACTGTTTCTATAAAGTGATACAATATTCTAAAATTATAATGCACTCACCTTCATTTAGATTTCACATACAAAAATATTTTCATAGTTACCATAGGATTCTTCACAAATTCACAGTATCAGTAGCAATGAAACGTGATGATGATATGTCCCAATGTAATACCATCATAAAAGAAAGAAAGCATAATAGAAAGAAGTGGCAGATTTAGCTGTAAAAGTATACTTACCTTCATATGTTCCACTTTCTAAAAGAGCACCACTTTTCTCCAATTCCATAAAATCTTCAACAGTGATGAAAATATAGTCCACACCAGGGACCTCCCCCTCCTTATGTGGCCTTGTGGTGCCTATTAATAAAAATGAAAGACATGCTGTCAAATACATGACCTAAATTTAGAATGATCTGCTTGAAAGTTTTGTAAAATTTACAAAGTAAACTGTTTATACAACACATTATATAGCACATCATCCTCTTGAACATGTTTTTCGAAACCATATAGTTACACTTGTTGAAGCTGACACAGGATATGAGATGCCCGTGTATGGCTGGGCCAGATGCTCTTTGGACTCAAGTTATTTATTTTTGCTGATGAAAAAGCATGACACTGCTATACCTTTTACTTTACTATAGAAAGACTGTCACAGTGAGACCAGGCAAAGTTACCAAGAATTTTTGATGCATTTTCATTGCTTCAGAAAAATTCTTGTCTGCAAATAATCAATTTCATGCTCTTTTAAACATTTATTTAGTACTCAGAACAATAAATCTATAAGAAAATTTACAAGGGTTATGTTCATATCGCTTGTTTCATGCCTTATGTGGACTTGATAAATGGACAGGCTTGACAGATTGAATGACCTAGATCACCTGCCAACTATGCTGTCAAACTGCAAAGATGCTTAAATTTAGTTATTGCTTCTATTGCCATCTCTAGATGAGAGAGTTCCATAAATGCTGAGAGACAGTATTTCATACATGCTGAGAAATGACTCAGATTTAGGTAGGAGAAGGTGAGATGTTTGCAGAGAACAATCTGAATTTGACCTGACTTCCTGATAGCACCCCACCACTACTATTTTATTTTTTTTTAAATTACCATTTTGACTGAAACGCTCAAAATCCCATCTGAAGGTGGGTGATTTCTAGGTCCTACTCAGACTCAGTGTTTTAAATATCTTCATCAGTCAACTTTTATTTATGCTGTTGTATTTATGCTGTAACCTTTCAACACTATTGAAAGGTTTGGTTTCAATATTGTCGGCACAAGGAAGCTGATAAAAACCAAGTCTTCCTCTTCTGTCCACTAAGTTGGTACTAGCATTGCAATATTGTGCAGATGACACTGTCTCTTCCTTAGTTATTAATCCACTTAACCTTAAACACTTAAACACCTTTAACATAACACTGACTCTCGTGTTACGCAGCAGTGACTCAGGAATCTGTTCAGATCATTCTATTTCATCCATTTTTTGATGCCTATTATCCAAACACTGGATTTAAACCTGATGAATCACTTTGTGAGAGATCCTCTGTGAGATTAATATAGTCTACAAGTTGTTCCACATGCATTAAAGTCAGAGATCTTATCAATGATACAAGCAAGAGAGCTATTCGGCTGCCTACACACTAGCAGTTCAGTTCATTGAGCTCTATGCAGGACTTTTTGCGGCAGGTGCCTGGGTTATCTCATATCAAAAGGAAAGTCACAAAAAAATGAAGAACATATGGAATCCCACATCCTTTTGGAACTACAGCAAGGACAAAAGGACAATACCCTTGGGTACTTCAATTACTGGTAGTTTCCTGTGCTTAAGCAATGGAATTAAGCCCTAAAATGTAGCTGTCAATTCAAACCAAATTCTACTCTTCAGCTAGTTCTAATGGAGATTTCTGTGCCATGAACAGCATTAGAAGTGCTATCTTTTCTCCTAACGAGTCCTGCTGGCTTGTGCTTTGCACCGGCCAAGCGCTAGATAGCCTTTAGAGTTATCCAATCTTCTTGTCAGCACACAGCTAATGGTGTGTTAGTTTACCACCCAGACTGCTCATCGTAGGCACCTCTCTCTCTCTCTCTCCTCATAAGCACCATGAGGGTCTATGGCAAAGACCTGAAAAATGACAATTTCCAGAACTATACATCAGGAATATGCTTTGATAGATAAGACACTCATTCCTTCATTTGTCTACTTTCAATTCTCTTTTGATCTCAACATTTAAAAGTAAAATCCTTCTTACTTGGCACTTCATTTCTGAGACATTCATATTTGCAGAAGTGGGTTTGCTAGAATAATTACTGTTGCATTTCAGGGAGGGCACAACTAAAGCACTGAAACACTTGCTGCATCCTTATATATGCTGAATGGACTCCATATGGAATATCTGATCCCTGGAGATGCAGCTGCATCCTCAAAGATCTCCAGTCCCTTCTGATAACTTTGCAGAAGCACGGGGATCCCAGCAAGCCCATGAGCTCCTGGGAGCATTACTAACAGCTCAGGCATCAGATGTTTGATCTCCATGCTCTCTCCTGAGGAATGTTTCACTCCCACTGTCTATTGACAGGAACAGTATCTTCCTCACAAAACACCAGGGAAAAGAAAACCAGCAAATAACAGCTATTATATTCCTAGACAAGGAGCTGGGAAAAAGCTTGCATATTGCATATCACTAATTTACTATTTCTTCAGTATTTTTTTTGTGGTCAAACTAAGATTACTGGGAGTTTAACAATCGCTGAGGAATCAGAAAAAAATACAAGTTACAAAAAATATGGTTGTAATCCCTGTTTTGATTGGAAAGTTGAACCAGATTACCTACTGAGCTCCTCCCAGTGATTCTAAGTATTAATACACTGAAGTTTATTTTAAATATATAGATATTCTATGGTCTTATCCAGCAAGGATGACTATGAAGTATTATAGCAGGCCCAAAATCAGATGCAGTTATCTGTTTTTGTTTTTTTTTTTCTGCTTTGATAATCTACTTTTGGACGATTTGCCTAGAATTAACTTTCACATTGCTGTCAACATGTCTGTTACTCCAGAGAAGTATAATGGACCAGCTTTTAGACTCTGAATCTGTCTTCATTTGGAATCTTCTGTCCTCCTGTGACAAAGTTGCATTCTTTCATATATGGCATATATACGAGAAACACATAAAAAAAATGTTTGCATGTGCCCTGCACTATGAATTGAGCATTCTGTCTAAGCTGCTGCCTGACTTTCAGATGAAATTCATGTTCCAGTTACAAGCTATATACAGACTCTGTATCCTTAACACACTGCTTAACACTTCTCCATTTAAATTACACACTGATTCCCACATGTAAAATAGCCATGAGATGCCTTGTATTTAGAGCAGCTGATGCAATCATTATCTTGCTCTGTAACACTGTGAAATTTCAAACAGCTCCCATTCCACTTCAAGATCAAACTAAGATTTCTGTTGCAAAACAGAAAGAACCAGAACTGCGCTTTACTCTCACTGGTGTCACTGTATACAGCAGTTTCTTGATTTAGTCTTCCCAAGTTTTTCCACTAAATTCTCTAAGTGACTAAAGAGTTAATGGCGAATCTGATGCTTTCCCTGTCCCTCTTGTGCTCCATGGTTGCACTAGAAACCCCAGCATGAAGAATCATTTCTCATGAAGACTAAATGGAAATAGGTAAATTATACAAATTAATATTTTCAAGGAAAAACAAGTTTTCTAGAAAATTTCTTGCCAGTTACCTTTATATGCAATTTCTCTCCTACAACGTCAAGAGATAATACTCAGTATTAACTCAGTAACATGCAAGGTTCCACTCTTTAAGAAACCTTAGGCACCCTGATCCAGGAGCTCTCTATTTTATGGTATGCTACTCCTGTGTGATAGGAACTGCTCCGTTCCTCCAGAAAATGGCAATCAGAGCAAACCATGATCTACTGAAAACACCCTGCACATATTCAGGGTGACTCTTACCTCAGGTATAGCATTTTCATCCCAGCCAGAACTTTATTGCCCTTGATTAAATCTTACTGAGTCCCATTTTCCTCCTGCATCTGTTCTCATTCCCTCAGCCTGGAGGACCTGAGATCTTTCAAATGGTTAAAGCAATTCCCTGGCTAATGGAGTAATCAATAGTTATCACCTCTTTTACTCCTTTACCCTGGAGGAACAGAGTTGCTGCTATTAATACTTCTGCCTTCTTTATACCTTTCTGTAAGCACCATAAGTTATGCAATGTGCAGGTTAACAGATTTAGAGGCAGGTACTGGAGGATCCTAAATACCCATCAAAATCTGAACACTGAGGTCTATATATAGGAATCTTGTAGATCACAGGCAATCTTTACTTTTCCTTGCTTTTAAACTAATGTAGAGTAACTGTTCTTAACAGATTTTGCCTTTAGCTACACACATAGACAGATAGGCAGGCATAAAAGCTACAGTGATCCAAGAACTAAACAAAAGATTAATTTCAAGCCTTTTTTTCAAACAAAAACACAACATCCTTTATTATACAGAATCAAGGCTCAACAGGACCTAGTTCCTACAGCTTATGTTTAGCCTTTTATTAATGTAAAATTAACATAGGGACCTAGTTACCATTTTGTTACCATGGCAATGTATGAAAAAATAATCTTTGAATTCTATTGCAAAAGAACGCGATACTTTCAGATCTTGTAGGATCAAAAGCAGTATGGCACATTTGCACTATTTATAGTTATGACAAATGCAGTCTATTGCTGCTGTTGAACAGAAGACACACAAGGAGTAACTTTCAAGTGACCCTGACTGGCCCATACTAACATGATGTCAGACAGTGTGGAGCTCCCTTAGGAGCTACAGGAGCTTTGGTTTACACAATCTGAAATGATACTGACTGGCTGACTTCATGAGGATGAGTACTCACAACATTTCAGAGCAGAGGCTTTAACAAGCTTGTTTATCTGCAATCCTGAAAAGGCTATTAAACTCATTAATACTGACTTCTCACAAATATTAATTTCAGTAACTGGTATCCTGCTTATACCTGGTTGTGAGAGAAGACTGAGTAAAGTCAGCCTGAACAGTCTAGGATAGATCATAGTGATGAAATAATCAATTAAGAGCAGCTTTAAATTTATTTTATTCTTTAAACTATTTTACCAGTAGCTATGACTGGGTATCATTTATTTAGTCACTATCAAAGTTCTTTGTCATCCAATTCTGAAAACATTTCATGGTGGGCAATAGTTATGCGATGACAAAAGGATCTGCTCTCACTCAGAAAAATTACTCTGAATTATTAACCAGGACCTATAGCAAACCACAGCAACTGGAATTATGAGGTACAGAAAAGTAAAAACCCTGAAGTTGTCCAAGTAGTGGTACATTTAGAATTATAGAAATGAACAAGCATAAAATGTGAGGAGACCTACAAGCAAAAATAGAAAGGGTGAACAATTATTAATATTCTCATAATCTCACCCTCAAATTCTATTTCTCCTAATGAAAAAGTACTGGACTATGTTAAGGTATTTCATTACTTTTAACCAGAGGCTATTCTTGACCGCAATCAGGATGAATCAGCATCGCTTGCATAGCTCATTGATTTGCTCTCCAAAACAGTATTAGGGTCATTCATCGAGTCACTACTTTGTCTGGATTTATTATAACTTCAAGATGAATATTCTGTACATTCTAGAGGTATTTAACCTGCATGGCTGATATTAAAAAACAAAACAAAACAAAACACCTTTGCCTTTGCTGCCTATTTCTTCTGTGCTACACAAGAAAAACTGTACTTTATCATATCTCAGTAAAGGCTTTCCATGCTCAGTGTTACGCTATATGATGGTGCTGTGTTTCTGGAGAGGAATAAGGTGCCATTTACATGAATACCCTCTGGAAGTGTATTTTTCTTTTAATAAAATGTTAGGCATGCAAGGATATAAATTTAGATAGCTCAGAAATCTTTACAATGAATAAAAAAAAGGAGTGTGTTAGTTCAGTAGCAACTGAAATACTGCTTACACAAGCTTTGGGAACAATAAGTAATATTTTAATGTGGATTTTTAATGTTGACTACTAATGCAGATTGGAAAAAATAGTGAATTCATACGGTACTGGATCCAAATTTCCCTTGTTAGTTAAAAAAATATAGGATTATTAGCTCTGGAAGAACCCAGTGTTGGTAAGCTTCACACCAGTTTCCACACCACTTTTTAATGTTTATGTCAGAACAAGATGCTTAGATTGATTTCTGCAAATACTTCTGCTCCTTAGCATCACTGAGTCTTCCCAGTCTCTTTCCAATTCCACTACTTTCAGAAGCGGGAAAGGTACTCTCAGTATTCCTTTTATTTCTAACTCCATGTACTTAACGTGTGATAAGACAAGAAAATCTGCGTGCTAGCAGAGAAATACGACTATTAGTTAAAGTCCCAGAACTACGACGGTAAACATGAAGCATCCTTTGCTCAATACAGAAGACATGTCTTCAATAAGAATTCATCATTGCACAGTAATGAATCTATATCTTATGGTCATCGACAACACTGCAGTGACCTCATACTTGTACTCCCTTACAGTCTCTGTGATGGTCATGAGAGCAGAAATAAAGGTCTTGGTCTCTGAAGGGTCCAATATGTATTCACAAATGTTATGCATAATTTTCAGTGTGTTCCTAGACATATAAATATATTAATACACATTTCTATTGCAAGTTAAGGGCATGGCACACCTCTTTCCTATCCAGACACCTTCACTGTTATTGAGCTATATGTTTCCTACTGCAGGAGATATGTACAAAAGGAGGAGTGTCTTTGCCACAAGCATTTACAGTGCAAATGAGAAGCAACAATCTAGCTTCCTACTCAGTGACCTTCTTCTAGATTCATTTTCCAAACATATGGAGGAAAATAGGACCTTATTGTTCTTATTTGCTGCAAACACAACAAAATATAATAGTATCTTCAATATATTAAGCCTTTCTAAGTCATTCTACTGATAAGTTGTTCTGTAATTCTGTTGTACAACAGCTTGTTGTTTCCACAGAAAGCAGTATGCCAGGCTGTCATACATCACAATAGCTGGAGGGATCCCTCCCGTAGAAACAGACTGCTAATCTTTAATAAACTTCAGCTGAGCCCTTGTTATGACCTTGTATACGCTTTGCCTTAGAAAATTTCAACAATGTTTAATTAACTCTTTTGTTCATTTGCCAAAGTACTCAGGGATGCTATTACTGTGAGGAACTGAAATGTATGGGAAATTAAACTTATCTTGTAGCATTACCAACTGCATTAGGCAAAGAAACACCACATTTGTCTTGATCTACTAAATTCCCAGCTGAAGAGAACAATAGCATCATTTTCAAGTCAAATGATTTTAGAGGTACTGCCAGGCAGGAAGCTCCAAGTTTTTATGATACCAGCCATAACACAATAAAACAAAACACCATAGGCCCTTTTTGGTATGGGTCATAAAGAGGAAAAGTTTTTCATAATTCTGGGTGTTCAATACCAGCAATTTATAATGCATCTCTACAAGAATAATTACAGAGATAAGGGACTGAACTCCACATTCCTGAAAATATTTTTGAGGGCTAGTAGTTTCAAACTGCATTAATAAAGAAGATAATGACAGATTTTATCCTGAAGAATATCTTCAGGTTAATCAATCCAAACTCCAGTAGCAAGGAGATTAAGAGTGCTACAGCAAAGCAAAGCCAGGTATTTAGCTATTGGTGATTTGTGGGACTGCAGCATTATTTTTAATTTTACCTGTACATGAAGAGAAGTCAGACATTGTTTGGAAGAAAGTGCTTTTACTATTATTTTAAGTACTTTTTGACCCAACCTTTAGGAGAAAGGGGAAAAGCAATTAGCAAGACATTATCATAGAACTAATAGCTTCATTACTAGTTGTTCAATTCATGTACTTTATAAAGGACCTTTTCCATTTCCTGCCATCACATCACTGACAGTCTCTAGGCATACTTGGGATTAATATCATTATTTGTTTTGATTTTTCCTAGAGTAGTAAAATTGTGAAAAGCAGTCTTAAGTGATTGTATCCCAGTTTGTAACAGACATATTTAGTATTTTATACCATAAAACAGGCACTGACTTTCTGGATTTGAGACCTACAGTACACAGAGTAAAAGGTAAGCATGCAATTTATGGAATGAATACGCATTCAACCTATGCTTCTCTACATCTTCACCACTTCTAACTTGAGACATGGTCATTAGGTGAACTAGAGAAGCTCCAGATTGGTGGTCAGAAGGAGTATTACATTCCAGATGCATATACTCTTTCATATACCACCCCTCTCCCCAGATTCAGTATGTATTCAGTAGCTTCTGATTAAACAAAGTTGGCTGTAGGAAGTCACCCGTGCAATATTTCCCATTATCAGTTGCTCTTTCATGACTGTCATAAAAAATACCATACCAGCTTTCTAAACAGATAGGGAAGAAAGCAATTAATACTTTAAAGAAATATCTAATGATGAAAATTTGAACATCTGTTGATAACTGGATGGTAGGAAGTTGGAGTTTTGTTTGATTAATGTTGAACTTGAAGATCTAATAAATAATCAATGAAGTACAATTTTAATACATTTTGCATATTTTGTGTTGCTCTTTCATGGATTTCCACTCTTGCAGGTAAGAATATAAACTAAAGCATAATGAAAGAGATCACCAGTTTTGGGAGTTTAGACTTTGACTTCCATGGCTTAGTTGTTTACACTCACATATACCTTCTGTCCATCTATAAAGAAATGGAAGTTCTTCAGAAAAGAGCCAACTCATGGATTAGGGCATTTTGATTCATATGCATGTTTTTCCATATATTTCTTTAGATGCATAAAAGTCATCAGATACTGAGATCTAGCTTTTGATGTTATGTAAAAAGATACACTAAATCACAAGCAAAATGCCTATACGACTGGAAAGCCTAATTAGAACATGCTTTATTGAGGTCTTCAGTAGAACAGTATTTTTCCTGGGAAAATGTCTTTTTTATAACTTTTCGGGACATGAGATGATGTATTTAAAGAAGTACCTGCACAGTAGTCAGTAGATGTTAGTGGGTCTGCTATACAGTCAGCTATTACAGGTAAATCTTTACTCAGGATTAGCAATTAGATTTTTCCTATGAAAAAAATCTAAATGATTGGAGTATCCAATGGAAATATTATTGAGATCTGAACTGTTAAACTTCAACAGCAAAACATCGGCTCATACTGCATATTCTATACTCTCAGGACTCATAGAAATCCTGGAAGATACTGACTATTCCATATCTGGAATAAGGGTCAACATTTCCACTACTAACAACAGAACACATCTGTATACCACTTGATTTTATTAACTTCATGGGTAAGCTGTTATGGATGACTTTTCTAAGCAACTCATACATGTTGCTACAGAGAATTGAAACCTGCTTAAGTCATACACAGACCATAACTGTTCCCTGAAAGAATCTTCCAAGCCTGAAATAACAACTTCCGAACTGGAAAAATACTGATAACAACTCTAAATGTTTTATTCAAACTTACAAAGGCAGTCATACTGTATAATGTCTATTTAATAGTATATTTGAAAAGGGATTTGCAAAGTGTTTAGCTGTTGCTGCTAAATCTCTCAAAATATTTGTAAATGGATTTTATAGATCAGTCTTACTTTGAGAAGCAGTAAAAGAGGGACTGAAAAAGACTACCATAGAAACCATCCGCAGATGTTCCTAAGCCAAACTCAGTTCAATTATTTTGTGTTAATAGTACTGAACAGACAGTTAATGCATCAATAGTATAAAACAATAATATAACTTTAAAGGTTATTTACTGATCATGGCAGGTAATATACAAAAAGATGTGGGGGGTTTATTCTCAAAATGGAGAACCTACTTAATGTATGTTAATGAAAAAAATAGTACTTAGATCCCAGGGCTGTCTTTAATACAAGTCTAAAATTCATAGTTTCCATAGCTGTGTCCTGCTATACAGTATCTATCCAGCATGGAATGGGAGCATAAGCCAATCCGCAGCGCATCTCTTCTTCTGAATCAAAAAGCACTTTGGAAAACTACAATAGGTGATTCTGGTTGAACAGACTTCCATTACAGTTATCTTTCTTCCAACCCATAGACTGTTTTGACAGTTCTAATCCTTAGCATTCACACCCAGAGTTGATATATGCAGCCTAATCTGTGCACCATTCACTAGACAGCTGGCCCAGACCTTGGTCTGGTGACAAAATCCCGTTCATATGTAATAGCAGGTACTGTTGCACTCACTTTGAATGAACAGAGTTCAAAGAAATGAATGATTGACTGTACAATACTGCATGCAACAGCACTGGCAGCTTCACAGCTGAAATCCCTGGTGGCCAGCTGCTATCCAGACATCAGAGAAAAAGCTGAACTGAGACACAAGCAATGGTATTCTCTCAGCAGGGATCCCACTGGGGCTAGGCATCATGTTTTATTGGAGGATGCTACAACATGCTGAAGGAATGCTTTAAGCAAAAGGAGGATTTGTGCCGTGGGGCTGCTTCTCATGGCAGCACTGCCCTGTCATGTAGAAGCACATTTCTCATGTGGAGGTTTGGACTATCAAATAATGTACCTCTTCTGCATGTTGGCATAGAAAGCATGTTTTCTTGCCTCCCAAAGTAACAGAAAGCGTCTTGTTCCCTTTTTCCTCTCGTAGTGTCTCACTTCAAACAAATGAGTAGGATATTCACACTAACCTTGTGGACTCCTTAGTAAAAAAAATTACTCCTCATCCACTGTTACTCAAAGGCAATAAAGTTTGGACTGAACATACGCAATAAATTTCAAGGAAACACTATGATTTACATTCTCAAAAATCCAGTTTTAAACAGTGGTATAGAAAAGGTGTTCTCCTCAGTTAAACAGATGTGTTATGAAAGACTTCAGAATAGAAGTGCATTATTTTGAAACACAGGAAAAACCACACAGTTCCTCACATAAAGAAACAAAAAAACTATTTTAAACAGACCTCTTCCTATTTGTTTTTAGGAAGAAAACTATTCTCAACTCACGTTAATAAGAAATGTAATTCTTGTAACAAGTTGAATACATTACACAGGAGTCAACTTGTAGCATATTCACACATATTCAAGTGCCTGTTGCAGATTTAGATTGCATGACTACGAAGAATAAGAGACTGCAGCCTTGGTGAATACCATCTGATGAAGACTACATGCTCCAGCAAGTGGACAATTTCCTTGTTTCAGTGAAATGTAACTTTCCACATCACAGTTATGTGTGAAAAGAGAAGGACTTCAGACAATCAAAAGAATTTGACCTCATCATTCTTCTTACATTCGAAAATTTTTTGGTGTTTTTCTAGTTTGCTAACTAAAATTGATGCCTTTCATGTACAGTAAGGCTTCATTTTCTGATATGAAGAGTTGTAACAGTCAGTCTTAGAACATTCAGTCGAAGTGACTTAATTCCATTTATTTGAGCTCCAAACAGATAGCAAGAATTGACATCTGTTGCTACTGATGCAAACTGAAAGTACATTGAAACATATCTAATTACGCTACTTTTATTTTTGTAGATATAATTACTATTTAAGAATTTGTAGCCCTAATAATTCATAGCAGAAAACTGAAAACCCTGAAGAGGGTAGGTCAATGATCTATCTCTCCAGCTAGGAGAGAATATGAATATTCCTTATACGATTATTTGCATTTTGTTATTCCTTTCAAGCATCTTATAATTTCTGCTACTTCAAAGTTCTGTTCACAAGATCTGTAAAACTACGTACAGTATTGTTATTGCTTTCTCACATGAATTATCTCTTGGAAAAAAAAACATTTTCATGAGACAATTTCAGCATAGTCTTCACATTTTTTCCTGTGTATTCTTATCCCCATTATGTCTAGTAGCCATAGCAGACCTAAATTACTACTTCCACGGTATGAATCGTTTAGTCTCATCTCTTTGCTTGTGATATTTAACAGCTGCTCAGTTATTAGAACTACTTATTCTTAAGATACTAATTGTAGGTGTTTATATTCATTTCTGGTGAAGCAGATTTTCTGACAACTATTGAAGGCAATCCTCAATTCCTCAAAACCACGGCAAACCAGGTGCCTTGGTTAATAAAGTCATATGTCCCTATCACCACTCATGAAATAGCTGAAATTCTGGTGACAAGATTCAAACTCTGCTGTTATTTTCTAGTATACTGCCATAGGCTTTCAGGGGATATTGATATCTACAGTTTGTGAAAAAAGCTCTATTAAATCAAAATAGGTATGACCGAACTCATATGCTATTGATTCAAATGATGCTAGAATAAACATTGATTTTCGTGCTTAAAAATACCTAAAAGCAGCAAACACACCTAATTTTCAATTATAATATCTTAAATGCACACAGACTTTACATGTGAAAGTGAAAATTCACATTCAGAAGGACAGATATACGGAAAATTCGGGAGAATCACAGAATCACAGAATTATCAAGGTTGGAAAAGACCTAGAAGATCATCTAGTCCAACCATTACCAATACTTCCCAGCTAAACCATATTCCTCAATACAACATCCAAACGTTTCTTGAACACTCCCATGGTCGGTGACTCCACCATCTCCCTGGGCAGTGCATTCCAGTGCCTGACCACCCTTTCCGAGAAGTAATATTTCCTAATGTCCAGCCTGAATCTCCCCTGGCGCAGCTTAAATCCATTCCCTCTAGTTCTATTACTAATTATACGAGAGAAGACGCCGACCCCCAGCTCACCACAACCTCCCTTCAGGAAGTTATAGAGTGCTATAAGGTCTCCCCTGAGCCTCCTCTTCTCCAGGCTGAACAATCCCAGCTCCTTCAGCCGTTCCTCATAAGGCCTGTGCTCCAGACCCCTCACCAGCTTCGCAGCCCTCCTCTGAACACGTTCCAGGGCCTCAATGTCTTTCTTGCAGTGAGGGGCCCAAAACTGAACACAGTACTCGAGGTGCGGCCTCACCAGTGCAGAGTACAGGGGGACAATGACCTCCCTGTTCCTGCTAGTAACACTGTTTTTGATGCAAGACAGAATGCTGTTGGCCTTCTTGGCCATCCGGGCACACTGTTGGCTCATGTTCAGCCAAGCATCAATCAGTACCCCCAGGTCTGTTTCCTCAACACAGTCCTCCAGCCACTCCGTCCCAAGCCTATAGCGCTGCCTGGGGTTGTTGTGGCCAAAGTGCAGGACCCAGCATTTGGTCTTGTTAAACCTCATCCCGTTGGCTTTGGCCCAGCTCTCCAGCCTATCCAGATCCCTCTGTAGGGCCTCGCTACCCTCAGGCAGATCGACACGTGCTCCCACAGCTTTTTACTTAAGCTTTTCTGTTTCTTTCGTTACATTTGCTTTCATCAAATTACTGACAGCAGTATTAGGAAAACTTTCCTTTTTCATATACTCTTCAGATTCTCCACCTATTCTCCTAGCTACATTGGATAAGATCCCTTACTTTTTTTTTTTTGTTCAATTAAGAAGGGAAAAAAAGAAGTAAGTTCAGTTCTAACACATTCCTTATGCTACTGTCTACCAACAGAATACTATTTTGCTGCTCTGCCCTAATTTAAAGCTTGAAAGGAACAGCTAATATACACTGATGGTTTCACAAATTTGCTAATGCAATTCAGTGTAGGCTTGTACTATGAGATCAAGCAGCCCATAATATTCAGTAAAAGGTGATTCAAGCCACACTGACACTTCTCGCTTCTCCATCAACTTCTGATGACATTTATGACTGGTAGCCTCCTGACTTACATACATGCCTCTTGTATATGTTTAAGGTTAGCTGAGATGAATCTAAGCTGAAGTGGTTTTGCACCAGGCAAAGTCTAAGGTGCTTTTACTAGATAAATCCAGCCAAGGCCCTGTAGGTCCTCACTGTTTTCTCCCAGCAGATAATCAATAAGCCTTAAGAGACTTCTCAAAGTATCCAAACATCACTTTTCTGGAAAGCGCTTATCTAAAATATGGCTGGAGCTACTAGCAGGGACAGTTTGTACTTCTGAACAATTTGGCTGTGAATGAGTTGGGTTCAAATACATCATTACTGTAACTAGTTCACTGGCTAAGGGATGACAACTTCAATCAATTGTCCTTGTTACAAATGATCTTTGGAGTTGCAGGAGGTGAGCAAGCATCCTTACTCTCGCCTAAAAAACATACGGCTGACAAACTGGACAACAAGTATATATATATATATATTTGGCTACAAACAGAATGTGAATCTGAATCAGAGCATATTGATACAAATTGCCAACAACAAGTAACAAGAACATGAATAGCCTCTAAAATCTGAAAGAAAATTCTAACTGAGATAAGATTTTATGTAATAAACTGAAATGTCCTTAGCAGGCAAATCTTGTTGAGCTAACCCATATGAAATTTTGTATACTGAATGTTTGCCTATGGGTAAAATGTACCACTTTTTGATATCCATTGATTAATTCAAGTACTGTACACCAATACATGGTTAAGTTACTGCAGGGCATCTGCTAAGTTCTCAACCAGCATATGAAAAGTATAAAAAAACAAATAAAACATCAGCTGTATCTGACCATGGAAGTGAGCTTACTCTTACAGCAAAAGTACAGAAACTCACTGAGATGTGAGTATAATCAGGTACAAACTTAATGAGAGCTACATACAGTGATAAAGTGGCTTGAGTTGGACAGGACCTTAAAATCATCAAGTTCCATGTCATGAGCCTCAATAGAGTGCTCTATTTATCAGATCATGAGCTGTGTCATGAAGAATGTCACATGTGTGCATATTATTTGCATGGCAACTGACCATTTCCTCTTTTCAGTGAGAAAGAAGCAGAAAACCTTATTTCAGTGTTTTCAATGAAAGCAAACCAGCATACATCAAAGATACATCACTATGAAAACCAAAGTATACTGGCCCATCACTGCCAAATAACATACAGTATTTTATTGTGGCTTAAGTTTTATTAACACCAGTGAAAAATAAAATTTTATTTTAGAGAAGTCAGAAGTGAAGTGCCTAAAATCACTTAAATCCAAAGATTAATTATACACAGATACATAGCATGACTGTAGTAGAAAGACTGCACTCAGTATAAGGATGAAAATCCAGCAGAACCAGAAGAAAAGATGAAATAAAGTGTTTTCATCTTCTATCTGAAGAATGCGTAAAGAATTGTCTACTTTGGGATACTTGAGCACCAATACTTTCTAGGGAAAGGTGGTGACCCTACACTGCTGTAGTACTGACTACTGCTACCATTTGTACTTCTGTGATGGAAAACAGGAAGACCAGCAATTTATTTCAGCTCAGTCTCCTTCACATTTTGGATGGCACGTGACATTTATCACTAATCTGTTTGAATATGTGCACTGCTGTGCTCACTCAGTTTAGTCAGGATATACTATTGTATGCAGACTTGGCAATCGTTATTTAATAATGCTGTTATTATTATTTCTTCAGGAGAGAACAACAATGAACTGTGGAAGGACAAGGGACTGTCACAGTCTTTACTAGAGTAGCAACACAATAATATTACGTTCATCAGTTCTTGAGCAATCATGTTAAGCAGACAGTAGGAGTCATCTGCTCATAGGGAAATGGCTTCTCACATCAGTTATTAAAAAACCTCAGGTCTTCCACACAACTGGACTTTTTAGACAGTTGTTGAATGGTATTCTGCATGAGCTGGTTCAAGTAATCTACCAGTTATTCCAGGCTAACAGACAGATTTTTCAATGGCAACTCCCACTTCACAGTACTACAGAGAGCTAAGGAGCTCCATATACCCTCCAGTCAAAATTATCAACCAGTGGACAACAGAAGCCTATCACTGGTGGAGCATCTTTATTAATCCATTTAATGGAAATAGCCTTAGACTTCATGATCTAGAATTCAAGAAACTGGACTTTGTACTAAACTGTGACTTCAATTTCTGAACGGTATAGTATAACATAAAGGTCTTGAAGATAAGCTGAGGGAGATGGGCTTGTTCAGTCTGGAGAAAAGAAGCTTGTGGGGTGACCTCATTCAACCTTTCAGTACCTAAAGGGAGCCTACAAACAGGAGGGGAATCAACTCTTTGAAAGGGTAGATAACTGCAGGGAAAGGGGAACTGGTTTTAAGTTGAGGGAGGGAAGATTTAGGCTGGATGTCAGGGGGAAGTTTTTTACAGAGAGAGTGGTGAGGTGCTGGAACAGGCTGCCCAGAGAGGTTGTGGATGCCCCATTCCTGGAGGTGTTCAAGGCCAGATTGGATGGGGCCCTGGGCAGCCTGGTCTAGCATTAAATGGGGAGGTTGGTGGCCCTGCATGTGGCAGGAGGGTTGGAGATTCATGATCCTTGAGGTCCCTTTCAACCCTGGCCATTCTGTGAATCTGTCTTTTTTACTGTCGTTTTTAATAAGTTTGTTTTTCTTCAAATAAGAAGTTTGAATTCCAATATAAAAAATTCCCCTGAGTAACTGAACTAAATGTTATCTAATAACATCTTTTTAGGTCTTGAAAACCTCAACAAGAACACTAGTCTGAATCAGCTGACCTTGAAGAACAGAAATGATGAAGCAAGACATTTTTTGACTTAGCTATAGAAAATGGTTTTCTGAAAGCAGAGTACAACAATGCAACAACACTATTTTGTGTTGACTGAACTCCACAGGAAGAAAGCTTGTTGAGCACAGCTTTCAGTACATTGGGTTCATTTAAGGAATGAAGCCTTCAAGGCGAATAAACATTTTTATTAAACTAGAAGAGTCTTGTGTGTACACAAGTTACAGTAGTTTAATAATCACATCTAATAAAGATAATTATGAAGTAAAATCATAATTACTGCATAATCTTACAGATCCAATGGATCTGATTTCTGCAATATGTATTACTTGTGCATCATCCTTTATAAGGAACACTGAATCTTAGATAACATCTTAGGAAAATCCAAAGATGCACAAATTGTAAGAGCAAATTAGACTTATTTATTTTAAAACTGACAGTTATTCTTTTCCTGAATTTATTTTTATGAGCAGATAAAATTAATTCACCACTGTTAAATTCTGTGAATCAATCTTCACAGAAAGTAAACTAACGATAGTGATCCATGTCCTAGAATCTTACATGTAACTATAATCTAAAGAAACATTCCTGCTTCTTCTTATTACTCCAGGTGTGTACACAATAATGCCATGAACCACCAGAAAGAAAAACACTGCTTTTACTAGTTAACAAAATTTTGAGTAAGTCATCTTGTAGCCTTAATGCCACATTTCAATCGAAGAATTTAGAAATGACCTTTTCATCACTAGAGGGAGTACGTTATATTTCTATTTGAACTGATCAGAACCGTGTATCCCTTTCACATATTTCTGTGATTCATTCAGATTTTTATATTAATACATACTCAGCGCATCAAGCATCCCAGACTGTCACTATTTCAAAAAAATTATGGCAAAGAAAGCCTAGTATGGCCTCTTGGATTTTTGATTAGCAACAAGAAAAAAAGGACAAAGTCAAACTCGCTCAGATAAGACAAGTCTCCCACTGGCATCACTTCTACAGTTCCTGGCATTCCAAACAGTGGCTGTGAGGTTTTTTCTTCAAGGCTCTAAAGGAAAGAATACACTTTGGAAGAAATTAAATGCATGCTATCATACTTGTAACTATTTGTAAACCTGAGTAGTTTTATAAATTCATATTAGCCTAAAAGTAAATCTATGGCCTCAGTTTTTCATGTTACCGAAATCAAGCTCATTCACACTGTACAATTGCCTTAGACTTAAGTATTAATTTCAGTCTAAAATCATACCATAAATAATGCTATTTGTCTTACTGCTTATTGATCTATACTGTAAACCAATACAATCAAGGAATTCACAGTGGTTGAAATAGTTCATTAATATCAGAGAATACTACTACATCTCATTAAGCTTCCATGAATTCTTCTGTAAGATTTTTCTTGTTTTCATTTTGGAAAAAAAAATCTGTGGACAGTATGAGATCCATAAAATACCCCTCAAATTGTAAATAAATAGAAGTGTTTGGGAGAAACAGCAGATTTCACAGACAAAACATTAGGGATAACCAGCAATTGGTATTGCAGAAGAAACTGTTTTTATATGGTAGCCAATGCAAACAGAACTACATTTTGTTGAATGAAATGAAACACACTTCTACCAGGAGGAAAAAAAGAAAAAAAAGCCAAAAGAAAGTGCCACAAGATACAATATAACATTTTCTAAACTCTTTCAAAAGCATCCTTAGCAGGAAGAAACAAGAACAAAGAGCAAACACAGAAGACAATACTGAACATCACCTCATATACCACCAGGCCTGCTTTTATGGCAGCATGGAAGTATCATCCTTCTTTTTCCCCTGACCTCTCTAACCTGTTACTAAACCTGTAGACTTGTTTTTTTTAATGACAGTTTTCAGCCACATTGATACCAGTAGACATTTAAATGTCTACCACAGAAAAACTGAAGAGTGCTACAGGTATCTTCTTATTGCTGGATTTTCTTCAAACATTTGAGTCAAACTACTACAAAATCTGTAATGTTTCTCACTCAATGTTCTCTCAATGTTTCCATTATGGTAATGGCAACACAGTATAGGCGAGCTTGATGTATACTAGAAATCAGTGTACTAGGAAACAGAAAACAGAAGGAAAAGTAGGAGAATCATGAACACATGCTTTCTCCAATGACAGCAGAGTCTCTAAAGATTTTGTGCTATTATAGGAACATGTTTAAACAAATGGGGTAACTGAACTTATACTATATTAACTGCTATAGCAAGTAGTGTATAAATAGATAACAGGAGGAGACAGAATAAGAAAAATGAGTAAGAATGAAATCATATATGAGTCAAGGGCATGTATATCCTGGGACCTTACAATAGAGAAGCTTAATTTATCAAATATCATATTATGAAAAACTGACTAACATCTCAAAATATTTTTAAAACAAACCCTGATTTTAATGACTAATTATATTCCTCATACAACATCTATTATAATGACCTATGGAGTAGCTAGAAATCAAATCTTTTTGCATTGAGACTAGAATAATACGTATGTTTCTTTATGCAGTCTCATTAATAATTTAAATTAGTACCAAGTAGTAGATTCTTTGTATCTAGATTTTTTTTTTATTTTTTTTTTTCCCCACCCATAGCAATTGTTCTTAATTGCTAGAAATGGTTAAGAAATTCTCTATATAACACAGAAGGTCACTGAAGGTGAACATAATGATCCCCTCTGGTTGTCGAATTGCCAGCTTTCTGAATTCAACACGTAGTTTAGTGATGTATGGAGCATTTTGACTGCTCCCAAACTAACACCTCCTATTTTAGGATGTCAATGCATGACATCAGGTTGGATGTTACAAAATACTACTTTTCTGAAAGCATGGTCAGGCACTGCAATGGGCTGCCCAGGGAAGTGGTGGAGTCACCAACCCTGGAGCTGTTCAAGGAAAATTTACAGATTGTGTTGAGGGACATGGTTTAATGGGAACTACTGGTGATAGGCAGACAGATAGATCTTGTAGATAGATCATTTCCAACCTTGGTGATTCTATGATCAGAGGTAATTGTTGGTATTATGACAGTAGATGCTGAACCTTCCCACTGATATTCTATTACATTTTGCAGCTGTGTGACAGATGGCAGCAGAGGGGCAGCTTGACAGTGTGACAACTGACATGCAAGTGTGTATGAAGCAAATATGTGGCACTGAATTCTTCCATGCAGAAAATATATCTATTGACATTCACTGACACCTGCTGAACACTTATTGAGGCCAACAGTGGATACGAGCACAGTAAAGATGTGAGTGGTGTATTACAGCAGTGGCAACAGTGGGTCACTTCCATTGATGCAGATTTTTATGAGCACTGAATGCAGGCTCTTGTTCATCACTGGTAAAAATGCATAGGTGGTGGTTGTGACTATCCTGAGAAAATAGTGTTTCTGAAGCTGAGAATTTGCTCTATCAAATAGTGCTATTGTGCTCTTTTTATCTGTTGTAGTTTCCATGGAAATACAAAGCATCACTTTCAGAACAACAAACGGATTTATCTACGGAAGTCTTAGCATTCTCCTTTTTGTGAGGTGCACCCTTAGTCTTCCTCAAACTGTGCTGTCTGCAATGTCAGGTAAGAGGACACAGAAGTAGCAGCTTTCAACCATAAGAGTAGGGTATAGCCATTCAGTCATAAAATCTAGTTGGTGGAAGATGCATGATCTTTATGTTGCATGTTCAGCCATTTCAAACCAGTTGGTCTAGTGAAAAGCTATCCTGAATCCTATTTTGCCAGAACTGAGCAATTAAAACCCTTTTACCCTTGTTCAGAGGTTGGCTGCCAATACCAAACATTTTACATAAGTTACTGCTAACACTGGTATTGCATTCTCCAGTCAGTGTTTCTCTTCACTTCAGTCACAGGTGTATTCCCTTCAACTGAAACAATATTTGTCAAGGTACTTTTTCTCACCAGTGATGTGGAAATTCTTTCGTTAGCCTAAGCTTTCCCTTAGTTATGCCAAATATAAGGATTGAAACAGAAGAAAACACTAATACCAAGGTTATTAAGAGTAAAAAGCCTACATCACAAGCAATCAAGCATTAAAACAGATTGTCTAAAGGAACTGTATCCCTGTAGATACTCACTTTGATGAAGGCTTGAGAAATACATGCTCTACTCACAAAGAAGCAAAATTGCTTGTGACATGTTCTTGGTAATGCCAGGAAAAATATTTACAAGCTGGCCAAGAAGCATATACAGAAGAAATGTTGAACTCACCCAACCAGTGGAAGGGCTCTCTGCCTGTACAGCAGTACTTCTCAGGAAGCAGCCCAGTTCCAAGAGATGCTCTCCCTTCAGTGGCTGGCTCTTATTGAGCCCACGTTGGCTCCACACTGAGTCCATCCCATGCATCCATGAGGAGCACAAGTGCAAACAGTCTGCCTTGCTACCTAGGCCAGCAATACCTCTTCACCAGGTGCTCAGTCACCAGGTCAGGCTGTGACCTAACAGTTCCCCTACAGAATACTTTACCTTTGGATTTGGTTGTAACTTTGAAGTTGGTCTTGCTGTGAGTGAAGCGCTGGATAAAATGATTTCCAAAGGTCCCTGCCAGACAACTTACTTGATGATCCCATTATAATAATTTTATCAGGCCAAGAAATGGCTGCTGCGAGTCAATAGCAAGTGCCTGGTAAGTTTCTACCTTTCCGCAAGTGAAGTTTAAATGCATTATCAGCCCCAGTCTTTGATTTATGTGTTTTATGGTTTTGATTCCAGAATGAAAACTTTCTTTTCAGGAGGGAGAATTCCTGTAGCCTTTCAGGCACTTAAGAGCGTCAAACACAGCTCCAAGATGTGTAGCAGAGTTTTCACTATATACACACCATGTGCACTTGAGACCATCCTCAGTGCTCAGTTGCACCTATCATATATTCCTGTCCCCAGCTGGTTAGCAAACACAAAGACATTCAAGAATTGTTATCTGGTGTAAAAATGGAGCCAAGGAATATGTTATAATTTGTTTACAATAAGCCAATAAATGGGAGTGAAAAATAGGAAACAAAATGTATTCTACATTAAAGAATGATCATTTATGTTACAAAAAAACATCTATTTGCCCTCTGCTGACAAATACAGTGCTGTAATAAAAACTGAAATATGTTACATAAAAGTAACCATAGTAATGTTTTTTGAACAAAGAACCTAAGATCTCCAGCACTTCACATTTCCTAAGCCCTGCAGGAGCCCTGCAGGAACTCATTCTTGTTAATTGTTATTAACAGCAGAGATGTTACAATGGAACAGTCTGTACGCAGAAATATAGATAGGTTTTCCTGTGCAGAGGCATGATACGTAAAGGGGCATGATACATAAAAATACATTATATATGCACTAAATATATCTTATGCATAATAAAATATACATTATAATTAGAAATAGAACACAGATGAAGTTAAAAATCTTATCCTGTAAAGCCAGCTCCCTTACATTGCAGTAATGCTTCAGTTTTGTCGAACAGGAAATACAGAGCTAGGAAAAATAGGTTCATTGGAATGGTATTATTTCTTTTTCTTTTGTACATATATAATAAGATGTCAAAGAAAACTAATGACTGGATTCATATTTACTTCAGACAGCTCTACAGCACATTCTCATGAAATGGCCCTTGTGGGGATATGTTATTTCTCCATCTGTTTTAGGTTGTGTGTCACAGAGCTATGATGCTACAGATGTGAAATAAACATATGTTTTCACAGTGGTAACAGGCTTCTCAATTTTTCTTTAATTCACAGTTTTGAAATTAATTTTTAATTGTCAAGGACATCTTGATTCTGCAGGTGCAGTCTGATGATGGACTTAAGAAGGTATGTAAAGATTGTTACTGAGAACTCTGCATTTCTGTTAAAGAGATTTTGAATGAACTATCCAATATTATGGATAGTGGAACAAATTTTTAAGAAGTAGTGGCTTGGGTGTAAAATGCTCTCTGGTACATGAAGTTATACTGTGCAGTTACACAAATCACCTGTAGTTTGTTTTTTCGTGGTGGTGGTGACCGTTTTTTCTCTTTGGTTAAGAAATGCTTATGAACCGCTATTTTATTTTTGGAAGAGACAATATTTTTGCTGACACTTTATGCCCAAGTAAACTAAATATAACTTAGCTGGTCCTGCAAAACTTACTATCATATCATATTTATTTATGGAACAATTTCTACAGATTCGCTACTAGAAATACTGGTATTACTTTCCTGCTTGGAAATTCGGTCATACTTGGAAAAACCTTGTCATTTCACCCTTCTTTTCATTTCACATAGAACAGTTTTCAGCTGTGTCCTCCAAAGTGCTCTAGAATGATTTAGATTTGTTTTATTGCATGAACACAACAAACAGGGGAAAAAAGACAAATTAGTTTGATCAAATTTCAAAATAATAAAGGTTCCTACTTATCTCATATATAGATCCTATTTGTCACATTTTTCAGTTTAGCAGAAAAGGTGAAAATAGAGAAAATAGATGAGAAATAATGCAAAGAGCACAGCATTTCAAGCAAAACAATACAAAAAATGACAAAAAAATATAAAATGGGACAAAGTCCCAATGCAGACAGTAGTTCACATAAAATATGGATAATTGATATATCTGTGTTCTCAGCAGTATCATATTTAATGTCAGAATTAAGTTACTACTTTGAATTTGCTACCTAAAACACCTACACTCCAGCACTCATCAAAAGTAAGTAAAAAAAGCTGTGTAAGGTAATTAGGAAAATATTACTTTATTCCTGAAGTACAAACATTTCTTATAATGTGTTTAGAAATTCAGCTGAATAACGCAGTGCCCTTCCTTGATATATCTACCTTTTTCTTACCAAGAGTAGCTTTTCTTTGGCATCCATTCCTTCTAAAAACAAAACAACTATTCATTGTATAAATTTTCTACACCATTTCCAATATGATCTTCTATATCGGGCTCACAGCATGAAGGGAAATCATTTCACCTTCATGCTATAAAATGTACTATTACAACATTTTATGTCATATCATCAGATATATTACAGACTTCAAACTGGTTAGCAGAGTATCAAAAGTGATAAAAATGAAAACCACCTTGTTATTATAAGGCCACTTTATTTTTTTAATAGAACAATTAAAATTCAAATTTCACTTCAGGTGATGTATCAAATTCTGTTATTTTGCTATTTTACAATACTCTACTACAATACTAAACTATTGGATTGGCACAAATGCCTTCAGTTAAGAGTTCATAAAAGTGGCCATACGTAACCAATCTGGTGACCTTCTATGAGGAATAACGCATCGGTGGACAAAGGAAAGGCGACCAATGTCATTTACCTGGACTTGAGCAAGGCCTTTGACACAGTCTCCCACCACATCCTCATCTCCAAATTGGAGGGATGTGGATTTGATGGGTGGACCACTTGATGGATAAGAAACTGGTTGAAAGGCCGCAGACAGAGAGTGGTGATCAATGGCTCCATGTCCAGGTGGAGGCCGGTACCGAGCGGCGTCCCCCAGGGGTCTGTCTTGGGACCGGTGCTCTTTAACATCTTTATCAATGACATCGATGACAGAATCGAGTGCACCCTCAGCAAGTTTGCTGATGACACCAAGCTGAGTGGTGCAGTTAACAGGGTAGAAGGAAGGGATGCCATTCAGAGGGACCTCGAGAGTCTAGAAAGGTGGGCCCTGGTGAACCTGATAAGGTTCAACATGGCAAAGTGCAGAGTTTTGCACTTGGGCTGGAGGAATCCCAGGCATCCATACAGACTGGAAGGCGTGGTCCTTGAGAGCAGCCCTGTGGAGAAGGACTGGGGGTCTTGATGGATGGAAAGTTTAACATGAGCCAGCAGTGTGCCCTTGCGGATCAGAAAGCAAATGGTATCCTGGGCTCCATCAGATGGGGTGGCCAGCAGGGACCGGGAGGTGACTGACCCCTCTCTACTCTGCTCTTGTGAGGCCCCATCTGGAGTACTGTGTCCAGGTCTGGAGACCCTGGTACAGGAAAGACAGATTGGAGAGGGTCCAGATGAGAGCCACAAAGATGGGGCTGGAGCACCTCCCCTACAAAGATAAGCTGAGGGAGCTGGGCTTGTTCAGTCTGGAGAAAAGAAGCCTGTGGGGTGACTTCATTGCAGCCTTTCAGTACCTAAAGGGAGCCTATAAACAAGAGGGGAATCAACTCTTTGGAAGAGTAGATAACAACAGGAAAAGGGGAAGTGTTTTTAAATTGAGGGAGGGAAGATTTAGGTTGGATGTCAGGGGGAAGTTCTTTACACAGAGAGTGGTGGGGTGCTGGCACAGGCTGCCCAGAGAGGTTGTGGATGCCCCGTCCCTGGAGGTGTTCAAGGCCAGGTTGGATGGGGCCCTGGGCAGCCTGGTCTAGAATTAAATGGGGAGGTTGGTGGCCCTGCATGTGGCAGGAGGGTTGGAGATTCATGATCCTTGAGGTCCCTTTCAACTTGGGCCATTCTGTGGTTCTGTGATTCTGTGGCCATAAAAAGGTTAACATATAATGAAGTTTGACATTCAATATTTGGCCTGAAATGAAAGCAGGGGGTATGCATACACACCACAACTGCTATGAAATTGCCATCTATTTTCTTTCTGTTTTCCTTCAGATTTTTTTTAATAAAGGTAGGTAGATCTATTCTGAAAACTTTGAAAGCAATGCTTTCTCAACTGTACTAGAGCAACAAAATTGATATTGCAGCAAGAAAAATCTGCCTCATGTTTTCTGTTTGCATGTGCTATTGAGAGGACAAACTCTTTACATAAGGAGAAAATTCAGTCTATTCTTACTGATTTCTTGGTCTGTCCCTCCATGTGTTGTTCTACGTCCATTCAGCACAGACTAGAATAAGCTCTCACATGTATGTCCAGCATAGGTTCAGAATGTCTTTCAGTCATTAATCTGAACTGCTGACCTGTAGGTGACATCCTCCTAAGGTGTATTTGCAAAGCAGTTACAAATGTAATGACTCAGATGGTGTTTTCTGTTATGAGACTTTTTTTTTTTGTTTACCAAACCTGGTTCAGAGCCATTCATTCTAGTGGCATAATTCAGACCCTATTTCCATTCAGCCCCAGGATGCTCCAGGGGATATGCTCTCTAGAAACAACACTGAAAATTTCAGTGGTGTCCAAGGAACAAGACAAAAAGCCTGATATAAAATTCTTAGGACTTCTAAATTGTGCATCAAAAAGGTTTTATTATGAAAATGAATTCTTCCATGTCAGTAGCCTGTAACACTCACTGATTCATACAGGTGATCTACAAATCTGTCATATCTTCAGATACCTTTTCTTTTGCTTGGGGTCTTGGCAGATTAACACCACACTCTCCATGCACACAACATAGTTAGGCTGTTAAAAATATAACAAATCTTACATGTGAGAACTCCTATGAAAGACTACACTGTGTCATGCCATGACATCCTGTGCCTTGCTATGCTACGCTTATTAATCTCTAAACAACGTTGGTACAAGTGGCAAAGTTATTAACTCAGCACTTACGAGAATGAAAATGCTAGAATGGATGGAAAAATGATTCAGGCTAAAAAATTAAGAACAGAAAAGCGAAGCCCGTTCTTGATGCCTCATGTTATCCTGAAGTGTTAGAGAAATGATGTGTGAGATTGAATACACAAGTTGGGGTTTCATTGTGATCAAGATCATTTTAAATGGCAGTCAACCCCAGAAGCATTATACATATGATTATATATACTATGATGCCCAGTCTGTACCCAACATTTAATAAATGCGCCTTTTAAGTGCTTATAGTTACGGTGTTTATGCTATGCGTGACTGGAAATAAACTGGGGATGACAGCACCCTCGACACTTTGCTTCAGAATATTTTCAACAAGAATATCTGTACAGAGAGAAAATGAGCTCAGGATATAGTTAACTGTGAGATTTGACAGCAGAGAAAAAGATGCATATTGAAGATAAATGCAAGGTCCACAAGAGATGCTAACAATTCCCTAAATAATGTGCCAAGAGGTAAAAAGGGTAAAAATGTCAAGGCAGACCTTTGCAGAACAACCAGAAGAAAGCACCATGCTATTTTTAGTAAACCTCAACACTTGGGCAATACATCTATATCTCAGCATTGTCTGCTGACTCTGCAGTTGCTTATTAATTCACTATGGATAATATAAAGTGAAAGCCTGGAAGAACAAAGCCATTTTTATCACCCTTTCCAAAGATCTGTACAGGATTTTTCATTCATTATTGTCTGGCTAAACCACACATGGACTGGTGAAATAGCTATTTTGGCAAACTACATATTGCTGAAGCAATAATATACAGAAGAACATGCATACATATGAACATATAATAAATACAGTACTTACAAAAATATGCCTGCAACACAGAGTTCAGTTTAGTTTAAAGAATGCATCCTGCTGCATCGGTCAACAGCAGATGCAGTAATACTTTTCCTTTGTCTAAAAGGACAAACACCGGAACCAGGACTTATTCTCAAGGCACTTCAGGCCTCTCCTTCAACATCTCCAAGTATTGCTTTCCCAGCAGACATCCTGGTGGTTGAAATCCCCCATCAAGATGAAAGCCTGTGAGTGTGACACCTCTTGCAATGAATCAGGAAGGCCTCGTCAACAGGCTCTCCTTGACTGGGCAGCCTCTAGTGGACCTCAATCACCAGATTTGATCTGGTCTGTGATTTTAACCCATAAGGTCTCAACCTGAACGTAGCTGTTTTTCAGAGGCAGTTCTTTGAAATCCATCCACTTCTAAACATAGAGGACAACTCCTCTATACCTCCTATGTTTATCCCTTCTAAAAAAAAAGTAGCCCTTGATTCTAGCGTTCCAGTTGTGTGATTTGTCACATCATATTTCCATAATAACAATTGCACCATGGTTTAAAAGTCTTTAAAAGACTTTGACTGCTCTGTCAATTTCTGAAAATAATGCCACCTAGTCTGGAAAAGGACTAATTGCAGGTTTCATGTCTACAGAGAAGCTTTAAATATGCGTTTTGGTACAGTAAAGGTTGTAGGCATCACATAGGCATGATTCTATATGATCCCCCATATTCTTAAGGATGGGGCTTTTTACCATGATATAGAGAAGAAAACTTTCTCTCTCCTTCAGAGCATCAGATATAAAGAAAGGTACTCACAAGGCAGCATTTTTAAGGCAGTACTGCTCCACCTCTTTTCTTTGACCCCCCTTCTCCTGAAGGCATCTAAGTGCTTCTACCTTCTCCAGCCCATGGAAATGAGAAATTTAAGGAACCGATGTTCGCTACTTCCGCTCACAATGTGATGAGTCCAAAATCAGAGCCATTTCAAGCTACAGATGGTAGATGAGGTAGACATAGTAAAAATGACAATAGGAAGACTGGCTGGATGTATTTACAGGGTTTGCATTCTCTATCATTGCTCTGTTCACTGAATGCCTTCTACATAGGACACTGCTCCAAAGGTAAAACTTCAGGAAAAGCCTGACTGGTACTACTTTCAGCCTATTTGCATAAAATAGTAATAAATAGAGAGAAGTCTGCAGGCATCCATTGGCTATTATTTAATCCCTTTAGTCAGGTTATATGTTTAAATATACTTACACAAACGTCAATAAAGAAAAGGTAAAATACAAAATTCCTCTCTAAATACTGCTGGAGGTAAGTCCCTGCAGATCATATTGTGTGAATTAGTTTCCTTTCATGACTCTGCTTCATAAACCCTTTATCTTGTTTAAAATCACAACTGAAAATACACTTCACCACTTCTTAGCCAATTTCTATTCAGTACCCTTTACATTCTTTTCTTTATCTTATTCTTATGGTTTCTATTCTTTTAATTTCTGAAGCATCTGAGGAAATAGTATTCAAAAAAGATTAACAAGCACACTGTTTTGTTTTATACCTACATGAACATGGATCTTTTACTAAAACTGCACAATCATTTAGAAGCACCCATTCTGTAATTATAGTCATGCACAAATACTTCACACACAGTCTTCTCAGGATGAATAATTACAAGACATTGACAGACTACACTTAGTAAAGGCTAATACAGTATAAGAGAAATACTCAGAACATTTGCAGCATCAAAACTGAGTAGGCACATATTCAGCTGCATCATTTCTGTCACTGTCTCTCCTGCTTTGACAGAGACTTGGTGTGGTAAAAAATATCACTCACACAAGTTCAGATGTCTAGGCACTTATCAGTTATTTTGGCCATCTTAATGTCATTTTAAGGGCTTGCAAAAGCTCAGATAGCTCTTTTTTCCTTTGTCTCCTGCTGCTATTTTGATTTATTTTCTACTGACTCTAAGAAATTTACAAAATTTCACATGCTAAGAAGTGAACACAGCCAACTCCACCAGACACCAAATTTATCTAGATGTATGGAAGCACTGTGTCATGCTTTCAAATATTGTCCTTTTCTTGTATACAAGGCATCAGTTTTTTACTTCCTGGAGAGGTAGGAAACAAAACACAGTCTAGTATGGAAGAATTTGCACTACTGATGTGCACCTATTGCCTTGTAAACAGAATCCAAAAGCTATGACAGCTTCTAAATGATAATGTTTAAATGCATTAATAAAATTCCTAATGTAAATCAAGTGTACCGAAACCAATAAAAGTTATTTAGTTAATGAATCCCGTTTTTCTTAAAATATAAATGACAATGCATATTTCAAAAACTGCAGTAAATCCTCCTTGTGGATTCTGCCCCAGGTTTTTCGAAAGTATTTGCTTTTCATTGTGATTCAGGACAGCCCTGATTCTCACAGATGGAAGTATATGGTTGCAAATACCTGATAAGATTAGTTTACTCTGATTATGCACTGTGTTTATAGATTACAAAGGGAGATGAGACACCTAGACCATTCAAAATTGCTTCTTCCCAAGCAGATGCATGTGCATCTTTAGGTTTTCTTTTCAAGGAGGTCCAGGGATCTTGTCAGAACACTCCACCTATAAATCACTGCAGAATGGGGAAAGGCCAGAACCAGATCTGCCCATTAAGGAAAGGCAGAAGACCTCTAGGGAAGGCCTGGAGGGAATTCTCCACTGTCTCCCACGAGCATCTTCTGCCCTAGCCACTCTGCTGACCCACTGTGGATTACGTGGCCATGTAGTCTCAAAATGTTTGGAAAACATTTTCCCCAAGCCCTTCTTTATATCATTTCTTGATGAGTTGATTAGTGCAAGTACCATGGCTACAGACTTTGTGACCCTTTTTCTTGATACTGCTAGAGTTTATGAGACTGTTTAATGAAAGTGTTTTATGGCTGTTATCTATGGCTGGACATGTATTCCTATACTCACAATTTTCAAAGCTGCCTATATCCAATCCCTATTAAGTTTCTTTTACATATGTATTACAAGCTCTAAATAACTTCTGCAACAGTAATTCCATATTTTCCATTGGCAGAATATGTAATTGCTAAATTGTACTCTCTAGAGTTTATTCCTACTTCTTAATCTTGAGTTTGTCTAAGGAAGACTAAGCCCATAACTCCTAGTTATGTGTTTATTAATTAAGGAGAATAATTGGTTAATTTCCTCTTTATAGTCTTTTTTATACCTTAGTAGATAATTTTTATGTTTCTCCAGTGAACACAGCTAGATTTATTACCTTGCTTGCTGGTTGCTATATGTTGACATCAGTTTTTTTTAAAACTAGTCCTTTTTCTCTTTTTTTTCTCTATTTTTTCTATTTTTTTCACCCCTTTGTTTATACAGACTGAAGCCAATTATCAAGTTAATACAACTTCCACAGTTCAGGATAAAGACATAGTTCGCAATACTCAGTTGAATAACTAATAGCTTGTTTCTAATACACAACTTCTAATGCTTTCTTGACATCGAGAGCTCAGCAATGCAAATGTGTCCTGTTTATGCATGCATTTTCTCTTTAATTTAAGACACAATTTACCTACTGTCCAAAACCACTTAACAGCAATTCGTATTTTTTTTTTTTACGTGATAATTGAGTCTCTTTCTAATGCAACTAGTAGGACATTTCTATTATTAAATTTTGTATTTTTGGAAGCAACTTGAAAAAGAGACAGTGGAAAGTTAAAAACCACCAGGAATCAAAACATGTTTTTAAAATTTATTTTAAAATGAACCCAAACACTAATGATTAGAAAAATAATAATACTGAAACCAGTTCTACACTCTATATTATTTTGAACAAGTTATTTCCATTATTGTATTTCATTACACTGCTTATGTTATGGATGCTTTATTTGCGATCTGTAGAATAAGCATTTCTCCATGTTATCTCAGGCGTTCATATAAGTTTGTAGGTTAATTTAATAGAAGAGTATTACAAAAGCTATCTGCTCCACATGTGTGTATATTTTTATAAATCCTACAACCATTTACACAGTTAGAGCTATGTCTAGAAATCATAAACACCAGCAGTGAATTCTCTTCCTAAAATAAGAAATAAAGAGAGATGTTCAAAATCATAACGTAATTTGCAAAATAGACTCGTTGGAAATGACCTATAAGATCTAGTCCAACTGTCTTCACCATACCACTACTACCACAAGCACTAACCCAGATCTCGCAGCTCCTCTTCCAGACGCCTCTTGAACACCGCCAGGGACAGCGACTCCCCCACCTCCCTGGGCAGCCATCCCAGTGCCTGACCACTCTCTGAGAGAAAAAGTTCTTCCTTAAGTCTAACCTAAACCTCCTCTGGTACAACTTGCTGCCATTTACCCAGGTCCTGTTTGTTGCCTGGGAGAAGAGGCCAAACCCCTCTTCACCACAGCCTCCCTTCAGGAAGTTGAGTGTTGTGAGGTCTCCCCTGAGCCTCCTCTTCTCCAGACTAAACAATCCCAGCTCCCTCAGCCGCTCCTCATAAGACTTGTGCTCCAGACCCCTCATCAGTTTTTTTGCCCTTCTCTGGACACACTCCAGGGCCTCAATGTCCTTCTTCTAGTGAAGGGCCCAAAACTGAACACAGTACTTGAGGTGCAGCCTCAGCAGAGCTGAGTACAGGGGGATGATCACCTCCCTGCTCCTGCTGGCCACACTATTTCTAATGCAGGCCAGGATGCCATTGGCCCTCTTGGCCACCTGGGCACACTGTCGGCTCATGTTCAGCTGAGCATCAACCAACACCCCCAGGTCCCTTTCCTCTTCACAGTCATCCAGCCACTCGTCCCCAAGCCTATAGCGCTGCATGGGGTTGTTGAGGCCAAAGTGCAGGACCCAGCACTTGGCCTTGTTGAACCTCATCCCACTCACCCCAGCCCAGGATATATTATTATGAGGAAAATTGTGCAGATAATGTAATATAAATAGGATAAGTGTTGCAAAAATCTTTACAGACTTGCAGACTATAGCTGGTATTAATAATAATATTCCTTATCTCTGCAAATCACTTGGTTATAACAACTTGATCATAACTCTAATTTATCATCCGGTTTAATTAAATCTTGCACTTGAAAGGAACATTTATTTGGGAAGAGATTTAGGTTAATTTTCCCTCTATTTTTAACAGTTGATTTTTAATTCCCATTTAGACTTGACCAGTATTGACAGTAACTTTAAAATAAACAATTGTATTTATAAGTAGATGGAAAACACAAACAGATTCAATCCTTTCAGATGTGAATTTGGATTAGCTAACCGTAATCCTCCTGGATATGCTGAGTATGATGCAGATGCAGGAGCATCTCCACTATGGGCAAATATATTATTACATTGCTATATATGATTATTTCTGGATATAAGAGTATCCATAACATTCATTGCGAATTATGCCCACAGTGTATATATACCTCATTTGGAAATCTCCAAGATGGGTTTAGAAGTATTCGCAGAATTGCTATATAAAGACAGAGACAGATGAAACGAACTGCCCAGTGTTATTCATTATCTGAATAGCCAGAAATAGTCTGAAGCCTGTGGCAGAAATAAAAAGAGAATTTATGCTTCTTGATGAGCAGGTTTTGCACCAGAATTGAAAGGAGGGATTTGTCCAACATGATGAGGAGGAGGGGAAAGGCAGGAGGTAACAGTTACTTTGTTGATGGCTTAAGTCTCCAATCTAATTTAGAAAATGCTGCCATTTGATGCAGTGGAATATTTCTGAAAGATTCCAGTGGACTGCCTGTTTTCTTGAAGGAAACATTTCCTTCATCAGCAGGACAACACAAGCTGTAATGCATTAGTGGAGTGACACATAAGCCAATTAAAATCATATCACATATTCCACTTGCTCAAACTAAGAGCATACAGCTCATGGTAATAGATCTAATTACAATGTGATGATGTAACAGGCAGAGGCTATTGTTTAATGGAAGGTCAGAGTTTTTATTTATTTAAAAAAAAAATCTTGGTTTCACGTAGGCAGATGTCATTTTGAAAGCTTTATTAATAAAACTGAACCGGAGTATTTGACAGTGTTGCATAGCGTATTTCTTTTATGGAAGCAAAGATCCAGCAGGAACAAAAGAACCCTTTAATACTGGAGGTAGCTCATACATCTCTTTAGCGTGCTCTCCTGCAACAGGTTTGTCTTTTAACTGACAAGATGGTCCTCCAAATGAAACCTCCAATCTTGTACAGGAGCTATGCCACAATGAACAAACCTTGCAGAGGGATACTACACTGGCCGTTAATAGTACAGAAAATAACTAATAAGCTCCTTCCCAGTTTTCATCAAGAGTACCAGAAAATAAAAAGGTTAATATTGTCTTTGCTGAAGTTGCATCCACAAAACAAAAAGTGTAAAACAAGATAAAAAAAAGTAACAAAACTTGGGTTAGTTCTTCAAATTGAAAGGCAGAAAGAGCTCTGTTTCATCTATTTTCAATATTTAAATGTATTCTGTATCTAAAGAAATATTGGTAGACTTGGAATGTGAATTAATTTTCACACCTGCAACAACCATTACGTAAATGGCAACTTGCCTAGCAGCAAAGTGAAAGAAAAAGGATTCAAGCTCTTGTTAAATCTCTCTTAAAACAAATAAACACACAAAGCTAATAAAATAACACAGAACTGTTCAAAATCTATCAGCAGTCCCACCATTCTCACATGCTGCCATAATATTTGCCAAAGGATGTTGATAAGGTAAGAACAATTTGTTGGGCTTGGATGTTTTAACTGGGAGATGAAGAATGGTTGATGGTTTCATCAAGGAGGTTTTTATCCAAGTTGAATCTTTTTGAATGATCTGTTTTTTGTTGTTGTTTCTTTCTGAAGGAACACTGGGAAAGAATAAGCAATTCTCCAGTGTACTTTAACTGGAAAATGAATAGAATCTTAATTGCTATAGAGGAAGATTCTTCAACTGGAAAGACAGCTTCATTAAAATCAAAGTGCATTGTCAGATCATGTCAATTCAAAAATTCATAACAAATGTGTGCAAACAAGCCATTACAGACTTACTGTTTCATTTTTATTATTCTCTTTGACTTTTGCACACTTAAACTATTTAACACTGTATATTTCCCATTTTTATTGAAATAACCTCAAATAAAACCCACACAAACTTAAACTTTCACTTTTCACTGCCATTGAAATGAATGAAAGTATTAAAATCCTCTGGTTTATACACGAAAACTTCCACTTCGTCTTGCACTAGGTAGCACTAAGAAAAAAATGAAGGAAAACTGTAGAGAATAAGTTTTCATCTCCTGCTTATATGTGGTTATGCTAAATCATGATCACGGTTTGTAACATTCACTTAAATGACCCCAAATCCTTTGCAGATTGCCACCACCAGAGGTCTGCTTCTGTACATCTGATGCTTGTACAGATTTTGTTTCAGGCCTCTGCTCAACTGCTCAGTCTTTCTGGGGCATTTTCAGTGCACTGCTGAGGAACCTGGAGACGCCAGCAATAAAATACCAGGGAACAGCATGGAAACACCATGTCCTAGAAGGAAACTTTCTGCAGAATGTATTACCTACTACCTCTTCCTTTAAAAATTAATAAGGTGCTGAGCATTGCTCTGGGAGGATTTTTGGCAAAGCTTCTGCAATAAATCTCAGTGTTTACATAAAATAATTTGCTCAGTAGGACAATCTCTTTGCTTCTTGAAAACATTTTTCTTTAAGTACAGCACTGCACTGTGCTCTTACATCACTGATTCTATGGAGCGCATAATATCACTTCATGATAATAAACACTGTCTAATTTTTCTGTGCTTTCCTTTCCAAGGTTATTTTTCTATATTGCCATACATTTTTGGATACTTACTCTGATATGCCTAAGATTAATGAGCCATTTATATTCAGTTTAGCTCTACGGAAGTTAACATTGTTTCATGTCTTATAGAACACAAATGAGCTAATTAGTGACCTTCAGATTTTGAAGTAAAAATGATTTTTTTTTTATATTTAGAAATATAATAGAGCACAGTGAAGCTGCAACAAAAATATGTAAAGATAAATGGACCTATAATGAACACATAGTGTGTTTCTCTGCAAGGAAGGAAAGGAAGGATGGGAAGTGAAGAAAGGAAATAGTCAGAATTCTGATTAGAGCACTACAAAGAATAAACATTTTTATGAAGGAAATAGAAAATAAAATCTATTAAAATCCATTTTTACACTGTGTGGATCAAAGATTTCACATCACCCAGAGTGAAATATGCCATTTGTTTGCTTTCTTTCATATGCAGAATTATCATAGAGTCATAGAACAGCTTGGGTTGGAAAAGATCTCAAGGATCATCAAGTTTCAGTACCCCAGCCACAGGCAGGGTTGTCTATGAGTAATTCTGGTCAGGAGCTATAGATTTAGGAAAATAGAAAAAAGTTAAAACCCTTTGTGTGATTTTCCAAGTTCCCATGATTATGCCATCCACAGGCCTAAGGATGGTATTCACTTCCTTTCAAATATACATCATTTTCTTAAGTGTGCCAGTATTAAAAAAATCACTTTTCATTTTGCTATTCTTCTTTCCAACCAGTTTCTTGAAAAAGCACTTTTATTTTTTATAAGGTTCCATCTGAAAGAAGTTTAAAACACAATAGATTGAAAGTTACACTGCTCTTATGTGTTCCACAGGAATGAATAATTCCTAATGAACATGCCAACGCATAAAGCTTGAATAGATATCACTGAGACTAATTCTTCTAGCTGAACTATCTGTCTCAGCTGTAGTACTATTTTAGCCTGACTCAGGCTGGAAAAAAAAAGAAAAAAGAATCATAGACTAAAACCTTTAACCTATGAAAATTTCATAATCGTAGAACAGCTTGGGTTGGAAGGGACCTCAAGGATCATCAGGCTCCAACTGCCCTGTTGCACACAGGGCCACTAACCTCCACATCTAATACAAGACCAGGCTGTCCAGGGCCCCATCCAATCTCGCTCTGAATACCTTCAGGGATGGGGCATCCACAACCTCTCTGGGCAGCCTGTTGCAGCATCTCATCACTCTCATAGTAAAGAACTTCCCCCTGATATCCAGCCAAAATCTTCCCTCCTATAATCTAAAACTATTTCCCCTTGTCCTGTCATTATCTACCTTTTCAAAGAATTGACTCCCCTCCTACAATAGGAAATTGGAGAGGACTCAAAACCTCTGTTTCCTTCTTACAATTTCCTATTTCTATTTGATTTAAGAATACTTAAACTGAACTTTAAATAGTCTGGTATTATGGGAATTGAGTCAGCTAACTTTACCTAATTAATTCTGCCTTTTCAATAGACTCTTGACACTTCTTTTTCTGCAAGGGACAGAATTCTCTTCAGATGTCTTCGCTATTGTCATGTTGGTGAAAAAATTACTGAATATATTAACAATAACCGAAACAGGCAAAAAGCAGTAAATGTACAACAGAAGTTGACATGTAATTCAAGGAAAAACAGTTAAGAATCCAGGGTAGAGAGGAAGAATTTCATGTTGTAGGTGTTGCAACACATGAGGCCTTTACTTTGAAAGAAGTGTGCAATTCTTCCAGAAGTAGAAGGATTCAAGCAAGAACCATTTGTAAAACTCTGGGGTTTGTGTAAAGGGGTCTGTTCCAGCAGATGATTAAAATGACCACTGTTAGTTTGCAAAGCAGTGAGTGGGTGGGCCTTTGGCCATTTGGAGCGAACAAACATGACACATGGGAAGATCCAGTGTTAGATCCAGCAAGTAGGTGTGACAACCCACATCACTGTATTATATTTCTTAAGTACCAGGCATATCAGATGCTTCAGATTGTTAAAACAAAAAAAAACAGCAGAACATGCAAAAACAAACAAACAAACAAACAAACAAAACACAAAAACAAACAACAGCAACATCAACAAACACCAAAAACACCACAATTTTTCTTTGTTTTCCCATGGCTTTTTTCCTATTCCATTTAAACACTTTTGCTATTTCTGTCCTTACTGATGGATAAGCCTGACATGGCTCTGTTGGCTTAGCTACTGAGTTTTAAAATTGATGATTGCTATTGCAACCTCACTTCTGTTATTTATTTCTAAAATACAGTCTCTTTGGTTGCAAACACACCTGTGTGCAATTTAGCAGACAGGTTAAAGTTGCTTGATTTCAAGAAAGAGTTAGCACATCTTAAACATTTTCAGCTGAAATCTGCCAGGACTTAGATAACATACAGAAACTGAACAAATGAATGTTCACATCCTGCTGCAATGCAAATACAGTGGGTCAGCTTAGGCCATCGTTGTTCTCAATGCTGATGAGCAGCATCTGCTTCATCCCAGTAGAAGTGACTAGAATTCTCAATCACATGATTGCATCATGCTTAAATGTAGAGATTAATGCATTTTAGTCCTATGAATACGGTTTAAACCAACATTAATATCCCGGTTCTCTTCAATACCTCAGCAAAATGCAATCTATGCTTAAAGGTCAGCCATCTAAGTAGTCCAAAATCTGCACGTTCACTGGACTTCCCTGTGGTTTGGAGAGAAGTGAGAAAGACAGAATTACAGATTTAGGTATAGTGTTATTAAAGAAACTAAAGGAATGTACTCTAAAAATCAATGTTTCTATGTTCATCCTCAGTCTGACCTCACACAGTAAAAAACTGAGGGAAGAAACACCAAAAACTTTGTTTAAAGAAGAGAATTTCTGAATCACTGCGGCCCTTTTTCCCCACTCTTCTAAAGAAAGAAACAATGATCCACAACCAAAGGAAAAAACATAAGTGTAAAAACATGCGTTTCCAGAAAAGGTGATTTCATTTAACCTTTGGGTAACTAGGAACTTACAACTCTGCTATATACCAATCATATATGCTGCATGCAGTCAGTCATCCAGCAAGTTTGAACCTAAGTCCTGGCAGATAGCAGGGAAGGTTCTGTCCATCCTCTCTCTATTCACTTCAGTTGGGGAAGATAATCCTGGAAGGAGTGGAAAGATAAAGAGATCTGTTCTACAGACTTTAACTGAGACGGTTGTTCTGGATATCAAGATAATCACATCGGACTATATAAAGAAAAGTAGTACCAGATGTGTGCTTTAACAGCCACTTTGTTTAGGAGTGTTTTTCCATACAACCAGCACTATGTGATTAACAAATAAGCAAGTAAAAGATATTAATTCTAATAAAGCAGTCAGATGAATCTAATATCTCTCAAGAGCTATTACAAGCAACTTCAGCAAATATTTAAATTATCCCAGATTTCTTTATCTTTTAAAAAGAGAAAATAATAGTTTTGTCTATGTTTACTGTGAAAGTGATAAGAAAAATGAGATAAAAAAGAACTCTATAGACCTTCTGCTTGCCTCATTTCTGAAACTTCAAAATCTTCATTTTTCTTCTAGGAGAGTATTCAGGGAGAATTAGCTATCTTTACTCATAATGTAAAATTTTTGGTACAGATGACCTGTAGGACACTTTCCTGTTTCACTGACTCACAGGACCCAGGATTTAGGGGGAAGGAAGTTATCAATAAATAATATTGGCATGTTATTTAAATTTGGAGGAAATTTTTATATGTAAGCGCAGGTTTAGTATGGAAAGATTCAAGTGAAATAACAGAACAGAATCCATAACTACTTACTGCAGTTCATTAAATTAATGTTGCAGAACTCCTGCCCCATGATCAACCTGTATAAGTTACTGGTTTAATCCAGCTCACCCCTTCAGAAGAAGCAGCCCATAGGCTGCCCTAACGGCTTTGCAGCTGATTTTACCATTCCCAATTTAAAAATAGCCCATTCTATGTTTAGATCCTGGAACAGGATCCAAAATCACTTCAGACTTATTAGAAGAATCCAGGGTGTGAAATGCCCAGATGGAAAAAGCATTATCAATAACAAATGCTCCACTTTTACTGAAAAAGAGCTTTTAGTTGGAAGAATGCTGGAGTAGATTTCTAACCCCCATAAGTGCAGGAATATCAGCTTCAGTGAACAAATAGAACAGAAACACTGCTTCAGAAAATAGTACTCAGGCATAGGCCAGATTCCAAATTAATATCCTCAGGTGAAAACTTCAAGTAGCTCCATTGAGTTCTGGTAACTCCACTGGAGCTCGTGCTGGAGTGAAAGCAGGTTGAGGTCAGGATCTGGCAGCTCACTGTTGAATACTCTCCATGTTCCATGCTGGCTGTGTTCTAAAAGAAATCCTGCTCTAAGAAGGCTAGCCGTGTTAAGTCCGTAATACACAAAAATATACACACTGCCTTTCCACTGTCAGCTTTGCAATGGAGGTGGTTTCTAACTTCATCTTTAAAATATGTACTGCATCCTTCAATCCCCTCCCAAGTTCCAAAATAGTAAATATGTTTCCATGCTTTTTCTTTAATAGTTTACGTGAAATCTGACTATTTCTCACTTGTAACAAGTTCTCCACCTCTACCTGCTTAAAACTGTAACAAGACTGAACAACAGCAATAGGGCAGGCTGTTTCCAAGACATTTATTTGCTATCATGATTTGCAGACTGATCAAAAACCTTAGTGTAAAGCAGTGTATTTTAAGGGATGACTTTGGATCAATTACTTTGGAAGGGCCACAGGGACTGTTAGGGATTGCCAGCTGCTCTGTTTTGCATTGTGCCAGACCCCGTAGGAATCTTCTTTAAATGGAGTAACTGAAGGAAAGAAGCAGCGGAAGGAAAGGAAGCATAAAACTGGCTAAAGATTTATACCTGACATTTCTATCCCAAATGACAGATTCTTTTTTGTTGCAAAAATGTTAATGAGGGTAAGCTACAGGCTCACATATACAGGGCTATACACACATATACAGGGCTAGCGAGTGTGTCTAGGAAATGAAGTGTTCCCTTACTGCAGGAACCTGGGCCACTGATAAATGTTCAGATTTTCACTAATGGCAATAACTAGAAATGGATGCTAAAGACTGGCTCTGTACTGTTTGACATCAACATAGTTTCTTGGGGAAAAAAAAAAAAAAAAAAAAAGCTCAGAAACAATCAGTGTCTGTTTTCCCCCTTAGAGCATTTCATAGAACAGCACAGTTCATACTAGTCAGCGTGTGAAAAATTTTATCTGGTTCTTGGCCTTTAAGAGAGGTGATGCATATGCCCTTTTATTGTTTCCTTCATGATACATAGGGTTAAATTCAATTAAACAGCTGGCTGTGCGTCACAAATGGTCTGTGTATGATATCAGCAATCTTTTCTGATGGGGATACGATTCAGAGGAAACACTTGTTCCTTCAGCAGATGTCCTGATGCACTTTTGTTTTCTACTAGGTTTTACAAATCTTCCCTGTTTCCACTCCAGGCATGTTTTCCACAGCAAAGATAAATAAAAACCCACTACGTCTAAATGGACAAAGATGGGGGTCTGTGGACAAAGACATAGGCTGCAAGTCTGAAATAAGATACTAATTAACCGAGATCTATGACAGTGATAAAGGAATCTTTGAAGTAGTCAGTTTTTCTATGGCTGCAATACTGCCTGTATAAGGACAGCAGATGGATCTCTAAAGCTAGAACGACGTTTTTTTCTGCACTTCACTACCAAATCAAATTCAGACCTTTCTGATAAATTTCTTACTACCTGCTATTCTCAACAGAGAATAATAGAGAAAGAATAATGGCCACTAACATAAAGTATCTCACTGATAACAATTCAGTTTTTTAATATTCTGTATTGGACAAACTGTTCAGTGAATATATTTTTCTTATTTGCATGCATGTATACAGTCACAAATCCTCTGAAAAACTGCAGATACTAAAAGGGAAATTTGGATCCCACACATATACAAGACCTGACATTTTCCATTGAATGTTTGCATGGAAGGTAACAATTCCATACATATTCATTGATTTGGAAGAATTCAAAGTACATCTATTTAGAAATTGTGATTTCAATACAAATACTTTAACAGATTGTATTTTATGTATATATCTTTTCATGACATAAGGAATTACATTTAAATGTGGAAAAACTCAGCTCTGGGTAATTTGCATCCTTATGTCCTATTATAGATTTTCCTATTTGGATTTCCATCTGGTCTTCAATATCCTTCTGAGTTTATTACTTTAATGAGATCATCTTGAGTTTACATATATATAATTTTATTACTATTTGGAATTAGTATTACCTGCTTACATATCAATCTAGTCTTACTTTATCAGTATAACAATGAACAGCGTTTAGGCAATATTACTACAGAATAAACAAAATGATGAGAAAGATTAAAAAACTGGCTTCAGAGAATCCAAAATTAGGAAAAAAGTGTTCACAACAACTTTTTTTCTTAGCTGTTCACACCTTGTTCCAAAGCAAGCAAACAAGCAAACAAATTAATTAACAAAAAGTAGTTTATAATCAAAAATTATGATCCACATCTTGTGAACTTCCAGTTGAATTTTTGTCACTGGCTTGTAATATAACCATAAGCAAACTGATAAATTGGTGTTTTTGGAAGCTAAAAACAATATATGCCCACATCTAGGGATATCAGTAGGTCAGATGTGTTAAGTAAATATTTTGAATACATAGGTATTACTATGCACAAATATTGTAGGAATAATTTAATTTTTCTGCTTTATAAAGTCCTAGGAGGGTTTCAGATAAGAAACCTGGCATGGTATGCAAACAAGATGCACAAAATCTATCTGCATTTCTGGTAGCGTACATCACGCAGGAGATCACAAACTTACTCGATCCAATCCACTCTTCCTGTAGATACTGACATCCTATTTTTCTTTCATAGGCTACCAGCTTCACGTAAAACTTAAGATTTTAACCTTACTAACACTGGTCTAACAAGGTACATCTTCCAAGTTCCAGCCAACATCTGTTCACGGCCAATTTATTCCCATTTGCTCCTGTGCCAAGACTGCTTTCTCAACAAAGTATCTCTTTTACCACCTTTGTGTTTGCACCTTGGAACAAAGTGATCATTTATCAACACTTTCTTTTTTTCTTCAGATCAAGTGTTTCTCTTTTCTTTCATAAAAGAGTCTCCTAACACATCCAGTAGGATGAAATCCTTCTCTCTTCCTAACACAATTCAAATTCGTTCTCCTAAATATTCATGACCACCACCGTGCATAATATTGCAGATATGGTCTCAGAACTTTAATTAGTACATGCTGTTTTCTGTCCTCCAACATCTCAAGTTGATGAGATTCTCAATTATACCAGAAATACTTACTCAAAAGCAATATTTTTTATCAGATAATATTATGTTTCATCTCATTCATACTTTATGATACTTTACATATATTTATGATATTCCATTCACTACTTGCATTGATTCATCTAGCATATTCTACGTTTACATCACTGAAGAAAATATACAACACAGTTTGTCATAACAATTATATTAGTTGTATTAATGACTTCCCTTTCAGGCCAATGGTGCCCTTTTAGCAACGCCTGCTACTGTTAGCTAGAGGCTTTTATGGTTCATGAGCCCACATTTCTTTTGTTAATCTTCACTTTCCCAGGTTTACCTAGTAATCTCTTATGTGACATCATATTAAATGCTTTTCTGAAACCCCAACAAATTTGCTCTGTTTGTAGAAAGCCATTTAGTTTTTCAGAAAATCAGTCCTCTTATAAAGAGAGATACGTTTGCACAACCAGCTTTAGTAAACCCCTGATCCATTCCTCTTTCAACTTCTATGCCCTTAATTATTCTTTTCAAAATCTGTTCACAATTTTTGTATGCACTTGAGGTCAGCCTCCTCTACATTCCAAGTCTTGTCTATATTCAAATTCTCCAGCTCTTCATTCCAGTTGGGATCACTAATTATTTATCTTAATCTGTCAAAGACTTTATTTTTCAAAATCAAGGTCTTCAGTTAAAGACCTATCTTTTTTTATCTTTCCATTTAATTAAAACTAAATAAATTCATAAACATTCAGTTTGTTTTCCATGAGAACTTCTATAATAAATTGCTGAAAATAGGCAGACGACATCATAAAATTGCAGAATGGCTTGGGTTGAAGGGACCTCAAAGATCACCTAGTTCCAACCCTCTCTCTTGTTTGTCTGTTGACTGACAAACACAGAGACAAAAACAGAGTTACTAGAACTTATTGTTATTAGTAAGGATAGACTATTTCTGGGAGTCTTCAGTGTTTGATAGTGACCAAATTGCCCATGATTTTCATATTCCCTGTTGACATAGTGCATACATTCTAAGTCTCGCTCTGACCAGAAAAGCCTACGGAAGAGTTATTATATAATCAAAATAGGACCTCATTATATTTCCAGCAATATTTTTTAACTGAATCATGTTCCCCATCCTTATTTGTAATATTTCTCTGACTTACCATGCTACTGCACATCCCTGTTCTTTCATGTCTACTGATCTCATTCAGTGTTACTAATTTCTTTCTATCCATAGACATTCCCTCATCTTCTTGTATTTTTGTATCCATTAATGTCAATTCTTATGTATTGTATTAAAATCAGCCCTGAAAAATATATATTCTTTTCTTCAAACTTGGTATGAAGCAAGAAATTTTGAGACTTCCATTCTTTTTCACATCCTTTTAACATTTTCCATCTTCTTCCCCGGGAATTAGGGAGAATTAGATTTAGCAGAAGGGAAAAAATTAGGTTTCCACTGCTCACTGTCTCACACCACAATGTTTTGTTACAGTGGAATGGCACTGTTGCATCATTAAAAGATGCAAATGAGGTAATAAGGAACATAGCATAGTAAAATTTTAGGATGTATTTGTTATTCATAAATCCATTTAATATTTAACAGTCATGATTTTATCACCATTTTGTCTCAGAAGAATTAATTTCACTCAGAACTACTGATAAGGTGTTCTTTAAAGTAAAGCAAAGTTAGTAGCAGGTAGTAAAAGACTTCTAACATAAAATTCATTCCCTATACTCAAATAAGAATCTTACCAAACAGGAATTATAACTGTCCTCCACAGCAGATCTTTCCCATCAATACCACAGACAAATACATGGCACAATATTTGGTGTTTATGTCATGTATTATGCCTATTGAGATGGAGCTAACTTTGTATTTTCTCAGTTTCTGTCTAACTGTGCTACTTTTGTCTCCTATAAGAAGGGAGAAGTTCTCTCGTAAAATATATGCAAATTTCAGGGCAACTATTATCAATATAATAATATTCTGATAGATGTAGACATCTGAAAGCAGAGGGACATAGAAGAAACACATAATTTTTGAAATAATTATATTTTTAAAAGAATACCATCAATAAATAAATATGGAATTAATGATTTAGGCTCCAACAACAAAGTATGATGGGTTTCTCATTAAATCTGTTTTTTTTTCTAACTTTTTGTAAAATATGCTGAGTATACATATTATACATATATATTAAACAATATAACAATTTAATATAGCAATTAAATTGAATCTTTGGCTAGTAAATGAACAGAGAAAGGAGCTTGTGTAGGAGGGAAAAGTTCCTATCAC
>JAPSGF010000006.1:22163516-22188769 GCA_035772895.1 Perdix hodgsoniae
CCCCAAAATCACAATGTTATATTTTAGCTCAAGAAGTACTTCCTAAGGAAAGGTAGTGACAGTGGTCCAATGAATTAGGACATCTATTTGCAAAATGCTTCACAATGGCTTATCCAGGTTCAGTTTCAGATAACGAAAGAGGCTGGAGCAGTCTGAAAAGGGACCGAATACCCTTTGCTCTGTACCTCTCAAGGACCCTTCCTCCCGTCCTCCACTCCAGGGCAATGAAGAAAACCTGTATTTGGAAACCACAAAGCCTCACAGATCCGCAGTGAAGAAGAATGAAGGGGAATCTAAGAGTTCTGAAAATGTATGTGCCTGATAGCCTTTAGTCTACCACTTCTAATTTTCTGGGAAGAAGTACCACATCCATACAGACTTTTCACTACAGCCCTCAGTCCCACTAGAAGGACCATCAGAGACTAAGCAAATACATTCACAATCATGCATTATTTCAGGCAGCACAAACTGAGGGGAAAAACTGAATCTACTTGTTCACAACAGTCAGTTTTGCAATGTGAATTGCAAATAGAGTGTTATCTGTCACCAGTCACAGGACCAATTAATTGCGGGGACTTGGCAAGGATCCATTCCTACAAAAGAGGGATAATATCTACTTTAAACAGACTTCAGAAAGCCTTACTTGGTAACACTAAAGAAACAGATCCAAAAATATCTGAAATGTACTGCTTTAGGAGCACTAATTAAAAGTGTTACAGAGCTGATAACAAATTCTTAGAAAGATCCATTAAAATATCTCTGAAATGTACATTGCAAGTATTAAGCACAGAAATGCACAAAATCCAGTGCTCCTTAAAAATATGAAATAACTTTCTTTTCATCTAGATAGATAACATGGAAGTGCCCAAGTATTTCCTTAGAAGATGCAAACTTATGAGAACAGCTCATCTTGGAGAAATCATCTGGAATATTAATAAAAAGCAAATCTTTTTGGTGAGAAGCTCAGTGCTAAGAAAATGGGAAAAAGAAATGCAAAGGAGTAACAGAAGTAACAGAGATAGTGGAAATACATAGAATAAAGCAAGGACAATGAGATGGATGAAAAATTTTCATGAATCTACCATGCTGCTACATTTTATTTAGATATTTAGGTTATGGAAAGTGCAAGCTGGATTTGACAAGGCATTTGGCTACAGAACAGATATATTTTCATACAATCCTAAGAATTTCCTAAAAGTCTCAAGCATAAAGGACTGAGATGCTCCTTAAATCAAGTAAAGTTATTGTTTCTTGGCATATGATAATCTTCCTGTTTGTAATATGCTTTTCTTCAGTGTATTCCCTTGTACTTAGTAAATGTCACCAAGGACACCTGATTATTATCACAAGAAAGGTCTGTTCTTCTAAATAATTGATTACCAGAATAACAATTGTGTAATTGCTAGGCCATTTATCCAGGCAATCAAAACATATCAGCAAACAATATGCCTTCCTGAGCACAGTTATTCTTTTCTTCACTTAAAAAAACAACAAAAACTCACTCAAATATTAAAGCGACTATGGTTAGGTTGTATTTCTTTCCCAGTAAAATTAATAATCATAAATGATAACCTGAAAACAATTTATAAACACTTGTTGGGGTAAACTGATCTAAACGTTTTCTTCAGAGACCATTTCTTCTCAATGGAACAGAAATAGACCAGGAATGGAGTAATCCTGCACTTTAAACTTGTTACTAATACTGCTTTTTTATATCAGGACAGAAACACTGGCTTTTTTTTTCTTTCTTTTTTTTTTTTTTTCCCCCCAGATAAAATAGTAGAAACATCCCCTTGGTACATTGCTGCTATGTTATATTCTAAATAATAATAAACTCCCATATTCCACCTACCTTCCCACCTCTCACACTGCAGAAATTCCCTAGCTCCACATTTTGGCTGCTTAAAGAACACAGGACCTTTCCCTGCAAGGCAGCTGTAAGAATTTTGGTCTTATTAACATCAGTATAAATGAATTACTTTCTCGACCTTGACAGACTTATGGTTAACTGAGATCAGAATCAGATTGAAAACCTGGTTTGGGCTGAGATGACAAGTTAGATGAATGCATTTTTGCCAGATGAAAATGTTTGAGCACTGGCACAGGTTGTCCAGAAAGCCTGTAGAGTATTTCAGAGCTGCCTGGACACAGACATGCTCTGGGTGTCCCTGCCTGAGGAGGGGATGTGGACCAGGCTGCCTTCAGAGGTCCCTTCTAACCTCATCCGGCCTTTGATAGAGGGATACAGAAGACACAGTCAGTGCTATCCTGGAATTACAGACAGACACAGAGATTCCTAGCTCAAATAATGACAGAAACATGACAAAGGGAAAGTCTCATAATGGCTTCCCACTGCTGGGAAAGGAAAGAGACCTTTACCTCTGTCATCCACAGGTCGGTGTCAATTGCCCTTAACAAGTCTTTCTTAAAAACCTGTGCCAGCTGATGCTTTTATCCAGTACCCAGAATAAGTGGTTTTGACTCCCAAAGACAGGAAAAAAACACAAAACAAACAAACAAAAAAACAACCACAGGCAAATAATTTTAAGTTTCCATGTCCTTATGGTTTAGGGTTATTTCCCCTTGTTTCAGACGGTCTTTGCTGTAGATTGGGTACATCAAAGCAGTATGATGAACTGAGACATTTGGAGTGGTGGGAAAAGGGTGAGCAACTCCTTTCCTGTTTTAACTCAAATATAGCCTTGGTCACTACCTAGTTAGCATAATGTATTATGGGGTTGTTGTACAGGATGAAATGTCAAGCTTGTTTTGGAGTGGAATGGCAGGAACTGAGGATCTAAAACCATCCTGCCAAGAAAATAAGATGAAGTATTATAATTTTTTCTCTATTAAATGCAGGCATTTTCAGATTTTAGGTGATTATTGCATCTTTATAGGTGGATAAGGCAAGATAAAGCTGATAAATGTCAATCTAAATCTCAAGGAAAAGACACATGATAGTAAAGTCTTTTAAGATGCTCTGTCTCACACATTGCAAGGATAGAAAAATTTCTAAATAGTAAAGTTCACAAAATGTATCTCAAAAAACTCAAACCCAACCAAAAAGAGAAAAAAAAGGAAATAATAATAATAAAAACAAACAATCAAGAAACAAGTAGCCAAGAAAAAAAAAAATTCAAGTATTAAGTAGAGGAGAAAAAAGGAAAAAAAAAAAGAAAAAAAAAAAAAGGAGCGGAGAATTAATCAAAGAAACTTAAAAACTCAGAAAAGTGAGAACATTCCCATCAGCTTCTACCTTTATCCCTGGAGACACTGTCTCACACATCCACCAATCTAAGTGTTAAAAGAATTTGCTTCAATACTTTGTTATCACAAGCAGCTTTTTCATCATAACTTGTTTGCTTTTTTTTCTTTCTTATTTGTTTACACAGCCAAAAGCCATTGTAAGGTTTATGCTTAGCTCACAATTGACCTACCTTCTTTAAACATGCCCAGACAACAGAAAAGTGGTTTCTCTGGAAACAGGAGCTACATGAAATCTTTCAGTACTTCTATTTATTTAAAGCTGTTCCCACGTATGCACAATAAAGCACCAGACCTTTAATATGTGATTGGACTTTACCAGACAAGGTAAGGAAGGAGAACACTGACAGTGATGCACCAGGATGGTAAAATTAATTGGTACAAAAGATAAAAAATAAAAAGAACAAAATAAAGTGAAGTGAAGCATAAAGCATTTTGAGACTGAAAGCCTATTTGGGATACAGCAGATACGAGTGAAAGTGATACCAATATTGCAGTCTTTTTCATGCTTTTGTGGCAAACAGCAGTCCAAAAATAGGCATGTCAGAAATAAAACATACCAGTTTTTCTGGTACTGCCAATCACAGAGTGGCATTAACATAAACCTCTGCTGAAGGTGCTTTAGGACAAAGCATAGGCTGTGGATAGCAGTGGCTGAGGGATCAGAATATGAATATTGCTTTTGCTTCCATTGCTGGTGGGACAGTAACCATTAACAAACATATGGGCAGAAAGCAAAGATATCAAGATCTTAATTTATGTCTGCTAAATTAAAAACAACATCTAAACACCTGTCAGAACTCAGATTCCTTGCTTCCTCAGCACTTCTAAGCAGATAGTGTGTTTCCTGACTTTCCTCATAAAAATCCACTGTCTTTCCACACGTTTAAGTCTCTTTCTAAATTACCTACAATCAGGAACATTACTGATGTTTATGATGCTCTCATGTTTAAATCAGAACAGCAGGCTGGAGTATTGCAAGGAAGAGAGAAGCTATCTCTTCCCATGCTTTTCTCTGGGATTGATGCAAGAAGAAAGGAAATTTGGAAGTATTGAATAAACTGGGAAGAAATAAACATACTTCAGTCACTGAAGACTAAACCAAAATATTTCATGATGATTAGGTGACAGAACTGGACTTTCTGTTATTAGGAGACAAAGACAGGAAAGAGGGAAGAGAGGGGAAGGGAGAGGGGGGGAGGAGAGAAAAACTGTTGGAAGGTACAGAGATCATCAAGAGCAACTGTCTGACCACTTCAGAGCTAAAGAGTTAAAGAATGTTACTGAAGGCATCATTCTGCTTTCTGAACACTGACATCAACCTCTCCTCTAGGAAGCCTGTTTCAGTTAGGGGTTGGGACAGGAAAGCGGAGGGGGATAAAAACCAAGAAGAAAGAAGGAAAGCAATCAGAAGTTGTGTCCATCATCTGAGAGATACAGAAAAAAATTCTTCTTTCCTTAAGAATAACACCACCACCTCTTGATACATTACACTGAATTCTGCTGCTATATCTAAAAACATGCATATATGCCCTCAGATGTTTAATCAATCTAACTAAAACATATTCAAAAAGTTCTTGGGTTTTTAGATTAAAAGTAAGCCAATTAACTACTTAAGTAGAAAAGATTTGAAATGGGATAGCTGTTGGCAACGTTACTAGTTCAGAGTGATATTTTCTTGAGTGAAGGCCAGATTACAGACTGTTTTAGCATTGCTAGTAGATTGCCAACACTGAGAGAGGTGTTGACAATCACAGCTGATCAGAGTCTCAGTTGCTTTTCACCATTTATTCACTAACCAAGGAAGTCATGTAATTCCTGGCAGTTTCACCACTGCTTTCAGGGCATATGTTTGCCAAATGGCCTCAGTACAGTCAAATTGCAGGTATAAATCTGAAATGAGACAGTGGCTTGAAGACTCAAAAGAGAGAATGTCAATTGCATTCCCTTTAGTCGGCAGATGGACTTCCAGGGTATATCCACTGAAAAAAAAGAAAAAAGAAAAAAAAAAGAAAAAAAAAAGCAGGTGGCAGAAATTTAACACTTCTGCTTCCACATCTTTGTATCAAACTGCTCCTCACAGAACTTAAGACTGAATTAGTTCTGCAGTACAAACTGTTTAATATTTCCAGTTTTATTTGTTCTAAGCATACACGGTTTGAGATTTTAATAAATCACGAGGGACATTTTTGACTGAACACAAGCACTCCATATGCAAAAGAACTGGAAAAAAAAGTTTTTTGTTTTTTGTATGTTACTGAGAATCAGTGTGAGATTTGCCATAGAGTTTTCAAAAGAAAACATTGATGAGAAGGTTGTATTTGTTCTGAAAAATGTGTCTGTGCTTTGAAATAGAAATTTGTCACTGATGTTTGGAGTAATCATGAAATATGAGACACAAGCTCTGTGGGTACTTTAGAAGTAAGACAGCATATTTTACTGGCCACAGATAACAGTGATGACTAAATGTATTCAGATGAGCCACCAAGATGCTGGAAGGCGAGAAGTGATCTGTGTAGAAAACCATTACTCCTTGACTCATATTCTAGTCCTTACAAAACATAGGCAGTATTTATGCATCTCATCATTTGGCACCTCCTAAACTGGCCATGCAGTTGTATGGGCCCTCTTCTGCTAACAGATCCCACAAGCTGGATCCCACCAGCCCAACAATTAGCTGCACAAGGGATGTGAAGCTATGGAGACAAAAAAGGCCAGACGATGGCAGTGCTGGTGGACTGGACCAAAACAAGCCATGCTGAAAAGCACACTGTCATTGAGCACAGCGTGCACTGCGTTTTCCCACCCATCATGCAAATGAATTAATAATTATTTCTCAAGCAGTTGGGTCACGAAAATGTTAGAGACTGGCTAAATGACAAGGACTCTCACATACTCATTGCATTCTTCCACGCTTGATCCTAGCCGAAATGCTTAATTCTGCAGGCCTTGCATAGCCTCAATACTTTAATGGTGCTCTTGAAGCCAAATTCCTAGATGAGCTCTTGTGGGATTGCAGATTTTTGTGCTATTGGTATTTCATCTGAAACATGGGAGATGCTAATTGCCAGCTTTGCAGTTTTTCCCTGGTGGTCACGCTAAAAATATTTAGCATATTGAAACTCACAGTGTAGCTATGGCAAAAAGTCGTACAGTGAAGAATCAAAATTCCAGTCCTATGCAGCAAACATTTTTCAGCAGCCCTCTAAATTTTAATCTATGCAACAGAAAAGTCTGATACTTACTAAATCTCTGCAAATGCATAAAATATACTCTCCTTTCTTTCTTTTCCTCTTCTCCATATTTGCCAGTATACATCAGAATATGCCAGAAAAGTGAAAAGCAAACACTGCAGGTTTCTAAATCATGAGAAATGCTGCAAAACAGCCATTTACAGGCAGAAATGTAAGTAGAAAGTTATCAACAAGAAAGGAAAGGAAAGGAAAGGAAAGGAAAGGAAAGGAAAGGAAAGGAAAGGAAAGGAAAGGAAAGGAAAGGAAAGGAAAGGAAAGGAAAAACTTGCTTTAATAACACTTCACGATAACGCTGGACATTTAAGATTCAGAATCAATTAAAACACAACGTAAATACAAAGTTGTAGAGAACAGTGTTTCTTTCAGTTATGAACCATTTCCTTTTTCCTTTATTGTCTTGGCTGGCTTTTGCACAGCTGTCAGTGTTAGCATCCCATTGGCAGCTCCAGTAGAAGACTCATGAACCCTCCAGTGGATGTCTGGGCAGATCACTGGGAGTCATTCAGTTCACCTTTAAAGTCTGAAGCATGTACTACAAAGACACACAAAGCTCAGAAGGTATTTGGAGGCCAGAAAGCTAAATACACACTGCCTGACTGCTTTCCAGTGGAGAACAGAACTCATAACGATTTTGTAATTCTCCTAACCTTGATGTGTCGACGTTGCTGCACAGCGTTACCTCTCTGAAGTGAATGAGTACCATTCTTGCTAATTATGCAGCCCCTCAATCCACTTACTCTTGACTTTCCTTTCCACTGTGCTATATTTGACACAAAATGTTTAATCAGGTTCATCATATCATGACTGGAACAGGCTGACTCATTCCCCATTTACAATTAGAAAGGATTTTGTCTAATAAATGCTGAATACTCTCAGCTACAGAAGTCAGTGAATGAGAAGTGAGCTCAGCACCAGGAAAGGCTGAGGGCACATAAATCGTTTTTACATGGAATTAGAGGAATGTCAGATTTCTTCAGGAAAAAAAAAAATAAAATCAAAAATTAAGAAAGTTAAATGTAATCTGGGTTCTACGCGTAAGGCCTTAATCTGAAAACATGGATGCGGTGTTGTTTTGCTGCGCCCAACACTGTACTGCTGGGACAGCAGAGAAATCATCCTGCCTTTTTTCCTTTGTCTTCCAATACACAAAATGGTGGCAGTGAAGGTTTTTTTCCCTTTGTTAAGCACTTCTGGAATGATCTAACTACTTACTTCCTATCCACAGAATATTAAATGATCAATTTCTAAGCAGCTAATAGCTTACACTCATAAGAAGAAAATCTCAGATATAATGGTAACTTAACCTTCAAAGAACAAGTTAAAAACAAAAAATATAGACAAACAGAAAATCCCCAACCATATATCTGGTCCAAAAGTGAACATAAAGCAATATAAAGTTCAAGGTGTCAGACTGTGGATACAAAGGAAACTGCCCTTCTTTTCTGCAGTCAGCCATTCTGCGTTTCTTGTATTTTCTCTTGTAATTATGATTCTATATTTGCTCTCTAAAACAACCCTGAGCTGTGCAAATTGCTTTAACCCAACCAAGAAAAGGCAGATCATTAACAATTGCCAATTAATTTAAACAACTGGATGGTCAGCCCTAAAAAAAAAACAAAAACAAAAACCTGTCACAGTTTCTTATAATGTTCCTATCTGATGTATCCATCAGCTCCTATTGTAGAACAAGACATAGAACTAGAGGGAAAAAGAAAAGCATGTAAGAATAATTCAAGGAACAGGAATATTAGGTGAGTAATAATCACTGACATATCACCACTGCTGTATTCTGTTCTATGAAGATCTTTACTGAAGAGGGAAAGAACTTGATTTCATGTGTTCAATGTTATAGTTGTAGTTAATTGGAAATTTGCTGTTGATGATGGCTAAATTAACCGAATACCTTCTGTGTTGGTAGATATGACAGAGCAGAAGCCCTTACAATCCAAGATGAAATGTCTAGCAACCTGATTCACCACTGGAACACACAAAACTGCATAGATCTGGATGGGATCCACTCAGTAGTGCTGAAGGAGCTGGAAGAAGGGCTCACCAAGGCAGTTTGGCAGCAGTTCAGCTAACAGGGGAGTTCCCACATGACTGGAGGTTAGTGAATGTGACACCCTTCTATGAGATGGGCAGGAAGGAAGATCCACAGAATTACAAGCCTGTCAGTCTGACCTTGGTGCTAGAAAGTCATGGAGCAGATCGTCTTGAGTGCATCACAGGACAGGTACAGGACAACCAGGTGATCAGACCAAATCAGAATGGGTTTATGAAAGGCAGATCCTGTCCGACCAAGCTGATTTCCTTTACAACCAGGTGACCCACTTAGTGGATGTTGGAAAGGCTGTGGATATTGCTTATCTAAACTTTAGAGAGGCAATCTACACTGCTTCTCACAGCCTCCTCCTGGAGAAACTTTCTGCTTGTGGCTTGCAAAGATATATTGTTGGCTAGCTAAAAACCTGTCTGGATGGCCATGCCCAAAGGTATGTCATGAACAGAGTTAAATCTGGTCACAAGTAGTGTTCCCAGAATTCAGTATTGAGGCACGTTTTGTTTAATATCTTAATCAATAATACTGATGAGGGAATTGAGTGCAGCCTCAGTAAATTCGTGGATAACACCAAGTTGGACAGGCGTGTCAATCTGCCATAGGAAACGAAGGCTCTGCAGAAGGATCTGGGCAAGCAACATTTGTGGGCAGTGTCCAATTGCATGGCATTCAGCAAGGGCACATGTTGAGTGCTTCACATGTGTGAACAACCCCATATAGCAGCATAAGCATGGGGGAGAGTGGGAAAAGTTGCCTGGCAGAAAAGGATCTGGAGGTACTGGCTGACAGCCAGCTGAACGTGAGCCAGCAGTGTGCCCAGGCATCCCAAGAAGGCCAACGGTGTCCTGGCTTGCATCAGAAACAGTCTGGCTGGCAGAACTGGGGAAGTGACTGTCATACTGTCCTCAAGAGGTTGCAGTGAAAGGCGTGTCTGTCTCTCTTCTCAGGTGACAAGTGATAGAACATGAAGCAATGGCCTTAAACAGTACCAGTGGCAGTTTAGATAGGTTACTGGGAAGGATTTCACCACGGAGAGGGAGGTCAGGCATCAGAGCGAGCTGTCAAGGAAGCTGTCAAGGAAGGTAGAATCACTGACACACAGAACCATTACGGTTGGAAAAGACCTCTGAGATCATCCTGTCCAGTCCCAACTCATCCCCACCATGCTGGCTAACCAGGCCACTCAGTGCCATATCTCCGCAGTTCTTGACCACCTCCAGGGGTGCTGACTCCACCACCTCCCTGACAACCTGTTCCCTCTTTCTCTCAGTATGTCTTTAAAATTGCAATGAGGTGTTTCATTAATGCACAGAAAATCCTTCCATGCAGTCTTGTATAAGATAAAGTGTTCATAGCTGTCTTAAAGTTTTTATCTCTCTTTGCATATTTGATTATTCAACTGCAGAATGGTTTAGGTTGGAAGGGAACTCAAAGCCCACACTATTCCAACCCTTTGCTATGGGCTGGTTGCTACCCACCAGATCAGACAAGAACAGACAAGGCCTGTCCAGGGCCTTGTCCCACTTGGCCTTGAGCCCCTCCTGTGGAGCCTCCTGCTCTGTGGGGGACAGCCACAGCATACTTGGTTACTGATTTTATAGCTTTTGAAGATGTCCACTTTGTGAGAGAATGGCTGTTTGTCCCTAGTCATGCACAAATGAAATAGGCACACTGTCACAGCCACTGCCACCAATAATCCAGAACTTACTAACATTTTGTTGTGTTTAAAAAGGAGAAAAGGATGCATGTTCATCCAGTGACTGCCTACCATGTCATAAAGGCCTATCCAGTGACATTTTTGAGCTTCAGGAACAGAGATTTCCCGAGGATTTAGATGGCTTCTGTCACAGAATCATTAAAGCTGGAAAAGGCCATTAAGATCATCTAGTCTAGGTAGTGGAGCCAACATCCCTGGAGGCATGTGGATGAGGTGCTTAGGGACATGGTTTGGTGGTGGTTGGTGAGGTTGGACTTGATGATTCTAAGGTTCTTTACCAAATAAAATGCTTCTTTGATTCTGTTTCTAACATAGATGGGAGCATAATTTTAGTAACAAATCTTACAATACGGGAAAAACAGTCAGAATTCATATAATGAAAACACGCGCTTATAAAATGTGAATAATTATGAATAAAATTAGATAATGATACATTTTGTTCCTATTTAGGCCTGGATTTATTACACCTACTTTCAGCTCTGCTTACTCTCGTCAGAGGAATTCTTACAGGAGACAACCCACATCAGACTCATGGAGGTCTTTCTCCATTAACCACAGAGGGGAAATTGAACTGACTCATGGCGAAATTCAGCCTACATGAACAAAAACCTATTTGTGACAAAAGTTTTGGTGCTGAGTGAGTATGTGCTTTCCAGGAAAACAGCTATATCTTGTTCGGGAAATTGAAAGATGAAATGCACATGGAAAAATTGAGCACATATGTTGGGACTGCAAATTCTTCCTGTTAAGAAAGGGTGGGTTTTTTTTTGATACTTTTAAAGAGTTTGGGTATTTTCTGGAAGATGACTGCTTTACTAAATGCCAATTAATTATCTGAACTTTGTATTGAATTTAACTTAATGCTTCAGCTAAATGCTGAAACATAGGTAGTGTGAATGTATTTTATTTGTAAACTCTGAATCATGTTAAGTTAAAAGATCTATGTATGCATTATTTTAATAAGAGACTGTTGCTTTTAAGGTATACTTTGTTTAGTTTGTTATCTAAACTGTTTATTTTGTAGGTTAAATGCAGTTTATATTGCCATTTTCATTGACTGGCATGCTGACAGAGCAATTACTCCTTTTTCTCAAGCTGTCACAGTTACGTATCTTCTTTACCTGTCTCTGTCCATAGTAACTTACTCCCCACCTATGGCTTCTTAGAAATTACTGATCTTCATTTTTGAAGACCAGCATTACATTACCAACTCCACCCAGGACAATTAACCAATCATTTCTGCCTTCTTCTCTCCCACTTTATCTTTCTTTTGCTTTCTTCAACTACTGTGTATTGAATGAGTTATCTATCCTCCCTCACTGCTGGCCTCTCACCTCTCCAAAGTCAAACCAATCTCTCTTTCCCAATTTTCAGTACAAATTTTTCATGCCTATTGCACTGAATTCAGGAGGTAAAGAACAGAATTAGAACACAGCAGTTCGACAGAGTAATGTGAACCATCATGCTACTTCACAGCTCAGCACTGCCCTGCATTTAAGCAGCCAAGTGACATCGATCTGAAGGGGCAGCTGAATCCAACTCATCCCATCCTGGAAAGGAAGGTTGTTCACTTGCTCTATAGTGCTGCCCTGCCTCCGTCTCTGTCTGGTACTGGTAAAATTGGGGGTGACTAAGACTCATTTCTACATTTTTGAAATCTTTCAGCCAGAGTAGAACACAATAAATGCCTGGCTCCATACAACTAATTGATGAAATAGATTGTAAACAAAAATGTTCAGAGTATAGAATGGTTATCTATAGTTTTTATTTTAGTAAAAATATCATGCATTCATAATCAGTATAATAAATTAAAATTATGTACTGTAGGTCATTCTAGTTGACAAAGACTTTAAATTATTTATGACAGCACATTTATGCATAGCCAATAGAACACACAAATTAGTTCTTCATTTGAATGCATTGCTCAGCTTTATGAAGCTGTATAAAACATTTGTAAAGAAATGGAAATATAAAACCTTGCAGATTTTCCCTCGCAATGAGCACCAAACAAGCAGAGACTTGAATTATAAGTGAAAGCAGTGACATATGCTAATGGAATTGTCATCAGGAAGTAATGCAATGCCATTAACTCATCTCATTTCAGATTCTAGCAACTGCATGTCATGGTAGGTAACACGAGCTGCCTTAAGATCCCAAAGAAAAAATCCAGAAAAAGAATTCGCAACACTATGACTCCTGGGTATATCTTATGTATGGTCAGCAGTATTTGTTTTAACTTCATTGCATTTCATGTTTCATAGTTGTCATATTCAAGAGTCCTTATTAAGTCCTATTAACTTTAATGAGAATGAATATTAGTTCAACCCAATTGTTCTGTGTAATAAATACACACAGGTAGGACAGAAAGCTGACTTCAAATGTAGATACTCAAAATTGTCAGAAATGCAAGAATGTTTGAGACAAAAAATTGCTTTTCATACAGCCTATACAAGCTCTCCTTTAGGCTCCATTTAAAGCCCATTCTTTGACATGGTCCCCCACCAGATCCTTATCTCTAAATTGAAAAGATATGGATTTGAAGGGTGGACTATTAGGTGGATTAGGAATTGGTTGGAAGGTTACAGCCAGAAGTTGTTCGACGTCTGAGTGGAGGCTAGTGATGAGTGTTGTCCTCAGGTGCCTGTTCTGGGGCAAGTACTCTTTGACATCTTTATCAGTGACACAGATTATGGGACCAAGTGAGTAAAGTTTGATGATGATCCCAAGCTGCGTAAAGCAGCTGATACAGCAGAAGGAAAGAATGCCATTCACAGGGACCTTGATAAACTTGAAAGGTGGGCCCACGTGAACCTAATGAGGTTCAACAAAGTGAAGTGCAAGGTTTTGCACTTGGGTCAGGGTAATCCCAGATATGTATACAGACTGAGGGAAGAACTCCTTGAGAGTAGCACAGCTGAGAAGAATGTAGGGGTCTTGGTAGGTAAGAAACTTAACATTAGCCAGCAGCATGCGCCTGCAGCCTGGAAGGCCAATGGGCTGCATTAGAAGAGGGGTGCCCAGTAGGGAGAAAGAGATGATCATCTCTCTCTACTCTGCCCTTGTGAGGCCCCATCTGGAGTACTGTCTCCAGGTCTGGGGATCCTAGCACAGAAAAGCTGCGGAGCTTTTGGAAAGTGTCCAGAGATGGGCCACGAAGATGATCAGAGTGCTGAAGCTCCCATTCTACAAAGACAGGCTGAAGGAATTGGGCTCATTCAGTCTGGAGAAGGCTGTGGGGAGACCTCATTGTAGCTTTACAGTATTTAAAGGGAGATTATAAACAGGAGGGAAATCAACTTTTTACATGGGAAGATAGTCATATAACAAGGGGGAATGATTTTAAACTGAAGGAGAGAAATTCTGATTATATGTCAGGGGGATGTTTTTCCCTGAGAGGGTAGTGTGATGCTGGAACAGGTTACCCAGAGAAGCTGTGGATGCTCCATCCCTGGAGATGTTTAAGGCCAGGTTGGATGGGGCCCTGGGCAACCTGATCTAGTAACTTGATATAGTAGTCGGCAACCCTGCCCATGCCAGGGGGGTTAGAAATTCGTGATACTTGAGGTCCCTCCCAGCCCAAGCCATATTATGATTCTATGACTCTATGAAAAGAGTAATTGAATTCTCATATATTCTCATGAAAATCTATAGTACTAAGCACAGTTAAAGACAATTTCCTGTTCAGTTTTTACCTTAATAGCATTATCGCTCATTTAGTGTAAAGATTAGAATACTCTAAACCATAAATATGTGTATAATATTGATTAAAACTTAATCTACTTTTAGATGTAATGTAAGGAATCTTAGCAATTTACAGTTATCAGAGATCTTCCTCACTGATACCTCTCCTATGTGTTTATCTCCCTTTCTTAAAAATGTAATTATGTACTTATCCAGTGAACTGGAATAACTTGCTACAGTTCTAGTCTGTTGGATAAACAAGAGTTCAAGTCAATATAAGATATATTCAGCTTCTAAAAATTTATTTACTTACTGTGTAAATGTGTTTACATCAGCTATCAGAAAACGTCAGTTGGTAGCATTCCGAGAAGTGAAAGAAGGAAAAGCAAATATCAGCGTCTTTGGGATTTCATAGTAGAAAACTCCCATGTGTATGCTGACTCACAGATGATGCTGGGTAATAAAATCCAGCTCGACAGCTCCCACTGCCAAAGCAAAATGCCATGACCAAAAGATACAATGCGTTGACTCTATATCAACTCACATTGTCATTTCAAATGTGATAAAATGGTTTTGATTGGTTAAATTTGTATTAAAAGCTTTTTTTTTTTTTTTTTTCCCCAAATCAAACATAGTCTGTGCTGGTATATATTGGAACTCTACCTTGTCTTAAGATCGGCATGGCGTTGGCAATGTTTACTGCTGTGAAATCAGCAGAAACATACTTGTGTACCTGCTCTGGATGAAACATAAGATGCCAGATGATGTAGGAATGCACAGATCTGTCAGGAAGGGAACAAACAACCCTTTCTTGGAACTCCTGGTGGATAAGCTGAAACAGTGTGCTCAATCCATCCAACTGACCTCCACTGAGCTACTGACATAAAGATGTTTGAACAGGTTCAGGCTTCACAACATTTATAATGGGTTGCCTTAAAAAAAAAAATTACATGAAGAAACTACTTTAAAGATTTTCAGAAGTTGCTACTAATTCTCCATGATTGGGAAAACAGAATTGCAAAATTTTATCACTTTATAACAGATTTGGCTGTATTTAAACACAAGCCTATGTTTTCAGTCTGTATGCAGGAATACTACACTGGACTATGCTTTTATGCCTTTATCATTATTTAGACTCGTTTTTTTCAGTCTCTCAACATTTTGGTACTAGTTGGTTTTAAGATGATAAAATGAAATTCATTAAATTAAAGAGTCTTGAAGTTTCCATTCCTATTCAAATTTTACTCATTTGGTACCAGTACATTAAGAAGCTTATTGCCAAGAGTCAATATGAATAATCACATTCATTTCTAATTAATTAACACTTGGTTAAGTATGGATATCTCAAGGCACAAAGATATATCTGTATTTTGCTCCTAATTACCGAGATCAGTCACTAGTGAAAGCAGATGTGCAGAAACTTTCTGACCACGTTTTTCTCGTGGAGTTTTCCTACTTTTATTTGCAAATATCTTTTTAAATTCAGAAGAAAAACAACTTGTTACCAATGTCCATCTCCAGTAATAGCATGAAAAACAGCTATCACTGTTTTATCCTCACTGTTTTCCACATTTAATGCTAATCTTCCAGGTACTTACTTGGGTTGTAACAATTATCTGTTCATCTTTGAAAGTGTCTTTTCAGGGGTATATCAGAACTGATATACAGAACAATGAGTTAAAACCCAGAATAATCAAAAGCAGGGAAGGAGTCTGGAAAATACACATATGCAATCCAAGGAGAAATCAAGGGATAAAAATCCTGCAGTGTAAGATTAGCTAAGCAGACATACTGTGCCTGACAAGAGAGCAACTGTGGGCTAAATAGAACTAAAGGAGCTCAACTTCCCTTTCAATCCACCTGAGGTGGCTAACACAAGCAAGAAAACACCATTGTGACTTTACAGACATCTGAAAAAGGGGAGAGTGGAGTCTTAAGTATGTAGTGATTGAGGAAAAGGGTTTCTGCTGGAAACTTGAAGGGCTGTTGATAAAAGGGCACACAGAAATAGACTTCTAGTAAGTTCTCTGATACTGTCCCTCACAGCATTCTTCTTGAGAAACGATCTAACTGTGAAATAAAGAGGTTTATGCTATGCTGGGTGATGAACTGGCCCCAGGGCTCAAAGTGAATGGGGCCACATCTGGCTGGTGGCTAGTCATTAGCGGCGGGCTGAGGCTTATGTTACTTTCTCCAAAACACAACTCAGAGCACCTCAAATATTAAGTTGTGGTATTGGAATTAATGTTCTGGAGTATTCCCTCCTACATTTTTTAATAATACTGAACAGAATTCTCTTTGTAGTCATAGGACTCACTCACAGGACTTCCTAAAATAAAAAGTCCAAGTTCCCTAAGTATCCCAGGGGAAAAATAAGGAGATCATAACACATTAGAACAATAAAGAGCAGTAAGTAGCAAGTTTCCAAGTACATTCTGCCTCCAAAGCTTGGTCAGACAATAACCAACCAAAACTGCATCCTTTAGTGTTAATGTTATTGAAATTTTTATACAGCTCTTCATAATGTTTATGTCTGTCAGGTTAAGAGGGAATAATTCTGATATTCCAAGAACTCAGTATAGTTTTCCAATTCACTTTGAAATTGTATTTTAACAGAGTTCTAAATACAAGAAGTTAAAATCTATTGGAAAAATTAAAAGTTGATCACCTTTCGCAGACCAGGTCAACGACAGATAGTGTTACAGAAAAAAAGAGCTTGCCAGAAATTGGGAATGTAGGGTAAACAATACACCAAAACAATTATAAAGAAGAACTGTGTAGCAGAATTATGTAATGTAATGTAGCAGAATTTCCAAACCCAGCTATTATTTAACTAAAACAAAGATAACCTCCTCCTTGGTGTCTTCAGTTATGCCTCAAATTTCTGCAGTTTTAAAATTATAATATTGTTGAGCTTTTGAATACAATATTTTTTAAAAGTACTCAGTGGAATGACGTTGTTCATTGAAGGCACTGGTTTGTTCAGCAAAGCTTTGGTTCTGCAGTTGTGCACTAATGGGGACACTTCTGGATCTTAGAAAAGTTCCAAAATTTTAAAATAAGGATCGAATTAGGTGAAGGTGTCTTTCTAAGTGTCTATCATTTGGAGGGCTGGTGAGCAAATGGATACAAAACAGCATCACTGAAAACATTACGAACTGCACAGTGTTGCAACATTAATCCAGAAATCTCAATGCTTTTATGCAGAAACACACAAAACATACAAAACAAACAAACAAACAAACAAACAAAGACCCTTTTCAAAACCAATATACAATTTTAACCCACAGCTCATTCAGTCACAGGTTTATTGAGACCACAGCTGCTTTGATGCAACTTAGCATTAGCAGAATAACAGAACTTACATTAAATAAACAGTAGCTATGCATCAAGAAATAAGCGTTGAAATCAGGTGGAATTGATTAAACTTTAAGATTTCATAGAGACTGCTCACCCAGCTCACATAGGGTTCTGAACACCAATGGGGCACTTCTAAGTATGATTACATATTACAACTGTATAACAACTGCTGATCATTAGCTTCTGCTTGCTTTATGAAATACTGACCTAAATGACAAATTATTTCTTGGCTTATTTTCAGAAAAGTTCTAAGACTCCCTTATTAAGTAGCATTTCCTTTTAAATAAGTTGTGTTGTAATAAACAGATTTTCCTTTATAAACCAAATTTACTGTAAATTAGAAATTATGAGAATCAGTCAACAGATTTATGGGTATCCTTGCTGGTTCGTAGAAGTTCAGTATTTTAATCACATATTTAGCTCAAGAAACATAAGTGATCTAACTTAAATGTCAGACTGTAGGAATATAATAAGCAAAATTTCCATTACAAGTATCAAATAATTCAAACTTGTTACTGACAGCACAGTAGAAGACCCTAATGGGGCACATGAATCAGTTCATTAAAGAAAGCAGACAATTTAAGTCATTATATAAAAAATTAAATAAAAGCTAGTTTGAAAGCATGTATCACACACAATGGGGCAAAACAGAAACTCTTCACCAAAGAAAAGGTTAACTAAAGTCAAAGAATTTTTAATGCCATTTTTCCTTTTGGAACTTAATAGAATGTCTCAGGAAATCTTTCAAAAAACCACTGAAATGAATGAAATGAAAATGAATGATACAATATGAATCTGTAAAATATATTCTTCAGAAACAGAAGTTTTGTTTATAGCAGCTATGGTGAACGTTTCTCTTGAGACACTGTACCATTAGGCAGCCGTTATCACTTCCATGCTTTCAAAACCATTTCATTTAGAGACAACAATGTCTCTGAGGCATTTTCTCTGTCAATTTGTGCTTCTTGCCTCACTTATACCTTATTCAGGATGTTCTTATCTCTAGGAACATTGAATGAATAAAGGTTTAATTCTACAGAAGTATTGTCCCCTCCTGTATCTTGCCTCTAGTTAACTGCCATCTGATAACATTCTCTTTCTGCAGGTAAAACTAAATCCAGTTCTAAACGATGGCAGTGGTTTAAACTTTGCCATAAAATTAGGTGAGGAAGACTACATTATCCTTCACGCAGAAAAACAGATGCTAAGAAAAAAAGGTAATGCCAGTGCCTTTTCCCATTCCCCAACAATAAATCAGAGAATCACAGAATCACCAAGGTCGGAAAAGACCTACAAGATCATCCAGTCCAACCATCCACCTATCACCAATAGTTCTCACTAAAAGAACATATCTTGTCTGTATTTACAGTATTTTGGCCATACATCTTGGTATCTCACTCATTAGCTATTATAATCAGACCAATAACATACAAAGATGCATTCAATACCTTTCTGCCCACTCTCTTCCTCAAAGCATGATCTATTCTGTTGCTATTGGCTTCCCATGACTCTGAGGTCCACTGATCAGACAGTAGGATTTTGCCAACTTGAGTTCGGTTAATCCAACCCCAGTCAACCTGCTCCATGATCTTTTGTGGTAAATGCCTTAGTAACAGGAGCAGCACTTCCAGCTGTAAATGACTGCATTCCCATGGAGTACCATTCCTTATTCACCCTGTCCTATTAACAATGGATGAATGAGAAAGGAAGAGATATTACAGATAATCAAGTTGGAAAGGAAATGACTGTTATGCATGGCACTTTCTATGTTTTCCACATGGTGTCAGTGGCTCCTCTCTCTTTTCCTTATTTTTTCCCCCAAACAAGAAGCTAGATTAGTACATATGTAGTTAAACTCATCTATTTTAATCCAGATTTCAGCTGTACATTGGCTCTGCAAACTACCACAAATACTACTTTTTATCACTGATACATTGTACTTTGAGTCACTACACTTTAAATGAAAAGTTTATTATATTATTATTATATTATTATTATATATTATTTTTATTATATTATTATTATTATATTCTTTAAAAGTGTATTTGAGTAAACACTTTTTTTGTGTAACTCCTCTCTCGTAACCAGATCTGCTTATTTTTTTAAGATAGATAAATGTGAAAAGTAAAAAAATGCCCCTCTTTAACATAACCAGGACTAGCTCTGAACAAATCCGACATACAATCATATGAAAAAAGTGCAACCCTTTCTCACAAGCTCAAGAAGTCTAAAATAGATATTTTACTTTAATTGCACTAAATCAATAGATTGTCTTGCAGAACATTCTTATTGATTTATGACTCATGATGTACATTACAGGCATGGCTATTTTTAGTGTCTCACTACATAGGAAGTTTGACTATTCAGAACACAAGCAGTAAAATAATATGTGCATCTCAAAGATAGTCCTGAATTTCAGATTTAGTCCCTATTAAAAGTAAATTGCAGGGTTTTTTTAACAATAAAAAATCACAAGTTGTCTTTTTGAAGCAGCATTTTAAAAGGCATTCAGTGAATATATACTGCAACTTTAATGTTTAGGCTTTTGAGACTTGTCACCAGACAGCAGACGAGAGACAAGTTCATCTCCCATGCATAAAAGCTTGCCTTCAACAGGCTCTGCAAAACTCTACAGAGAAAGATTAAGAGATATGTTTGTTAATGTTTTTACTTCTATTCTTACTCCTTTTCTGTTCTGCCAAAGCCAGTTTCCAGTGAAATCTCTGAAATCAAACACGCATAGATTTACAAGAATTATCTTAGCTGTGAAGCCCTTCATTTTGGAAAGCCCTGCCCAGCCAGTCATCAGCACAATTGCACACGAAATACTCCCCCTCTCATGCACTGTCTCATGGAAGGCTGAAGAGCACTGTAAATCTGGCACGGCACAGCACAGCAAGCCCCGGGAGTCAAACTGGCACCCCGCCAGCTGCTTCTCCTAAGTCTGGCTGTTCTGCTTCCAGGAACAGTTCCACTGGCCACGAGGGATGGCCATTTGTTCTTACAGACAGTCCTCATGTCAGACTGCTCCGGCTCCCTTCAGGCAGTCAAACGCTTCCCAAACTGACTGACACACATGCAGCAAAATAACATGGATGTACTTCTGTCCTCCAGCATTCCCACTGGTAGCACCTTGCTCAGACAGACATGGTCAATTCCACTGCACCACAATGCTAATACAGTTCAGGTGGACACTGTACTGCCAGAGAAGCTGTCAGGAGAATCAAATATTAAGTAGAATCTGGTAGCCGTGCTAATTGTGATTTTTAAAAGGCACTCCGATTAGAGTCTCCTTGTGTGCATAATGTGTTTAAAACAAAACACAGACTTTTGCAATTCCTGTATCTGGAAATTGTAGCAAGGGAAACATTAGTATTACTTTTAGTGTACATTAAGTGCTATTATGAAGTGTAATTATAATCTCTGACTGATTCTGTATGAAGTACATCGCTTTTTTATTTTTTAAGTAGACTATCAGTCACATTGCAAGAACTGTGAGACACAGATTTATGAATTGATAACAGATCACAGAGTATTTTTCTTCACGGTGAGTGCTGGAAAAGCACTTCTATTCATAGCCGGCATGAAAGGGATTAGTGATTTCAATAAGTTACTGAAAAATCCATCCAGCACAGAAAAGTCACTATTGCATCTATTATTATAATTAGTCTTACCATTACAATTCACTGTCAGGCTGCACAAGAGAAATGTAGGGCCAGATCTGAGGCTGATCTAAAAGAACTGTAATGATAGTGGTACGTTTTCTGTATCATATCTGTGACCAATATTTATATTTGATGGCCACATGTAGATCATCAGTCTAAGATTCAAAGAATGATACAACGGCTTGGGTTAGAAGGAAACTTAAAGCCCACGCAGACCCAACCCCTGCCATGGTCTGGTGCCCCCACCAGCTCAGGCTGCCCAGGGCCCCATCCAACCCGGTCCTGAGCGCCTGCAGGGATGGGGCACCCACTGCTCTATGGGAGCTGTGCCAGGGCCTCACCACCCCTCATTGTGAGAAGTTTATTTCTTATGTCTAATCTAAACTTCTTTCGCAATTTAAAACCATTGCCTTTCTTGTCATGAATATATATGGATAAAGTATGTAACTGTGTAAAGTCCACAGTTAGTCTCTCATTAAAGTTTTAGAAAACTATATGCATTCAATCACATGTGATGACGATGGCCTAGACAAATTGTATCAAAGTATGGCCTGCCAGTACTTGAAGGAAGCATTTAAACAGGATTGGGAATGACTGTTTACATGGATTGATAGTGATAGGACAAGGGGGAATGGATTTAAACTTGAGACAGGAGAGGTTTAGGTTAGATATTAGGAGGAAATTTTTCACATAGACGGTGGTGAAGCACTGGAACAGGTTGCCCAGGGAGGTTGTGGATGTCCCATCCCTGGAGGCATTGAAAGCCAGGCTGGATGTGGCTCTGGGCAGCCTGGTCTGGTGGTTGGCAACCCTGCACATAACAGGGACATTGAAACTAGATGATCCTTGTGGTCCTTTTCAACTCAGGCCATTCTATGATTCTACGGATAAGACAAGCAAAGAAGTCATTGCCTTGGACTATTATCTGTTAAGAGCCCTAAATAAGCACAGACTGAGGCAAGGGAAACTTGTAGAGGTTGTGATTTTTCAGAGGAAAACATAGGCAGTCAACATGCAAGGGGAAACTCCTGGTACTGGTGCCAAAGAATCATAGATCATTAAGGATGGAAAGACTATGCTCATTTAGTCCAATCGTTGACCATCCGCACCATGCCCACTAAACCATGGACATCAACCCTTTTCTTGAACACTTGCAGGGATGGAGACTCCAGCATCCCCCTGGCCAACCTGTTGCAATATGTCACCACTCTTTTTGAGAATGTTTCCTAATATACAACCTGAACCTCCCTGGTGCAAATTAAGGCCCTTACCTCCATGGCAAAACAAAGCAATGCAGTGCCAGTAGCAAAGAGTCAGAGTTAGAAAGCTCAGAGATCCAGGAAAGAAAAAATAGGTGGTCAACACCGTTTCCAGTTTGTTCTGTGTAGCAGAATGGAACAAACTGAGAAAATTTCCTCCTCCAGGGAATAGAAATGTCTGTAAAATTTTGGTCTACAGAAGTCAGACCATCCCCTTTAACCAGAAATTTCAAAATAAAGAAAATCTGAAGCTTTTCACAAACTACTTAGGTGATGATGGAGTATTTTTGTATTTTTTTAGTGAATAATCTTTTCTGGGGGTAAATGTGTGTAACCTCATTTGAATTGAAATCAGATTATACACAACATCTTTTTCAGCTCATTACCTCATCAGAAGCTGAAGTACAGTAGTGTAATAAAGAAGAACACTAAGTGATTGTAATCTCTTTTTGTGCAGCTCTGTACTCTTGCTGTGTACAGCAGGAGAAGTGTTATTCTTGAAGGCATTCTGAGACATTATCAATTTAGAACAGCATATACACTAGATACGTAATTTTACTTGCTCATGTATTTGCAGACGGAAGCAAAAGAAACTCACTAAGGGAGAAAATCTGATTCACTAAGATCAGAATCCTGTATAAAAGCTCACAACTTACGTAGTAGACCTTACAGGCGGTGAAGGCTATAACCTACCTCAGGAACTTGGGAAGAAAATAAAACTAAGCTTTCTGGAAACCAAGTCTTTCACATTTTTTTGAATGTATTTTCCAATTTTAACAGGCACCACTCAAGTACGCTGCAGAAAATATACCAGGATAGCATAAGTTTTCATATACACTAAAAATACAATTATTGACATAGTTTGGTCCGCTTTATAAACTGATTTCTCCAAAGCTGGAAAAATAATACTATGTTTCAGTTCATTTGTGCTATAAACCAGACCACTCAGGAGCTGATAACACAATGTGCCACTGCGCATCTTACAGCCTGATTACGACTTCCCCTTATGCACGGCTGAGCTGTTTCTCTCCAAAGTAGTTCTCCTGAAACAAAGATGGATGGCTTGGAAAGATACTGGGCTTTGTGTTTATCTCAGATGTGTGTAAATAAATAAATATAAAAAAATTATTTAAAACCCTACAATGGCATTACTGTACTACAAAATGGATGGGAGCACAGGAGGCAGCATCATGCATGCAGCATACAAAGGGGCATTTTACAGCCCCACCTAATTCACCCATTTATTTTGCTAACCTGTAATCACATAATGATTATTTCCTTTCCTCCTCATTTTAAATGCCCCAAAGTCCCATGTCTGAGGCTTGTCTGGCTCATCACCTACTGCTAAGCAAAGTTCTGTACCCCCAGCCTGGCCCTGGGCACCTGGATCCTGCTGGCACTCCAGCTGTAGCCCAGCACAGCACTCAGCAGTGCAGAAAAATATTCCTGTGTCCAGCCCTCTGCACAGCAGCAAGGCCATGGAGTGGCAGAGGACCCTGTCATTACCTGAAGATATTTTATGTCTCACTGGGAGTGACAGGACTGTGAGAACCCATAAAGAAGAACAGATGATGAGGCCATATTTCTTCCTGGTTTTAAGCTTCCAGAAAAGGCTCCACTGTCTGAAGATGTGGTGCATAGGAGAAAGCACCATAGCACTATCTGCTAGTTATGTGGCTGTGTGCACTGCTGCCTGCTTGCCCACAGCAGTGTGATGGGCTGGCACAAGGAAAGCAAGACTCATCTTTAAATCGCCTTTAAATTGAGATGCAAAGTCTTGCATAAAGATATGCAGGAACCCTAGCAGAGGTTCTTATGCCTAATAGTGTTTGCTAATATAGTAAGGAAGAATAATTCCCTCTGCTTCAGGGATTATCAGGTGAAATTCTGTGCTTAGAGATATGCATAAAGTTGGACTACATAATCAGAATGGTCTTTCCTAGCTTTAAATATCTGTGGAGCTCTCTTGTCCACTGTCCAGAGTATATAGTCTAGGCAATGCTATTTTTTTTCTTTTAAGATTCACTGGAAAACCTTCTTAAAAACAAATTATTTTCAATCTTTAAGAATAGGCATTTGATTTTGAAATTACTAGGACAAATGTTGTTGAAGATTATTAAAGTTCTCAAAGAAAAGAAGAAATCTAAAAACATGCTGTATCCATATAAAGCAATAATTAGAATAAATTAGTTATCTGGTAAGTTACTTGTTAACCTATGTCAATGTTATATTTCCTATAATATGAGACCTCTCCTAATGCGCCTTAGTTTTGCAGGGAGTTAGAGGCACTTCAGGGGATTGATATGCCTCAAGCTCCTCTCCCCTTGCAGCCAGAAGCACATTTACAAGGAAGGTGTGCAGCAAGTTTGAAGTCACAACTCAGGCACTGTTGAGACAATCTGACAAATCCTTCACTGCAAAACTCAATATGGTAGTCATGGCACAGGTTTCCCACAGCATTTAGAATACAAATTTAAGCCACCAGTGCTTTCTGCACTGGTTAAAAGACCACACAATGCATACTGATAGTGACCTGAGCACTGACATATTCAACCATTTACAAAGGAATGATGGAGTTGCAATTAAGATGAAGTGGGATGGGATAGGATAGGCATGGAACTGAAAAGAGATGCTCCCAGTTTGGGCTCATTTCCAATCATTGTAATGTGTTGCAGAGAACTCACTGAGATTGAGCAGTACCATCATCCCAAATAAAAAGCTAAACTGCTTAAGACAGGAACTCATTCTTGGTCAGGTGGAAAATCTGGACAATGCTAGAGACTGAGTGTAGCTCTCCAACTACCACATCTGCATCCTTAGTGATGGACTTCTAAAAGTACATTACAGTGAAACCATCTTCTATAAAATCACATCTATTTGTGACTGAACAAGCAATAATATCTCAGCTGTACAATGCAATGGAGAGGAACAGTACTGTGTTTCTCCCTAGGGAAAAACAACATCCTTCCTCCCTCCCTCCCTTTTTCCCTCCCT
>JAPSGF010000006.1:22188869-22203409 GCA_035772895.1 Perdix hodgsoniae
TCTCTCTTTCTTTCCTTGTCTCTTTCTCTTCCTTCCATTCTTGCTTCCCTCTTTTCCTCCTTAATTTCTATAGGTTTGCAAATGACTGTAAGCCCTATGCACTCCCACTACAGTCTTTCTCAACAACTGGCTTACCACTGAAGGAATCTGTGTAAGAAAGTGTTAGCTGAATTTTAATGAATCCCTGAAGGCATAAATGACATATACCACATTTTCAGTATTCTTTTTTTCTAACACTGGTGAGAAAACAGCTATCAAAAACACTTCTGGAAAGTAATTCTTCATCTGAGATTTCTGAGTTACAGGTGGCTGGTCAAAATAGTTTCCTAGTAAAGAAAAATCCTTTGTCTGAGACAAAATTTGCCTATTCCTGAGGCTTTTCTGCATTTTACTCAAGTTCCCTACTATATGCAAAGTATCAACAAAACTCTCATGACTTTCCGCTCGTTAACAGATACTAGCAATACCTGATCCCAAGAGCTTAGCTCAGAGAAGAATTAAAGCCAGTTGTTGGGTTATAGACTATGTATCAGTTTGCCTTCCTCTCCTGCTACCACAGTAACTTCAACACTGAGTACCTGAATTAGACCAGGGACCCTGTGATGTATGAATACACAGAGTGGTTGCTGGTTGATCATTCTACCCTCCCACCTCTCCTTGCCCTGGGATATGGGCAGTGGTCCATGCAGCATATTGCCCAAGGAGCCGAAGGTGCATGATGCTGCTGTGCTGCCATGTCTAAAAAGCATCTGAATCACAGAACAGCTTGGGTTGGAAGGGAGTTTAAAGCCCACCCATTCCCATCCCCCCTGCCGTGGGCTGGCTGCCCCTTACCAGCTCAGGTTGCCCAGAGCCCATCTGCCTGGCCTTGAGAACCTCCAGAGATGGGGCACCCAGAGCTTTTTGGGCAGCTGTGCCAGGGTCTCACCGTCCTCTGAGTACAGAATTCCCTCCTACTGGGAGGCTATGTTTTTGCTAAGAGGACAGCATATAGCTTGGTAACTGACTTTAAATCAACTCTTGACTTGGCATGTTTAGCTAAACTAAATCAGTTTTTCAGAGATTAATCCAAGAGCTGCTTAAATTTTACAGGCCGTGTTGCAGTTCATAGGATACCTATTTATAAAATCCTAGCTACATTTGTAAAGTTGTCGTAGAAATAAAACTGCTGGAGAGCAACCAACTTTACAGGAGCCATCTGTCCCCCTCCCCTTTTAAACAGATCACAATTGCTGCAAATCTCTTAGCTAAGTATGAACACGAAACAAAACTCAGAGCTGAAGTATTCCAAACTTTTTTTGTGCCGCCTCACACCCAGGCTGATGTTTGCAAACTTTGTCTAATGAGGGAAGCCAAATTCTGAACTGTTTACCAACAAGATGCAGGATTTTTGAAGTGATGCTGTTTACTGCTAACCTACTGGGCTGCAGAGTTTGCTCTGTAATTACTCCATTCAAACTTGTTCTTGTGTATCCAGAATAAAAGAGGGAAACACTTATTTATCCATCCAAACCCATCCTCTTCGACAGGTGGAAAGCTGTGTGCAGAGATGAATGTTGTTATCAGAGATTCCAACCTGCTCTCAAAAGATCTGACTGAGCAGTTACCTTTTAGACTGGTGTTTCTGTACACACCATGCTTTTCCCAGCCATATTTGTCTGCTCTGTCTTCTTGTTATAGTGGATACAGTTGAGGAAAAAGGTATAAGCACCCCACCTTTATGAGCGCTTCACCGAATGAGACAGTAGGGTTTTTGCATATCTCATTTGCTTTCTGCCTGCAGTAACAAAACACATAGAGCAGCAAGAGAGGAAAACTGCTTCTGTGCATGCACTTGCTGGCATGAAGAAAGACGAGCACTGGTTTCCAGCAGTAAAAATATCATTAAAAAAACCTAAACAAATAAAACCTGAATTTGTTTAAAAATCTGCCTTGCAAGCCTTATACCCTTTTGCTGGTTAGGTCCCTGACGAGCTCACCCAACAGCCTTTGGCTTTTATGTACTCTTCCTGTCCCAGGAAAAGGAAATTGGAGGTGACACTTTACAGCTCATCAGATAGCTGTGTGATTTTCTGTTAAATTGACATGCTGCCCACTCCAGCATCAGGATGTCACCTCTATGATGCTATCAGCATCTGCATCTGATTTTTTTGAAGTCTTTATCAATTTCTTCACTGAAATTCTCTGCTAAAGGGATGGGTTCTCTCAAGAACAAGAGACCAAAGGGGGAAGAGATTGCCTCCAATTGCTATCAAAACAACAGAAAATGCTTTGCTTCTGACAGCTTTGACAGTTCAATATATAGGTTGATTGTTTATAGCAGCTGCTATTCCTCCACAATGCCACTTGCACCTTCTCCTTTTTCTTTTCTTTCTGTGGTTGGGCAAACCAGCAAACAAGGGAAGTAAGCGCTAAAGTATGAATATCTGATCTGTGTCAATAGCACTGATAGCATATGTTTATCTACTGCACCCATTGGCATTTTTTGATTCAAGAGTATCAGGGATGCAAATCCACAAGCCTGGGGAACCCCGACCAGCAGGCAGCCACACAAATCCAGCTCCAAGAGTGGGGTGGTGGCACAAGCACCCAGCTGTGGAGTGCAGCCGGAATACTGCAAATGGAGCCCTGTGTGCTGCTCCCCATAGATCTTCAGGTGTCCAGCACCTCTACTCATGCCTGTCTAGCTTTCAAAATGGGGATGCAATCACTTTTCCTTCCATGTAACCTTTTGAGGATCGTTGTTCCAGCTTCTTTTTCTTTTGAAACCCAAAACTAAGCTGTTCCTGATATTTTTCAGTGACAAGTGGTGTCCCTCAGGGGTCAGTGCTGCTTAATCTTAATCAGTGATATTGACAGTGGGATCAAGTGCACCTTCAGCAGGTTTGAGGATGACACCAAGATGTGTGATGCAGCTGAAATACCTGAGGGAGAAGATGCCATTCATAGAGACCTAGACAGACTCCGGTAGTGGGCCCAGGTGAACCTCATGTTGTTCAACAAAGCCAAGTGCATTTCTCGCATCCGGGTCAAGACAAGGCCCACTATCAGTGCAAGCTGAGGAATTAAAAGGATGGAACACAGCCCTGTCAGAAAGGGCTTGGGGTACTGGTGGATGGGAAGCTGGACCTGAGCCAGCAATGTACCCACAGCCCAGAAAGCCAACTGTATCCTGGGCTGCATCAAAAGAAGCATGTACATCAAATCAAGGGAGGTACTCCTGCCCCTCTGCTCTGTGCTGGTGAGGCCTCACCTGGAATATTGCATCCAGATGTGGAGTCCTCAGCACAGGAGAGACACAGACCTGTTGGAGTGCCTCCAGCGGAGAGCCACAAAAATGATCCAAGGGATCATTTCCACATCTATGAGGTGAAAGAGAGCTGGGGCTGTTCAGCCTGGAGAAGAAAAGGCTCCTGGGAGACCTGAGAGGAGGCTTTCAGTATCTAAAGCAGGTCTGTAAGAATGAAGGAGATTAACTCTTTAGCAGCATCTGTGGTGACAGGACAAGAAAAAGCAGTATTCAACTAAAAGAAGGGAGATTTAGACTGGATATAAGGAAGAATTTTTGTACAATAAGGGTGGTGAGGCACTGGAATAGGTGGCTTATAGAGGTGGTGGATGCCCTGTATCTGGAGACACTCTGGATCAGGTTGGATGGGACTCAAGAGCGACCTGAACTAGCTGTGTCTTTGTTCACTGCAAATGGTTTGGACTGGATGACTTGTTTTAAAGGTCCTTTCCAATTCAAACAATTTAATGATTCCATGATCTGCAAAGGAGTCCCTGTGTGGTCAGCTGGAAGGGCTTCCCTAACACCTCCACCACCCAAACTGTCTCAGAAGAAGAAGAGATGTCTGCAGATGGCAAGAATACTCTTTTGCAACCTCAGGAATTTGTCCTCAGTAATTAAAGTAATATTCTAATTCTCAAAGCTTACATCTCAGCCACACTGTGGCTATGCAAATTTCCTCTCACACAGTGCCCTCCCTGCTCGATAGATTTCAGTGCCTATGAATAGCTAATGTATTCCATGGGAGCAGCCACAGGAGAATAAATTAATTTAAACACTAGCTCAGGCTACAGAGAAAGAAATGCAGCCAAGGAGGCAGCAATCCAGACCTCAGAGTTTTCCAGTATTGCATGCTCAACCCTGAGTTCATCCCACCATCCCACACATACGTCATAAGGCTGGAAGGGATGGCACAGCTTTCAGCTCTCCTTTTATTCTATCTTAGTATAGTATATGTTGTTTTCAATCTTTTTTTTTTTTTTCTTGCTGGAACATTGCACTAGCATAATTGTGCTGTATATAAATACATGCCTTCCTATTTCAAGTTCTCTTCTAGAAAAAGTGTGTGAAAATATTCACTACTGCTTCACAATCACAATTTTTAAATCAGTATTTCATTACAGGGCACCTTTAGAGATCATTTCACATTTCCCAATCTTGCTGACTTGCTGAGTTTTCTAGTGTGGAATCTGATGAATCAATATTACATTATTATTGCTAACACTTACGAAAACATAATGAGAGTGCTACATATTATTCCAATGCTTTAAAAATCTCATATCAGTTTCAATCATCAGACAGCTCAGGAGAAGGAGGTGGTGACTTATAGGGAGAACAGAAAAAGCAGCAAATTTCACAGAGTAGCTTGAAAGGACTCGAAAGGAGATAAGAGTGGGTATTGCAGGGCTCACAAATGACAATCAATAGGCAGCCTGAAGAGTGAGGTCTTCTGTGCAGCCATAAGGATATCTGCATCACCTGTGGGAGTGCTCTGTGTGTGAGGCTGTGAAGCACAGGGTAAAGATTGGATAATGTGCTGAAAATGGTGCAAAGCTTGTTGGATGGATCTTGTACACAGACTGCAACAGTAAGCAGCAAGGATGGGCAGCGCAGAGCTTGGAGCTGCTAGTGTGACAAGAGAAGGACTAAAGGCATACAAAGGTGTGCTGATGGCCCTGTGTGCCTTTCCAGGTGCATCTGGTCAGACTGCAAAAGCTGAACTTCCAAAGAATCTCAAAAATATTACTGAAAGGTTTTACAAGGACTACAGAACTATTTCTTCAGCTGTTTGTCTCTTTTGAACCTGGGATAGCTTACCTGTAGGTTACCTGTACCTAATACCTGTACAAATGCTGTCATTTAATGCTGATTAGAGCTTCACTGCAGCCTATACATTGGTAGTGGCATGTGTTTTGGGTATTATCATCTCTGACTTGCACACAGGAAGCACTGTGAGCCACAGTAAATCACTGCCTGTGAGTTTAATTTCCCCCACTGTTTTCACATGCCTGCAGGTGAGTGGGATGGTGGCCTCCTTTCCACAGTGTTGGAAAGGAGATGGCAATCCTTCTTCCTAGGGCTGAATGTAAACAGACACGGCATGAAAAGCCTCCCCTCCAGCATGAAACATCCTTCACTGCATTAAAAAAGGCTGGTCCTCAACAAGCACAGCTGACCTTTCCATGCTCTTAAAGCCTCGTGTCTTTAAGAAATATGACCCACCTTTTCACTTGATCCTTTTTTCCCCCTTACTCTTTGTAGTTTCTTCCTCCCTGATCAACCTTCTGCAGTTTTGAACAAAACCAACTTCTTGGGTGTGCACTTCAATATCAGTTGTGTCCCAGGTGGGGCTGGTGGTGGACACCACCATCTGTCCAGATATGACTCCAGATACTGACATCAGGCACAGGAGCTGAATGCAAATGTTTAATTTCCTACAGAAAATGTATATTCCAGAGCAACTGCTAAATTAGGAACTGTGGATTTTCTCTTTCCCAAAGTTGATTGTTAATATAGATTTATTTTTTTATTCCCCAACTAGTTTTGGAGACAAAATGCCTAGGAAGTTTTGGGATTGGTTCTGAGTCTTCCTAATTCTACACCACAGCTCCACAAACATGCTGTCAGGCTTAAAAATTAATTCGAGACAGCAGCAAACTGAAGCAGGGCCCCACGTGGCCCTATCTGGTATCACAGATACAAAGAGGAAGGAGAGAAGCTCCCTAATCACTGAGACCAGACTGCTGCTGCAGATTGGAGCCACCTTACAGACAGCCTGCTGCAGGATGGAAATGTTCCCCAGAAGTAGTACATAAATGTTACAAGCACAGAGCATGACCAAAAACTATCAACCATTTATGAAAATCAAAGGTAATTTCTGCACTAGAGTTCAGGGACATAGAATCAGAGACCTCAAAGTCAGACTGCGGATTTGGCAAGCATCAATAAGCTCTATACAGCAGGGCAGAGCGATCAGTAAAAGTCGATCTCACCACAACAGCAGTGCTCTGCTAATGAGGCAGCAAGGCTAAGCTTCACGTGCCTGCACACTGAAAGCAGGGATTGTTGGGTACGTTTGGTTATTGGCAGCTCTGAAGCGATATGTTGACTTATCTCTACAGTACGGATGTATTCTAAATTACTACCTGACTTGAAGCAGTTTCCCTAGAAATGAAGGATGCTCTGGCTTATGAACAATGCTTCGAGCTATCCCCTGCTTGCTGCAGTCTGAAAATGCCTACTCTTTGAAGTGCTGAGTACTGCTGTAATACTTTTATATGGAAAAAAAAAAAAAGTAGGGTTGGCTTGTTTGTTTTAGGAAAGTTCAAATTTCTGGTCTGTCAGCCTTGAAAGAGTTCCCTTAATAAACTCAAGACATCACTACCCACAGAAGTTTTTGCACAGGATGGATAGAAGAAAAGAAAATATTTCCAGGGTTCCTCCAGAGCTGCTATTTCTATGGTCTGTAATTGTTATTTTAATAGGCATCCTACCAGGACATTCTCTTTTAAAACAGACCTCCTTTCCTTAACAAATAGTTTCCTGTCAAACACTAATGCTGGCGCTTTTGAGAACTGAAATGGTGGCTGCTATTAATGACTAGACACTTCTGACTGTATCCCAGCACTTTGTTCCTCATAGGATCTTTTCCCAAGCTGTAAAATGTGGTGCCAGATTTAGCTTCTAAAGCAAGAAGAATAACACTAATAGACACTAAATGGGTGTGAGCTGTCACATACACCAACATTACAGCAGGAGTGTTATGTCTCAATTAGCAGCTGGTTTGAAAATCAGTGGAAACAGACAGCATTTTTTGTGCTTTCAGTTGTAGCTCATGAGCTGTGCAGACACTAAAATAAGAGTTTATGTTTACTTGTGAGGGCAGAAACCCGGCACTGTAGCAAAGCCCTATCCCTGAGCTGCCCGCTCCCTGCTTTTGCGCACCTCAGTTTACCATTACTCCATGTAGCTGAATTTAGTATTTAGGTATCTCACAGACAGGAAGTTATTCCTGGATCTAGATGGGAAAATCCAGTGCAATTCACTGGATGACAGATGTTAGGTATGTGCAAAGCACAACCGCTGTGGGGTATGGCTAAAATTAACTGACAGTCCAGCTTCTGCTGGTCCTGCCTTCTGTTATGCACATGCAGAGTATGTGCACCCTGACATTACAGAAATCAGCAGGACTTTTACCACTGATTTCCAGGAAGACAGAATTATATTTTCTCTGTTGCAGTCACTTTCCAAAGAATATGACGACTTCATTCACCTTCTGCCCAACACAATAACAGGGAAAACAGAAGGCAGCAGTTCATCGGTTCACGTTTCTACTGTAAGCTGGAGAAAGCCTTCAGAAGGGGAAATGCTCTGATCCCTGTGGCACTGCTCCTCTAAAGCTCCTGGAATGTATTTCCATAGAATTTACCCAGGCAAACCACTACATAACAAGATGACATAACCGGAATGCTCTGATGTCATTTTGATATCGGTAGAAGACCTGATGTCAGTAAAGCCATCAGGTAGTAAGAAAAGAAGTGCCTCATCATTAAATTATATTTAACCAGTTAAACATAATTCCCCTGAGTTCATTAATATTTGTTATTTTTCTCTTTATTTGGTTACTTTTCATGGCAGCCATACTTCAAAGACTTGCCTCGGCCATGGAGCACTTCTACTAAGTTCCAATTCTATCAGATAGGGAACTAACAGCCACTCTATATAATATATTTCACAGTTTCTATAACTTCCTTTTTATTCTCTCAAGTGTTGAGTAAGTCACAGACTCAAGTGTGTTTCCTTTGAGAAACACATGCATGTCACTGGTAAAACTGATTAGTGGCTTCCTAACATTTGAAATGTTCACTTAAATGATTCCAGAACAAAAACTGAATAACTGAAGCTAACAGCAAACAAAGCAAATCCCTCCAAATGCATTTAATTATGCTACATAATTAAATTAGGTCTGCTTGTGCTTGCTTATTTGACCCTTGTCTGAGACACCAAGGATGCATTCCTCAGAATGTGAAGCAATGAGACAAATACAGGGCTGCTATGCATTGCCTGTAAACATATAGCCTCCTTCATACAGTTTTTAGGGCATTGATGAACCCAGAGATAAGTAGAGTAAGCCCTACTGAGCATCTTTCATATGTGACATCCTAGCAGCATGGCCTCAGGACCAAAAGAAAATGTTATATTAATAGAAGTAAGGATCATAGACTAGTGATCTGAGGTTAAGGGGAGCAGTCACTGCAAGGTCTAACAGTCTGGATTTATCCTCAGTTAACCTCATTCTAATTAAGCTTGTTAGAAATAACTATGCAAATCATTCTTAAGCTCATCCACTTAACAGCTTTGTGTAAAAACTGATACCAACACCAAGTAAAAAAATAGCAAATTTTCAGTTTCTCAATGCTAAACTGAGAATAGAACAGATCTCACAGAAGAAAAATAATTCTTTTAACAGAGAAGATCTCATCCACAACTCATTAAACCAAAGAAAAGGTGCCCACAGTCTTTGCTGCATTCTTTTCACTGCCTTTGAATTACCCCTATTTGCACAACCCCTGTGAAGGTACGTTAGCATCAGCAGGGATGGTACAGAAGCATGACATGTGTGACTGGTGGACATATGTGGTACCTGAGCTGGGAGGGAGATGGAAACTCCTCCATACTTGCTTTGCACAACTTGCAACCACCTCAAGAAGGTGAATGCACCAGAAATCTCCCAGTCCAGTGCTAAACCTGACCATCGGGGAGCTATGAAACTACATCAGCACATGGTGGTTTCAGTGCTAGCTAGGGCTGGTAAACCCTACAGCATCCCACTGTGGTGCTGCACCCAGTCACAGGCCTATCATTGCCCTGAGCAAACTTCTGAGCATGTTGAGGGGGTGCAGAGGCTCTGTCCAGGGAGGCAGGGACACACCGATTCATCACTAAGCCCTGCGCTGCTCAGGAGCTCCGCTTCAGCTCCAACTAGCACTGAAAGAAGATACCTGGATTTGTGCTGCACTCTAGCTAACGTAAATCTTGCCAGGCATTACTTAGCTCTATGAAGAAGTATCTGCATCTCCTTCATTGTTGCAGAGTTAATCCACAGAACAGGTAATTCAGCTCTGCCTGAGATCTGATCATATGTACAAATGAAGGAACTGACAGGAAGTATTGCTTTTCACCTATTTTAACGCATGACATTTAATTGATCTTTGCTGATTTACTTATTTATTTTACAGAAATCAATATCACTACGATGTCACACCAGACGGTAGCTACACATTTTCAGTTAAGCATCCAGCTGGGACATATGCGTACTTCCAGGTACCATCTTAAATACCTGTACTTTATCATTGCTTGGAAAAACTAAATTACATTTTAGAGGAAAATAAAATGGTTACATTTCCCCGAGTTTTCTTTTTAACTATCTCTTATGGTATTGTTGTCTCTTTTTACAGCCTCATCGTGTCAGCTTGCACAGCATGAAGAAAGCAAATGAGTTCTGCCAATAAAACATGCCAACTTGTTTGGTGTAGTCCTAAATCTTTCTCAGCTTGGAGAGAAGTTCATCTTCCAGCTCATACATAAAAGAAAACTAAAGTATGTCCTTAAAGTGAAAAATCACAAATTCATTACTATCTCACTGGTTTCTTACTGTTGGAGTCTGTCTGCTCACTCAGCCACTGGAAGGAAAAACGAAACCTTTCTCCTTTTAGGTGCAGCTACATTCACTGCACCCTAACATCACAGAGGAAACAGTGCCTTTATTAGCTACATAAAGAGTAACACTAAATTAAAAATGTTGGCTTTAAAGACTGGAAAACTAGTAGCACTAGTACTAGCAGTACTACTTCAAATTTCTATTTCAACTGTAAGCATCAATACTTTTTTTTTTTTTTTTAAATGAACACAGGGTATCATTATCCACAGTGTTACTTATTGATGTATAAAGACACGCAATGACTTTTCCAAAGGTGCCAAAATGCATTAATTGAAGTCAAGGAAAGTGCGCTAGAAAATTTTGATCCATTAACCCACCACACACTATGAACAATTAAGAAAGCTTGAAAAGCCATCACTACATTTGAAGTATTGGATTTGGTTGTTTTAACTTAATTTTTTGAGGCCAAAAATCTTGAAAGATGAAAAATGCTGCAACGAAATGAACACTGGTACAATGCTTTACAAACATATGTTAGGTAATTCCTCACTTTGAATATGAATTCAGATACATCAATTAGATTTAAGTTCTCTTCTGGGTATTTTCAACACACTGAGTTTAGTCATAATTGGATTTCTACCCCTGAAACACTTAATCAAGGCTGTATCAAAGCAAAAAACACTTTTCAGAAGAATCCTGTAAAATACAAAGAAAATATGTCTCTTTTTTCCAAGGATCTGCCAGCTTTATTAACTTCCCTTAATTTAGAAACTGACTTGTTTTTTCTTTTATCCAATTAATGCATTAAATCACTTTGAAGTGTTGCTTCTTAAATGCACAGTATCTGCAGTTATATAAAGTACAAGACCATCAGCACCATTCGTTCTCCCAAACTGATATACACTGTGCTTAGTTCAACAAGAGAGATGATTTTAAGGTGAACTGAATATTCTCCCAGTGTTTAAAAAAAACCTTTCATCAATTTTAGAGTTACAACACTGAAGTTTTTTTCCTCTGTAGAGAATGGTTTCTGTCATCAAGTTAGCCTGAAGCAGAGATCTAAATAATAATTAACGGAGAGCACATCTATGATGAGCATATTTGAGAAGAGCAACCCTTTCCTTCAGTCTTAAACATCTTTTCCAGTAACTTCCAGCACAGCAAAAACTAACATGTGAAATCTAGGTGGAATTTTGTTATACATGAGCTCTCCTCTCCCTGCCCTTGCACTACCAAAGATGGCTATTTACGGAACTTGCTGGGCACTTGATAGAAGTGTCAGCATTCTCATGAAAACTGTAGACAAAAATGTGACTAGAATATCCATCAACAAGCCGTAAAAAATGAAACCATTACCTTCATAAGACAGTCTACAAATTCCACCTATGAGAAGGTGTGATTTTATAACTGATCATAAAAATCTAGCCACTCTGAAAAAAATGCATATTTGCATATATTATTTCGTGTCTAATTTTTAATAATGTTACATGGCAACAGGACTTGCAACATTATCGGCCTCTGTACTTCATGAGCAGAAGACTGAAGACATTAGAGGCTTAGATATGCTTACAGTCTAGACTGTTATCAAAAAACAAAGCAAATGAACCCAGCACTTGACTTGCTCTCAGTCCAATCTCCAGTGCTTTGTACCTCCATAAATCCAAGCTGTAGCTATCCCAGCCCATAGCACCACTTAGACAAGTGACATTTCAGAGGGAGATAACACAAAGGACTTATATCAGAAGAATCTCAAAAGCTTTTCCACAAACACTCATCACGGTGACATACTTGAAATCAGTAGAATTCACAGATTTAGGTGGATACCCATAGGACTGCATAATTGATACGGAAAGTGAACGTGTTTTACAGTCATACAGAGGCTACGTAAATACATACTAACTCAGATTCTACTGCTATAACTAGATTGGACACATGCACAAACTTCACAGCTCATCTCAACCAGACGTAGTTGTAAAAGATCAAAAATGGGATGCCCTGCTAGAGCTGAGCGTTGTACCTGATGGGAGCTGCTGCTCCATCTAGGTGCACAGCTCAGAAAAGCTGTTGTATGGCATTGCCATGGCAACGTGGGATGCAGCTTCCAGGCATGATGCAATCTGATGGTCCAACTGCTCTGCAAACTCCTGTTCTGCCTGGAACTAAAAGCCATGCTCAGAAGGATTAGTACTTTCATTTCTTCAACTGCATGGTTGAAGAAATGAAATAGGAAAAGCCAGGACAGACTTAATACTTCATGAGAGGCTTTAGCCTTAAGTAAAACCTCTAGTTAAAGTTAAGAAAGGTTTGAGCAGGAATATTGGATGTTTCCAAATGAATCTGAAAAAAATCGCTATCTCTGGTGTTACACAATTTCTGTCACAGGGTATGGGTAAGTATTTAAGAAGAAAAAAAAAAAGAAAAGATTTAGATGAAAAGCAAAACCTTTTTAGGCTAATAACTTGTATTTTGAGATCTGACTCTCGGAGAAATGCTTCCTTCTTCTGAAAGCTCTTTTGTGCATTCCGTACTTGATATATTTGGAAAATAAACTTGCTTTATGAATGGCTCTCAGCTTGTGTCAGCACTTTCAAAGCATAAACACAGAAAGTTTTACATTAGAGTAGATTACAGCTAGAATTGTCTTTCTCAAAGTATGCCTTTTTCATTAACTACATGAATCTTAATGAGAACAGGATTACTAAGTCATATAACAATGAGAATGAGCTGAGCCATCCCAGTGATTTCTGTTGTTTCCCACTCTTTTCATTTTTGGATTCCACTGCCCCATTACAGGCTTGGCAATTACACAAAGTTAGCACAGTATAAAGCACTAGCCACTACATTCCTCCACTGTAATTTCTAAATTAACTGAGTTAATCTTTGGGGATTGTTGTGATTTCAACTTGTTTAAAAAAACCTGTCAACAGCAGGAACAATTTCGACTTGTTTTTCCAGTTGCTTATTGACCTTTATGCAGTCTGCTTTCACAATAACATTTTCCTTGCAGATCTGAATTTTGGGCTAACACCACCATCAGTTTAATGGAAAAAGTAATAATATCCTTCCTTTAGCAATTACACAGCTTCCTACTATGTTAATTCCTTTGTTATTTTCTAAACAAATGCACAACATTTTTCTTCATTATTTTTCTATTTACCACAAACTGTGTCAAAAGTCCTAACACTTTTCTTGGTGTTATTTGCTACTTCTTCATTGCCGTTAATTTTGAATTGATGCTCACAAACGCTAAGTGTACAATCCTTGCACATCTTGTCATTTTTGTCAAATTTCTTTACTGTGACTGGCCTGAACCAAAATTTGCAACTAATTCACTGCTGGGCCATCAATGCTGTGAACATTAACACACAGAATTCGCTTAACATTGACCTTTGCCAGTGTAAGAGAGCTCAGTTGGCACTGGAGGATGTGATCTGCTATTGGAAGAATAACTCCTGTTCAGGGCTGGGCGCAGCCAGTTTGACATGACTGGGGCAGAAGTCAGGACTCTTGGATGAGTCAAAATGCTGGCCTGCTGAACATTAAACTAAATGGGCTGAAAAGCATGGTACACGCTCCTCTTGGTTTGCTATCTGTGTGAATAGGATGAAAACCTTTTGATTTACATTTCTAATGACAGATAAATAAATCTTCCAGATGTTTACCAAAATGTCTTCGCACAGCAGTCTAATTTTTTTTTTTTTCTTTTCATACATTATCACATGAAACTATGAAAAAAGAAACCCTGATTAAGAGTTTGCCGGTCAGTGTGGTACATTTTAAACCCTTCATTCAGAACTCCATAGATCTTACAACAGAGGTCTTGCAGAAAAAAGAATGAGTGTTTCAGGAGGCTAAACATATTTTTCAACCAAATGTGGAATAAATGGATTTTAATTTGATTGTCTTCAGTGCTGTGGACATAAAAGCTTGGTGGCAGCTTGTATATATAAATTCCAAATCACTCCCTTCTTATGAAAGGCTAGAGCACCCGGTCTTCCATATGTAGCCATTGCTTGCTTCTCTTGTACCTGATTTTAGTGCGCTCTCTCTTCCATCACTCTCCTCTTGTCACTTCAGAAGCAGCATCTCAAAGCATTTGGGAATGTGTCTCTTTCTAAAGTGTCATCTCAGAGCTGAGAGACACTTGTGAATATAGCTAAAAGTTACCACTTCACTACCAAGTTGTCTCTAATTTTTCTGCAGGCAATGCTGTCTGTAAACCGACAAGTGGCTTGAATTCTCCTTGACAGAAGGGTCTAGAGACCTAACAGCCCAGAGCCACAGCAGCTCTTAGTAGCCAGTTTCCCTATTTTAAAGAACTAGGTGAAACAAAAACTACATGTACATGTCATGGTTCTTTATGTTATACAATTTATGACTGAAAATGCAGTTTCAAAAACAAAGTTTATTTGCAATAGAATTATGTTAGTGCAGTGCCTGAACTGTATTTGTTTTCTGCCTGTCTGGATCTTACATGGATGAGTCATGTATTGTTGTAAAATATGCTAGGGCAGTCACTCTCCCTACTTTAAAAATAAGGAGGGAAGGAGGGAAGGAGGGAAGGAGGGAAGGAGGGAGGGAAGGGAGGGA
>JAPSGF010000006.1:22203509-22223705 GCA_035772895.1 Perdix hodgsoniae
AGGAAGGAAGGAAGGAAGGAAGGAAGGAAGGAAGGAAGGAAGGAAGGAAGGAAGGAAGGAAGGAAGGAAGGAAGGAAGGAAGGAAGGAAGGAAGGAAGGAAGGAAGGAAGGAAGGAAGGAAGGAAAAATTATCTATTTGTTCCTCATTTATTCCCCATCTTATTAGCTGCAGGAGCTGAACAAAGAATGATTATTAGTATGATAAAATGGGTGCTGTATAAATGAAAATCCCCTTCTTTGGCTCTGCTTTTCAGAAATTAAATATTCCAGTCACATGAAATATATATTTTAGTTGTCAACTACTGACTATTGAGATCCCTACAACAAAACACCATAGAAGGACTGGACTGTATTAATTTTATAAGAAAATCCTTTAATGAAAGTCTGGATCAACTGAGGTCACGGGAAGATTAATTTGAGATAATGCTGAAATGTGGAAGCATGAAAATGAAAAGATGTAATGTGATCAAAGGGTTGTGACATAGCTGCTTTTAAGTTAAAATCATGTGAGATTTAATGAATAACACAGCAAACATCACAGTTAGAGGGGCTAAACTTAATGAAATGTCATTTATCCAGTATTTGTTGTACATGCAGTTTCACCATCAAGCATTTTTAAGAGCATAATAACTTCCATGTCTTGTGTGGTACATACCTTCATTCAAGCACCAAGGAAAATGTTTCTTTGTATTACCAAATTGGGTTTGTTTGACACAAACTAGGTGTGCACTTGAGCTATCAAAATAAAACAAATATATTTTGAAAATAATTGCTCAACTAAATTTACTTTTTAAACATAGATTAGAAAGGATTGTCCCCTGTATTGACTGACACACCTAAAAATTACCTGCTACTTATTATATTGTAACTATAACTTTAAAACAAATAATAAGGAAAATAATTCAGTAGAAAGAAAATATGATCACAATGCAGCCAGACAAGTGGAAGAGTATAAGGAAGCAAATCTTACTGTTGGGTGAGAGATTATTCTGCAATGCATATTTATTCAGGTCAGTGAAGGTGATATGTGTAGCTAATTGTTGAACAGAGCACAGCACTGAAATCAATGAAATAATTGATAACAGATGAGAACATAGTTAGTACTCCATCTATTTAGCAACACTGTTATGCTTATGCAAGGGATTATATGATACACTTGTCTGTGAATAAAGGAAGACTGAAATTAATGGTCCAGAAGTGTCTTCCAGCTCTACACTTCAGTAAAATGGTACAGTTATTTTAATTAAAAAGAAGTGTAATCTTTTACACAATGCTAAGATTCTGATCATTTCAGTGTGTGGTTATTTTGTTTCTAATTAACAGGAGGTTATCAAACCATTTAATTTGTTGTCCCTCATATGCAGCAAGTTTTCAGGTTCAGCCCTTATAAAAAAAGGAGCAGAGATCTATAATTTTGTATATAAAGTTTTTAGTGCCTCTCTTTCCATTACGGATTAATTTGTTTTCTTCATACTAGATGGTTTATACAATCCTAGAGCAATCTGCTGCTAAGAATCCTGAATCTCTGAAACAACTGAAATAATTTGTATAGCAACAGAACGTGATAAATGTGGATCTGCAGATTTTCCCTTGGAGGCAGACACTGAAGTTCTTCTTAAAAATGTGTACAAATGGTGCTGATCAAGACCTGTAGGACATATTATATTATAGGTTATAAATAATAAGTTAGTAGACATCTTAAATAGGGAAAAAAAAAAAGAATGATCTTAGAGAGACTAATAAAAAGGGGAAAAAATAATTATAAATAGTGCATGATATTATTGCTTTACAGCCTTCTGACCCACGGGGATATCAAGCATCAGAGTGCTCCTTGCTGCTATCCTAAACATTCACTTAAATTCTGCCACTGACTCCACACTGACCACCATCTGCACCTCTCCTTGCCAAGCCCAACAATCTACTCGTTATTCCAGACTCACAGAAAAACTTGCATCATATTGACAGTTACTTCATCTCTAACTGTGAGAAAAGTAAAAAGAGATGACTTGCTTTGAGCGTTTTAAATATGCATTTACATGTTTTGGGAAACACTCCCGAGCACAGAATTTTAAAGTAAGGTGAAAGGGTGAATTTTATCTAAAGTAAGTTTTCTACAGTGTAACAGACAGCTGGAAACAGAATGATTTAACTTAATTTAGTATAATTGCAAGAGGAAGACAGTGCTTAATTCTAATTACCCAGATGAAAGTAAGTGCCAGCACTGTTTCAGAGAATTTTACAGTGCCAGTAATGTAGAATGAATTCATCCCACTGCTCAGAACCACGGGGTGAACCTGATCTGTTTCTTTGCTAGGACAGAACCACTTATTTTGAGTGAGTAATAACAGATTCACAGCACTGTGCATGAGATCAGAACCTGGCTTGTAATAAAGCCTCAGTTTGTTTCAGGAGTGAAGACACCTCTTCTTCAGCGACTTTAAGATAACATTTTAAAGCTTTTTTCAAGCAGCTTGCATTCAGGTTGAGTTTCAAACAATGTGAATGACAAAGTGTTAGAAGGTGACTTTCTGTCAAAAAAGTGCACTACTATCTCTTACTTTTATATAATAATATGCCATGAGGCAGCAGGGATAACAGAGGGCTTCTCTCACACCATTCGTTCTCTGTCCCATCTCACAAGCAAGAATGGAGGTGAAAGCCACAAAAATTGTGTCTCCCACTTTCACTCTCCCCAGAGAATCAGCACAGGATTCAGACTCTCCTCCCTCAACAGCCCATGGTTCATGAGGATTGGGAAAACCTATACAAACCCATTTGTAACAGCAACTGACCTGGCACAGACCCCTCCCAAAACAACTTTCTGGGAAAGGGAAAATCTCAGCGGTAAGATATGAACATTTGAGGGACAATAGCACAAACACAGCAGACAAGAAGCAGTGCCTGGGGCTGAAGGGAAGGACCCCTCTACCCTGAAAGCTGATCCTGCTTGGGTGGGGGACTTCAACTCCAGTTTAAAACTCCACGTGCAGTTCAAAGCAAATCATCCAGACCATGTATATATTTTTTTCCTTATGAAGACATTTATGTCCCTACATCTGAGCTCCCATAATGCAAAACTATTTCTGTGAAGGTAGCATGGTGGCACCTGAGTGTCAGCCTTCTGGCAGTTGAGTGAAACAGTAACCATAAAGAAGACAGCAACTCTTCTCTATGTCAAGACTTCGCAAGATATGAAACTGCTATTGTCATTTCTCTGAAGAATAAAACAGAACAGCTTCATGATAATTGTTTTATTTCCATGGAGAAGTGAAGGAAAATCTGTAATTCTTTACCATGACAGTTGGAGGATGCGCAAGAGAATTCCTGTTTCTGCTTTCACTTATTTTCATTTCTCCTTCTCAATTCTCAGAACTTTATTTGTTGTTGTTGTTTCTCCTCATTTCTCCATAAACCCTTGTGCTTTTTTTCCTTCTTGGAGCTTTACTCTCGACTGTACTTCATCTTCTTCTCTGCCCAACACTCAGCTTGTTTAATATGCACTGTCCCACTGCTCCCCCTGGTGCAGCAGTTGGTGGTCACAAGCCTGTGCAAACAATGGTCATTGCTCTTTCAGTATGGAGGGTTAAAGTCCATGCTACAATACAGCCATTTCAGAGAGGACCAGCAATTCTAAGGAAAAACAGGAACTGTCCAATTTTACAGAAAGACAAAATGAACACTCGTTCATTAATATCTGCCTATTTACCAATATTCACTCACATCCACAAAGGTAGGAGAACCCAAGCCAGGATGTGCAAAGAGCGAAACCGAAACTGTATGTACACTGGTAAGAACAACTGATATTTGAAAGGCACGTCTGCAAAAGTGAGGATAAATATTCCTGGAACAGAGAAGAGATGACTTGCAGGAGCCCTTCTATAATTAGAGCAGAGGATGCACATCTGTATCAAACACATGAGTATATATATTTTTATAATAAGTTCCCTAAAAGGGTCTCTTTTGATTTTTTTTTTTTTTTCCTTGGATTACAGTATTTTGCATTTGCTGGCCATGACTCACATGTACAAAACTGTGTTTATCATCAATGAAGCAAGTTTTCAGATTTTTATGCTGAAGCAGCCAAAATCAGAAAGTTTTAAAGTATTTGTAGTGACAACAGGCAAACCCGGTGTGCTCATCAGTAAGGCAGCACTAAGTTCAGGTGAAGGCACAGCAAACCGATTGTACCCCATGTCTGGCTTACTGTATATACTGAGGTGCAGAGTATGAGGTACATACATATCAGTGAGTATGTAGCTATAAAACCAATGATGGAAAAGTGACACTTCTGCATTATGTAACCACATAACCATCATGCTTTAAATAAAAAATGTTGCATCCCTTGAAACACATCACAGTATCTTTGGCACCTTATGGTAAAAATTGAAACATAAAAGGAAAGTATTACACTACATCGCCTTGGATCTTCTACTATTCCCATAGCATCCACTACTGGCAGTGTTGGGTCAAATAGTCAGTTGTTCCTCCAGTTGTTCCTATGCCTTCCTCAAGCTGAGCAAGTATATTTCCTATCAAGCATTTAAGATACTTTGACAATAATTCTTGTATTTGTTGTTCAGCTGCAATCTGGGCTGGTTGATCACATATTATCACAGTGGATAACTTGCATGTACTAAGCTTTACATGCAGAATTGATTTAACAAGCACACAAGTACTGCATGGTGGGAGTGCAAGAAATCATCCTCCACCTTCATGAGCTGCCATGCCTGAACTGGCTGTTTTGGTGCATTGATGCTGATAGTTGCACTCACTCCCACCCACGCTCCCTTGGTGTGAGCAATGACAAACTGAGAACCTTCCTAAAGGCATGGTCAGAGAGTGTGGGGGCACGTGGGGACCTTCCTCCTCAAATGGAAGTGGGAAAATGAAATGACTGGGAGAAGAATATGTTCAGGAGTTGGTCGCTCTGCAATGTGCCTCTCCCAAGGATGGTCTGCAATTATCTTCTGGAAATACACAGCAACAACAATTTATCTTGGCTTTTAGAGCACCTTTGGTAGAAACACTGTTGTGCTGCGGACTGCTGCAGCTATTGCCAAGAGTCTTGACAAAGGAAGAACAGTAGCATCAAGTACTGTAAGGCTGAACTAGCAGATTATACCAAAGCAGCTAAATTTTCTAGTGCTCTTTCTGCTTGTATTTATTTCTTGCCTGTGTGTTATCACAGCTATGCCATACAGAATTTTCTCTGGACCATTCTTCTAAACACGACAAGACAGCATATATTCTTTATCCTAACAGACAGTGCATGAAGTGTCCACTGTATCTCACTTCCTCTGAGTAATTCCAGGAGAGGACAGGGTGAGATAAGGCAGACTACATTTTTCTAGGCAGAAAGTGGTAAATCTCATAGAAGGCAATGCTCAAGTCAAGGAGGGCACAAAAGCAGGCACTACAACAGCTAGAACATCCAGCTTTTGTCTCTTTTTTGGTACTGAGTCATTCTGGGAACTGGGTCCACGTGCTTAAAAACAAATTTGCATACAAATTCAAGAGTAACAAATAATTAAGGAAACTTGTTAGGAAGTACTATGAGATTCTGACCACCTCTACAGAAGGGAGTTAGTCATCTCTGTGTAAAAATGATCATGGACTTCCTGTCTCAGGCTCACAAGTTGTAAAGCATTCATGAACCACTATAAATCTCTATGAGTTTTTAGTAAGAAGAACTACCCAGATACAAAATATTACTAGTGGAAGTGAACTGCCAGCACTGGGAATGTAACTCCTTTATGTACCAGCAGCAACATATTTTGACACAGGTTCTTCCATATAAGGGGCTTACTACTGTATATTAACACTACCATTATTTTGTTGGTGCAAAAGTGGCGGAAAACGTACTTCTCCATTTTAGTTTTGAATCCTTGTCAGAGTGTCTATTTCACAAAGTAATAGGCAGTAACTTCTATGGGCAGGAAGCATAATTACGGAGTGCACAAACTCCTGATGGCTCAAGGTTTTAAAGGATAATACACTGCACCTGCTGAATCTGCAGAAGAAGAAAAAAAAAACACAGTAGAGAGCACTCTATGGCCGCTCTCTCCCTTTTTCGGAAGGACTTTCCGGGATGCAGGTGTTCTGGGATGATGTCAAATTGCAGCTGGTTTTGGACCGGCATTCAATAGTTGTGATGACACAAGGGAGGTGATGGGAATGGACTCTTTCCTCAGTTACTCCATGTTCTAAAATCCAGCAATGCAAAGGAGAGCTAGGAAAGTTGTGCTGTACCCCATCCTTTTGTGCATCATAGTCCTACTGCTAGGATGGACTCTGGTCACCCAATAAAGTGATTCTGGGTGCAGGAACTCAAAAGCAAATGATGCAATGATGCCCACACTAGTGCAAACTCCTAACTTCTATTCCTCATCAGCTCTTTCTATCACACATTCTGAAAAAGAAAATACAAGAAGACACATGTCCTTGACTTTCAGGTGGTGTGAGAAGGCTTTGAAGATGGAGGCACATGCACCTCCAGTCAGCCCAGTCACAGTCACTGAATGATTATGTTACAGTCACTGGTCAGCTTTCTTTATTCACCCTTCTGCATACCTCCCCAGACATCCTAGATTTTCCAGGTACTTCAGAAAGCTGGTGCCATATTTTATCTTTGCTATTAGACACACTTGGTCCCAACCCCATGATAGGGAACCTTAATTAGTGAGAAAAGCACTGTTCCTCACTCCTCCTTAGGCTAACTGCTAGATTAAAGCACTCTTGAAGTAGAAAATGATGGAATGTGTCAGACTGGACAGTATGATGAAGTGCTACCAAGTCACCATTTGTAGTTTCTATCATGCTGGAGCTGGCTGTAAAAAGATCTTGGAAGAAAGTGAACTCTGCCCTGAGGTCTTGTACCTGCAGGCTCAGCTTGCTTGCATTTCACTATGACCACTATCATCTTCAGGACTGATCACCACTTCTGCCAGCCCAGCTCACAAAGGTGGGTGCAATCACACCAACAACTTTGAATAGCCTTGTTATTGCTCCTAATGACTGAAGCCAGGACCTTGGGTGCAGTGTCAGAGGGTGAGCAGGTACAGCACAGGATGTGCACTCCTGTTGGTGCAGATTTCTCAGAAGATGGCCAGCTGTATGACGAAGGCCAGAGTGAAGTTATACATATCCAATTACTATTAGATCCAATCAATCCAGATCCCAACAATTCCTAAATCTTTACCAACTTCCAGCAATCTTTACTTTCTATTATCCAGGATGGGCTTTTACAACTTATGTTGTCTCTGTCATCAAAAAAGTGTTCCAGCTGCAATAATGTTTCACACTTTACACCATGGCAATTCATTTGTTTTACTAGAAAGGAAAGGGTAACTGAGAAGGAGAGCTTTTATTGTGATGTGCTCTCTACTGCAGTGTTTCCCACACCCATGCTCACTTGCCTTCCTCTGGGTTATGAGCATGTCTGTCAATGGAAGTTGTCATGGCTGTAAAGACTTAACTCCTAATGCCTTCAGATTAAAAAATATTTCCTAGGATATTCTTTTTAATTATTTTTTGAAGGTGGTTCATGTTTTTATAAGGCCCAACACTCTGAGGAGTTCAGAGGATCAGTGGTCATCCACTGTCAATTCTATTTGCTTGTTTTCATTATTTGGAAGGCTCAAAAATATATTTAAACTGAGATCCTCTGCAGGATCAGCTTTCTTTTCTCTACTAGTGATCTCTACTGTAAAGTGAAACTTGGCACTGGATTCATCCAAGGCAGAACTAAGGTTTAAACCCTAACAATCACGCTCTACTTTAGGACCATTCATATGATGACATATGCATTCAGGATACAGATTCAGATGATCACAATATCCTGAGAAAGCCACCAGCTCTCATTGCTGCCACTGGTAATTTTAACCATAGGAATATTGACAAAGTTCTTTACCGCTGCTATGACTAATACTGGGGTGAACAATCATTTTGTTTTAGGGAGACTGGTGAAATGTAGAATATTGAGTTTCACAGGCGCCTGGGTAAGCTTTTCAGGACAATCTCCTTCCATGCATTAATCTCTGAGTTCACTCAAACCAGAAAAAGGGCAGGGAGCAGAAGGTATCTCACTGTCCTAGAGCATGGAGCTGCGGCACGAGGGGAGAGTCACAGATGGTTGACAAGGTCAAATCAAAACAGATTTACACAAATAAATAAGTTTGTGAGTGGTAAGGCAAATAGAAGGAGGAAACAAAGAGATCAGGATGGTGATAGGGAAAAGATGGAGAGGCCAGGTTAAAAATATCCTGCATCCTTCCAGATTAGAGTGATTTTCTGTCTTCAGCTGAATAAGTCAACCTGACCTTCCATGCTCAGAGAAAGAGCAAACACACCCAGACCAGTTTTAAGTGAACACTACTGCTGTGCTTCATTTTCTACAAGACAACAGACAATCACTAATACTTGCACATGCTCTATATATCAACACCAAAGGCTACCAAAAAAATCATCTTTATGGATAATATAGCCACAAGAAGAATTTTAAAAATATCAGTCCACAACAGTGACAAGAGATAGATCTGTCTCTGAAATATTTATCTGGTGCCAGAAATAGAGAAGATGCATGGGTCTGGAACACGCTCTATAAATGTGGAAACAATGACAGACGAGTAGTTGAGAAATCCTTATTAAAAGAAGAAGAAAAAAAAGATATTGGAAATTCTGTTGACCATACTGTTTTATTGAGTCTACAGGCTAACATCAGCTGTGTTATAGCAATGTATTTACAACAAACTTTATTTAAACTGGTCACATTAGGGCAATTGGGAACACTATATGGCTTCTAATTTTCTTAGGCTTATTTTGCAGTGAGAGCATGACAGTTTCTGTACAGGCACTTGCTGCTGAAATGGGAAATAGGTGGGCTGCTTGCTGAGTCTGTCAGCTGGAACACTGACAATCGCTACTTGGACTGCTTCAATGTAAATACAATTTTCTCAAACTTCAATACTCCGGGGCTAATTCTCCTTTCATGATACTACACATTAATCTACTTCATTCTTGTTATTTTCAAGTTACACAACAAGAAGAAAAAACACAGGATATCTCTGCACAGCTTGTAAAAAGTGATGGTGAGAAATTTCAAAAGCACCACCATTTTATTTCTGCCTTTCTTTTCCTTTCCCCCTTTACTGAAGTTCAATCTGTCAGTGCTTCATCCAGAGAATATACAGATTTGCAAGCAAGGTCCTGGGGCAGTTTTAATTTTGTAATGAGAATAAATGTACAAAACCTTGCTTCTTTCATTAAATCAGATATTCACTGTTGAAGTCCACTTTAGACAATGTTTTAAGTAATAATCATATAATCAATAGACAATGCTACTTAGCTGAGTGTGTGTGTTTCATTTGGATTACCTCTGGCCATCTCCTGTCATTTAGAAACTTTTTTGCCTTTGGTGAACCTTCAATCCAGCTTTTCTAAAGTGTGCAGCAAGTTCTGAAATCAAACTGGCTTCTATTCAGCATCAGATTTCCATGGTGTCTGATTATGTACATGCACATCTGGAAATCAGCCTAACTTGGTTTAGCTTCTGCATTGTTTTGTTCTATAAATATGGCCACTGTGAATTAGGCATCTGGAAACTTCCAGTCACTCAAACCATTTCATCTCCATTTATCTGGAATATCTCTCATTGACATTTTTGCTTGTCTGATGGTTTGCAGGATGTTTGTTTTCTTTTCCACATTCCCACAGTGCAACTGTGTCACTTTCCATGAAGCAAACTGTTTACTTCTGTCAAACGATCTACCTTTACAAAAGCAATAATGGGATCTGCATGCAGTGTTAAAGTTCCATTTTTGCTCCTCTCCAGCCACCAGTTTAATTTTCTGCACTAACTCCAAGCATTTATGGCTACAGAAATTAATCTAAAAAGATTGGAACAAGTCTGGAAAGTAACATTTTGGGGTTTTATGAATATTCCAAGCAATATGCTCTGTAAGTACCAACTAAAATGTAATACTTCTTGCAATGAGTAAATGGCACGATATTTATAGCATCTGATTTCTAGCAGGGAAGCTTTTAAAATTCTTCTCTTGCTGAAAAGAGAAACTATTTCCTTAAATCAGAGAGGAAGCACAGATTCACTGCTTTTTCAAAAGCATCCCTAGGCATTGTTGGAAGTCACAAAAATAGCACTGGCCAGGTTTTCTGGAGAGGATCCACACTACTCACAACTTCTCGCAGCCATCCTTCTGTCTCGTGCCTGCCCTACTTTTGCTCTTTGGAGCCACCTCACCTCACATTAAAGAAGCGGCACTCAGCAGAGCTGCCTCCAATGCCACCCCATGAATTACAGGGCACGGATGTCCTCCTCGCTCCCCTGCCTTCAGCTCACCATGCACAGATGGAGGCATCTCCCACCCCCTCCTTTCCTCAGCTGGAAGTTCTGCTGAGGCCACCGAGGCAGAGCTGCGCTGCTCAATGCGAGGCGCTCCCCAGAAGCACACTTGTAGTAGTACAATTAAAGTGATGCCTCTCCCCCTCCCTCCCCCGCTCCGTCTTGTAGTATCTGTATGTGAACTTCTCCCCTGGATAAACAGGCACTGCACTGATAGGTGCACTGCTGCCTGTTAAGGAATCTATTCTCACGCCTTTTTTAAGTATTTTCAGTTTTACCTCTCAGTTGCTCTCACTACTTGGTGTTTTTTTCTACCTATATCATGGGTGGCACGTTATCTAAGACACATTTTCCAACCCATTTACCTAATTCCAGCAAGACAGGCAGAAAGTGCTTTATTAGTGGTATGTATACAACTCATCTGCAACAAACGTTTTGGGTTTTTTGTTTGTTTGTTTGTCTTTTTTTTGTGAGCAGTATTACTGGCACGAGGCTCTGATTTTAGGTACAACAACCATAGTCTCTCGGCTCTTCAAACAGAGACTTTAAAGCAAGCAAAGCAAAACAAGGCAGTCAGACAATATCAGGGAGAATGGTGATTAGAACAAACAACAGTACAGGGGAAGAATGCATGGCTATTCAGAAGCCGTCTTTTGGGAACTGAAGAAGAGATGTGGAGCCATTTTTCACTAGGTTCACCAGAAAATGTCAGCACACAGATGCTACTGTACTGTCAGATTGAATCTTAATTTGGCCAAAGGGGACCCAGGCAGTCACCCCTCACAGACAAATTTTAAAGGTCCATTACAAATCTGATTTATTGGTTGCTAAGAATCTCCCTGCTATGGTCTGCAGATTTTGCATGACATGGAGCTGAATCCAGCTACAGATAAATGTACGCTTCTATGTATGACTTAAATCCATCTGAATTCAATATTTCTCAGACATCGGCCAAGCCTCCCCCCTGTCTGCCCACCCCTTTTCTTCCTAATACCTTAAGGCAGTTTAGTTCAGAATGAAGCAGAGCATTAACCTGTGCAAAATTGCTAATTTGTACATAACTCCCTCCCTGCCATTAAAAAACAAACAAACAAACAAAAAAAAAAAACACAAAGATGAAAGAGAAAAAGGAAATGCCTTTTGTTCTAAAAAGGCAGGGAAAAATGTTCAAGAACAAAAGAAATGCATCTGCCCAGCAAGAGAAATGAGACATTGCTGGGCTTTCTTATAGCTATTAAAGCATGTTGGTATAACAACAACCCTGCAAATGTAAGTATGACTCTGAAATATTCATTTCTTTCACCCTTTTCAAAAATTCTGACGACTTTTTTTTCAAATTAAAAGAAAAAAATCACAGTTCTTGCTTTCGGTGAGAAGCGAAAGAGCACAAGAGTGAAATGCATTTGGAATTGCTGAAGAAAGACCATTCAAACTTGCCCCACTCGAACTGCCCATTGTTACAATACAGACAATGTACAACAACAACCACAGCTCAACTTCTAACCATGCCAACATCACTGGGAATCCAAAGTCACTGTCTCTTTCTGTTCCCATAAGCATCATCAAAGCCTTCATTTGCCGTTTCCTTGGCAAAAAGAGAACAGCAACCAAACAGTCCTCTGACAGTTTGTGAAAGAAACATGAAATGCCTCTGAAGGCATGGTGTTTTGTACAGGAACTATTCTAAACAAAGACAACATCAGAACAACCCAAGAACCATGCAAGGCAAGTCCGACTCAGCCCAAGTTTGCACTGAACATCTGGCTGGGCACGGCACCGCCTCTGATTCTGATTTTGTTTTGTGGGATTAAAACCCATCTAATCACTTTAACCGGCCCTGTCTCAGGTCCCAAGGTCCCAGCTACACTGCTTTATAAACCGAGAGAGAGAGAGAGAGAGGAAGAGAAAAAAAAAAAAGAAAGAAAGAAAGAAAAGAAAAAGCAAGGAAGAGAGGCAGAGCGTTATCCCACCTTTCCATGGCTCTCAGCCCGTCTGTCTTCTCATGATCTGCAAACCACCTGTACCGATCCAGCCCATTCTGCGAGCAGAAAATACCTTCCCGGTAAGATGTAGTCTCAGCTGTGCTTTGATTTTTCGGCACGAATGTCTCGAATCTTCTGCTTAAGCCAGACACACACCAAACTGCAGCCGAGCTCTTTTGTTTTGCCTCTCCAGGGCTGAGGCAGCGGCTCTCCCGGCGCTGCCTCTCCTGTCCCCACCCCCGGCGGACGCCCGGCTCCGCGCGGACCCCAACCTTACAGCCTTACAGCCCTACAGCCCTACAGCCTTACAGCCTTACAGCCCCCGCCGAGCCCAGCCCCATCGCTCCCCGCTGCTGCCCAACGCAGGGGGCATTTTAGGTGGCGGTCAGGTGATCTCGCCGTTAAAAACAGAAAGGATGCTCGGGGATGGTGCGCAGGGATCCGTGGTGGTTTTCAAACTGACCATTTACATTACAAAGCAGGGAGAAAAATACAGCTCTGAGAGATTGCTAGGCATTCTTCTCCTTTCCAGTTCTCCTCCAGCAGTACACAAAAGCAGGCACGGTGGAAAGATACGTAATTAAACTTCTCGCTGGAAATAGTTAACTAAGGGGGTACCCTTAAGTAAGGGGTTATCCCTAGGTAAGGGGTTATTCCTTATACCTAATTGTATTTCATATTGGAAAACAGATGCTATGCTGCTTCTGTAAGTCCCTTTCAGCTTCCTCCCAACTGTATTTTTCTTTCAAAGCAATATTTAAATATTTATGCTGAAGCCATATTTAACATCTGAACAGCAAACGATCCATACCCAACTGAAAACTATTATTACCTCTCTATATATTCGTAGAATCATAAAACTGTTAAGATTTGAAAGACCAATAAAATAATCTAGTCCAACCACCAACCCATGCCTGTGACTGCTCTGGACCACATCTGTCAGTGTGACAACCACTCTTTCTTGAACACCTCCAAAGATGATGACTTCACCACCTCTTGGACAGCCAATTCCAATGTCATACCACTCTTTTTCAAGAAAAAAAACAACCCTCCCCCAAGAAACCATTTCCTAATGTCCAACCTGAACCTCCTCTGGCACAACCTAAGGCCATCTCTCGCCCCATCACTGCTACCTCTGAGAAGAGGCCAACGCCCACCTCACCACAACAGCTTTTCAGGCAGTTGTAGAAAGTGATAAGGTCTCCCCTGAGTCTCCTCATCTCCAGACTGAGAAATCCCAGTGTTATTATGCTGTAATTTCAAATATCTTTGACATAAGGCCCATTATATGTAAACCCAACTTTATGAAGAGTGGCTAATCTAATGACACCATTCCCTGGCTTTCCATGATTAAAGATACCATACTATGCATGGCTTTAGAGCTCAAACTCTAAAAGAGAGAATGAATGAAACTGCAGTCCCAGATTCTGTGTGAATCACAGTTATTGCCAAGTTTTCAAAAATAGCAATTATTTTCACAAAAGTTAAGAATTTAGAAGTTTAATTGCAAATAATAAGTTTTGAGCAAATCTTATAAGAAACAAAGACTATAAGTCTTGACAGAATAATTAATTTATAGCTCCAATTATCACTAAGAATTAAGGCTTAATGAGACCAGAATGTCACCCAGATTCACCAACCAGTGGATCTGAGCACAGTGAGGTGGTGGGTGGTGAGTCTCAGCAGTTGTGACAGTGACAGTAAGACACCTCTGCTGGTGCAGATTTTTATGAGCGTGGCATGCAGGCAAAAATGCAGAACAAATAGTAGTGATTATGTTGAAAAATAGTGTTTTGTAGCTGAGAATATTTGCTCTATCAAAGAGTACTCTCTGTTGTAGTTTCCATGGAAATAAATAGGAGGCATTACTTTCAGAGCAACCCACATATCTCCTTTGCATTTATTGTAAAATGTTAGGAAACAGGAAATATTCGCAAAACTAGGCAGAAAGGGTAAAGTAGGTATTCATATTTGATCAGTCTGAAAGACTTGAAATGTATAGATGTATCACTATTCCAAAGCAAATTTAAGCCCAGTCTTCTAAGATTCTTAGAGTCTCAAGTTAAAGCCAGAAAAGCTACTCCTCCATCCATCATACAGCACAGGCTCTTCCAATACTTCCCAATGTTTCCAATAATATCATAAATGACCATTTACCCTTCTCATATTAACAGCATGTCCGCTCATAGACCACAATTCAGTTTCTACGACAAAATACACAGAACTCAAATTTCCACACTTTGCTTTCCATGTAATCATTTTTTATGATATAAGGTACACAAATGGGAAACTTTTACCATTGTTTTATATATGTATATATAAAGTTCTGGAGTTTAGCTTGTGCTAGATTTTGCTTGATTAAATGCTGAAAAAAATTTAGAACTTATCCTGCTAAGGTAAGCATGTCCTTGTAGAAGAACACCTAGTGCCTTCCTCCCTAACGCTCAAACACCTTTTCAACAAACACAGAAATAAGGCCATCATATGAAGGTATCATATGAAGACAAAACAACTGGACAATTCCAATTCAAGCATCTCATTTTCTAGTTGTAAATAGTATTCTGCGAGTTTTGGGGACTCTGAAGAGAGAAGATTTTTCACTTCACCCTCCTGAAATAGCAATAGTGAAATAAGTGTAATAATGTATTTACTAGAATGGTTCAAATGGAATATACTCAACTGAGAAATCATCTGATAAGGCTCATACAAAGTATTTCTTACTCAAATTTGTTTGGAACTCATAACACAGAATTGCATGCAAGTTAATGTTTTCTATTTCAGAAATTAGCAGCAATCTCTTATTGGGTGTAAAGTCAATGTAATACATACACTGAGAAAATAAAAAGGCTTCAAGTGTCACTGCTGAAAAGACAAATATTCACAGTAGGCATAATACCACGTAAATCATGGGGCTGCAAGACAATATTTCCAGCCCGATGTGAACAAAAACTAGCATGCAGTTGTGCACAGGGCTCCTGTTGAACGAAGTGAGTTTCTTGAAGAGCAGGTGTATTGCGTCTTATGTGTGCATGTGATGGCATCCAAAAACATTCAGTTTAGCAAAGCAGAACATACTATATATTTTCAACAATGAAATGCTGTAATCATTTGTCTAATGCTCAATTCAGTTTATGAAAATACAAAGAGAGTCATTTAATTTCTAAGAAATAAAATAATGATTTTAGACTTCTCATTAACCCTCTTGTAATCTCTAGGCTGATATACAACATGAAAAGAACAAGAATTTCTGATGTATGTGTTAATGCAGTAATAAGTACAAGACTAATCTGCTAGAAGAGATGGGAAGATTATCTTCCATCTAAGAGGTATATGTATACATACACAGATATATAGATATATATGCATACAAGTAAATATAATTAACCAAAATCATATAATAAATATGGATGAAAATCTGTCTCAACAATGGAGACAATAATTTGTTTTTAATATAATAGTTTTGAAAATAGCATGCAGAAATACATCTCACAATAAAAATGTACTCCTCAAGAAGTAAATACTATATTTTTTTATCATTAAGTCTATCTTTGGTAATCCCCTGAGAGGAATTTGAAAGTTTCCTGACAAAATCAGTGTTTTTAAATTACACTGTTTTAAAAATTAGAGCTTTAATTTGAACAACAAATACTAATCAAATTCTTGAGGCATGACGAAAATAAATTAATAGTCTACTTTATTATAGAAATACTCTCAGTATTTGCAATGTTGATTTTAAAACAGTAAACAAATGCATATATCAACATAAAAAACAAAACAAATTCAATTTTATTTGTAATACTAATCAGCCTTAAGGCCGGATTTATTCCTAAAAAAAGCCATGGAACTAGGCTGTGCTGTTTCATAATTCATTTATATGCAAGTAAAAGAGGTGCATGCTTAAGACAGAAGTGTATCCAGTCAGTAGGAAAAGGGATGCAGCATGTAAGTTTATGAAGACTTTGAACTTTGTGCAGCAAGCAAACATGAATGCTTTGCTTTTCTTTTATTCTTCACAAGTAGAATTTTCAATTCCATGTTTCAAAAGTATTGTAAAAGCAGACAAAAATCAACTTCTTAGACTTTATATCAATATTACTGATGAGTAAAAATATCTAAATATACATATTATGCACATAATTTATACAATCGAGGAAACTAAGCTATTAGAAAATTAGCACTGACAGTGTTTTAAGTAACTTATCCCATCAGAAATACCAGGAACAATAGTCATGACAGTTAACAATTTTGGAATCAATTATGTTTGTTTGTTGGGTGTACCTAAGTTCTTTGTTTTTGGAGGAGAAATGTTGCCAAGAGGAAAGAGAAACAAAGAAGGCTGAGGTACAGACATTGTCCTATTCCAGTGACATAAATAGGCCATTTGATGTGTAGGCTGTGACCTATGCTAGAGTTAGCAGTAAATGCAGACCTCTCTGTGGAATGAATTCGTCATTATCTCTGACTTTTAAAAATGCCATAAACAAGCAAGACATGATAAGCATGGTTAATATCAGCATCCTTTGCAACTCCTGCATTGTCTTGACAAATTATGGGAAGGCACAGTATGAGAGCATGGGTACCTTCCCTTCTTCAAAGATCAGATGAAAAATTATTGACAGAATAAATAAATAAATAAATAAATAAAATTGAAGAATAGGAATAAGCAAAATTCTTTAAGTTGAGGTGGTAGTACTTCAGCCATCTTGGCAGGACATTCATGCTGTTTTCAACTTAAAGAATCAATAAAAGAGTCACACCACTTCTAAAGAAACTACATGAGCAAAATGGAAATCAAGCAGATGGACACTATTCAACGTTGATGTCAACAGTAGATCATTCTTGTTGCTTCAGAAGAGTTTGGACTATGTATAGCCACTTAAAAGTCTCAGAGCTAATATCTGGATAGTCTAGAACCTAGAGCTCAGGTACACATTGAAGGCATACTCAAGATACAAAGGCTTTATCACAGAATCACAGAATCACAGAATCACAGAATGACCCGGGTTGGAAGGGACCTCAAGGATCATGTAGTTCCAACCCCCCTGCCTAGCAGGGCCACCAAACATACACCTTTACTAGATCAGGTTGCCCAGAGCCCTGTCCAACCTGGTCTTGAACACCTCCAAGGACGGGGCATCCACAACCTCCCTGGGCAGCCTATTCCAGGACCCAACCACTCTCCTAGTGAAGAACTTCCCCCTAACATCCAACCTAAATCTTCCCTCTTTTAACTTAAAACCATTTCCCCTAGTCCTGCTATTATCAGCCCTTTCGAAGAGTTTACACCCCTCCTGGGAGTAAGTTCCCTTCAGGTATTGAAAGGCTGCAATGAGGTCACCCCGCAACCTTCTCTTCTCCAGGCTGAACAAACCCAACTCCCTCAGCCTGTCCTCGTAGGGGAGGTGCTCCAGTCCCCTGATCATCTTCGTGTCACAGAATCATAGAATCATTACCCTTAACTTTGGCATATATATATGTGTACATGTGTGCGTATGTATGCTAATGATCATTAGTCTGAATCATTCCTATCCATATAAAGCAGTAACAAAAAAACAAACAGAAACAAAAATAGGACTACAGTTTAACACAATTAAACAACAACAAGAAGAAAGACTTGTACACGATTTATTTCTGCATATAAGATGTCTGCAGTGCTGTAGTGTTAATCTATGTATGTGCATCACATTCCATTCATGAAAAGGCAGTCATTCCATTGCATAAATTTTGCACATAGGCCTCATCAATTTGTAGAGGGCTCAGGGGATGGATTGTTAACTTTAACATTTACAAAAATTCTTACCTGTTCATTTGAAAACCATTTGTGAGACATGTTTCAGAGAAGGCCAAATGCCATATTCTAATTGATAAGCACCACAATGTCAATAACTTAAATAGAAATAGGTGGACAGTAAAGGAAAAAGCTTAAAAATGTTTTATGTGTTTTTTGGAGGATATCAATTTATCCAACTTTCTTTGGATAGGTCTACCATTTAGAGCTCTGTCTTTAAGACTGTATAATGCATGTACGGGCCCATGATGAGAAGAAGAAGATAATTATAGTCCTCTCTAGACAGTGTTTTCATTAAGTGTGCTATTTTGGATAAGTAAGTTTTTAATTGGTTTCCTGTGCCTGTAAAGAGGATGGCCTATGGTAGCACAGTAGTGGGGATTTGCAACTCTACTGCTTCCCCCTGTTGGAATTCAATAAAGTTTAATTGGATTACAGTGGGGGTATCCACAAGATGTCAATTACGGGTATATTCACAGTGTGGACCTCTTCTTCCAGTGGCACTTGATTGACTCACTCTGCACACTTCTTTTATTATAGGACCTCTTCCCCTTCTTCCCAGAGAATAAGTATTGTATGGAGATGCCAAAGTCTTTATTAAACAACAACATAATTATGCAACTCTTGTGGCACTACCTACAAAAATCAAAGCTCTACCTGCTCTGAGTTTACAGCATGTGAACTATTTTATTCAAAACTAGTTCTGGAATGTCCTTCTGTATCTGTGACTATCCTCACTTGTTTACAATTTCCTTCCAACTCCATAGTTCACTGTTTACAGAATGGTATCACATTTGTTATTTTAAATCCTATAGTTATAAGGGACTGTAAGTTTTATTTCTTTTTAGCGAACAAGAATTTTACCATGAAATGGCTGATTTTAACTTTTGAACATAATTGTTCTAGAGAGACATAAGAATTGAAAATTGTTACTTGTTTTCTGTTTTTGTTCTGTTTTGTTTTTCCCTGTGTCATATGGAAAGAGAATGTATACTTTTTTCCATACTACTGCACTTACATTCTAAAACTTCCAATGTGAGACTTCCTGGGAGCTCCACAGGGTAGAATTTTAAACTTAAATTCTTATGTTTTTTTTGTCGTTGTTGTTGTTTGTTTAAATAAATAGCTCTTAACAAAAAGCTATGATGAAATTACTCAAAAGCATAAATACAAATGCATCTATCTGTAAATATGAAATATAGTGGGCACTTGATGAATTAGACGCTTTTAAAATTATGTCATTTTTTGCTATATTTTCATAATTTAACATATATGTAGTGACATTTTTCCAGTTAATAGAAACATTTAAATGTTATTTAATCAAACTTTTATTCATATGTTTTTTTAAAATATTTTTGTATATTAAATACATTTTAAAAGTCTGAGGAATTATGTATGTTAATTCCTATGTGAGCACACATAAGTGATAATTTCAGATTTGTGTTTAAGTCAGTTATTGGATAGCTGTGTAAAAATTGTCAGATTTTTTTTTTTTTTGGTACCATTATTAATGTTTCTTTCTGAAAAAGTAGGGCTACAAGCCTCACATTCATAAAGCATGTAGTAATATTCCATTTACTCATTAATAGTCGAATACACACACAATGGCACATCTGACACAGGCAGCTGAGTTGGGAATTGAAACCATAATAATTAACAATAGATTTCTTGATCTCACCATGACAAGTAAATGAAACACTCTGCAGTGTGCTTGCCCACTGGAAGAGGGAATTAACTCAGTATGAGCAGCAGAATGGAAGTATATCACTGATTAGATCTAATTCACAAGGAATGCTACAATGGAAGCTTGTATTAGTAGAACAAACCTTTAGTAAATATTGCACATGAGTATACAGAAACACACAGATACACATTACCAATAAGAACCTTAGTGTAATGGCACAAGATGTACAATCTCAAATCCAATAATTAATTAAATAAATGAAATGAAATGTACAAAAAATGTAATATTTGCATGATTTAGCTTCCTGTAAACATTTTAATCCAATTTTTCTTTCTTTTCTTCTCTTTCCTTCTCTTTCCTTCTCTTTCCTTCTCTTTCCTTCTCT